>JALAZF010000056.1:17622500-18822500 GCA_022829125.1 Lathyrus tuberosus | reverse complement strand
ACCTTCCACTCGGTTGTCCCAAGGTGTCCCACACTTCTTTCGAACTGGAGGAGTCATCTCTCTCGATGACGTTGACCTCGGGAAAAGCATAGTTGATGAATTCAAGTCCTGCAAACGTTGCAAATTCATCGTCATGTTGAGTAGTTTCTGAATGACCTGAGTGTTGATCCCATGACATGGTGGGGACACAGGTATTCTGTTCAATGATGGTCAGCTGATTTTCATTGTTCGGATGCCTCTCTTGCCCCAAATCTCCTGGATAAGGTTTCCACATTGGCAGACCATCCATTGGGCCATAGTAATTGTGGTCAAAGTTGTCTTTCATCGGAGTGTCTTCCTCTAATGAATTTGGCGGAGCACGGCATCCTTCCGGATCACAATCCCTGTATATCATTTCGACATCTGATCATGGTATAAATCTCGGACTCTGTGTGGGATAGCAAAATGGCATAGGCACCTCTTCCTGAGACATATAACCGTCCTTGTTAAGATAGGACTTCCACTCTTCCTCTGTGTCAGAGGGATCTTCCTCATTTATGGCATGGACTGCTTGAGGGACTGGGTGAAGAAAACCTCCACTGTGGAAGAAATCCTGAATGGGATGAAGACTTTCATCGTTAGCAGCTGTACGGGTACAGGTTGCAGAAAAACCAAGACCCTTCTTTGTTTTATTGTCAATAGGAATGACAAGCTGTCCCCATCCGGTTGTATCGGTACTCTCGACCGCTTTGATAGCATCTTTGTATGAGGAAATCGAGGTTCCTCCTTGGGATTGATTGTCCTTGCCGACCGACAGCGCTTGGAACTGCGTCCCAATAACCTCCTCGGGTTCTACACAAGTAGATGATGATAAGTTACTCATGAGCAAGGCCTATTCTCCACAGACCGTGACAAGCCGATCGTTCTGAACGAACTTTAGCTTTTGGTGGAGGGTCAAAGTGACCGCTCCAGCCTGATGTATCCAAGGTCTTCCTAATAAACAACTGTATGTTGCCCGGATGTCCATGACCTGGAAAGTGACTTGGAAAGTGTGAGGACCGATAGTTATGGGAAGATCAACTTCGCCGATAACTATTTTTTTGGATCCGTCAAATGCTTTGACGACGACCTCGCTGATTCTCATCGGAGTGCCTTTGAATGATAATTGCATCAAAGTGGACTTCGGAATAACATTCAGGGCTGACCCTGTGTCTACCAGTACGCTGGCTAAAGCATCGTCCTGGCAGTTAATTATGATATTGAGCGCCATGTTATGACGGCGACCCTCTTCGGGTAATTCCTCATCACTAAATCCCAAATTATTGCAGGAAGTGATGTTAGAGACAATGCTATCGAACTGACTGATTGTTACATCCTGTTCCACAAAGGCTTGCTCCAAGACTTTCTGTAGAGCCTCCATGTGGGCTTCTGAACTGAGTAATAGTGATAATACCGAGATCTTTGAAGGAGTCTGTAACAGCTGATCCACAATGTTATATTCACTCCTTTGGATGAGCTTCAGCATCTCATCATTAGTTTTTGAAAGGTCGGGATTACTGGATTGACCGACTGGTGGATTGGGAGCTTCCGTCTTAAGTTCCTTTTCCTTGTTAGGTTCTCCAACTCCTCGGTTGAAGATTCAATCGCTCCGTGTTACACGACTGATGTCTGCAATATTCACGACGGAGGGTAATGGAATTTCCTTTCCATTTTCAACTGTCGTTGCACCGTATTTGTAAGGGATAGCCTTAGTTGATTCATACGGTAGTGGTCCCGGTAGATAGATGACTATGGGAACCTTCTGATTTTTCTGACCATCATAAGTAATCTCGATCCGTTCCCGGTTGGGAGCTCTAGATTCGTCAAGTAGAGGGATGATGGCAAAAACATCCCTGGTCTGGTGATGACCAGAGATTATGACAACATCCTCGACTTGATTGGCAAGGTAGTTTGGCATCCAGTTGATGGGTCCAGAACCCGGATATGGGCGAATCTCTCCACGATCCACCTGACCCTGAAGAGCTGCTCTCACAAGGTAACACCCTTGGTTACTTTCCGAACAGACACTACAATGGTCATAATTGTGTGGTGGCACCTGGACACGCCTACTTTGAATACAATGTAACCTCACTAGGTTAGCTTCCACAGATCGGACATCCCGACTTTGATGTTGAGTAGGATTCCTGTTACTGATACTAATCTGCTGAGTATCTTTATCCATATAGATTGGCATCCGCCAGTGATTTAAAAAGTGCTGAAGTGCCTCCTAGACAAGGGTACAACCTCGATCATTTTCGCAACCTGCTTTATAGCTTTGATAGTCGTGTGATATTAAGAATCCGAGTCGGACCTGCTCAGCATGTAACTCTACCAGGCTGGTATTCATTACGCGAACATCGAAGATCTGAACCATGTTGATCTGATAAGGGTTCCTATCATGGTAGTCTTGGATCCATCCAAGATCCATCTGACGCTGGAGGGTCTCTTGTATGAAAGAGCATCCCTGTTTGTTTACCGAGCAAGTCAGACAGGAATTGTAATCGTGTCGTGGCAGATTATGATACTGGCTTTGCCTTGAGTGCATAGCCACCAAGTTGACATTCATTGCACAGATGTCGTGGTTCTGAATGACGTTGGAGTTCGTATAGACCATGTTGACTCCACGAACTCGGTGCTCTTAGATCCATTCGAGATCCATCTGTTCCTGTAGAGCTGTTTGCACCACAGAACATCCTTGATTGTTTTTAGAGTAGACATCACACTGGTGATAATTATGAGGTGGCACATGGCCATATCCACTCTGTCTACAATGCATCTTGACCAAATTGGTCCTCAATAAGAGTACATCGTGAATTTTATAGACATTGTTAAATTCTTTCTCAATCAGGTTGACTGCAGCTTTCTCATGTTGAGGCAGCGGGTTTATGAGAACATTGGGATTCATATCTTTGAAAGATAAGAGCCCGCTCCTAACAAGCTTTTGCACGTCAGATTTGAAATTGATACAGTTCTCTATGTTATGCCCTGATCCTCCTTGATGATAAGGGCATGTTTGATCCACCTTAAACCAAAAAGGTGGATTTTCCGGTACTGTAAGAGGAGACTTAGTCTGAATGTGCCTCTTAGCTAGTAGTAATGGAAATAGTTTTGCGTACAACATGGGTATAGGATCAAACCCTGATGGTCGTGTTGTACGGTTGTTATTGTATGGAGGACGAGCCTGCTGAAGAGGCTTTTGTGTCCTTTGCTGATTAGGTTGGCTCTGCGCAACCTGAGGTTGATACGTAGGAATAGGCGCAGGGCCGATAGCAGGAATTACAGCTGCTACTGGTTGATAACGTCGCCTTTTCTTTCCGAGAGAGATATTCCCAATATCCTGCTCTTTTTTCTTAGGGAGAGCACTACCGTATTGTTTTGTACTGCTTGATGGTCCAGCGTCTTTTGCCAAACGTCCTTCTCGGACGGCTTCCTCAAGACGAACTCCCATGCCCACCATCTCGGTGAAGTCACTGGGCGCACTGGCAACCATTCTGTCATAGTAAAATGAGCTTAAGGTCTTTAAGAAGATCTTTGTCATCTCTTTTTCCTCAAGAGGTGGACAAATCTGAGCGGTAATTTTGTGCCATCTCTAAGCGTACTCCTTAAAGGCTTCCTTGTCCTTTTGTGACATTGATCTGAGTTGATCTCTGTCCGGTGCCATGTCCAAATTGTATTTGTATTGTTGGACGAAGGCAGTACCAAGATCTCTGAATGTGCTAATCGTAGCACGGTTTAAACCCATGTACCATTTGAGTGCGGCACCGGTTAAACTATCCTAAAAGTAATGAATCAGTAGGTCCTGATTCTCCATCTGGGCTGACATTCTCCGAGCGTACATCACCAGATGGCTCTGAGGGCAAGAGTTACCGTTGTACTTTTCAAAGTCGGACACTTGAAATTTGTGCGGGACTTTCACATTGGGGACCAGGCAGAGATATGCGGCGTCCTTTCCAAATAGATCCTGACCGCGAATGGCTTGCAGTTCCTTCTGCATTTCCAAGAACTGTTCCTGGAATTCATCCATTCGGTCAAACATAGTTTCCTTTTTACCAGAAGGTATCTGTGGAGTCTGTCCTTCCGGGACAGTGTGCACCACAGGGGGTGGTACCGTGACTACGGCAGTGAATCTTGGCGTTTCCCGAAGTTTGTAACCTTCAGGATTCTTCAGTATGCCTTTGGCATCTTCGTTTTCCCGAAGTTTGTAACCTTTAGGCCCAGCGGCTTCTGTTATGATTCCCTGATCTTCAGTGATCGGCGGAACATATCCTTCCGAGATATAGTTTGCAGGCATGCCCCAGGGATGATCTTTCGGTATTTGATACCTAGGATCATACTTTTCCACTACGGGCGTTGAGGTGATCTCTGAGATCACAGTCCTTTATAGCTGAGCTTCTGCCGTGGCTTGCATGTCGTTACGAAGCTTTCTCATATCCTCTCTCAGAGCGTCGATCTCTTCTTTCAACTCTTTGTTTTCTTCCTCAAGATCATCCATCTTTTTCTGACGATTGGCCCGAGTATTATACGAATGAGACAGTTTGACTCTAGAACCGAGACACAAACGTGAGATTCGTAGGTAAGAAGAATACGCGATGTGAGAATGATGAATGCAATGATTATATTAATTGTTTTTTGGTTTAATCAAAATAAACTTTGACAATTAGATTGCAAATATAAAACGGTGGGGAAACCCCTTTTTATTGAAATTCAAAGGATTGCGGAAACGAAAATACAGTAGATTACAAAGTGCAGAAACAGAAACCTAAGCTAATGGGTCCCGAGAGAACTCGAGTTCTGATTCTGGTATCTTCCTTTTCTTTGACCGGGGCTCTTGGGCCGTTGTCGGGTTGTCATTCCTTTGCCAAGTGAAAGGAGCGAGCAAATTCCTTTGGTCATCCTGATTATCCACAACATGTTGCTCTAAAATCTCAATCAGTGCGTCCTTATCTTTCAGCAGTTGCTGTATTTTGATACACTCCACATCGAGGGTGTAACGCCTGAATTTAATTAATTAGTTAATCAAATTATTGAAGGATTTAATTATTGGATTTAGACGAAGTTGAGAATTAATCGGAGTAGTTGGATTTGTCGGTATTATTTTAATAGGCGTATTGGGATTATTAAGTTAAAGTCAAATTTTAGTCGGTTAAATCGGAGGAATAATATTAAGAATAATATTATTTATTTATTGGACTATCTTATTTAATTAACTAAGTTGGATTGTTGGACCATTTGGTTGATAATCGAAATTAATCTATTAAGTCGGGAGTAAGTAGTTGGTCGCGAATTATTATTTCGGTTAATTTTGTGTTTCGAAGAATTAAGTCGTTAAGTCGGAATATTAGTCAGAAAGTCGAAGAAATAATATTATAAGTGATATTATGGATTATTGGAGCATGTTGGGTAATGGGCTTGGATTTCGTCGGGATTAGCAATTAAGGGGTGTATGACTTAGGCCCATTAGTCGTTATATTGGATTATTATTATTATTATTATTATTATTATTATTTTAATAATAAGAAAAAGCGAAGAGGAATTAGTCAAGAGGATAAAGAGGAACAGAATGGGAGAATGGGAGAACGAGGAAATTGGAGAAAACGGTTACGAGAAGTTGCCGTTGGAAAGCCGATCGGATATTCGAGCCGCCTTCAATCCAGGTAAGGGTGGGATTCGAATTTTATAACCGGGAGTATGATAGTTGATATGTAGCATTGGGGTTATATAAATTCTATCGTATGTGTTGAAATTACACTGAATGAATCTTGTGTGTTTAGAAATTGATTTTTAGTAATAGTTTAGAGACCCATTTAAGATTCGGATTGAAATCGAAAGTCGTAGAATTCGCGTTTGATGGTTCCAAATCACTACTATATGTTTGGTATGAATGAGTATGTGTTTGTTTCGAAGAAAATAATTGAATCGGTCGGATTTTCGGGCGAAATTGCTCAAACCCGTAGCAGTTTTTATGAAGAAAATTCTGTTTTGGAAAAACTTCAAAAATTCATATCTTTTGATCTGTAAGTCGGTTTTGACCCCCGTTCGAAGCGTTGGAATGCTAACGATATATTCTTTCTATTAAAAATAGTCTTGCTCCCAGTAGATGATTTTGATTATTTGTATGATTTCACATGTTTGGGTGAATTTGATGGAAAATTACAACATTTGATATGTTGAGATTTTGAGATTTGGATCCAAAACTTTTGTGTTAGAAATCATGTTTTGAGGTTCCTAATTGTTGATATATGATAGATATGGGTTGTTATGTATTTAATTTGTATTATAGTGATGTTTAGATGAGATTTTGAGGAAAATTGAGTGAAGCCTGTAGCCGTTTTTATGAAGAAAATTCTGTTTTGGAAAAACTTCAAAAATTCATATCTTTTGATCCGTAAGTCGGTTTTGACCCCCGTTCGAAGCGTTGGAAAGCTAACGAGATGTTCTTTCCAGGAAAAATGGTTTTGAGGTCTGTATATGGTCCAATTATAGCAGAAAAATAATATAGTCTTTAATTATAAGTAGCAGTACAATATTTATACAATAGTCCCGATTAGCCAAATTAAGCGGAAAATTAGTTGTCCGGAATTTAATGAAAATTGGCGGGATAACTAATATAAATTAGTAGGTATTCTTGGTTGGTTTGTTTTGTGGTAATTATGTCGATTAAGTTGATTTGCAGGTACAGTTGAATAGGTTGAATTGTCCCGATTTACGGGCGAACTATTTAAGTTACAGGTCTTATGACCAATGTTGTTTGAGTTGTGTTGTTGTTGTCTTGTTTATGCGACGTTGAATATGTTGTTAATTGAACCTGCTGATGTTAAATATGTTGTTGTTGATTAAGTTGTAGATCGAACGACCAATGTTGGATTAAGTTGATGCTATTGATGCATGTTTTCGTTGTTGTTGTTCTGGTTGTTCTTGTTGATGATGTAGTTGATTGTATGCCTTTGATAATTGTCGCATACATTGCATTCATGAGTCGGGGCTGTATGCTCACACCACGTTGGCCTTGATGGCAATGTTTAAGTTGGCCTTGATGGAATTGATTAAGTTGGCCTTGATGGCACCTGATTAAGTTGAAATGCCTCGATAACCTGGCAATGTTTAAGTTGGGAGCTCTGCTCCAATGGTACCACATGCATGTGCATAGTTGTGTCAAATTTTGAGTCGTTGTGAATTTGTTGTTGTTATTGATTCGTTGTTGTTGTGAAGTTACTGTTGTTGTGAAGTTGTCGTTGTTGTGAAGTTGTTGCTTGTTATAAGTTGCTATTGCTATATCTTGTTGCTTGATATAAGTTGCTAATGTCGTGAGCTGTTGTTATATATGTTGTTATTACTATAATTTGCATCTTTTATATAATTTGTTGTTATATGTTGTTATTACTATAAGTTGCTGTCGATACAAGTTGTGGTTATGAGTTGCTGGTTGTTATAAGTTGTGGTTGCTATTAAGTTGTTTATTTCTAGTTGTTGCATGACTGTTGTATGAAGCGGTGAAATTTGTGTGATTCTAATCTAATATATTAATTATCATGCCTTTGATTATATTTTTCGATATCTTACCCCTTCTGTAATGATGTTACCTATTATGGGTAATTGAGCAGGTACTGAAGAATAGCTGTGGAAGTGAAGTAATTTTAGGAAGTCCTTTAGTTGCTGTTAGTTCGAGTTGGTCTTGCTCTGATACGTAGCACTCGGGGGGAATGTTTATGTTGTTGTTTCTAAGTTGTTGTTATTACTAATTGTTGAATAATTATAAATTGAACGAAGTTTTGATCTAGTTGAACAAAGTTGTTAGCTGATTTATAAGTTGTGAATGCCGAATGCTATGTATCAAATGATAAGTGGAATACAAGTAGTTTGTTGTTTTTAAGTTGAAAAAATGTGACATCCTGATTTTGTTGGAAATCTTAAAGTACTCTGATTTTTATTATAATTACCGGGTAGATTTGGGGTGTTACATTAGTGGTATCAGAGCAGGTCGGTCTGTCCGGCCAAGTTGTCTAATGTTGTTTATCCCTTAGTACGCGACAAGTGTGTGGAACACTGTCGGTACTTGTTTGTTTCCCTAATCGATGGTATGCAGGAGTTGGCTTGAAACAAGTGGGGGAGAAGTTTACTTCTCAGAGATGTTTGTAGTATGTGAAGTTGAATCAAGGTGATATTGATCGCAGGAGTGCAAGTGTTGTCAGAACTGTGTTGTTGCGAATCGACGAGAGTATAGACTCATGATTTTATCTGTTGGTCCAGTTGAGACATTTGAAGGAGGACAAGTCAGTATGATCGATGTTTGCTTCTCGGAGAAGAGAGGGCAACGTGACGAATAGTGATATGCAAGTGGAGTATAGCTGGAGTAAAGTCGGATGATTTTCAGAGTTGAGTGAAAAACAAGGATTATTGGAAGAGTTTGGAAGCAAGAGAAAGAGGTAGAGCTAATGTTCACCAATTTCGGTTTTTATTTTCACATTTATGGAACAACCTTCAGTATAAGAGGCATAACTTTCTACTAGTAACTCCGATGAAAGCGATTATGGACTTTTCGGAAAGTTTACGAAATTCCCTACAGTTGCATATACGATTGGTCTTCAGGAAGTTTGTGAAGAGGGAGAAAAATGCGTTTTAATATTTGGGTCTGATGCTGATTTTTGGAAAATTCTACATACGGGAATTCTGGACCAGTCCCATTGTAAGGATGATAACTCTTTACTCGTAAATCGGATTTGAGCGATTCTTGAAGTTCTGGAATCTACACGAAATTCTCTGCATTTTGGAATATGATTTTGTGTTTAGGAGGTCTGTATTGGATGAGGAAAATGTGTTCGAAGTTGAGCGACTATTGCTGAAAATTGAGAAAGATGAAGCCGAGTGCGATATATTGATAAGGAATAAAATGTTGGTATTAGAAAGGATGTGACGGTGTTGGAAAATGCATAGAGCTACAATTTATGTCGAATGAGAATGATTATAGTGACGATGTTACGAGACGGTGATGTTGAGAGAAGAACGAATTCAAGAGAGACCGCGATAATATTGTTGAGTCGTGGATTGAATGAGGCCAAGTGTGAAACTAGGTGGATTATAAAGGTTCTGAGAATAAAAGAAAGACGATTGGTTGGTTAGCGTTGTTGAAATCTTGACTTGGATGAAAGTTGTAATTGGAGCGAACAAATTTGGATAGTAATTGAAGTAGTAGCAATTCCGATGTTAGAAGAATATTTAATAGTTGTGCTTGTGCTATGAGCGTGTATAAGAGAATGTGTATTGGAGTTTGGACGTTTTGTATCGTTGATGAAGTTGAAATTAGGGAGACTAAGAAGACGTTGGTAAGCCTTAGAGAGTTGGCGGGGCATTGTGCTTACGAACTTTGGGCACAAGTTGAAGTACGCTATTGTGTTGGGTACTGATGATTTATTTCACCGTTATGGTTGTCGGCTGTCTATTGACAAATTGAGGAACTGATCACCCTTAATCCATTGTTGATAGTAGACGGAGTCATAATTGATGGATATATGTGTCGTGCCAACTAGTATAGTATGTACGTTGAATTGGTCGAAGTCAAGCCAAGTGCTTGAAGGTTGTTTGTTTTTGCTGATACAAGTTCATATGTTAGAATATTAGTTGAATTTAAGGATGACAGCACGAAGCTGTGTTTGATTGATGAGTAGTATAGAAAAATTTCAGTTGAGACTGGATAATGTGAGAGTTGAGTTACAGGTAGAACAAGAAGTTAAATTATAAGTTGATTTGTAAAAGTGGAGTTTTGGTTGGTAAAGATGATTTATCTTGTTGAATTTAAGTGGACTCAGGTGTCAAATGTTGTTGTAATGTTGTTATGCGCCTAAGGTGATTTTGGGAACTATGTTGATAAAAGATAGTAAAGTTGTAGTTTATGTGTGGTGTTAACGGGGAGATCCCGAAGAGTTAAGTCGTTGTTATGTCGATTTTGATGATTGGAAGTTGGAGGTCAACTGAGTAGAGTTAGTACCTTGAGAGTAATCAGAGTGCGCAGCGAATGCATAGTGTATTGCGGTTGTTCAGACGTGAATTGTACCGATGTTGATATTTGGTTACGTTGAGGTTGTGTTTAAGTTGGTATTCTTATGTTGTTGTGTTCTGGTTCTTAAACCGGTAAATTCTTAAGTTGGTTACTTCTTGTGCTGCGATGTTAGTTGTCAATTGCATCACTTGGGTAGTATTCGCGTTGTTGTCGCCGTTGAGGTTAAGAACCGTTGTTTGTGTTATATGTGGAGTTGCCTTACGAGGACGAGATTTGATTACTCGGAAGAATTAAGTTGTTGGAATAGTCGTGTCGGATAAATTTTCGAGGACGAAAATATTCTAAGTGGGGGAGAGTTGTAACGCCTGAATTTAATTAATTAGTTAATCAAATTATTGAAGGATTTAATTATTGGATTTAGACGAAGTTGAGAATTAATCGGAGTAGTTGGATTTGTCGGTATTATTTTAAGAGGCGTATTGGGATTATTAAGTTAAAGTCGGATTTTAGTCGGTTAAATCGGAGGAATAATATTAAGAATAATATTATTTATTTATTGGACTATCTTATTTAATTAACTAAGTTGGATTGTTGGACCATTTGGTTGATAATCGAAATTAATCTATTAAGCCGGGAGTAAGTAGTTGGTCCCGAATTATTATTTCGGTTAATTTTGTGTTTCGAAGAATTAAATCGTTAAGTCGGAATATTAGTCAGAAAGTTGAAGAAATAATATTATAAGTGATATTATGGATTATTGGAGCATGTTGGGTAATGGGCTTGGATTTCGTCGGGATTAGCAATTAAGGGGTGTATGACTTAGGCCCATTAGTCGTTATATTGGATTATTATTATTATTATTATTATTTTAATAATAAGAAAAAGAGAAGAGGAATTAGTCAAGAGGAGAAAGAGGAACAGAATGGGAGAATGGGAGAACGAGGAAATTGGAGAAAACGGTTACGAGAAGTTGTCGTCGGAAAGCCGATCGGAGATTCGAGCCGCCTTCAATCCAGGTAAGGGTGGGATTCGAATTTTATAACCGGGAGTATGATAGTTGATACGTAGGATTGGGGTTATATAAATTCTATCATATGTGTTGAAATTACACTGAATGAATCTTGTGTGTTTAGAAATTGATTTTTAGTAATAGTTTAGAGACCCATTTAAGATTCGGATTGAAATCGAAAGTCGTAGAATTCGCGTTTGATGGTTCCAAATCACTACTATATGTTTGGTATGAATGAGTATGTGTTTGTTTCGAAGAAAATAATTGGATCGGTCGGATTTTCGGGCGAAATTGCTCAAACCCGTAGCAGTTCTTATGAAGAAAATTCTGTTTTGGAAAAACTTCAAAAATTCATATATTTTGATTCGTAAGTCGGTTTTGACCCCCGTTCGAAGCGTTGGAAAGCTAACGAAATATTCTTTCTATTAAAAATAGTCTTGCTCCCAGTAGATGATTTTGATTATTTGTATGATTTCACATGTTTGGGTGAATTTGATGGAAAATTACAACATTTGATATGTTGAGATTTTGAGATTTGGATCCAAAACTTTTGTGTTGGAAATCATGTTTTGAGGTTCCTAATTGTTGATATATGATAGATATGGGTTGTTATGTATTTAATTTGTATTATAGTGATGTTTAGATGAGATTTTGAGGAAAATTGAGTGAAGCCCGTAGCAGTTTTTATGAAGAAAATTCAGTTTTGGAAAAACTTCAAAAATTCATATCTTTTGATCCGTAAGTCGGTTTTGACCCCCGTTCGAAGCGTTGGAAAGCTAACGAGATGTTCTTTCCAGGAAAAATGGTTTTGAGGTCTGTATATGGTCCAATTATAGCAGAAAAATAATATAGTCTTTAATTATAAGTAGCAGTACAATATTTATACAATAGTCCCGATTAGCCAAATTAAGCGGAAAATTAGTTGTCCGGAATTTAATGAAAATTGGCGGGATAACTAATATAAATTAGTAGGTATTCTTGGTTGGTTTGTTTTGTGGTAATTATGTCGATTAAGTTGATTTGCAGGTACAGTTGAATAGGTTGAATTGTCCCGATTTACGGGCGAACTATTTAAGTTACAGGTCTTATGACCAATGTTGTTTGAGTTGTGTTGTTGTTGTCTTGTTTATGCGACGTTGAATATGTTGTTAATTGAACCTGCTGATGTTAAATATGTTGTTGTTGATTAAGTTGTAGGTCGAACGACCAATGTTGGATTAAGTTGATGCTATTGATGCATGTTTGAGTTGTTGTTTTCGTTGTTGTTGTTCTGGTTGTTCTTATTGATGATGTAGTTGATTGTATGCCTTTGATAATTGTCGCATACATTGCATTCATGAGTCGGGGCTGTATGCTCACACCAAGTTGGCCTTGATGGCAATGTTTAAGTTGGCCTTGATGGCATTGATTAAGTTGGCCTTGATGGCACCTGATTAAGTTGAAATGCCTCGATAACCTGGAAATGTTTAAGTTGGGAGCTCTGCTCCAATGGTACCACATGCATGTGCATAGTTGTGTCAAATTTTGAGTCGTTGTGAGTTTGTTGTTGTTATTGATTCGTTGTTGTTGTGAAGTTACTGTTGTTGTGAAGTTGTCGTTGTTGTGAAGTTGTTGCTTGTTATAAGTTGCTATTGCTATATCTTGTTGCTTGATATAAGTTGCTAATGTCGTGAGCTGTTGTTATATATGTTGTTATTACTATAATTTGCATCTTTGATATAATTTGTTGTTATATGTTGTTATTACTATAAGTTGCTGTCGATACAAGTTGTGGTTATGAGTTGCTGGTTGTTATAAGTTGTGGTTGCTATTAAGTTGTTTATTTCTAGTTGTTGCATGACTGTTGTATGAAGCGGTGAAATTTGTGTGATTCTAATCTAATATATTAATTATCATGCCTTTGATTATATTTTTCGATATCTCACCCCTTCTGTAATGATGTTACCTATTATGGGTAATTGAGCAGGTACTGAAGAATAGCTGTGGAAGTGAAGTAATTTTATGAAGTCCTTTAGTTGCTGTTAGTTCGAGTTGGTCTTGCTCTGATACGTAGCACTCGGGGGGAATGTTTATGTTGTTGTTTCTAAGTTGTTGTTATTACTAATTGTTGAATAATTATAAATTGAACGAAGTTTTGATCTAGTTGAACAAAGTTGTTAGCTGATTTATAAGTTGTGAATGCCGAATGCTATGTATCAAATGATAAGTGGAATACAAGTAGTTTGTTGTTTTTAAGTTGAAAAATATGACATCCTGATTTTGTTGGAAATTTTAAAGTACTCTGATTTTTATTAATATTCGATGGGTAGAATTGGGGTGTTACAGAGGGTGCGGTACTTGTTCTTCCAAGACCTCCTCTCCCGTTGAACTTTGTTGAGAGTAACCTGAAGCTTTTCAGTTTCCGTCATGAAGTACATGACAGATTTCCTCGGTGGAAGAATTCCGTAACGAGGATAAGGCATCTTTAGCTTGAGAGCTCTAGTTTGTACCCAGTGGAGATAAGGCTCCACCGAGACACAGTCCGGTTTTCCTAGAGACTCCCGTCCTTTCTTATGAACATGTTTCCAAGCGTGCACTATTTCCATCTTTAATGCTCTGTCACTTTCTCCTACCTTGAAGAAAAGACCTTCCAGATGAACACCCCGTGGGACGTGCCTCATCGGGTATCCAAACTGACGTCGAACCAATATCGGATGATAATTGATTCCTCCCTTAGTTCCTATAAGGGGTACGTTAGGGAAGTTTCCACAACGATCAATGATCCTGATTCCATCATAAATCCTATTACACCAATCTATATCAAAGTTGGTAAGAGACATGATTTTCTGCGACCAACGTAAGGCACTCTTGTGATCCCAAAAAGCAGCAGACTTAGGCAAATGAGAGATAAACCATTTATAAAGCAGAGGTACACAACATGTGATCTCCCCTCCACTGTACAAATTCCCTAAGTGTACAGAATGATATGCATCTGCGAGCAAAGTCGGCACAGGGTTTCCAATGAGAAAAACCTTAATGGCGTTGATATCGACGAAGTTATTAATGTTGGGCAACAAAAATAATCCGTAGGTGAGTAGAACAAAGATGCTTTCAAAAGCAGTCCCGTTCCCTATACTAGCGAAGTACAGAGCTTTCTTTGTCAGAAACCGGGCTGGCAAACCTTGTATGCCACCCTTGGTAGTCATGTGAATCCTAACCTCAGACTCGTCCAAATGAATTGCTCTTACAATGGTCTGATTCTTTGGAATTTCTTCCAGTCCAGAAAATGGAGCTCAATCAGTGATATGTAAATCGATCAGATGAGAATACTCCTCCAGCGTTGGTGCGAGCTGGTAATCCGAGAATGTAAAGCAGTGATAAACCAGATCGTAGAATTGAACGAGCGCGTCCATGATTCCCTCAATCGCATGGACCCTTAACAGAGGTAGCAGACCTCCGTACCTGGCTCTGAAAGCCTCTTGGTTTGTGATCATTCTCGCCAAACCTCTCAAATCCTCTAGTTTTGGAATCTTGAAGGAGTACTTATGAGTTCTCCTTCTACCGAAATCCATTAGCGCAATCCTTATCTCTGATATTTGCAATCACAGTCTTAGTTTAATTTGAAAAACAGAGAGACTAGAAGAGAATTTTTTTTAATGTTTTAATGTTTTTTAAATGAATGCATGAATGCAGCACACAAAAACATAGAAAAAACATGGGGTCAAAGGGTCGTTGTGATGAAGTCAAGGCTCTACCTATCCCCAAATGTTTATACTAGGGTGATTTTTATACCTGTACTCATTATCATCAGCTCCTCCCAGAAAAGCAAAACAACAAGCGGATCGCCAGCAAGTTGTAGAGCAATCTTAGAGTAAGTGCCATTCACCGAGAATAGATCACCAGCCTCAAATGAGTGTAGTATCGCGTGACAACTATTTCTGATAGCTTCCGCACTACAAAAGGGTTGGCTCCTCAGCTTCTCAGACATCACAATCGGCCCATTGCCTATGAGAGGGAATGGGTTGCATTGGTCAGCCTCCACTGAGGTTGATGGTCGACCTCGTCGCCATCATTTATCTTAAGTGTATACTCAATCTTTCCACATGCGGCATCACACGCATTCCCATTAGCAGAAAAATAAACAGGTATAGCAGTTAGGAAAAGCAGTATATATATTTGTCCTAAACATCCTAGACCTTTAAAGCTATGAATCCTAAGTTCCTGACAAAAAATGGGTTCCCCGGCGGAAGCCCCAATCTGTGGTATTCACACAAGTCAAGAGAAAAAAGGTTAGAGGGGCCCCACGGTGGGTGCCACTTTTCTGTAGCGAGCGATTTTGGACGCGGTTCTTAAGCGCTGTTGCTCTCTGGGTTAGTTTACTACAGGTCGATTCATTTTTTATCCTATTAAAGCTGATGAAGGAAGGGAAATAGATGTCTCCAATTAACCCTGCTTGCATACTGAGTTTAAACAGCGGTCTGTTAGGTTACGGATGCGATCAATGTGGTGGGGCCTTTCTTGTGTTATTTTGACAGAATGATAGGTTTCTGGCGGGGAACAAGGATTAGGATGTTAGGACTGATGCTTTTTGATAGATATGTGAGAGTATGGGATTTAGGGTTTTTGTTTACTGTGCTCGCTAAGATCTTTTCTTTCAATCTTATGCCTACGTATTCCCGTTTACCGAAACAGGGAAATCAGAGCGTTCGTAGTTCCTCCTATTCTATGGGAGGAAATGGTATTTGGTGTCTTGTTCAAAGTCCAAGACGTGAAGCGAAAGGTGGTTTGTATCTTGTTCAAAGCCCAAGATGTGAAGCTAAAGGTGATTTGTATCTTGTTCAAAGCCCAAGATATAAAGCTAAAAGGGTGTTCACTTTAGATAGAATTTGTCACCTCTAAAGAGGGGGTTGTATGTCACAACTGTTTATAAATGAGAATTACTTTAACCGGGATGTGTGAATCCGGCAATGCCATAATTTCCTTTATAGGGGATTTTAACCTAAAGGAGAAGACTTTAACTCAATGTAAAGCAATGCTATCTTTCCTTAGGAATTTCTCATGCTAAAAGAGGGACAGTGGCATGGATGTAGATGATCCAGAGGCTTGCCGCTTACAGCGATTAGATGAAGAGGAAGGAGTTGTTGATGTTTTTGTACTGTGAACGAGGCACGGTTTTGATGCTAAAAGGTTGATTGGATCAACCAGTGGTTTTCTTATACAAAGCCTAAGAGGAGGCTAATATGTGTCTCGTACAAAGCCCGAGAGAGAGGCTAAAAGGTTTTTGACTTGACGATAGAGTCTTTTGGTATCTCGTATAAAGCCCGAGATGGAGGCTATTTGACTCAACAAGAGAGTTTTTGTATCTCGTACAAAGCCCAAGATGGAGGCGAAAAGGTGATTGACTCAACGAGGGAGTCTCTGGTATCTCGTACGAAGCCCGAGATGGAGGCTAAAATTGTTAGCTCCGCTGGGGAAAATCATTGTACAAAGCCCAAGAGGAGGCTATGGTTACTGTTTCAGTTGAGTGACAGGTCCAGTATGCTGATTTAAAGAGAAAATCAGTTCTTATATGAGCAACACTGTACTCAAGGATTTGATTCGAGGATCCGGGTTATTCCTGTTCTTTAAGAAAGTGGGAAATCCGAAGGGCATTGAGACTGTCCGAGTCTACGGGTTTTCTTCCTATTTAACGAAGGGGTCACTTGAGAATGTCTTTGAGACTCAAGGATATTAGACTGTCCGTGTCTAGAGTTTCATCTTTTGTACTATGCTTTGAGAAACAGTAGTAGACTCTTGGAAAGGACTGTTCTATGCAGATGACTAAGTTCTGTTCCTATACCTCTAGGAGGTCGTCGGGACAATTTGTACGAAGCCCAAGAGGAGGCTGGAAACTTTTAAGAAGTCGACGGGTCCTTGTACGAGCCCAGGAGGAGGCTATCATTCCTGGAGGAAGAGATCATTATACGAAGCCTAAGAGGAGGCTGTGAATACTTCTAAGAAGCCGACGGGTCCTTGTACAACGCTCAAGAGGAGGAGGGGTTGCTTTTAGGAAGCCTGTGGGTCCTTGTACGATGCCCAAGAGGAGTTCGATGCTTTTAAGAAGCCCGTGGGTCCCCAAACCCCGAGAAATTCAAGACAGGCTATTCACAAGGAATAGATCAAGCCAGGAAAGTTTGAGAATTTGGAAGAAGCTCAAGAGATGCCATTCACGGAGAAAAGATCATCTCTGGGAGTAGAGTTTCTTGACAAGTGCTTTTAAGAAAAATGTGGGTCCCCAAACCCCGAGAAATTCAAGACATGTCATTCACCGAGAATAGATCAAGCCAGGAAAGTCCAAGAATTTGGAAGAAACTCAAGAGATGCAATTCACGGAGAAGAGATCATCTCTGGGGAGTAGAGTTTCTTTGACAACTTCTAAGAGTGACAGTCTATGAAAGGGTTCATAGAGAATGCTGCCTTTCATATCTCCATATTGTTTAACCCCAAGAGGAGGGAAGACTGTGTCTGGTAATCCTATGGGGATCTAGTTTTGACTATTTAAGAGTGATCAACGGGCTTAATACTAGACGTAGTTGCCGGGGAAACTCTAAATATCTATACTATTATTACACAGTTGATATGAGTTTATGAAAGAAGACTTACAGCGAAACAACCCCACAATACAGTTATATGTATATGAAAGCAGTAAATGAAAGCATATAAACACTTACTCGGTTGTAGAGCTTCCATGCTGTTTGGTTAGTTGTTCAACAAAGAAAGATTGGAAACAACAGTATATTCAAAATCAAAGGAGAAAGTGCTTTGAAAAAGAAAGATTTGGGACTTACAGCTCAAGGAGAGGCCCAGGGTTTTATCAGTGAGCGCACTGTTTGAATTTGTACAGAGGGACTTATACAAGTGACTGAGGCCCAAAAAAGGTTTTCTGTACAATGGAGTTTGGGTCTTACACTCTAATAGAGGCCCAAAAAGTTTTAAAGAAAAAGAGTGGGGCTTATAACAGGAGGGTAGGCCCAGATGATTTTTCGTTTGAAATGGCGATCGCGCCGAGATTTTCTTTTAACGCAGAGGGGCTTATACAATATCTGAGGCCCAAAAATGGTTTTGGTTAAAAGGGGGTTGGGTTTTACACTCTATTAGAGGCCCAAAAGTTTTGAATGGGTCTTATAGCTCAAGGAGAGGCCCAAAAGGTTATTTTTCAAAAGGCGACAGTCGCGCCGTTTGTTTTTTACGGTATCGGGACTTATACAATGCACTGAGGCCCAAAAATGATTTGGTCAAAAAAGGATTGGGTCTTACACTCTATTAGAGGCCCAAAGTGTTTTGAAAATGATTTATGAGGGTTGAATTAATCCAAAAACCCTAATTTGTTTTCAAAATGTGTTTTAATTGAATAAAAATTCAATTAAAATGATCAAAATTGTTTAACATATGAAAAACAAATTGTGATCTTGGATTATTGCTTCAAAAATTAAGTATTGACCTACAAAATAATTAGAAGGCATTAAAAGTTGCAAAATCAAGGTGGAAAAATATTTTAAATGTCAAAAACAATTAAAACATTAATTCTTTGCAAAAATATCAATTATATAAAATAAATAATATTTTTGGGATTTTTTGGGAAAATAAAATATTTTAACATTTTTGTGAATTATTAAAAAAAGAACCAACTCAAAATCATTAAAACTCAGAGAGAAATTAATTTTTGAATCAATTAAATAAAATCACAAAATTCAAATATTTGAATTTGGAAGAAATGGCGCCAAGAACAGCTGAAGAACACGCGCGTGTTCTGGGTTTGGCTGATTTGCATTTTCTATCCAATCTCACTGAATACTTGATTATATCATGCAATCCACATATCAATATGCTCGTCTCAACCTCACGATCATGTTTATGACAATTAATTTCATTTAAATTAAGCATAAAACAAGAAATCATGATAAATCCTTATGAACCCTAATTTCTGCATGAAGGCTGGGATTTTTAATACACGATTCAAACAAAGCAATTACTTGAGGGGAAACATTCCATGCATGATTATGAACATTTGGCAAAAGTATTGTGCGAGGAAATATGCATAGATTGAGAGATGACCAAGTTTAAGCTTACCTCTAGGTCGTGACAGCAAGAGCAAATTGATTTCTGAGTAGGAGGTGTTACAGATGAATTGTGATGATCTGAACAGCTTCCCTACGCCCTATGGAGTGTGTTTGAATGCTTGGACTTGACTGAGAATGGCTGGATCACTTCATGGCATCTCAACTGCACTTTGGTTAAACCTTGAGCAATTGACTGGTGATTCTGAGAAATCAGTGTTCCAGTTGTTGTTTAAGTGTTTGATCAGCTCACATATGATGTATATGAGGTGTGTGTGTGATTGGTTTGAGTGGAATTGCTCTCTAATGAAAAACCCGATAGTGACTTGTTAAGAAAGGCATTTTTGAGAGTGAGAAGTGGTTTTTGAGAAAGGAAAGTGTTGTAGGCCTTTGGTGTACTTAAACTGATCACAATTGAGCTCTATTTATAGTAGAGCAAGACATTTTTGTAAGGAATAGTGAATGGCAACTGTTGAGTAGGTTTGGCCAATGTTGGCAAATGAAAATCCAAGTCTCCTCTAGCCATTGACTAGAGGTTAGGGCACAGGCTGCTGGTCCCCTTGGTCTTGGATAAGTCTTGACTGAATTCAGTTGCTAAGAGCTCAATTCACGCCACCTTGATGCTTCCATTGAATGCTCTAATCCAAAATTGGAGTCTTGTCCCTATTTTGGCAATTCTAGGTTCAACATGCTATTTCTTGTTCCAAAGATTTTGGAGGCTTGGCTCAGTGATTGTCCCCTTTAGATTCAATCCTCAGAGGTGTCCAAGTGGATAGGAACATTTGAATTTGGCTGATTTTGGCAAATCGACCAAAAGTGCAAAAATCTGCCTTGCCTTGGCAGATTTCAGCAAGGTAACTTGTCAATGTCATATCTCAAAGCCCAAATTGAATTTGGTAATGTTCTTGGTCATTTTGGAAAGCCCTTACATGATACAACAACTGTTTAAACATGTTTGGTTTTGATTTCTTTTGAATCCAAGTGAAAAATGTCCCTACATTTGGAAAAAAGTAAGGCAAAATCTGACTTAGTGAAATTTTCACTAAGTGTTGGAACAAAGTGACTTTTCTTGATTTTGATCACTCCATAACTCAAAATCCATGAGGAATTTGGACATAGGTCAGTATGAAGCTTTTATAGAGGGCAATGTGATCTACAAATCAAGATTTGAATGGGGAACAATGGCCTTGTGGTTTAGGAGTTATGGTCCTCCAAAGTTGGCACATTAGTGTCACTTTTTCCATAACTTAGAAATTTTTCTAAGTTTTTATGGTTACCCCTTTTACAAGTTATCCCACTTTCTTTGATTTTTCTTGATGAATGATGATTCAAATCATACATTAACATCATTTTAGGGTTAAAAATCCATTTTGGTGAAAAATCTCAAAAAGTCAAAGTTGACTTTTGTGCACAGTTGACTTTTTATCAGATGAATTCCAAACTGTGCAATTCTTCAGGAAATCATGTCCTTGACCTAAATCAAACTTGATGGACATGTTCCATGGGTGTCATAGGGTACATTGAATCATGTATTAGGGTTTGGGAGCATGTCCTGGTCAAAAGTCAAAGTTACAGTTGACTTTCCTCGCGAAACCCTAATTGTGGTACAGATGAAATTGAAACTTGTTGCTCAAGCTTCTTGGATTAATCAATTGTTGCAAATGGATCAATATGGCATATTGGAGACCTCAAATCATGTCTTGAGGTCTTGGCTCATGATTTGTCCCAAAAGTCAACTTAGGGGTGAATTAGGTCAAGAAACCCTAATTCCTGATTTTTGATGAATGCATCCCCTGAGGTCAAATTGACTAGATGATTGGGTCCATGAGGTTCCATGGAGTATATTAGGTTATGTTTTGGATCATTGGCTTGTGGCCAGATGAAAAATTTCCACCTGGAGGCCCTGGTCGACCAAAACCCTAATTTGGTGACACTGTCGATCTTGAGACTTGATCCCCCTAGAAGGGAGCAACCTTGTGCTTAATCCTTGATGTAGGAGTCCTTTTGATCCATTGTGGATATTTTAGAGGTTAGACAAGTTGAAGATCAAGTCATTCCTTGATTGATCCTTTGTCTAAGGCTCTGAGAGGGCATAAAACCCTAATTTTGATTGTAGTGAATGCTCAACAACCCTTGAGGCATTTGATGAGGCATGATGGTTCATCCATATTGTGATGATGATTTGCACAATGATGGGAAATCTTAGTGGTCAAAATTTGGGGTATGACAAAACCTCATTCCAATTCATCATAGATTTTGAGTTATGGTTGGATCAAAATGGCTGAAAACATGAAATGCCACTTATTCCAACACTTAGTGAAATTTTCACTAAGTCAGAATCTGTCTTGTTTTTTTCCAAAAGAAGGGGGATTTTTCACTTGGATCGAAAAAGTATCAAGACAAAATATGATCACACATGTGTTGTATCATATATATAAGAGCTTTCCAAAATGGCCAAGAACTCCATGAAACTCCACTTAAGCCATGAGATATGACAATGACAATGTGCCTTGCTGCAAACTGTCATGGCAAGGCAGATTTGTGCATTTTCCTCGATTTGAGCAAATTTTACAAATGACAAACAAGTTTATCCATCTAAACACCTCAAGGGGAGACCAAGGAGGGACAAACACTGATCCATCAGCCTCCCAAGTCCTTGGAACCAAAAGTAGCATGCCAAACCTAGAAATGCCTAAAAGAGGGACAAGACTCCAATTTTGGCTTGGAGCATTTTATGGATGCACCAAGGTGGCATGGACTGAGCCCTTTCCAACTGAATTCAATCAAGACTTATCGAAGAACTAGGGAACCAGTAGCCTGTGCTCTAACCTCTAGTCAATGGCTAGAGGAGACTTGGATTCCTATTGATCAACATTTGCCAAACTTCTGCAGCAGTTGCCATTCACTATTGCTTGCAAAACAAACTTGCTCTACTATAAATAGAGCTCATTTGTGCTCAATTTGAGTACACCAAAGCCATCAAACAGATGCTTTCCTCAAGATATCTTCCTTCACTCCAAAACTGCCATCCAAAGCAAGTCACTATCGGGTTTTGAGTTTGAGAGCAATTCCAACCAAACCAATCACACACACACCTCATAAACATCATATAGAAGTGATCCAAACACTTAAACAACATATGGAACACTGATTTCTCAAAACCACCATCCAACTGCTCAAGCTTTTAGCAGACTTGCAGTCGGGGTACCATCTTCAGTTCCAGCTTGTTTCAAACCACTCCAAGCATTCAGACACATCACTTGGCACCTAAGGAAGCTGTGCAAATCATTGGAACCAGCTTGCAACACCTCTAACACAAAACACGATCACCAGCTGCAAGAGGTAAGCCTGAGCACTTCTAACTCAAAGATCCATGCATTTTTTTGCTGCACAATAATTTGGCCATATATTCATAATCATGCATAGAGTGTTTACCCTCAATCAATTACTTTGTTTGAATCGTGTATGGAATTTCTGAGCCTTCATGCAAATTTTAGGGTTCTTGAGGTTTCTCTTTGATTTCTTATTCCATGCTTAAAATAAATGAAATTAAAGACCATAGACATGATCGTGAGGTGAAAACGAGCAGATTGATATGTATATTGCATGATATCATCAAGTATTCAGTGAGATTGGATAGAAAATGGAAATCTGCAGAAACAGAGGGTGGCGCGTGTTCTTGGCATGTTCTTGGCGCCATTTTTTAAATATTTGAATATTTGAATTTTGTGATTTTATTTAATTTATTCAAAAAATAATTTCTCTCTGAGGTTTAATGATTTTGAGTTGAATCTTTTTTTAATAATTCATAAAAACGCTAAAATATTTTATTTAACCAAAAAATCCTAAAAATATTAATTATTTCATATACTTGATATTTTTACAAAGAATTAATATTTTATTTGTTTTTCAACATTTAAAATGTTTTTTCTCCCTTGATTTTCCAAACTTAATTGATTTCTAATCATTTTGTGGATAGAAACATGATTTTTGAGACATTGATCCAAGATCACAATTTGTTTTCACACATGTTTAACAATTTTGATCATTTTAATTGAATTTTTATTCAATTAAAATATATTTTGAAAACAAATTAGGGTTTTGATTAATTCAACTCTCATCAAACTTTTTCAAACTCTTTGGGCCTCTAATAGAGTGTAAGACCCAACCCCTTTGTAAATATACCACCTTTTGGGCCTCAGTCATTGTATAAGTCCCACTGTATTTTCAAAAACAACGGCGCGATCGTCGCCATTTTAACAAAATCAACTGGGCCTCTCCTCGAGCTATAAGTCCCAATTCTTTTTCTTAAAACTCATTTGGCCTCTAATAGAGTGTAAGACTCAATCCTTCTTTGAAACCAAAATAGTTTGGGCCTCAGTGATTGTATAAGACCCACGGTGCTTTCAAAAATCTCGGCGCAATCGCCAGTTCAAAAACAAATCATATGAGCCTACCCTCGTGTTATAAGCCCCATTTCTTTTCTTAAAACTCTTTAGGCCTGAAATAGAGTGTAAGACCCAACGCTTTTTAAAAAAAACCTTTTTGGGCCTCAGTGTATTGTATAAGTCCCGATACCGTCAAAAAGTTCGGCACGATCGTCGCCTTTTTAACAAAAATCACCCTGGGCCTCTCCTTGAGTTGTAAGTCCCATCTCTTGTACAAAAATAAACTTTGGGCCTCTAATAGAGTGTAAGACCCACCCCCTTGTACATAAAAACTTTTTGGGCCTCACATATTGTATAAGTCCCTCTGTAAAGTTTTCAAAATAACGGTGCCATCATCGTTAAAACTTGGCCCTCTCCTTGAGCTGTTAGGCCCAACAATCTTTTCAAAACACTTTATCCTTTGATTTTGAATTCAAATATATGTTGTCATTAAAACTTTCTTTGTTGAACAACTAACCAAACAGCATGGAAGCTCTACAACGGGTAAGTGTTTATTCGCTTTCATTTACCGCTTTCATATGTATATAACTGTATTGTGGGGCTGTTTCACTGTAAGTCTTCTTTCACATCCTTTTATATACTTGTCACTTATCCACTGTGTAATACTAGTATAGTTATTTAGAGTTTTCCCCGGCAACTACGTCTAGCACTAGGTAAAGCCATGTTGGTCACTCTTAAATACAAAAAAAAAATAGATCCCCTGTAGGATTCCAGATATAGTCTTCCCTCCTCTTGGGGTTAAACAATATGGAACAAAGAGAAAGGCAGTATTCTCGGTGAACCTTTTCTCAGATTGTCACCCTTAGAAATTGTCAAAGAAACTCTAACTCCCCAGAGATGATCTTTTCTCCGTGAATGGCATCTCTTGAGTTTCTTCCAAATCCTCGAACTTTCCTGGAATGATCTCTTCTCTGTGAATTGCATTTCTTGAATTTCTCTTGGTTTGGGGACCCACAGGCTTCCTAAAAGCATCCCCGCCTCCTCTTGGGCGTTGTACAAGGAACCTTCGGCTTCTTAGAAGTTCTCATGCCTTCTCTTGGGCTTAATACAAGGATCCTGACGACCTCTTAAAGGTATAAGACAGAACTTAGTCATCCTTTGCTAGAGCAGTCTTTCCCGCGTCAAAACTCCGGCCATTTTAGGGTTGATACTCATCCCTTAATGCCCGCGGATCCTCTTGGGCATTGTAAAAAAGATAAAACTCTTGACTTGGACAGTCTAAGACCCCTTGAGTCTCAAAGACATTCTCAAGTTCCTTTCCAATATAGGAAGAAACCCTGGTCTCTCCCATGAGAGTTCCCCACACTTGGACCCGCTTCAGGATCTCCAGAATCCACAGCGGTAAGGCAGCCTCCTCTTGGGCTTTGTACAAATGATTCTCCCTAGCAGAGCTAACCTTTTCAGACTCTCTTGTTGAGTCAATCACTTTTAGCCTCCGTCTTGGGCTTTGTACAAGACATATAAAACACTCTCTTGTTGAGTATAAAAGACTCTCTTGTTGAGTCAACCTCCTTTTAGCCTCCATCTCGGGCTTCGTACGAGACAGAAAAACACTCTCTTGTTGAGTATAAAAGACTCTCTTATTGAGTCAACCACTTTTAGCCTCCGTCTTGGGCTTTGTACAAGACATATAAATCACTCTCTTGTTGAGTATAAAAGACTCTCTTGTTGAGTCTACCTCCTTTTAGCCTCCATCTCGGGCTTTGTACGAGATAGAAAACCACTCTCTTGTTGAGTATAAAAGACTCTCTTGTTGAGTCAGTTTCCTTTTAGCCTCAATCTCGGGCTTCGTACAAGACAACAAATCACTCTCTTGTTGAGTATAAAAGACTCTCTTGTTGAGTCAAACAACCTTCAGACTCTCTTGTTGAGTCAATCACCAGTTCATGACTCTCTTGTCGAGTCAACCTTTTTTTAGCCTCCGTCTTGGGCTTTATACATGACAGATAAAAGTACTCTCTTGTTGAGTCAAACCATTTCAGCCTCCATTTCGGGCTTTATACAAGATACATTCTCCCCAACGGAGTCAAAATCCTTTTTAGCCTCAACCTTGGGCTTTGTACAAGACAAAAAGAACATTTTCTTCCAGAAAAGTTATACTTCCCGCCTCCTCTTAGGCTTTGTATAAAGAAAACCCCGGTTAAGTCAATCAACCTTTTAGCATCAAAGTTGTGCCTTGCTCACAGCATTGAACAAGATACAAAAGTAGGGGGATTTTTCACTTGGATCCAAAAAGTATCAAGACAAACTATGATCACACATGTGTTGTATCATATAAGAGCTTTCCAAAATGGCCAACAACTCCATGAAACTCCACTTAAACCATGAGATATGACAATGACAATGTGCCTTGCTGCAAACTGTCATGGCAAGGCAGATTTGTGCGTTTTGCTCGATTTGAGCAAATTTTGCAAATGACAAACAAGTTTACCCGTATGAACACCTCAGGGGGAGACCAAGGAGGGACAAACACTGGTCCATCAGCCTCCCAAGTCCTTGGAACCAAAAGTAGCATGCCAAACCTAGAAATGCCTAAAAGAGGGACAAAACTCCAATTTTGGTTTGGAGCATTTAATGGATGCACCAAGGTGGCATGGACTGAGCCCTTTCCAACTGAATTCAGTCAAGACTTATCCAAGAACTAGGGAACCAGTAGCTTGTGCTGTAACCTCTAGTCAATGGCTAGAGGAGACTTGGATTCCTATTGATCAACATTTGCCAAATTCTGCAGCAGTTACCATTCATTATTGCTTGCAAAACAAACTTGCTCTACTATAAATAGAGCTCATTTGTGCTTAATTTGAGTACACCAAAGCCATCAAACAGATCAAAATCTCTTCCTTCACTCCAAAATTGCCTTCCAAAGCAAGTCACTATCGGGTTTTGAGTTTGAGAGCTGTTAGTTCCTGGATTGGCTGGAATTTTGGTAAAACAAAGTATATTCAATGTTGATGTCAAGGTGCTGATGTTGTAACATTAAAGTCTTAACACTGGGCTGTGTTAAGTAGTTAAGTGCTGAAGTTGGATGTCTGATGTCACACAGGTGATGTTGTAACATCAGACCTGCAGAATTAATAACAACAGCAGGTTGTTAGGGCACGCGTATTAGCTGGAATTATGGAGAGTGGTTGACTCATTGGATGAGAATATCTTGGGATAGATATTTTCTGTTACATGGGAGATTTGATTGCAGATCTGTTGGAGAATTAAAAGGTTGAAGATTTAAAAAGATTTTGGGGATAAAATCTGTTTTGAAGATTCAGTTTTAATTAACAAATCTGATCAAATATTGTGACAAATCCAAGCCCAATTCAAGAGCTATATAAAGCGCACAAGACCAAAGGAAAAAGTACAGATTGAAGATCAAGAGCAGAGGCTGAGTGTCTTAGATAATTGTACGAATCATGAGTAAACCATTCAAGGGTGAATTGGTGATCTGCCCTCTCTAAATCTGTGAAGTAAAAAGAGTTGTTTGATTTGATCGAAGCTGTGAAGTAAGATCAAGGGTACTCAAAGTGGGTTCTTTGAGTGTTTGTAAGGGATTGAGTGGTGTTCTCATACCTAAGTGGTTTCTTAGGTAGGAAGTCATTAGTTGAGTATAAGTTTAGGAGATTGTCAACGGGTCGTTGAGTCTGTAAATTATATCTACAAGTAGTGAATTCCATCCCTGGCTTGGTAGCCCCCAGAGTAGGTTGGTTGTAACTGAACTGGGTCAACAATTCTTGGTGTTATTTTACTGTTATTGCTATCCATTGTGCAGAGTGTGTTGTTGTGACATCACACCTTAACATCACACGTCTGATACCAAAATTTCATTTGGTATCAGAGCAGGCATCCTGTCTGTCTCTGGGTGAGATCTAGGGAAGTTACTTTCTGGTGAAAAGATGGACAAAGAAGTTGGAGGATTCGTCAACAGACCCCCTATTTTGGATGGATCCAATTATGACTATTGGAAGCCTAGGATGACCACCTTCTTAAAATCCTTGGACAGTAGGGCTTGGAAGGCTGTTATTAAAGAGTGGAAAGCACCTGTCATGTGTGAGAAGGATGATGCTGGTAAAGATAAAGAAGGCACCTCTAAGCTAAAGCCTGAAGAAGAGTGGACCAAGGAGGAAGATGAGCTTGCCCTTGGAAATTCCAAAGCTCTGAATGCTATCTTCAATGGAGTGGATAAGAACATCTTCAGGTTAATTAATACCTGTGAAGTTGCTAAGCAAGCATGGGATATCTTGCAGGCTACTCATGAAGGAACATCTAGAGTCAAGATGTCAAGACTTCAGATTTTAACATCAAAATTTGAAAGCCTGAAGATGAAGGAAGAGGAGACTGTTCATGATTTCCACATGAGTGTTCTTGAGCTGGCCAATGCATCCACTGCTCTTGGAGAGAAGATGTCAGATGAAAAGCTTGTGAGGAAGATACTTAGGTCCCTACCTAAGAAGTATAAGATGAAGGTTACTGCCATTGAAGAATCACAAGACATCAGCAAGATGAGAGTGGATGAACTCATTGGATCTCTTCAAACCTTTGAGCTTGGGTTGAATGAGGAAGAACCAGAAAAGAAGCCAAAGAGTATAGCCCTGGTGACAAATGGTGAAGAGGAGAAAGGGAAGAAATCTGAATCCCAGGAGGATCTGTCTCAGGCCATAGTGATGTTGGGAAGACAGTTCACCAAAGTATTCAAGAGAATGAATAATAACTCCAGGCCTAATGTCAAGAACATGACTTCTGACACCAGCAAGAAGGATGAAGAGAAAACTGCCCAAGATAAAGGAGTGCAGTGCTTTGAGTACGAAGGGTATGGACATGTCAAGAAAGAATGTCCCACCTTCGTGAAAAAGCAGAAGAAGGGCATGACAGTTTCCTGGTCTGACTCTGATAGTGAAAGTGAAGGCGAGTTAGCAAAGCATGTGAGAGCTTTAACAGGAGCTGTTGTTTCTGATGATGATTCTAGTGATGGAGAAGTAACTTATGAGGAGTTGGCATCCACCTATCAAGAGTTGTGTTTAAAGAGTGCTGAGATTTGTCAAGAAAACAAGTGCCACAAGCAACATATTGCTCAGCTAGAGAATGAAAAAACTGATCTTGAAAATGAAGTGGTGCTAGTTAGAGCTCATCTTGATCAAATGACCAAGTCTGTCAGGATGTTAAGCTGTGGTACAGACACACTCGACAAGATCCTTCAGTCAGAAAAAGCTGCTGAAGACAAAGCTGGGATAGGTTATGTGGCTGAGGACAAGGGAACTTCAGAAGGAAGCACTTCAGGTTCAAAGAAGGAAGTGTCACAACTTTCATCTCAACATCAGCCAAAGAAGAAGGATCCTACCCCTAAGAAAGCTGATGTTTCACAACCTAAGAAGATTGAGAAGAAGACTGGTCCCTATCAGAAGAGAAAGCAGCCACAGGGAGCTAGTCAGTATATGCCCCCACAATACCATGAGAGCATGCAAGCTGCTCAGTTTAAACAACACATGTCTCATCAGATGTCTCAACATCAGGACAACTGGTATGGTTATGGGTATGGATACACCAATGCTGTCCCTTATGTATATGAAAGAAGAAAGCCACACCATCATGGGAGACAATCCAGGAAACAGCATTCTCAGCCAACTTATGGGAGAAGATATCAACAGAATAGATGGCAGGGCAGTTATGGTAGGAGGAGACCACATCATGGATGGCAGCATAGGCAATCTCATCATGGCAGAAGATTCAGAGATGGAAGGGTGAGATGCTATTATTGTGGAAGATTTGGACATATGCAGTACTCTTGCTACAAGCTGCATGGATACCCTCAGCTGCAAAACAGATGGAGAGAGCACAGGCCCAAAGTTGTTAAACAATGGGTACCTAAGGAGAAGGTGAAGTGCTTATTGGCTCACTTGGATGACAAAGAGGCTAAAGAAGGAACATGGTATTTTGACAGTGGGTGTTCCAAGCACATGTCTGGATGTAGATCCATGTTTGATGATCTTAGACCTTGTCCCTCTCATGAAGTCATATTTGGCAATGGAGGAAAAGGTGTTGTTGCAGGAGTTGGGAAAGTGCAAGGTGATGGTAGACCTGAACTTGACAAGGTTATGTTTGTCAATGGCTTAAGTGCAAATTTGATCAGCATAAGCCAGTTGTGTGATGAAGGTTACAAGGTAAACTACTCTAAGCATGAGTGTGTGGTTTCTGATGAGCATAATCAGATGGTTATGAAGGGTGCCAGAACCAATGACAACTATTATCAGTGGACCTCTCTTGAAGGAGATTCAACTAGTAATGTTGTAGATGATGTTATAACATCAGACTATGGCATCAGGATGCTGAAAGGTCACTCAAAGTTAACAAATTCTGATGTGAGTGTTTTAAAAGGAAAGTATTTATGGAGGGAGAAAATTAGTAATTGGTCTTTAAATACTGAAAAGCTGGCGCCATACCTCAGACCATCATTCTCTAGTGCAGCAAGGTCACGGTTCATCAAAGAGTATTTCTTCCTTCCATTCGTCGTCCTCCACAAGAAGGATCATCTGACCTCATACTGCCTCAAGGAAACAATGTCAAACCAGACGTCGTCTCCATCAAAGAAATCTGTCGCTCAAAGCTCTTTGCGAGATAAGGCTAGGGTTTCTTCAGAAGAGGGATTTGCAGAAGAAGCTTTCAATATAGAACCTATCTCAGTGATGCTCCCAAAATCAGGTACTTCGAGACCCACTAAACTAACTCCTAAGAGACCTGCTACTATTTTCAAGAATCCTGAAACAAAGAAGGTTGTTACGAGTGTGTTATTTGGGGATGAAACTATGCCGAAATCATCTACGTCTCAGACTATTGAAGAGAAGCTTGATGTAGACAAAAGGATGGGTAATCTTGCCTCAAAGATTCTAGACAAAGGCATCCCTGTCAAAGGAATTTCAATCCCACTAAATCGGATGCTAGCTGAGAAAGACAACATACAGGAAGGTAAGTCAAGTCTTCAACAACTTGCAATGACAGCTATTGAAGATGCTGATCAGAGTGAAGACATGCATGAAGAAACAAATGTTGAGGAGAATGTTAGGACATCTGCTGAACCCACTTCTGTTGAAGCAGATGTTAGAACATCGCTTAGTGGGGATGCTGAGACTACTGATGTAATTGATGTTGATGACTTGTCTGATAATGAAGTCATTGGAAGAGCAGTGCATAGACTGTCCAAGAGACTAAGAAAAGGAAAGATGGTTGAATCGTCGTCAAAGAAAGCTTCTGATGAGAAGAGGAAAAAGACTGTTGTTGGGCCAACAAAAGCATGGAGTAAGGTTGATGTGAATCCCAGAAAAAGGAAGCTAATGGAAGAATCCAAATCAGAGTATGATGTTGAGGATGATGTTCAAGACATCACTCCTGTCAGAAAGACAATCTTGAAGAGAATTGCTGACAAGATCCCTGAGGTTCCGGTTGATAACATTTCATTCCATTATGCAAGCAGTGCGTCGATGTGGAAGTTCATCTGTCAAAGAAGACTTGCTCTTGAAAGAGAGATTGGGAAAGAAATTATGGAGATCAAAGAAATCATAGAGGTGATTAAGACTGCTAGTCTGATGAAGACGGTTCATGGGTTCTCCGAGTGCTATGACAGCTTGGTTAAGGAATTTGTCGTAAATATTCCTGTGAAGATTTCAGACAAAGGCAGTGTGGACTACATGAAAGTGTTTGTGAGAGGAAAATGTGTTGATTTCTCTCCTGAAGTTATAAACAAATATCTAGGAAGAAAAGATGAAGTATTTGCTGACCTAGAAGCCACTGAGAATGATGTCTGCAAGGAATTAACTGCTGGTCAAGTTAAGGTGTGGCCCTTGAAAGGGAAACTGCCAACTAGCAAACTCAGTGTTAAGTATGCTGTCTTACACAGAATTGGAGCCGCAAATTGGGTACCTACCAATCATAAAACCACAACAGCTGTGGGACTAGGGAGGTCTATTTATGCTGTGGGTACTAAGAAGAAGTTTGACTATGGAGCATATGTGTTTGAGCAGACTGCAAGACATGCCACCACTAATGCTATCAAACTGCCTATAGCATTTCCTTCGCTCATCTGTGGAGTTATGATGAAACAACATCCAGGCATCTTAACAAGCTCAGACACAACATGTAAGAGGAAGTCAGCTTTATCTTTGCATCCCAAACTGTTTGCTGGGAGCCATGTTCCAGACATTGTTGAAACATCAAGCTCTGGGATTAAGAAGGTCAGTACAAAATCTGAACTGATTAAAGAATTAAGGGCAACCTGCAAGGATCTTGACATGGTTATCAAGACCAGCACCGACAGGAAAATGAAGATTGAGCAGATGGTTAAAGACTTGGAACAAGGGAAAGACAATGGTGACACTGAGGACTCCAGGTCAGATGAGGGTGAAGAAGATGCTGATGGTACCAGCTCGAATGAAGACTAATCTCTATCTACTGTCCTTAGATATTAGTCTTGTAATAGTTTAGTTTTTGCACTTAATATGCTTAGTTTCGTAATTTAAGTATTGTGCTGTTTATGCACTGTTTATGTTTTTAGTTTCCTTCTATGATTTGTTCTGCCTGTTTACTAACTGAGAGGCTAACAATGAGAGCTAGGGTATACTGACTATAGTTAAAAGGGCTTCTTATAGAAGCTTGCCTAATTATGGCTAAAAAGGGGGAGAAGATTGCCAAGATAGTCAAGAGGATTATTCCCATATGCGGCTGATATGATGCAGAGATTAAGGGGGAGATAGATTGATGCTGCTAAAAGGTGTTTAGTTGAAAAGTGGTAATGCAATTATTAAGGGGGAGTTTTGAAGATATCATGACATTTGAAGAGTGCAGCCAAGCAGACATCTAGGGGGAGTAATGTGCTGCACATTGTGAGCTACTGAACAGCTGTGATGCTGGGTCATGTTTTAGAGGGAGAGCACCAATTGGCTGTTGTCAATAATGAAGATGGTGCTGCAGCAGATCAAGTGGTGAAGACTTTGAAGATTATCAAACTGCTGCTGATTGAGAGTTTCAAATTTTTTTGAAGATTATTCCGCTGCTGAAATCTCTGAAGGTGCAGAGTGCAGAAGTTGTTTTAGCTAAAATTAGCCAAAGGGGGAGATTGTTAGTTCCTGGATTGGCTGGAATTTTGGTAAAACAAAGTATATTCAATGTTGATGTCAAGGTGCTGATGTTGTAACATTGAAGTCTTAACACTGGGCTGTGTTAAGTAGTTAAGTGCTGAAGTTGGATGTCTGATGTCACACAGGTGATGTTGTAACATCAGACCTGCAGAATTAATAACAACAGCAGGTTGTTAGGGCACGTGTATTAGCTGGAATTGTGGAGAGTGGTTGACTCATTGGATGAGAATATCTTGGGATAGATATTTTCTGTTACATGAGAGATTTGATTGCAGATCTGTTGGAGAATTAAAAGGTTGAAGATTTAAAAAGATTTTGGGGATAAAATCTGTTTTGAAGATTCAGTTTTAATTAACAAATCTGATCAAATATTGTGACAAATCCAAGCCCAATTCAGGAGCTATATAAAGCGCACAAGACCAAAGGAAAAAGTACAGATTGAAGATCAAGAGCAGAGGCTGAGTGTCTTAGATAATTGTACGAATCGTGAGTAAACCATTCAAGGGTGAATTGGTGATTTGTCCTCTCTAAAGCTGTGAAGCAAAGAGAGTTGTTTGATTTGATAGAATCTGTGAAGTAAGATCAAGGGTACTCAAAGTGGGTTCTTTGAGTGTTTGTAAGGGATTGAGTGGTGTTCTCATACCTAAGTGGTTTCTTAGGTAGGAAGTCATTAGTAGAGTATAAGTTTAGGAGATTGTCAACGGGTCGTTGAGTCTGTAAATTATATCTACAAGTAGTGAATTCCATCCCTGGCTTGGTAGCCCCCAGAGTAGGTTGGTTGTAACCGAACTGGGTCAACAATTCTTGGTGTTATTTTACTGTTATTGTTGTCCATTGTGCAGAGTGTGTTTTTGTGACATCACACCTTAACATCACACGTCTGATACCAGAATTTCAAGAGCAATTCCAACCAAACCAATCACACACACACCTCATAAACATCATATAGAAGTGATCCAAAAACTTAAACAACATCTGGAACACTGATTTCTCAAAATCACCATCCAACTGCTCAAGCTTTTAGCAGACTTGCAGTTGGGGTACCATCTTCAGTTCCAGCTTGTTTCAAACCACTCCAAGCATTCAGACACATCACTTGGCACCTAAGGAAGCTGTGCAAATCATTGGAACCAGCTTGCAACACCTCTAACACAAAACACGATCACCAGCTGCAAGAGGTAAGCCTGAGTTCTTATAACTCTATGATCCATGCATTTTTTGATGCACAATAATTTGGCCATATGTTCATAATCATGCATAGAGTGTTTACCCTTAATAAATTACTTTTTTTGAATCGTGTATGGAATTTCTGAGCCTTCATGCAAATTTTAGGGTTCTTGAGGTTTCTCGTTGATTTCTTATTCCATGCTTAAAATAAATGAAATTAAAGACCATAGACATGATCGTGAGGTGAAAACGAGCAGATTGATATGTAGATTGCATGATATCATCAAATATTCAGTGAGATTGGATAGAAAATGCAAATCTACAGAAACAAAGGGTGGCGCGTGTTCTTGGCATGTTCTTGGCGCCATAATTTGAATATTTGAATTTTGTGATTTTATTTAATTTATTCAAAAAATAATTTCTCTCAGAGTTTTAATGATTTTGAGTTGATTCTTTTTTTAATAATTCACAAAAATCCTAAAAATATTAATTATTTCATATACTTGATATTTTTACAAAGAATTAATATTTTATTTGTTTTTCAACATTTAAAATGTTTTTTCTCCCTTGATTTTCCAAACTTAATCGATTTCCAATCATTTTGTGGATAGAAACATGATTTTTGAGACATTGATCCAAGATCACAATTTGTTTTCACACATGTTTAACAATTTTGATCATTTTATTTGAATTTTTATTCAATTAAAATATATTTTGAAAACAAATTAGGGTTTTGATTAATTCAACCCTCGTCAAACTTTTTCAAACTCTTTGGGCCTCTAATAGAGTGTAAGACCCAACCCCTTTGTAAATACACCACCTTTTGGGCCTCAGTCATTGTATAAGTCCCACTGTATTTTCAAAAACAACGGCGCGATCGTCGCCTTTTTAACAAAATCAACTGGGCCTCTCCTCGAGTTATAAGTCCCAATTCTTTTTCTTAAAACTCTTTGGGCCTCTAATAGAGTGTAAGATCCAATCCTTCTTTGAAACCAAAATAGTTTGGGCCTCAGTGATTGTATAAGACCCACGGTGCTTTCAAAAATCTCGGCGGAATCGCCAATTCAAAAACAAATCATCTAGGCCTACCCTCGTGTTATAAGCCCTATTTCTTTTCTTAAAACTCTTTGGGCCTCTAATATAGTTTAAGACCCAACCCTTTTTTTAAAAAAAACCTTTTTGGGCCTCAGTGTATTGTATAAGTCCCGATACCGTCAAAAAGTTTGGCACGATCGTCGCCTTTTTAACAAAAATCACCCTGGGCCTCTCCTTGATTGTAAGTCCCATCTCTTGTACAAAAATAAACTTTGAGCCTCTAATAGAGTGTAAGACCCACCCCCTTGTACATAAAAACTTTTTGGGCCTCACATATTGTATAAGTCCCTCTGTACAGTTTTCAAAACAACGGTGCCATCATCGTTAAAACTTGGGCCTCTGCTTGAGCTGTAAGCCCCAACAATCTTTTCAAAGCACTTTATCCTTTGATTTTGAATTCAAATATATGTTGTCATCAAAACTTTCTTTGTTGAACAACTAATCAAACAGCATGGAAGCTCTACAACAGGTAAGTGTTTATCCACTTTCATTTATCGCTTTCATATGTATATAACTGTATTGTGGGGCTGTTTCACTGTAAGTCTTCTTTTGCATCCTTTTATATACTTGTCACATATCCATTGTGTAATACTAGTATAGTTATTTAGAGTTTTCCCCGGCAACTACGTCTAGCACTAGGTAAAGCCATGTTGATCACTCTTAAATACAAACAAAAATAGATCCCCTGTAGGATTCCAGATACAGTCTTCCCTCCTCTTGGGGTTAAACAATATGGAACAATGAGAAATGCAGTATTCTCGGTGAACGTTTTCTCAGATTGTCACCCTTAGAAATTGTCAAAGAAACTCTAACTCCCCAGAGATCATCTTTTCTCCGTGAATGACGTCTCTTGAGTTTCTTCCAAATCCTCGAACTTTCCTGGAATGATCTCTTCTCTGTGAATTGCATTTCTTGAATTTCTCTTGGTTTGGGGACCCACAGGCTTCCTAAAAGCATCGCTGCCTCCTCTTGGGCGTTGTACAAGGAACCTTCGGCTTCTTAGAAGTTCTCATGCCTTCTCTTGGGCTTAATACAAGGATCTTGACGACCACTTAAAGGTATAAGATAGAACTTAGTCATCCTTTGCTAGAGCAGTCTTTCCCGCGTCAAAACTCCGACCATTTTAGGGTTGATACTCATCCCTTAATGCCCACGCCTCCTCTTGGGCATCGTACAAAAGATAAAACTCTAGACTTGGACAGTCTAAGACCCCTTGAGTCTCAAAGACATTCTCAAGTTCCTTTCCAACATAGGAAGAAACCCCGGTCTCTCCCATGAGAGTTCCCCACACTTGGACCCGCTTCAGGATCTCCAGAATCCACAGCGGTAAGGCAGCCTCCTCTTGGGCTTTGTACAAATGATTCTCCCTAGCAGACCTAACCTTTTCAGACTTTCTTGTTGAGTCAATCACTTTTAGCCTCCGTCTTGGGCTTTGTACAAGACATATAAAACACTCTCTTGTTGAGTATAAAAGACTCTCTTGTTGAGTCAACTTCCTTTTATCCTCCATCTCGGGCTTCGTACGAGACAGAAAAACACTCTCTTATTGAGTATAAAAGACTCTCTTGTTGAGTCAACCACTTTTAGCCTCCGTCATGGGCTTTGTACAAGACATATAAATCACTCTCTTGTTGAGTATAAAAGACTCTCTTGTTGAGTCAACCTCCTTTTGGCCTCCATCTCGGGCTTCGTACGAGATAGAAAACCACTCTCTTGTTGAGTATAAAAGACTTTCTTGTTGAGACAGTTTCCTTTTAGCCTCAGTCTCGGGCTTCGTACGAGACAACAAATCACTCTCTTGTTGAGTATAAAAGACTCCCTTGTTGAGTCAAACAACCTTCAGACTCTCTTGTTGAATCAATCACCAGTTCAAGACTCTCTTGTCGAGTCAACCTTTTTTTTGCCTCCATCTTGTGCTTTATACATGACAGATAAAAGTACTCTCTTGTTGAGTCAAACCATTTCAGCCTCCATTTCGGGCTTTATACAAGATACATTCTCCCCAACGGAGTCAAAATCCTTTTTAGCCTCAACCTTGGGCTTTGTACAAGACAAAAAGAACATTTTCTTTCGGAAAAGTTATACTTCCCGCCTCCTCTTAGGCTTTGTATAAAGAAAACCGCGGTTAAGTTAATCAAACTTTTAGCATCAAAGTTGTGCCTTGCTCACAGCATTGAACAAGATACAAAAGTAGGGGGATTTTTCACTTGGATCCAAAAAGTATCAAGACAAACTATGATCACACATGTGTTGTATCATATAAGAGCTTTCCAAAATGGCCAAGAACTCCATGAAACTCCACTTAAACCATGAGATATGACAATGACAATGTGCCTTGCTGCAAACTGTCATGGCAAGGCAGATTTGCGTGTTTTGCTCGATTTGAGCAAATTTTGCAAATGACAAACAAGTTTATCCATATGAACACCTTAGGGGGAGACCAAGAAGGGACAAACACTGATCCATCAGCCTCCCAAGTCCTTGGAACCAAAAGTAGCATGCCAAACCTAGAAATGCCTAAAAGAGGGACAAGACTCCAATTTTGGTTTGGAGCATTTAATGGATGCACCAAGGTGGCATGGACTGAGCCCTTTCCAACTGAATTCAGTCAAGACTTATCCAAGGACTAGGGAACCAGTAGCCTGTGCTCTAACCTTTAGTCAATGGCTAGAAGAGACTTGGATTCCTATTGATCAACATTTACCAAATTCTGCAGCAGTTGCCATTCACTATTGCTTGCAAAACAAACTTGCTCTACTATAAATAGAGCTCATTTGTACTCAATTTGAGTACACCAAAGCCATCAAACAGATGCTTTCCTCAAAATCTCTTCCTTCACTCCAAAATTGCCTTCCAAAGCAAGTCACTATCGGGTTTTGAGTTTGAGAGCAATTCCAACCAAACCAATCACACAGACACCTCATAAACATCATATAGAAGTGATCCAAACACTTAAACAACATCTGGAACACTGATTTCTCAAAATCACCATCCAACTGCTCAAGCTTTTAGCAGACTTGCAGTTGGGTTACCATCTTCAGTTCCAGCTTGTTTCAAACCACTCCGAGCATTCAGACACATCACTTGGCACCTAAGGAAGCTGTACAAATCGTTGGAACCAGCTTGCAACACCTCTAACACAAAACACGATCACCAGCTGCAAGAGGTAAGCCTGAGCTCTTCTAACTCTATGATCCATGCATTTTTTGCTGCACAATAATTTGGCCATATGTTCATAATCATGCATAGAGTGTTTACCCTGAATTAATTACTTTTTTTTAATCGTGTATGGAATTTCTGAGCCTTCATGCAAATTTTAGGGTTCTTGAGGTTTCTCGTTGATTTCTTATTCCATGCTTAAAATAAATGAAATTAAAGACCATAGACATGATCGTGAGGTGAAAACGAGCAGATTGATATGTAGATTGCATGATATCATCAAGTATTCAGGATAGAAAATGCAAATCTACAGAAATAGAGGGTGGCGCGTGTTCTTGGCATGTTCTTGGCGCCATTTTTTGAATATTTGAATTTTGTGATTTTATTTAATTTATTCAAAAATTAATTTCTCTCTGAGTTTTAATGATTTTGAGTTGATTCTTTTTTTAATAATTCACAAAAATGCTAAAATATTTTATTTAAACAAAAAATCCTAAAAATATTAATTATTTCATATACTTGATATTTTTACAAAGAATTAATATTTTATTTGTATTTCAACATTTAAAATGTTTTTCCTCCCTTGATTTTCCAAACTTAATTGATTTCCAATCATTTTTTGGATAGAAACATGATATTTGAGACATTGATCCAAGATCACAATTTGTTTTCACACATGTTTAACAATTTTGATCATTTTATTTGAATTTTTATTCAATTAAAATATATTTTGAAAACAAATTAGGGTTTTGATTAATTCAACCCTCATCAAACTTTTTCAAACTCTTTGGGCCTCTAATAGACTGTAAGACCCAACCCCTTTGTAAATACACCACCTTTTGGGCCTCAGTCATTGTATAAGTCCCACTGTATTTTCAAAAACAACGGCGCGATCGTCGCCTTTTTAACAAAATCAACTGGGCCTCTCCTTGAGCTATAAATCCCAATTCTTTTTCTTAAAACTCTTTGGGCCTCTAATAGAGTGTAAGATCCAATCCTTCTTTGAAACCAAAATAGTTTGGGCCTCAGTGATTGTATAAGACCCACGGTGCTTTCAAAAATCTCGGCGGAATTGCCAGTTCAAAAACAAATCATCTGGGCCTACCCTCGTGTTATAAGCCCTATTTCTTTTATTAAAACTCTTTGGGCCTCTAATAGAGTGTAAGACCCAACCCTTTTAACAAAAAACCTTTTTAGGCCTCAGTGTATTGAATAAGTCCCGATAGCGTCAAAACGTTCGGCACGATCGTCGCCTTTTTAACAAAAATCACCCTGGGCCTCTCCTTGATTGTAAGTCCCATATCTTGTACAAAAATAAACTTTGGGCCTCTAATAAAGTGTAAGACCCACCCCCTTGTACATAAAACCTTTTTGGGGCAAACATATTGTATAAGTCCCTCTGTACAGTTTTCAAAACAACGGTGCCATCATCGTTAAAACTTGGGCCTCTCCTTGATTTGTAAGCCCCAACAATCTTTTCAAAGCACTTTATCCTTTGATTTTGAATTCAAATATATGTTGTCATCAAAACTTTCTTTGTTGAACAACTAATCAAACAGCATGGAAGCTCTACAACAGGTAAGTGTTTATCCGCTTTCATTTACTGCTTTCATATGTATATAACTATATTGTGGGGTTGTTTCACTGTAAGTCTTCTTTCGCATCCTTTTATATACTTGTCACATATCCATTGTGTAATACTAGTATAGTTATTTAGAGTTTTCCCCGGCAACTACATCTAGCACTAGGTAAATCCATGTTGGTCACTCTTAAATACAAACAAAAATAGATCCCCTGTAGGATTCCAGATACAGTCTTCCCTCCTCTTGGGGTTAAACAATATGGAACAAAGAGAAATACAGTATTCTCGGTGAACGTTTTCTCAGATTGTCACCCTTAGAAATTGTCAAAGAAACTCTAACTCCCCAGAGATGATATTTTCTCCGTGAATGGCATCTCTTGAGTTTCTTCCAAATCCTCGAACTTTCCTGGAATGACCTCTTCTCTATGAATTGCATTTCTTGAATTTCTCTTGGTTTGGGGACCCACAGGCTTCCTAAAAGCATCCCCGCCTCCTCTTGGGCGTTGTACAAGGACCCTTCGGCTTCTTAGAAGTTCTCATGCCTTCTCTTGGGCTTAATATAAGGATCTTGACGACCTCTTAAAGGTATAAGACAGAACTTAGTCATCCTTTGCTAGATCAGTCTTTCCCGTGACAAAACTCTGGCCATTTTAGGGTTGATACACATCCCTTAATGCCCGCGCCTCCTCTTGGGCATTGTACAAAAGATTAAACTCTAGACTTGGACAATCTAAGACCCCTTGAGTCTCAAAGAAATTCTCAAGTTCCTTTCCAACGTAGGAAGAAACCCCGGTCTCTCCCATGAGAGTTCCCTACACTTGGACCCGCTTCAGGATCTCCAGAATCGACAGCGGTAAGGCAGCCTCCTCTTGGGCTTTGTACAAACGATTCTCCCTAGTAGAGCTAACCTTTTTAGACTCTCTTATTGAGTCAATCACTTTTAGCCTCCGTCTTGGGCTTTGTACAAGACATATAAAACACTCTCTTGTTGAGTATAAAAGACTCTCTTGTTGAGTCAACCTCCTTTTAGCCTCCATCTCAGGCTTCGTACGAGACAGAAAAACAGTGTCTTGTTGAGTATAAAAGACTCTCTTGTTGAGTCAACCACTTTTAGCCTCCGTCTTGGGCTTTGTACAAGACATATAAATCACTCTCTTGTTGAGTATAAAAGACTCTCTTGTTGAGTCAACCTCCTTTTAGCCTCCATCTCGGGCTTCGTACGAGATAGAAAAACACTCTCTTGTTGAGTATAAAAGACTCTCTTATTGATTCAGTTTCCTTTTAGCCTCAATCTCGGGCTTCGTACGAGACAACAAAGCACTCTCTTGTTGAGTATAAAAGACTCTCTTGTTGAGTAAAACAACCTTCAGACTCTCTTGTTGAGTCAATCACCTATTCAAGACTCTCTTGTCGAGTCAACCTTTTTTTAGCCTCCGTCTTGGGCTTTATACATGACAGATAAAAGTACTCTCTTATTGAGTCAAACCATTTCAGCCTCCATTTTGGGCTTTATACAAGATACATTCTCCCCAACGGAGTCAAAATCCCTTTTGGCCTCAACCTTGGGCTTTGTACAAGACAGAAAGAACATTTTCTTCTGGAAAAGTCATACTTCCCGCCTCGTCTTAGGCTTTGTATAAAGAAAACCCCGGTTAAGTCAATCAACCTTTTAGCATCAAAGTTGTGCCTTAATCACAGCATTGAACAAGATATAAACCACTTTTAGCTTCACGTCTTGGGCTTTGAACATTAGTTTCACATCTTTGAAAGATACAAAACCCTTTAGCTTCACATCTTGGGCTTTAAACAAGATATAAACCACCTTTAGCTTCACGTCTTGGGCTTTGAACAAGACACCAAAACAACCTTTTTCCTCCCATAGAATAGGAGGAACTACGATCGCTCTGATTTACTTGTTTCGGGAATACGTAGACGTAAGATTGCAAAATCTTAGCGAGCATACTAATCAAAAACCCAAAATCCCATACCTTCAGACATCAATCAAAAAGCATCAGACCTAACATCTTACCAATAGCCTAGACACTGTTTTTAAGCGAATAACGCTAAAGAAGAACCCCCTCTTGATAGCATCTGTAAACCAACAGTTTTGACTGTTTAATCTCGGTTTGCAAGCAGGGTTAATTGGAGACATCTATTTCCCTTCCTTAATCAGTTCAGCAGGATAAAAAAATGAATCGAATTGTAGTTCCAAAGCGATAGTGATTCGAAACCACAAAAATCGCGCTACAGAAAAGTGGCGACCACAGTGGGAGTCATTCTTTCTTATAGTTTTAGGTAAAAACCTTGAACAAGTCCTTTTCATTGTGGCCACCACAGAAAAGTGGCGACCACAGTGGGAGGCATTCTTTCTTGCATTCCCAAGGGATGAAACCTTAAATTCAACAAAATGTCACAGAAATGGCGACTCTGCTGGGGAGTCATTGTCTGTATAAGATCATAAGACTAGAGGTCTAAGATGATTAAGACAAATATATATATTGCTTTTCCTAATTGATATTCGTGTTTATTTTTCTGCTAATGGGAATGCGTGTGATGCCGCATGTGGAAAGATTGAGTATACACCTAAGATAGGGGATGGCATTATACGGGTAATCTTACAGGGAGTGAATCCCAGTTAAGAGTCCCCGGTCGACCATCAGACTCAGTGGAGACTCCCTTTGCAGTTACATTGCCTATACGACTTCGGTTGTTGAAAGTAGTGTGGTCGATTGGATTATCTAAGAAGTTGAGGTTTTTAGTAGACTGAAACCATTTTGTAGTGCGGAAGCTATAGAGAATAGTTGTCACGCGATACTACCCTCATTTGAGATCACTCTAAGATACATCAGCTCGCTGGCGATCCGCTTGTTGTTGTTATCCCAAGAGGGGTCAATGATTTTGCGGACAGGTACAAAAAATCACTAGTATAAACCTTTGGGGATGGGTAGAGCCTTAACTCCATGACACCGACCCTTTGACCCCATGTTTTTTCTATGTTTTTGTGTGTTGCATTCATACATTCATTTAAAAAACATTAAAAAAACAAAGAAAAATCTTCTCTTCTAGTCTCTCTTTTTCAAAATAAACTAAGAAAATGATTGCAAATGTCAGATAAAGAGATTGCTAATGGATTTTAGTAGAAGGAAAACTCATAAGTACACCTTCAAGGTTCCAAAACTAGAGGATTTAAGAAGTCTGGCGAGGATGATAACCAACCCCGAGGCTTTCAGAGCCAAGTATGGAGGACTGCTATCTCTGTTAAGGGTTCATGTAATCGAAGGAATCTTGTCCACACTAATCCAGTTCTACGATCCGGTCTATCACTGTTTCACATTCCCGGATTATCAGCTAGCACCAACACTAGAGGAGTACTCTCACCTGACTGATTTACATATTACTGATCAAGCTCCCTTTTTTGGACTGGAAGAAATTGCAAAGGATCAAACCATTGCGAGAGCAATCTATTTGGACGAGTCAGAAGTCAGGACTCACATGACCACTAAGGGGGGAATCCAGGGTTTGCCAGCCCAGTTCCTGACAAAGAAAGCTCTATACTTTGCTAGTATAGGGAACGTGGCCGCTTTCGAGAGCATCTTTATTTTGCTCACCTACGGGTTATTTTTGTTTCCCAACATCGATAACTTTTTAGATATCAATGTCATTAAGGTTTTTTTTATTGGAAACCCTGTACCGACCTTACTCGCAGATGCTTATCATTCGGTACACTTAAGGAATTTGTACAGCAGAGGAATGATCACATGTTGTGTACCCTGGCTATACAAATGGTTCACTTCCCACTTACCCAAGTCTGTTGCATTTTAGGATCAAAAGAATACTTTACGTTGGTCGCAGAGAATCATGTCTCTTACCAACTCTGACATAGGTTGGTACAATCGAATCTATGACGGGATCAGAATCATTGACCGTTGTGGAAATTTCCCAAATGTACCCCTTATAGGAACTAAGGGAGGAATCAACTATCATCCAGTATTAGTTCGTCGTCAATTTGGATACCCGATGAGGCATGTCCCGCGTAATGCTCATCTAGAAGGTCTTTTCTTCAAAGAAGGAGAAAACAACAGGGCACTAAAGACGGAAATAGTGCATGCCTAGAAACACGTTCATAGGAAAGGGAGAGAGTCTCTAGGAAAACCAGACTGTGTCTCGGTGGAGCCTTATCTCCTCTGGGTACAACTAGAGCTCTCAAGCTGAGGATGCCTTACCCTCGTCAGGAAGTTCTTCCATTAAGGGACTCTGTCCTTTATTTTATGTCTGAGACAGAAAAACTTCAGGTTACTCTCAACAAAGTTTAGTAGGAGAAGAGGTCTTGGAGGAACAAGTACCGTATTCTCAATGTAGAGTGCAAGAAAATACAACAACTATTGAAAGATAAAGATGCTCTGATTGAGATTTTAGAGAAACATGCTGTAGAAAATCAGGATGACCAAAGGAATTTGCTCACTCCTTTCACTTGGCAAAGGAATGACAACTCGGCAATGGCCCAAGAGCCTTGGTCAAAGAAAAGGAAAGTACCAGAACCAGCACCTGAGCTCGCTTCAGAGAGGACTCAGGATCCATAAGCTTAGGCTTTTCCTTTTACAGCACTTTGTAAATTACTGTATTTCCATTTCCGCAATCTTTGAATTCAATAAAACGGGGTTTCCCCACTGTTTGATATTTTCAATCTAATTGTCGAAGTTTACTTTGAATAAACAAAAAAAATACAATAAATATAATCGTTGCATATCATTCATCATTCTCGCATAAACGCATTCTTCTTACCTACGAATCTCACGTTTGCGTCTCGATTCTAGAGTCAAACTGTCTCATTCGTACAATACTCGGGCCAATCGTCAGAAAAAGATGGATGATCTCGAGGAAGAGAACAGAGAGTTGAGAGAAGAGATCGACACTCTGAAAGAGGATCTGAGAAAGCTTCATAACGACATGCAAGCTCTAGCAGAAGCTCAAATGCAACAACAAAGGACTGTGATCTTAGAGATCACATCAACGCCCATAGTGGAAAAGTATGATCCTAGGTACAAAATGCCGAAAGTTCGTCCCTGGGGTATGCCTATTAACTATATCCCGGAGGGATATATTCCGTCGATCACTGAAGATCCGGAAACTTCAGCAGGAGCCGCTGGGCCTGAAGGTTACAAACTTCGGGAAAGCGAAGATGCCAGGGGCATGACAGCAACTCCTGAAGGTTACAAACTTCAGGAGGCACCGAGAGTCTCGGCCATAATGACTATACCACCACCCGTGGTACACACTGTCCCAGAAGGACAGATTCCACAGATACCTTCTGGTGGAAACGAAAGTATGTTCGACAGAATGAATGAGTTCCAGGAACAATTCCTGGAGATGTAGAAAAAACTGCAAGCCCTTCGCGGTCAGGATTTAATTGGAAAGGACGCCGTAGACCTTTATTTGGTCCCCAATGTGAAAGTTCTGCACAAGTTCCAGGTACCCGATTTTGAAAAGTACAAGGATAACTCTTGCCCTCAAAGCCACTTGGTGATGTACGCTCGGCGAATGTCAGCTCAGACAAAGAACCAGGAGCTACTAATTCACTACTTTCAGGATAGTTTAACCGGTGACGCACTCAAATGGTACATGGGTTTAAACCGCACTAAGATCGGCACTTTCAGAGATCTTGGCACTGCCTTTGTTCAACAATATAAGTATAACCTGGACATTGCACCAGACAGAGATCAAATCAGATCGATGTCACAGAAGGATAAGGAAGCCTTTAAGGAGTACGCTCAGAGATTACGTGAAATTTCCGCTCAGATTTGTCCGCCTCTTGAGGAAAAAGAGATGACAAAGATCTTCTTGAAAACCTTGAGCTCATTTTACTACAACAGAATGGTTGCTAGTGTGCCCAGTGACTTCACCGAGATGGTGGGCATGGGAGTTCGTCTTGAGGAAGCAGTCTGAGAAGGATGGTTAGTTAAAGACGCAGGATCATCAAGTAGTACAAAACGATACGGTAGTACTCTCCCTAAGAAAAAAGAGCAAGATATTGGTAATATCTCTCTCAGAAAGCAAAGGCGACGATATCAACCAGTAGCAGTTGTAACTCCTGCTATCAACCCTGCGCCTGTTCCTACGTATCAACCTCAGGTTGCTCAGAGCCAACCGAATCAACAACAATTTCAGCAAAGGACGCAACAACCTCTTCAGCAGGCTCGTCCTCCATATAACAACAACCGTACAACTCGACCTCCAGGGTTTGATCCTATACCAATGTTGTACGCAGAACTGTTTCCGTTATTAATGGTTAAGGGACGCGTACAAACCAGGTCTCCTCTTACAGTACCGGAAAATCCGCCTTTTTGGTTTAAAGCGGATCAGACTTGCCCTTACCACCAAGGAGGACCAGGGCATAACATAGAAAATTGCCTCAGTTTCAAATCCGATGTGCAAAAGCTTGTTAGGAGAGGGGTCTTATCTTTCAAAGATACGAATCCGAATGTTCTCACAAACCCACTGCCTCAACACGAGAAAGTTGCGGTAAATTTGATAGAAGGAGAGTCTAACAACAACTATCAAATTCATGATGTACTCTTATTGAGGGCCAACTTGGTCAAAATGCATTGTAGACAGAGTGGATACGGCCATGTGCCACCTCATAATTATCACCAGTATGATATCTGCTCTAAAAACAATCAAGGAGGTTCTATGGTGTAATCAGCTCTATAGGAACAATTGGATCTCGGATGGATCCAAGAGTATCGAGTTCGTGGAGTTAACATGACTTATACGAATTCCAACATCATTCAAAACCACGACGTCCGTGCGATGGATGTCAACTTGGTGGCAATGCACTCAAAGCAAAGTCAGTACCATAATCTACCATGGCATGACTATAGTTCCTGTCTGACTTGCTCGGTAAACAAACAGGGATGCTCTTTTGTACAAGAAGCCCTCAAGCGTCAGATGGATCTTGGATGGATTCAGGACTACCGCGATGGAAATCAGTATCAAGTAAATATGATTCAAATCTTCGATATTCGTTTGATGAATACCAGCTTGGTAAAGTTACACGCCAGACAGGTCCAACTCGGTTTTCTCACTTCACTTGATTATCTGAGTTGTAAAGTATGTTGTGAGAGTAACCAAGGGTGCGCTCTCGTTCAAAGAACTTTACAACACTTGTTAAACCACTGGTGGCTTCCGATCTATATGGATGAAGACACGCAACAAATCAGTGTGGTTAGTGGGAACCCTATTAGGCATCAAAGTCAGGATGTTCGATCAATGGAAACAGATCTAGTGAGGTTACACTGCATTCAAAGCGGACGTGGCCAAGTGCCACCACATAACTACGAGGGTTGTAGATTCTGCTCGGAAAATAATCAAGGATGTTACCTCGTGCGAGCAGCCCTTCAGAGTCAGTTGGATCGCAAAGAGATTCAATAATATTCAGTTTCGGGGTCCATCAACCGGATGCCAGACTATTTCGCTGATCAGATTAAGGATGTTGTCGTAATCTCTGATCATGAAAGGACCAAAGATGTTTGTACCATCATCCCTCTACTTGACGAATCAAAAGTTCTTAACCAGGGACTGATTAAAGTTATTTACGACAGTCAGAAAAATCAGAAGGCTCCTGTAGTTATCTATCTGCCGGGACCACTACCGTATGAATCAACTAAGGCTATCCCTTACAAATACGGTGCCACAATAATTGAGAAAGGAAAGGAAATTCCATTACCCTCCGTCGTGAATATTGCAGACGTCAGTCGAGTAACACGGAGCGGTCGAATCTTCAACAGAGGAGTTGGAGAACCTAACAGAGAAAAGGAACTTCAGACAGAAGTTCCTAATCCACCAGTCGGTCCATCCAGTGATCCCGACCTTTCAAAGAACAATGATGAGAAGCTGAAGCTCATCCAAAGGAGTGAATACAACATTGTTGATCAACTGTAACAAACTCCTTCAAAGATCTCTGTGTTATCTCTTTTACTCAGTTCCGAAGCCCACAGAGAGGGTCTACAGAAAGTCTTAGAACAGGCCTTTGTGGAACAGGATGTGTCAATATGACAATTCGACAATATCATCTCTAACATCACTTCCTGCAACAACTTGGGGTTTAGTGATGAGGAATTTCCAGAAGAAGGCAAAAGTCACAACATGGCCCTCAATATCACAGTCAACTGCCAGGACGATGCTTTAGTCAGCATACTGGTAGACACCGGGTCGACTCTCAACGTCATTCCGAAGTCCACTCTAATTCAACTATTATTCAAAGGATCTCCGATGAGAGGCAGTGAGGTCGTTGTCAAATCATTTGACGGGTCTAGAAAAACAGTTATCGGTGAAGTCGACCTTCCCATAGCCATCGGTCCTCACACTTTCCTAATCACTTTCTAGGTCATGAACATCCGAGAAACATACAGCTGTTTGTTGGGAAGACCTTGGATACACCAGGCTGGGGCAGTCACTTCGACACTGCACCAGAAACTGAAGTTCATCAAGAACGATCAACTCATCACGGTCTGTGGAGAACAAGCCTTGATCGTGAGTAACCTATCGTTATCCACTTGTGTAGAACCCGAGGAGATTGTTGGAACTCAATTCCAAGCACTTTCGGTGAGCAATGACAATCAGTCAAAAAAAGGAACATCGATTTCCTCATACAAAGATGCTCTCAAAGTAATTAAGAGTAACAACGCAAAAGGATGGGACAGCTTGTCATTCCTACTGATAGTAAAACAAAGAAGGGTCTTGGTTTTTCTTCAACCTGTACCCAGACATCTGCTAACAATGAAAGTCTTCATCCCATCCAGAACTTCTTCCATAGTGGAGGTTTCCTTCACCCAGTGTCTCAAGAAGTACATACTATCAACGAGGGAGATTCCTCCGACACAGATGAGGAATGGAAGTCCTATCTTAACGAGGACGGTTATATGTCTCAGGAAGAGGTGCCTACGCCATTTTGCTATCCCGCATAGACTCCGAGATTTATACCGAGGTTAGACGTCGAAATGATATATGGATATTGTGATCCGGAAGGATGCCGTGCTCCGCCAAATTCATTAGAGGAAGACACTCCGATGAAATACAACTTTGATCATGACTATTATGGCCCAATGGATGGCCTGCCTATCTGGCAGCCGTACCCAGGAGACTTGGGGCAAGAAAATCAGCCGAACAATGAAAATCAGCTGAGTGTCATTGGAAAAAATTCCTGCGTCCCCACCATGTCATGGGATCAACACTCAGGTCATTCAGAAAATGTCCAGTGCGAAGATGAATTTGCAAAGTTTGCAGGACTAGAGTTCATCAACTATGCCTTTCCTATGGTCAACGTCATCGAGAGAGATGACTCTTCTAGTTCCAATGAAGTGTGGGACACCTTGGGACAACCGAGTGGCAAATACGACTTCTTGGTCAAATACACTGCTCCTGAAAGCTCTCATATCAGGCTCAAGGACATCCAGCCAACTGGATGGGGAGATATACCTGAGAGCACAAATACTCTGCAAAATACAACCGAGGAATCCTCCTATGACAACTTTGCCTGGGAGGCAGATTCCAATGATCCTTCTCCACCAGAAATCAGTGTTATTTCTGAAGACAAATCAAGGAAGGTACCGGACTTTGTGATCCACCGAGGAGTTCGCCGCCAATGGGTTGTTGTCGATGTTCCGAAGATTGTTCATAAGTCAAAGTAATTGTCGTCTTTAACCTTTCACCCTGCCCAGGTGAAACAGATGTTTTGATAGGGCCCACTTTCTGTAAATGTCCCTCTTCGCTTCGCCCAAAGCGACTGAGTTTTGTTTTATAGGGTTGTAGTTTCAAGAATCGACAAGATCATAAATAAAATAACGTCGTTCTGTAATTTCCGATTTAATTGCTGTTTTCTCTTTTCGTTTTTCAGAAAATGGTAATCCTTAAAAACAATTCAAATAATAAAAACAAGCAATTTTCAAAAAATACACTGCACACACTCTTGCATTCTCTTTATCTCTTCTAAAAAACAATCATCACGTCATGCAGATTGTTTGTTTTAAACCCCGTTGAAACATGCGATCCGATGCCTTCTCCCAACTTTGAATTTTCGGTATTTGGGGCTGAAGAAGAAGATGACGAGGAAATTCCAGAAGAGATCTCCCGATTACTCAGACAAGAGGAAAGGTCCATTAAACCTCACAAAGAGCCGTTGGAAACGGTCAACTTGGGCTCAGAGGAAGAGAGAAAAGAGGTCAAGATTGGGGCCCTACTCAGTCCAGCTGTCAAAGAAAGTTTGATAAAGCTTCTCAAAGAGTTTCCCGATGTATTCGCTTGGTCCTATCAGGATATGCCAGGGTTGGGTACCAACATCGTGGAACATCATCTACCGTTAAGATCAGAGTGTCCTCCAGTAAAACAGAGGTTGAGACGAACTCATCCAGACATGGCCATCAAAATCAAAGAGGAAGTACAGAAACAGATTGGCGCGGGTTTCCTCGCCACATCAGAATATCCTCAATGGTTAGCCAACATAGTACCAGTTCCAAAAAAGGACGGAAAAATCAAAGTGTGTGTAGACTACAGGGATTTGAACAAGGATAGTCCAAAGGACGACTTTTCATTACCACACATAGACATGCTAGTAGATAGTACAGCGAAATTCAAAGTCTTCTCCTTCATGGATGGATTCTCGGGCTATAATAAAATAAAATGGCGCCGAAAGGCATGGAGAAAACTTCGTTCATTACCCCATGGGGTACCTTTTGTTACAAGGTAATGCCATTCGGTTTAAGGAACGCCGGGGCAACCTATCAAAGGGCCATGACTACTCTGTTTCATGACATGATACACAAAGAAATCTAGGTATATGTCGATGATATGATTGCCAAATCTAAGACAGAAGAGGACATGTGACCCACCTGCTAAAATTGTTCGAGCGGTTGAGAAAGTACAGACTCCGCTTGAATCCCAATAAGTGCACATTCGGTGTCCGCTCAGGAAAACTTTTAGGGTTCATCGTCATCCAGAAAGGAATTTAGGTTGATCCTGACAAGGTCAAGGCCATTCAAGAAATGCCTTCTCCACAGACTGAGAAACAAGTCAGGGGATTCTTGGGACGTTTGAATTACATTTCCAGATTTATATTCCTCATGACCGCGACATGCGCACCATTTTTGAATTACTAAAAAAGAATCAGGACTGTGTTTGGACAGAAGATTGCCAAACCGCCTTCGATAGTATCAAGGAATACATGTTAAAACCACCGATTCGATCACCTCCAGTGGAAGGAATACCACTGATCATTTACTTAACAGTCTTGGAAGACTCGATGGGTTGTGTACTTGGCCAACAAGACGAAATAAAAAGGAAAGAGTTTGCCATTTTCTATTTGAGCAAGAAGTTTACGGACTGTGAAACTCGGTATACTATGCTCGAGAAAACTTGTTGTGCTCTGGCTTGGGCAGCCAAACGTCTTCGCCAGTATATGATTCGTCACACTACTTGGTTAATCTCAGAAATGGGTCCGATCAAGTACGTCTTTGAAAAACCTGCTCTCACGGGAAGGATTGCCCGTTGGTAGATGTTGTATCAGAATACGACATCGAGTACCACGCTCAGAAAGCCGTTAAGGGAAGTGTTTTAGCTGATTATTTGGCTCATCAACCAATTAACGATCAGGAATCAGTCGGATTTGACTTCCCAGACGAGATGTCATGTATCTAAAACTGAAAAATTGCGATGAACCACTACCCAGTGAAGGGCCAGAACCAGGATCCCAATGGGGATTAATTTTTGACGGAGCTATCAACCATTACGGAAACGAAATTGGGGCAATCATTGTTACCCCTCAGGGTACCCACATTCCTTTCACCGCCAGACTGATGTTCAAGTGTAAAAACAACGAGGCCGAATACGAAGCTTGTATCATGGGTCTCGAGGAAGCGATCAACTTGAGGATCAAGAACTTGGATGTATATGGCGATTCAGCCCTGGTTATCAATCAAATCAAAGGAGATTGGAACACATACCAATCAGGACTGATTCCTTACAAAGACTATGCAAGAAGGTTGTTACCTTTCTTCAACAGAATCGAGTTTCATCATATCCCTCGTGAAGAGAATCACATGGCTGATGCATTAGCCACCCTTTCTTCCATGATTAGTGTAGGTCAATGGAACGACTTACCTAAGATTGACATAATGCGCCTTGAACGGCCCGCTTACATCTTCACGATTGAAGCAGTCATAGACGACAAACCTTGGTATCATGATATCTAATGCTTCCTTCAGAAACAAGAGTATCCTCCTGGGGCATTCAGAAAGGACCGAAAGACCCTCAGAAGACTAGCAGGCAGCTTCTTTCTGAGCGGTGATACACTCTATAAGAGAAAATTTGACATGGTCTTGCTCCGATGCGTAGACAGACCAGAAGCAGACATGCTGATAAAAGAAATTCACAAAGGATCCTTTGGCACTCATGCCAATGGACACACAATGGCGAGAAAAATTCTAAGAGTAGGGTACTACTGGTTGACCATGGAATCCGACTGCTACAAGTACATGAGGAAGTGTCACAAGTGTCAGATATACTCAGACAAAATCCATGTACCGCCAACACATCTCAAAGTTCTTTCTTCCCCATGGCCTTTTTCCATATGGGGAATCGACATGATCGGCATGATCGAACTTAAGGCTTCAAACGGACATCAGTTCATCCTAGTAGCCATTGATTACTTCACCAAGTGGGTCGAAGCAACATCATACACCAATGTAACCCGAAAAGTGGTGGTCCGATTCGTCAAAAACAATATCATCTGCCGTTATGGTGTTCCGAGCCAGATCATTACTGATAATGGATCCAACTTGAACAATAAGATGATGAAAGAGTTGTGTGCTGAGTTCAAGATTGAACACCATAACTCATCTCCCTACCGACCCAAGATGAACGGAGCGGTAGAAGAGGCTAACAAGAATATCAAGAAGATAGTTCAAAAGATGGTTGTAACCTATAAAGATTGGCACGAGATGCTACCCTTTGCTCTTCACGGTTATCGTACATCTGTCTGCACTTCAACAGGGGAAACCCCTTTCTCTCTAGTATATGGCATGGAGGCAGTGCTCCCCATAGAAGTAGAGATCCCATCAATCCGGGTATTGATGGAAGCTAAGCTAACAGAAGCTGAATGGTGTCAAACTCGACACGATGAACTGAATGTGATTGAAGAAAAACGAATAACGGCACTATACCATGGTCAGTTGTATCAACAGAGAATGAAGAAGGCGTTTGACAAAAAGGTCCGACCTCACGTCTTCAGAAAATGAGACCTTGTGCTAAAAAAGATACAATCATTCCTCACTGATTCGTGGGGCAAATGGACTCCGAATTGTGACGGCCCCTATGTGGTCAAGAAAGCTTTCTCAGGCGGCGCATTGAGACTCGCAACCATGGACGGAGAGGAATTTTCCTACCCCACAAATGTTGACGTAGTCAAGAAATACTTCGCCTAAATAAAAAAAAACGTCTCGGTGGATTGAAAACCCGAAAGGGCGGTCCATGCAAAAATTAGAGACATAATCAAAAATCATCCCGGCGGGTTGGAAATCTCAAAGTACAATCCAGGCAAAAATTAGGGATTAATGGCAAGTAACTACGTCTGATCAGTTCAACTCCTCATCAGTAATGCCATCCATCAAAAGAAAAACTCCAATCAAGGTCATCTTCGACAGAAGCTCAGGATGTCCAGAATTCAAAGTTGGTAGAAGGATAGCGGTTGTTATGTTTCAATGTAGCCCTTTTCCCTTAAATTACCATTTTTTAACTTTGTAAATACTCCATGGAATCACGCGCTTGGCTTATCTCCATTCTATCAATAAAATTTGAGCCCTTGTGCTTTTGTTTATAATTCTCATTTGTTTTACCTTTATAGAATGACATTTTAACATGATCAACGATTCTTGAAATAAAACAAAAATGAATTTACTTGTCAAACTTTTTCTGCTTTTAAAATAAAGATGGCAATTTCTTTTGACTGTTGAACATTGAAAGAACATCGATCGCTTCTCCAGAAGTAATCGAGCTTCAAAGTGCAGAATCAAAGTACTTCTTCTTAGCCAGTACACCTGAATGAAGGATCAACTGTGTCAGAGACTAGGTTTCGTCTGACACCCTCGGCAGAGTTCTCATCTCCTAAGTCCGACCAACGTAGCTCCCAACAGGGACTATCCTCCTAAGCAAGGCAGAATTGCTATTTTTTGAACCAGTGATACTTTTCATCTCCCGCTGTGGCCGAGTATCCAGTCGTGTACATCCACTAATCTGTATGATGTGTCAGTTTTGTCAGCATATACATACATACATCATGCATTATTGATTTACATTTATATTCATATTGCATCACTATCACTCTAGTCGGTCTTGTTCCCTAGTGATAAACGTCTTTTCAACCGAGTTGTCAGTTATTTCCTCGACGGGAAAGGTGGCGTCTGACCAACCGCTCCTCCACTTTGCTGCTGAATTGAAGTGGGTCCCTTGACCACTTTGATAACTTGAACCTCTGAAAGGCCAGAGAACCTTCAGCCAACATCACTCTTCGCCATTGAAGATGATATCTTCGCTTTCCCGAATTAAGGAAATTCCCCAGAGAAAGCCTCTTAATCAGAGATTCGGCAGTATCGCCGTTTTTCTCCGAAAAATCCACTGACAAAAAGGTCATCAACGCCTCAAAATTGGATCACATCATATGGCATTTCTCCGAGAAAATCTCGAGAAAAGTATGATGTAACACCCCCAAGCGAAAGCGGTCTCTCAAGAGACTTGTTTCCCCTAGTAGAGTCAACAAATGGTGTCTCCAACAGAGAAGTTTGTACACCTCTACAACTCAGACGACTGGGTTCCCCAGTAACTTTGACATCAGATCTTTTTCCATCAAATGGCATCTCCCAAGGAAAATTCGGCGAGAAGTTTGAGGAAAACCGCTACGAACAGCGTCCCTTGTCAAGAAGTTTATTGACAAAAGAAACTGAGACCAGTTCCTTGGTAGGAAACCAGGATCGATGGGAGGTTTATTTCAGCAACTAAGACCAGTTCCTTGGTTGGAAACCAGGATCGAGAGGAGGTTTATTTTAGAAACTGAGACCAGTTCCTTGGTAGGAAACCATGATCGAGGGGAAGTTCATTTCAGAAACTAAGACCAGTTTCTCGGTAGGAAACTAGGATCGAGGGGAGGTTTTACCTTTTCTAAGTATCATTGCTTAGCAAAAGAAGATGGATGAGCAAGCTGCCATTCATAACCACCATCAAAATTTCGGGTATTCCGATATTTAATCCTCTTGCACCCCGAATGCCCGAATACCTTCGCCATTCACACCTTCGGGTCCAAGAAGATTAAATAGGGGCATTTGTCATACCTCAAGTTTTGACCACTAAGATTCCCCATCATTGTGCAAATCATCATCACAATATGGATGGGTCATCATACCTCATTAGTCTCCCCAAAGATGGGTGAGCATCCATTACAATCAAATTTAGGGTTTCAAGCCCTCTCAAAGCTCTTAGAGAAAGGATCAATCAAGGAATGACATGATCTTCAATTTGTATAAACCTCTCAAATATCCACAATGGATCAAGAGGACTCCCACATCAAGTATCAAGCACAAAGTTGCAACATTCCAAGTGGATTAAGCCTCAAGATCGCCAGTGTCACCAAATTAGGGTTTTGGTCGACTAGGGCCTCCAGATGGAAATTTTCCTCTGGGCATGAGCCAAAGGCTTCAAAGCACAACCTAATATGCTCCAAGGGACATCATGAACCCAATTATCAATTTAATTTTTCCTCAGGGGATGCATTCATAAAAAATCAGGAATTAGGGTTTCTTGACCTAATTCACCCCTAAGTTGACTTTTGGGACAAAACATGAGCCAAGACCTCAAGAGATGATTTGAGGGTCTCTAACATACTACATTGATCCATTTACAACAATGGATTGAACCAAGAAGCTTGATCAACAAGTTTCAAATTCATTAGAACCACAATTAGGGTTTTGCAGGAAAAGTCAACTGTGCCTTTGACTTTTGACCCAGGCATGCTGCCAAACCTTGGGACATGATTCAATACACCCTATAACACCTATGAAATCAATCCATCAAGTTTAATTTAGGTCAAGGACTTGATTTCATAGAGGATCGCACAGTTTGGAGTTCATCTGACAAAAAGTCAACTGTGCACAAAAGTCAACTTTGACTTTTTGAGATTTTTCACAATTATGGTTCTTTGACCCTAAAATGATGTTAATATGTGATTGGGATCATCATTCATCAAGAAAAATAAAGAAAAGTGGGATAACTTGTAAAAGGGGTAACCATAAAAAACTTAGAAATTTTCTAAGTTATGGAACAAAGTGGCTAGGGTACCAACTTCCAAGGATCATAACTTGAGATCCAAGCAACCATTTGGGCTGATCCAAAGATGAATTTGTAGCTCTCATGGCATACTTTAAAAGTGTCAACTACACCTCATTCCAATTCATCATAGATTTTGAGTTATGGTTGGATCAAAATGGCTGAAAACATGAAATGCCACTTTTTCCAACACTTAGTGGAATTTTCACTAAGTCATAATCTGTCTTGTATTTTTTCCAAAAGTAGGGGGATTTTTCACTTGGATCCAAAAAGTATCAAGACAAACTATGATCACACATGTGTTGTATCATATAAGAGCTTTCCAAAATGGCCAAGAACTCCATGAAACTCCACTTAAGCCATGAGATATGACAATGACAATGTGCCTTGCTGCAAACTGTCATGGCAAGGAAGATTTATGCATTTTGCTCGATTTGAGCAAATTTTGCAAATGACAAACAAGTTTATCCATCTGAACACCTTAGGGGGAGAACAAGGAGGGACAAACACTGATCCATCAGCCTCCCAAGTCCTTAGAAATAAAAGTAGCATGTCAAACCTAGAAATGCCTAAAAGAGGGACAAGACTCCAATTTTGGTTTGGAGCATTTAATGGATGCACCAAGGTGGCATGGATTGAGCCCTTTCCAACTGAATTCAGTCAAGACTTATCCAAGAACTAGGGAACCAGCAGCCTGTGCTCTAACCTCTAGTCAATGGCTAGAGGAGACTTGGATTCCTATTGATCAACATTTGCCAAACTTCTGCAGCAGTTGCCATTCACTATTGGTTGCAAAACAAACCTGATCTACTATAAATAGAGCTCATTTGTGCTCAGTTTGAGTACACCAAAGCCATCAAACATATACTTTCCTCAAAATCTCTTCCTTCACTCCAAAATTGCCTTCCAAAGCAAGTCACTATCGGGTTTTGAGTTTGAGAGCAATTCCAACCAAACCAATCACACACACACACACACCTCATAAACATCATATAGAAGTGATCCAAATACTTAAACAACATCTGGAACACTGATTTCTCAAAATCACCATCCAACTGCTCAAGCTTTTAGCAGACTTGCAGTTGGGGTACCATCTTCAGTTCCAGCTTGTTTCAAACCACTCCAAGCATTCAGACATATCACTTGGCACCTAAGGAAGCTGCGCAAGTCATTGGAACCAGCTTGCAATTCCTATAACACAAAACACGATCACCAGCTGCAAGAGGTAAGCCTGAGCTCTTCTAACTCTATGATCCATGCATTTTTTGCTGCACAATAATTTGGCCATATGTTCATAATCATGCATAGAGTGTTTGCCCTCAATCAATTACTTTGTTTGAATCGTGTATGGAATTTCTGAGCCTTCATCTAAATTTTAGGGTTCTTGAGGTTTCTCTTTGATTTCTTATTCCATGCTTAAAATAAATGAAATTAAAGACCATAGACATGATCGTGAGGTGAAAACGAGCAGATTGATATGTAGATTGCATGATATCATCAAGTATTCAGTGAGATTGGATAGAAAATGCAAATCTGCAGAAACAGAGGGTGGAGCGTGTTCTTGGCGCCATTTTTTGAATATTTGAATATTGTGATTTTATTTAATTGATTCAAAAATTAATTTCTCTCTGAGTTTTAATGATTTTGAGTTGATTCTTTTTTTAATAATTCACAAAAATGCTAAAATATTTTATTTTACCAAAAAATCCTAAAAATATTAATTATTTCATATACTTGATATTTTTACAAAGAATTAATATTTTATTTGTTTTTCAACATTAAAAATGTTTTTTCTCCCTTTATTTTCCAAACTTAATTGATTTCCAATCATTTTGTGGATAGAAACATGATTTTTGAGACATTGATCCAAGATCACAATTTGTTTTCACGCATGTTTAACAATTTTGATCATTTTAATTGAATTTTTATTCAATTAAAATATATTTTGAAAACAAATTAGGGTTTTGATTAATTCAACCCTCATCAAACTTTTTCAAACTCTTTGGGTCTCTAATAGAGTGTAAGACCCAACCCCTTTGTAAATACACCACCTTTTGGGCCTCAGTCATTGTATAAGTCCCACTGTATTTTTAAAAACAACGGCGCGATCGTCGTCTTTTTAACAAAATCAACTGGGCCTCTCCTTGAGCTATAAGTCCCAATTCTTTTTCTTAAAACTCTTTGGGCCTCTAATAGAGCGTAAGACCCAATCCTTCTTTGAAACCAAAATAGTTTGGGCCTCAGTCATTGTATAAGACCCACGGTGCTTTCAAAAATCTCGGCGCAATAGCCAGTTCAAAAACAAATCATCTGGGCCTACCCTCATGTTATAAGCCCCATTTCTTTTCTTAAAACTCTTTGGGCCTCTAATAAAGTGTAAGACCCAACCCTTTTTAAAAAAAACCTTTTTGGGCCTCAGTGTATTGTATAAGTCCCAATACCGTAAAAAAGTTTGGCACGATCGTCACCTTTTTAACAAAAATACCATGGGCCTCTCCTTGAGTTATAAGTCCCATCTCTTGTAGAAAAATAAACTTTGGGCCTCTAATAGAGTGTAAGATCCACCCCCTTGTACATAAAAACTTTTTGGGCCTCATATATTGTATAAGTCCCTCTGTACAGTTTTCAAAACAACGGTGCCATCATCATTAAAACTTGGGCCTCTCTTTGAGCTGTAAGCCCCAACAATCTTTTCAAAGCACTTTCTGCTTCGATTTTGAATTCAAATATATGTTGTTATCAAAACTTTCTTTGTTGAACAACTAACCAAACAGCATGGAAGCTCTACAACGGGTAAATGTTTATCCGCTTTCATATGTATATAACTGTATTGTGGGGTTGTTTCACTGTAAGTCTTCTTTCACATCCTTTTATATACTTGTCACATATCCACTGTGTAATACTAGTATAGTTATTTAGAGTTTTCCCCGGCAACTACGTCTAGCACTAGGTAAAGCCATGTTGGTCACTCTTAAATACAAACAAAACTAGATCCCTCGTAGGATTCCAGATACAGTCTTCCCTCCTCTTGGGGTTAAACAATATGGAACAAAGAGAAAGGCAGTACTCTCGGTGAACCTTTTCTCAGACTGTCACCCTTAGAAATTGTCAAAGAAACTCTGCCTCCCCAGAGATGATCTTTTCTCTGTGAATGACATCTCTTGAGTTTCTTCCAAATCCTCGAACTTTCCTGGAATGATCTCTTCTCTGTGAATTGCCTTTCTTGAATTTCTCTTGGTTTGGGGACCCACAGGCTTCCTAAAAGCATCCCCGCCTCCTCTTGGGCGTTGTGCAAGGACCCTTCGGCTTCTTAGAAGTTCTCATGCCTTCTCTTGGGCTTAATACAAGGACCCTGACGACCTCTTCAAGGTATAAGACAGAACTTTGTCATCCTTAGCTAGAGCAATCTTTCCCGCATCAAAACTCTGACTATTTTAGGGTTGATACTCATCCCTTAATGCTCGCGCCTCCTCTTGGGCATTGTACAAAAGATAAAACTCTAGACTTGGACAGTCTAAGACCCCTTGAGTCTCAAAGACATTCTCAAGTTCCTTTCCAACATAGGAAGAAACCCCAGTCTTTCCCTGAGAGTTCCCCACACTTGGACCCGCTTCAGGATCTCCAGAATCCACAGCGGTTAGGCAGCCTCCTCTTGGGCTTTGTACAAACGATTCTCCCTAGCAGAGCTAACCTTTTCATACTCTCTTGTTGATTCAATCACTTTTAGCCTCCGTCTTGGACTTTGTACAAGACATATAAAACACTCTCTTGTTGAGTATAAAAGACTCTCTTGTTGAGTCAACCTCCTTTTAGCCTCCATCTCGGGCTTCGTACGAGACAGAAAAACACTCTCTTGTTAAGTATAAAAGACTCTCTTATTGAGTCAACCACTTTTAGCCTCCGTCTTGGGCTTTGTACAAGACATATAAATCACTCTCTTGTTGAGTATAAAAGACTCTCTTGTTGAGTCAACCTCCTTTTAGCCTCCATCTCAGGCTTCGTACGAGATAGAAAAACACTCTCTTGTTGAGTATAAAAGACTCTCTTGTTAAGTCAGTTTCCTTTTAGCCTCAATCTCGGGCTTCGTACGAGACAGCAAATCACTCTCTTGTTGAGTATAAAAGACTCTCTTGTTGAGTCAAACAACCTTCAGACTCTCTTGTTGAGTCAATCACCTGTTCAAGATTCTCTTGTCGAGTCAACCTTTTTTTGGCCTCCGTCTTGGGCTTTATACAGGAAAGATAAAAATACTCTCTTGTTGAGTCAAACCATTTCATCCTCCATTTCGGGCTTTATACAAGATACATTCTCCCTAACAGAGTCAAAATCCCTTTTATCCTCAACCTTGGCCTTTGTACAAGACAGAAAGAACATTTTCTTCCAGAAAAGTCATACTTCCCGCCTCCTCTTAGGCTTTGTATAAAGAAAACCCCGGTTAAGTCAATCAACCTTTTAGCATCAAAGTTGTGCCTTGCTCACAGCATACAAACATCAACAACTCCTCTTTAGAGATGACAAATTCTCTCTTAGCCAAAACCCTTTAGCTTCACATATTGGGCTTTGAACAAGATACAAACCACCTTTAGCTTCACGTCTTGGGCTTTGAACAAGACACCCAAACAACCTTTTTCCTCCCATAGAATAGGAGGAACTACGATCGCTCTGATTTCCCTGTTTCGGGAATACGTAGGCATAAGATTGCAAAATCTTAGCGAGCATACTAATCAAAAACCCAAAATCCCGTACCTTCAAACGCCAATCGAAAAGCTTCAGACCTAACATCTTACCAATAGCCTAGACACTATTTTTAAGCGAATAACCCTAAAGAAGAACCCCTCTTGATAGCATCTGTAAACCAATAGTTTTGACTGTTTAATCTCAGTTTGCAAGCAGGGTTAATTGGAGACATCTATTTCCCTTCCTTAATCAACTCAACAGGATAAAAAATGAATCGAACTGTAATTCCAAAGTCATAGTGATTCGAAACCACAAAAATCGCGCCACACTTTTACTCAAGGAGATACCCAGATGATTCATTTGAAAAGGCGACGACCGCGCTGTGATCTTTAAAACCACAAAGGGACTTATACAATGACTGAGGCCCAAATTACTTATGTACGAGAAGGAATGGGTCTTACACTCTATAATTAGTCCCAAAAGATTATTTTTATACAAGAGTTGCGGCTTATAACTCAAGGAGATGCCTAAATGATTTTTGTTTAAAAGGCGACGATTGTGTCGCGGTTTCGAAAAATGCAGTGGGCCTTATATCATGACTGAGGCCCAAATATTTGTGTGAAAAAAGATAGGTCTTACACTCTATTAGAGGCCCAAAAGTGTTTCAAATGAGGTTTGAAAAAATTAAAATCAAAGTGAAACCCTAATTCTAATTTAAAAATACAATTTTCAAAGGAAATTAAATAAAAAATGATATAAAATATCAAATATATTCAAAAACAAGTTGTGAACTTTGAAAAATGTTTTGAAAAATCATGTTTAATCACATGAAAGCTTGCAATTCATTTGAATTTGAAAAAAATCAAGATGGAAATTTCATTTAAAATGTTTTAAAACAAATAAAATGAAATTCCTTACAAAAATTCAAAATATATTAAACAAATAATATTATTTGCAATCTTTTGTAGAATAAAATAGTTTAACATTTTTGTGAATTTTTAAAAAAGAAACAATAAAAAATGATTAAAATTAAATGAGAAATTAAATTTTGAAATCAATTAAGAAAAATAACAAAAATTCAAAAACTCAAATAATTTGAAAATGGCACCAACGGTCACTTTCTTCTTCCCCGTGCCTGCGCCACGACTGATTTGCAAAACCTCACTTTTCTCTCTGATTTCTCAATGGTTTTGACTTTTGTAAACATCAATCTCACTCGTTTTTGAACAAGGATTCCAATGGTACCAACTAATTGCATTTATTTTAAGTGTGGAGTGTGAAATCAAGTGATGAACACGTGAACTCTAATTTCTGCAAGAACACTATGAAATCTTATACACGATAGCTACAAAGTAATTGATTAAGGGGAAACACTCTACATAAGTGCAGAAACATGTTTGTAACTTGAATACACATTTATGATCCATGGATCATAGAGTTTGAGAGTTCAGGCTTACCTCTTGCAAGAATAAATCGAATTGTGTGTTGGAGGTGTTACAGATGTTGTTTGACGACTTGGACAACTTCAATGGTCCTTATGTAAGGTGTTTGGAAGCTTGGAATGGATTAAAACAACCTAGATCACCTTGTGGCAACTCAACTGCAAACATGCTTGAGTTTGATTTTGAGCTTTGTGATTCTGAGGTTACAGATGTGTGAGGAGTGTTTGGATAGCTTACATATGATGTATATGATGTGCCTACACTCTTGGTTTTGATGGATTTGTTCTCTATTTGAAAATTTGAACCTTACTTGATAAAGAAGCAAATTTTGGTTCATGAGAAAGAAATGAGAGAAAACATGAGTTCTGATGTTTTGGGGTGGTTTGATCAGTCACACATGACAAATTCCAATGGATAATAGGGTGATCCAGCCCCCAAAACTTTGCATCTCTATATTGCTTATGAACCAAGTTCTTTGTGTCTATTTGAACTTGTAAGACGATCAAAATAAGATATTTGAGGTCTTCAAAACATCTCTTGAGGTTTTGGCTCATGCCTTGCTCCAAAAGTCAACTTAGGGGTGAATTAGGTCAAGAAACCCTTATTCCTGATTTTTGATGAATGCATCCCCTGAGGTTATTTTGAACTTATGGATGGACTCGTAAGGTCCCTTTGAGCTTCTTGGTTCATTTTTTGAAGTACTGGCTCATGCCCAGATGAAAATTTCTCTCTGGAGGCCTTGGTCGGCTAAAACCCTAATCTGGTGACACTGATGATCTTGAGGCTTGATTAGCCTGAAGTGTTGCATTCTCATGCTTAATTCTTGATGTGTGAGACCCCTTGATCCTTCATGGATGTTTAAGAGGTTTGCAAGTTGAAAATCATGTCAATTCTTGATTGATCCTTTTGTCTGAGTACCCTAAGAGGGCTCAAAACGCTAATTATTGATTGGAGTGAATGCTCAACAATCTTTAAGAGGATTGACAAGGCATAAAGGTACATCCATATTGTGGTGATGTTTTGCACAATGACGGGAAATCTAGTGGTCAAAATTTAGGGTATGGCAACCTCGTTCGTCATACTCTTGTGGTACCTCTCCATGCATGTAGGTGGACCAGGAATGTCTTGGTGAATCCCAAATTGGAGTTTCACCCTATTCGAATGATGCATTTCAACATAAGTGAAACAAAATATGAAGGTTTTAGAACTCCACATGTCTCGTTCTGTCGGATCCTCATCTTCAAGTTGAAGATATGACCTCCATAGAAACTGTAATGTAGTTAAAAAGGGATTAGAGATAAAAAAATATAAATAAATTTTAATGATAGTAGTATAAGCGTTAGAGATAATACGTCATCTTCCTCGAAATAATCAAAGAACGTCCGATATCCAGGAGCACAATTGTGAGGGGTTTTTTCGTAATTCATCCCATATGCGGACCACCTATAAAATAAATAAGTAGTTAGTAAAAATTATAGAAAAAAATATATAGAAATAAATTTTGTAAACTTACTTGGTCGCATATGGAAATTGGTATGGATTGGGGTTTATTGGTGCCAGTCTGTGCATTCTGGACCATCCCCAAGCTTGAATCAAAACACCACAAGCAGTAAAATTATGCACATTTTTCCTTGCGCATCTACACAAATTTCTGTATAGATGCGCTTAGCAGCGCCCCAACTATAACTACTTATTTGATTTAAATCTTCTAATAATGGTAAAAATTGAAGATGGATACTATTACCATTAGTATCAGGAAATAAAAAGCATGCAAAAAACAATAAAATATAAATTATAGTTTTATAAATTTTCAGATGCTCGGGAGAATCCTCGGTCAATACCAAACGACGGTAAATTAATTTTAGCCATGTAATTCTAATGTTTTGGCCCTTCCTATCACATTGATCCAACAGAACCCTCAATAGTTCTTCCACTAAACCGTACCTCATATCTGTGTTACCAACAACCGCTAACCCATCCACACGCAAACCTAACAACATATGGACATCCTTCAAAGTCACTGTGCATTCACCTGTGGGAAAGTGAAATGTATGGGTTTGTGGTCGCCATCTTTCGTACATGGCGAGAAGAAATTTTCGGTCAATTCCATATGAAGTTATGTTGATGACGTGACCGAAACCCGCTTGAACCAAATACGGTTGGATAATCACATCGGGTTTATGAATTTGTGTGACCATGGTTTGAACAATATTTCATCCTATAAAAAAATATAACATTATAACAATATATAACAATTAAAATATATAACATTATAAAAATTAGAATATATAACATTATAACATTATAAAAAAAATAACATTATAACATTATAACATTATAAAAAAAAATATAACATTATAAAAAATATATATAACATTATAAAAAAAAATATATAACAATTAGAATATATAACATTATAACATTATAACCAATAATAACAATTAAAATATATAACAATATTTAACAATATATAACAATATATAACATTATAAAAAAAATATAACATTATAAAAATATATAACAAGAATTATAAACGTTAGAATTATAAACTTACATATGATGCAATGTTTGCAAGAGTTCCTCGATGATCTTCTCCTAGTGTTAACAATGCCATGTTATATGAATGGAAGTATAGAATTTTATAAGATTGGTAGTAGAGAATTTTGTGATGAGATGAATTTTGTGATGAAATGATAAGGTATTTATAGGATATAAAAGATGATAAATGTGAAAAAATTGTAGGTAAAGAATTAAGTGTTGTTGATAAATGCATGCTGGTACGTGTTTCATGCATGCAGACATGAATTAAGTGTTGTTGACTTCCGCCCATTCAATGGGCCGCACCAATATGCGTGTCAGAGTGCCGATACCTGAATGAGCGGCATTGTGGAATATTCTCTGACTGTCGTTCCCTGAATGGGCGACAGTCTTATTCCTTTGTCAGGCCTGCCGGTTCTTGGATGGGCGGCAGTGTGTCTCTTCTGCCCTTTCAATGGGCGGCACCCTATTTAATCCGTTTGACCAAAATTCCACGTAAATCTAGCATGAATGTGTGAGGAAAATGCCAAAAATTATATCATTTCCTTTATAACTAGCACTTGTTCTCATAATTTTTTCATCATCTTCAAACATTCCTAAATATTCCATAATTTTTCTCATAATTTTTTCATATCAAATCTTCTTGCATGTTTTAATGTCTAACATTCCTAAATATATTATTAATGCCCATTACAATGGGGTGTTATTGTATCTGATGAAATGGGTTTGATCTTTGAAAATACTGACATTAGTCATTTTAGTATTAATAGAAGGTCGTCATTCCAGCATTTTAAACAAAGGGTAGAGATGAAGGTCCAAGCAGGTTCGATTACACAGATTGCTTACAGAATGTCGTCCATTTCGGGAACAATTAATTTAAATTTGTTCCATTAAAGGTTCGTGACGACGAGGATGTTGAAACGATGTTCTCGAATCATGAATGTTCTGGGTTTCCGTACATTGAGTTATATATAACATTTGAACAATGTCAACAAACCCAAATTTCTCAGGTCATTAATGCATCCGTAGAAGAAACGCCAACCATAATTCCACACGAAGATGTTGAAGAAGAAGACGTTGAAGAAGAAAATGAAGCACAAGTTGATGATTTATATACTACTTTGTTTGAGGAAGGAAATGGTGTTAACGAAGTCAACAATGATGAACAACATATTCCAATTGGTAATGTTTTCTGCCCACCTGCCCATATGACAAACCTACCCCTACATGTAGAAGAAACATCATTCGAATGGCCACAGAATCCTCATATTCCAATGGAGGGTGATATAGAAGTCGGTAATAGATTTAAAAATAAAGTCGAGTGTGTGAATGCCATAAAGCAATATCACATGAAACATTGTGTGGATTATAAGGTGATGGATTCCGACAAGAAGAGATACATAATTTGTTGCAAAAATGATTCTTGCAAGTTTCGTCTATTGGCGTCCTACAGAAAAAGAAGTGACTTATGGGAGATAGGAATTATGAACCCCCCACATAGTTGTTCAACAACTATGTTTAACCAGGATCATCAAAAACTTACCTCACAGCTAATGTCTCAACTATTAATGCCATTTGTAGACAAGGATCCTTCCATTAAGTTGAGTGTTTGCATCAGTAAAATTGTTTCTGAATACAATTTTACTCCGTCTTACAAAAGGACATGGATTGCAAGGAACAAAGCAATCGAACAAGTATATGGTAACTGGGAGAACTCATACATTGAACTTCCACATTTCCTGTTAGCACTTAAAAAATTTATTCTGGGTACGGTGCTGGAAATAGAAACACTACCCATGTATAGAGATGACAGAACAATTGTTGAAGGGAAACACATCTTCCACCGGCTATTTTGGGAATTCCAACCATGCATAAAAGGTTTTGCATATTGGTATTCCGGGTACGGTGCTGGAAATAGAAACACTACCCATGTATAGTCTCTGACGTCAACTTTCTATTAAAAAAACGCTTACATGGTATTGGCAAACGTTTTGCTGACGTGATTTAGGAGGATGAAATCCAAAAAAAAATTTTTTACAAATCCATCTTCTTCCTCAATCCATCTCCAACCTCCAATATTTATCTTCAACCTCCATTTTTTTTCTTATCTCCAACTTCCATTTTTCATATCAAACATCCATTTTTTTTTCATATCTCCAACCTCAACCTTTCATTTCAAACCTCCGTTTTTTAATCTCCATATCCTCCATTTTGTCATCTCCAACCTTCATTTCATCCTCCATTTTGTCATCTCCAACCTCCATCTTCATCCTCCATTTTCATCTCCAACATCCATTTTTTCCCTCATCTTCAACCTCCAACCTCCATTTTATTTATTTACAACCTCTACAAGAACATATTTTCAACCAACACCATGATCATTGGTTACAACACCATATTCGAGTATGAATATATTTGTAAACACTAATACAAAAAGTATATACAACAGTCCTTTGAAGGACCACTGTGATATCTCTAAAATCAGACATCAAAATATTTTTTTAAATAAAAATTGTTAACTTATTACCATAGTTGTTTAGAACAACCGTGGTGATATCCTATGCCTTTCATTGGTTCGAATCTCAATGCCAACAAATTCGTGATTTTTTTTCTAGTATTTTAGTTGAGCCTCTCATTTTTATATATTTTTAAATAAAAAAGTAATGTCACTACTGTTGTTTAATATGATCGTTGTGATATATATATATAATCTGGCGTTTTTTATAAAATTACATTAACGTAAACCATATATCACCCAGTTGCTTAATACAACCGTTGTTATATATTTTTCAAAATTTTTAATTTTTAAATGCTTAAAATCAAGGGCTCTTTTTTTTTTAAAAATTTCATTAAGATATATCATCACGGTTAGTTTAGACGACTATGTTGGAATGACTTATTCACTTAAAAGAAACACAACTAGCTAGTTTATCTCTTTATTTGCTTTTATTTTTCATTTCCATTAGCGAAACAATGTCATTTTCAACCTAGACGAAACAACGCCATTTTCAACCCTAACGAAACAACACCATTTTTAACCCTAACGAAACAACACCATTTTCAACCCTAACGAAACAACATTATTTCAACCAACTCCATCGTTCTTTGCTTATTTACCATCGAGGAGGAAGTCGACACCAACTTCATCGTTCTTGGCTTAACAACCATCGAGGAGGAAGACAAAGATTCTAACAACTTTTTTTTACTTATTCATCAGGTTTCCGATACGTAAACATTTTCTCCATGCGAATACAATAAACTTTATTTTCCATTGTGTTTATGTTTATGTTGTTGGTGTTGAAATAATATATGTTATTGTTTATGTAGTTGTTAATATTGTTGTTTATGAGTTGTTGATATTGTTTTTGTTCTACTAGGTTTGATGATATTAGGTTTTTCTTGTGTTTCTAATGTAGATATTTGAATTTAGAGGTTTGATGATATGGGGTTCCATTGTGTTTATGTTTATGTTGTTAGTGGTGAAATAGTATGTTGTTGATGTTGTTGTTCATGAGTTGTAGATCTTGTTTTATGTTAGAGTTTGAATTTTTAGATTCTACCAAAAGTTGAAAGCTCCTCATTAGCCTCCCAATGACCTCATTGATTTGTATATGTTAAATTTTGTTATGTTATTACAATTGGTGTAGTGACAAAAAAAGTAGAGTAGAAGCGCAAAACTTGTACCTAGACATTGGTGTCATATGAGATTTTATGACATTCTAGTGTGTTTTACCTTATGACATTCAACATAGATTTTATGAGTAGGATTTCTATGTTGTTCTATGATGATATGTGATTATAAATACAGGCATTGTTCTTGGTGTTATTGTTTATGTTGTTTATGCAATTATGATTAATGTTTGTGTTTGTGCCTTGATGTTAAATATTTTATGTCTTAATAGAAAACCTCTTCTTCATCTAGCAGCAAAGAAACTGCTTATACAAATGAAACTTGTACAAATGATTCTCAATCTATAGACGAAAAAAATAAAGAGATGCCACAATGAAGGCTAAATTAGCAAAATTCCACAAGTCGGGTGACAAACTTTCGATCGAGTTTATTGTCATTTATATGATAATTGATGGTCCCCATTCTTTGCTTTTTAAGAGATATGTTGCGTTCCTTGGATGTAGCAAAGTCAATATATTGATAAATGATTGAAAAGATGCACCAGCGGAGGTGAAAGAGAGCAGACAGACGTTAAGGTATTAATTTTAATTTTCATCGGCTCAATATTATTACTTTACATAATTACTAATACATACTTATTGATGTAACTGCGTACTTGACATTTGAGTTTTCCGATGATTCTAAGTTTAAAAAAAAGTGGATCACTTATGCTGGTACCTGTTGGAGGGGATTTAAGCCACCAATCACGTGTGACTACATTAGGAAGCCTAAGCTTGATCTTGAGCTTCCGTGGGTGAGATTTAGCATTCTTGACAAAAAGGTTTGAAAAACGTTTGGGAAGTCTCGTAGTTCCGAGGAGCTCTCGGTGAGTACTAATTGTATTTTCTGATAATTTTATGTTTATGCTTTATAGATACAACCATGCAAGATAACATTTTTTCTATATTTAAAAAAGGTTAAAAGTGAAGCAGGAAAGCAGAAAAAGGTTAAAAAAACAAATACCCATATAAATTGTTTCGTATGGGATACAGGAAACTTGAGAAAACAATGATTGATGAAAAAAAAACAACAACAAGGAGATTAGGACTCCATGACGTGTGATCGTAACCCATCTCTACCATCACTACATGAGAAGTGGAAGAGAGTTTTCAAAGACCAAATGGAGACTACACTTCAGATGCATCAAGATTAGTCGCTAAGAAAATTAAAAGTAGGATTTGTTGTGCGTGTGTTATGTGTTATTTAAATTGCATTGGTAATTAACAATGTATATATTATCATGTTGTGTAAGATTCGTTGGTTATGTCGGCCCATGAAGGTTCCTTTGTTCCAGACCCACGACATGATATATTAGTAGAAGCAATTGAAACAAAGGATCATGGTGGGCGTGTCAGTGGTGTTGTAGATGAAATCAGCCTGAGATTGTGGTTTGGTACATCTAGAAAAAGCAATAAACAGGTACAAAAAGAAACTATTGGAGATTTTGAGAGGAAGTTGGAGAGTCAAAAGAAATATTTTGAAGATGCGTTAACAGTAGAGCAGGAAATTCACAGGAAAGACATGAAAGGGTTATACGCGGTATATGAGAATATTGTGATATTTAAAATAAATTATATATATTGTGTTGATTTTGTTTTGTGTTCCTGTTATTTTTACTTTCCATGTGCTGATATCTGAAATATATGATATATTGTGTTATATCTGATATATAGAGAATCAGTAGAACCGTCCCATAGTGTACACATGAAGATGATGATGATCAATCACCTAAAAGAATTTTTGTACGTGGTGAATAACAAAAGGAAGTTGTTCATCTGCCCCTAGTGATAATGAGATTAATAACGAGTTATTGTCTCCTTCTGAACAATGTTATAACAAAAAGTTATGTCACATTATCGACAAGACATAACTATTTCTCTAGAGCTAAAACATGATAGAGAGTTAGATTATTTCTATTTCGATCCTAAATATATAAAGAATATGGTCATTGGAAGTCGGTGGTTAGACATAGGGTTACTATAGGTTTGGTGCATGTAAGTATATAGAATTGAATATCTCATAATGGTATATTCCTGTTTTGTATAGAACTAATTTCTCACTTATTTTTTGAATTTTATTTGACCATTTAGGTAGATTCATTGTGTTTGTATAGAATTAAATAAATTGAATATTTATGGAATCTTGGATCCTATTGGTATTCACTTTAGAAATAATTCTACAAAAAATATTGAAGAATACATAACATCACAGTTAGATGGGAAAAAAGACGGCTACTTAACACAATTTCTCCATAAGTGAGTAATTTTAAAATTGTGTTTTCTCTATTATATATAGTTAGCTTCCAAGTTTAACTCAATACTAATTATATATACTTATGTTCATCTAGTGAACATTTTCAATTGATTATCATATCTCTTCAGACGAATATGATAAATACATTGTATTCCTTACACCATCCACATGAACCTAAAATGAAACAAATTATTACTAGGTAATTTAATGTTTATGATACTTTTAGTAGTATTTTCTTTGACTTTGTAATTAGTTTAATGTGTAATATTTTTAAATCATTTTTAATACAGGTTTGTAGAGCGAAGTAAATGGATTATATATATATATATATATATATATATATATATATATATATATATATATATATATATATATATATATATATATATATATATATACCCACTTGTTTTTATGAAGGTCTATTTTAGCAAACTTTAACTAAAAAAATCCTTAAATGCGCCTTAAGGTGCATGTTACTAAAACACACCTTCATAAAAAATAAGTGGGTGTATCATAGCAAACCCCACAAGGATTTGCTATAATATACCCACTTGTTTTTATGAAGGTTTGTTTTAGCAAGTTTTAACTAAAAAATGGTTAAATTCACCCTAAGGTGCATGTGTGGTTATATCATTCATGAAATGTGTAAATTTGTAGACGATGAGACAAGTAGAGGAATATGAGTGTGAGTATTATGTAATGAAACACATGTTAAACACGGTGTCTGGCCGCATTGTTGATTCTTGCAATCAGGTATATATTATGTCATAAAATTTTTACAATAACATATTTTTAGCTTAAGTTTGTTATTATATTTCAAATCATATGATATTTAATTTTCATTGTATTTTTTATACACCTTTAATGACAAGACACCTTTCTTTCCAGATGACTTAAACGACATCTGTAAATGTTGATTATTTATTTTTAATGTGTAACTTGAAAAGGGTGGTAATGTATGACTTTGGCTTTGTTGTTTGGAAATATATGATTTTGGCTTAATTTGATGTTTGTAATATATGACAATGATATATACATATTTGTTTGTAAATAATATTTTTGGCTTTGATGTAAAAAATATTTAGATAATATATGTATAATATATGGGTAAAAAATGCAGGTTTGTATGAAAAAATAAAGTAAAATAAAAAAAACTAAGTTTTTCACCACGGATATTTATAATAGTCGTTGTAATAGGTAGCACGCCAATTAATTAGATATCATACAATCACTGGGTTTCGAACTCATGACCTTTATATATATTGCACAACAGTCACTACAAAAAAACAGGAATTTGCTAGGTGAATATCACCCCGCAAACCCAAAATTCACCCTGCAACGTCACATTTGCAGGGTGTTTGAAATACTTCGCAAAAACAGTAGTCGCAACTTTTTGCAAGGTGAAAATCACCCCGCAACCTTGCCAGGTAGATTTCACCCCGCAACGTTGCCAGGTACCAATAACCCCGCAAATGCATTTGCACAGTTGATATGAGACACGCGTGTCAGAGTTGTTAAAAGCAAGCAGAGCAGGTGTGGGTCAGATTTGTTCAGAATTTTGCGGGGTGCAAATCACCCAACAAATGTTTAATATTAATTATTTCTCTCTGCAGAGCAGGCGTGGGGCCAGTAGGTTTATAGTGTTCAGAAAATTTGTAGGGTGCATACCACCTAGCAAATTTTGATTATTCAATTTTGCTGGGTAAAATTCACCTGCCAAAGGAGTTATATATACCAAGTTTAAATCACCACGAAAATACTAACGCATATAATAAAAAAATATATATTTATATTATTCTAAATATTAAATTAATATTTAGAATAATATAAATATAATAAATAATTTAAATTCAGAAATATATAAAATTGATATATTATTTTAAATTCTAAATATTTAAATTCAAATTTAATTTTAAAAAGTTGATAATTAAATAAATTTATAATTAATCCAAAATATTTAAATTTAAAATGACATTCACTCCGGATCCGAATCTTGGTTGTTTCTGTTTTCTTCATCATTCTCGTCTACCACTCCTTGGTTATCAACCGGTCCACCTCCGCCACCACCATATTGTTGTTGAAACATTTGTTGCCATTGTTGCATTTGTTGTTGCATTTGTTGTTGTATTTGTTGTTGTACTTGTTGCTGTACTTGTTGTTGAATTTGTTGTTGTGTAAGCATTATTTGCTCTTGTGAAAGTCTCAATGCTTCCTCCAACTACATTTGTTCTTTTCTCAATGCTTCATTTTCACTTGCTGATTCACTCTGAGCTAGCTGTCTAATTGTTTTAGTTATTTCAGGGGTTAATGTCGGAGGACGTGAAGACCCTTCCCCGCATAAAATTCTCCTAAATAAAGATATCCTATCCCCTTTTTTGTAGTTGCCAGCTAAAGGCCCAGTAGCATAAATTTGTCCATTTCTATTCCTTCCCTTACATGCTTTCAACCACAAATATTGATCAACATCTGGAGCAAGTGGATGCCGCCCCCGTGGGCCACCTAACTCCGGATGTTTAGCTAAAAGTGATGCCTTCAATCTTGCATACTCTGCCTACACATGCATAAAAAAATAAATTAAATAATAGTTTAGGCAATTTTATTTAATTAAAAAAATTTAACATAACATTTAAATATTAATATCATCTTATCCTGAATTTCTCTAGCACGGTCATCGCTCCACTCTCCATCTCTTCCCCGATAAGTCCTTTCGTGAAGCTCTTGCATTAATGGAGTTCTTCCTTTCTCACAAGCCTAATTAATACACATAGAACTTCAATTAAAAAAAATATTATCACAATTAAGAATATAATTTCAAAAAAGTAGTGAGATGAAAATATTATTACCATCCGCTCAGCATGATCGGCCATACTAATGCTTCCCGCTCTATGATTAGCGGCTCCCCTTTCTGATGCTCTACGTTGCTTTGCTTTTTCAGATTTTTTCTTAAACTCATCAGATTTCCAATAAACAAGCAATTCTTTGAATACTTTTTCGCCCATCCAAGGAGGCCTGATCCCTCTTTCCTCAAATCTGAGTCTAGCACGCCTAAGCATGTCAGAAAGTCGGGCTGATGCTCTCTTCTTAAAATTAATCTCAATCAACTCCTCATCTAGTGGGTCCCATGCACACTTCTCCTGCAATATTGAAAAATTATTATATGCCTAAAACAAGATAGTTAGAAATTAAAAAATCAATTGCTTAAAGAAAATATATACCCGGAATTTATCAAACCACTGTTTATACAACTCAGGTTCCTTCTTCATAAATTGTCCAAAAGTCTTCCATGCTGTTTTATATAACTCTTGGATAACTTCCTTAATGCTAACTGCAGCAGACCTACTTGGCACAAAACTAAAAAACAATAATTTTAATAAGTATTAATTAAACTTTAAAAAATGGAAACATGTCCATATGCTTAATATATAAGAAAGAAACTTACGAGTCTCCAACAGGCTTAATAATCCATCTTCCCTCAGACTTCTCATGTTTATATTTCATCGCAACCACATCCACGTCCTCAATGTCCTCCTCCTCCTCCTCCTCCTCCTCCTGGTCATCCTGCTGGACTGATGCGGGTACAGGTGAGGTCCTAGGGTGATGGGATGTCGAGGATCCATGTGGGGAATGTGAGGTGCGTGACGAGGATCTGCGTGGAGGATGTGGGATACGAGATCCCTCAGGCTGATGGGATGATGAGGGCCCAGGTGGGGGTATGTCTGTCTGGAATGGTGTGGGTATAAAAAATCCTGGTGGACCATCCTGTGAAGTGAGTAGTGAAGTCATAGACTGAGGCATGGTCTGCTGTGCCTACGGACTAGACTGAGGCATGGTCTGCTGTGCCCACGGACTAGACTAAGGCATGGTCTGCTGTGCCCACGGACTAAACTGAGGCATAGTCTGCTGTGCCCACTGACTAGTAGACTGAGACATAGTCTGCTGTGCCCACTGACTAGACTGAGGCGTAGTCTGCTGAGCCCCCTGACTAGACTGAGGCAAAGGACAATACATAGAGCCTCGAGGCGCCTCAACTATACGCATCTTCGGGCGACGGCTTTTCTTACCCTTACCTGTATCCTCGGGACAGGGTGGCATTTTACCTAATTAAAAGAAAAGAATTTGTTTATAAAAAATAATTAATAAACAATATGTTGACAATAAAATAGACCCATGATACAAATACACAACATGTATTATTTAGTTTGCATCATCGTTCAAATAAACATCATTCAAATTGAAATACTAGATGCATGACAACAAAATCTTCATTAAAATACTAGATACATATTCATTAAAATACTACTCAAATTGTGTATCCTCAAAATCTTCATTATCTTCATTTGATTCAAAATTATCTTCGGATTCCGACTCTTCATCATCTCCATCCACGTCATCAACTTGCTGACCCTCAACCTCGTTATCACAGAAACTTGTGAGTTGTTCAACTTCAATCACATCATTATTTTGTGACATTTCATCGACTTGATAAGCAACGTCTTCCATAAGCCCATCATTTTCAATATGGCCTATTGGTTTTGACTTGATTGCAACACAACAATCTCGCTTACCTCGCTGAATTGAAGGATAAGGGACGTAATAAACTTGCCTGACAAGATGTGCCATGATGAAATGATCATAATGTTTGTACCTTCGGTCCATTTTAATCTCTACAGTGTTATATTTTTTATTTATTTTTGTGCCTCTATCAGATGGATCATACCAATCACAATAAAACAAGACAACTTTGTTTTCCGAGTCCAAGTAATTGTATTCTAACTCGTAAATGTGCGTAATGACACCATAGAAGTCGTCTTCACCACCATCTGTAACTCCTTTTACAAACACACCACTGTTTATGGGTTTCTTTCCTTATGTCCATTCATCGATGTGAAATTTATACCCGTTTACAAAGTATGTGTGCCATTTGTTCACACGTTTAATAGGGCCTTCAGACAAGTTTCTCAAATGGAGTAATTGTGGAGACGATTCAACATTACATGTCAATTGTTGCTTGAACCATGATGGAAAATAAGCATGTATGTCAGCAGTTGTTGCTTGTCCACCGGTGAGTTCATAATGGAAGGTATTATATAACCTATATCGAAACACATTAAAAGTAAGTTAGAAGGTAAGAAGTTTATACCCAATGTGTTCAAAATAAATATTCACTTGGTATACTTACTCAATGTATGGTTTAACTTCAACGCAATTAATCAACACGTGAACATGAGCAGATTGCACTTCCTTTTCGGTCAGCCAGTGCACATTCGTCTTTCCAGAACTCCGACCAGGAAGACCAAAGACTGATAAGGTGAATTGACTTCTTTCTGTAACATTAACTTCATTTCTTATGATACTTGGAATTAACATCATGTTATTGAAATAATGAGAGCAAAAATGTGATGTTTCCCGATGCAAATAATGTGCACATATTGAACCCTCAACTTTAGCCTTATTTTTCACTGATCTCTTTGAATCACCCATGAATCTTTCAAATGGATACATCCACCTATATTGAACAGGTCCGCCAAGCAAAGCTTCATATGCAAGATGCACAGGAAGATGTTCCATTGAATCGAAAAAACCAGGTGGAAAAATTTGTTCCAACTTGCATAGAATGAGAGGAATGTCTTTGTTCAACTTAATGAGGTCATCCACTCTTAAAATTGACGCACAAATATCTCTAAAAAATTGACTAATTTCAGTTAGTGGATTAAGCACTTGTGTTGGCAATGAGCTGAAGGCAATTGGAAGCAACCGTTCCATGAAAACATGGCAATCATGACTTTTCATTCCATTCACCTTCCCAGTGTTGGGGTTAGCACACCTTGCCAAGTTAGAAGCATAACCATCGGGCATTCTCAATTCAGTTAACCATCGACAAACAAGCTTGGCTTCTTGGGGAGTTAGACTATAAGTAGCTTTAGGTTTTAATAGTTTCCCATTCGGTAGAGTCTTCAACTCTAAATCTTTTCGATTACACAACAGTTGCATGTCCTTTCTAGCATTCTCATTATCTTTTGTCTTGCCTTGGACATCCATCACAGTGTTAAATACATTATCGAAAAAATTCTTCTCTATGTGCATAACATCAAGATTATGTCGCAATAAATTATCTTTCCAATATAGGAGGTCCCAAAAAATACTTCTCTTAGTCCAATTGTGGCTGTCCCCGTATCCTGGAATTTGGATCGCTTTTCCATTGTCTGTGAATTTTGGTAGATCACGAACCATGTTCCATACTTCAACTGATGACAAACAGGGGGGAGGCGGATCTGTTACTTTTACATCTTTTCTGAAATCATTCATGTTTTTTCTAAGTATGTGGTTTTTTGGTAGGAATCTACGATGACAGTCAAACCACGAACTTTTTCCTCCTTTATCCAATGTAAACGCCTTTGTCTCACCCATGCAATGAGGACATCCCATTTTACCATGTGTACCCCAACCAGACAACATGGCATATGCAGGAAAGTCATTAATCGTCCACATCAAAGCAGCTCGCATGTTGAAGTTTTGTTCACGAGATATGTCATAAGTAGATTCTCCAATCCACAGCCTCTTTAAATCATCAATTAAAGGTTGTAAATACACATCAATTCCTGCTTTTGGACTCGACGGCCCTGGAATGAGGCAAGTCAAAAACATGTAAGGCTTTGTCATGCACATCTCAGGGGGGAGGTTGTAAGGGGTAACAATAACCGGCCAACAAGAATATCCAGTTCCCGACTGTTGGACATATGGAGTAAAACCATCAGAGCACAATCCGAGTTTGACATTTCTAGGTTCTGCAGCAAAATCAGGATGCATCCGATCAAAGTGCTTCCATGCCTCGCCATCAGATGGATGTCGCATGGTGTCTAGACTTGTTTTGTTTTTATGATGCCATGTCATTTGACTCGCACTGTGCATTGAAGCAAACAATCTCTGCAACCTTGGTATTATCGGCAGATAAAACATTGATTTCACTGCTATGCGTTTTTTATTACAATCAATGGCTTTAGTGCGAACTGCATACCTTGGACTGTTACAAAACTTACATTCCTCCAACGCTCCATCGTTTGTACCAAACTCATTGTCATAGAACAACATGCAACCTCTAATGCAACAATCAATCTTCCTTACTTCTAAACCCAACTTCATAACCAACCTCTTCGCGTCATAATAACTTCTAGGCAAATTGTCTTTCGTAGGGGTCGCATCCAACATCATTTGACAAAAGAATTCCAGACACTGATCAGGAACATTCCAATTTGACTTCGCGGCCAACAACCTCACACACATAGATAATTTAGAGTCTGACGAACCCTCAAACAATAGCGTGTTTATTTCTTTCAACAACTGATAAAACTTTTGAGCTTTCTCATTCGGCAACTCTTCCTCATCACTATCTTGTTGTTCATCGTAGGCCACGTTCACCCCTAAAGCATTGCCAATCATGTCATCGTGCAGATTAAATTGTTCTTCATACTCCATCTGTGATCGACTACTTGAGCCCTGTTGTACATTACTAGTCTCTGGCATATTCATCGGCATTGCTTCCCCATTTGATGTCCAAACCCAATAATTTTCCTTAAATCCCTTTCTCTTCAAATGAGTTTCTACTTCTTCCGGATTACTTATTATACGTCTACATCCACATTTAAGACACGGACATCTTACTCCTCCCTCTATTCGACAACATTCTTGATCAAATGCCCATGTACCAAACGCTTTAACTCCTTCCTCAAAATGTGGTTTAAGTTCACGTCTCCCTGCATACATACGATCGTACATCCAACTACGATAGTACTTGTAATAGTCCATACTGCACGTTTACAATATCGTAACCATTATGATCACATAAACGTTTTAATCAATTGACCAATTCGGGAATTTTGGTCAATTATATCAAATAACTAATACACATAAATTTCTATTTTAAAAACATAGAAAATACTATAATTATGTTATTATAAATAACATTTCATTTCAAAATTAAAGTATACCATACTATTTACAAAATAATCATGCTATTATAAAATCATGTCACAATGCTATTTTAAAAATATATTATAACTATCATATAATAACAATATATTAAAAAATAGTAACAAAATGTAAATACGATATTAATTAATGTTACTATAATATATGTTTATGTGTTAATTATGTTTAGGATTGTATCAATGTTACTACAAAATATAAATTTATAATAATTATGTTTAGCATTCTATTTTTTAAGAATTAACTATTTAAGAATTAACTATTTTACTAAATATTCTGTTTTATAAAATTAACTATAATAATATTCTGTTTTATAATTAACTATATTATACTATTTAATAATATTCTGTTTTATAATAAATATTCTGTTTTTTTAGAATTAACTATTTTTAAGAATTAACTATTTAAAATATATTCTGTTTTTAAAAATAATAATAATCTGTTTTTTAAATAAATGATAATATTCTGTTTTACTAAATAATAATAATAATATTCTGTTTTTTGTAATAAAAAAATATTCTGTTTTATAAAAGAAAAAAATATTCTGTTTAATAAATAAAAAAATTTGTTTTCACAAATATTAATAACATCCTATTTATAAAAATAAAAATAATAATCTGTTATTTCTTTAAATAATATTCTGTTTTTTTATTTTAATATTCTGTTTTTAATAAAATATTATTTTTCATAAATATAATATTAATAATAAACTAAAGCTAAATCTATTAAAAATAATAGTATTCTGTTATATAAATAATATTATAAATATAATATTAATAACATCCTATTTATGAAACTAATAATATAAATATAATATTAATAATAAACTAAATCTAAATCTGTTTTACTAAATAATAATAATAATAATATTCTGTTTTAAATAAATTATATTTTTCTGTTTATAAAAAAGTAACAGTATTCTACTTTTAAAAATATAATATTTAGTTTAAAAATTATATTATACATATTTATATTAATTTCGGTTTTAATAATAAACTAAATCCAAATATATTATTTATTTAGTAAATCTAAATCTAAATCTATTATTTATTTACAAAAATAATAAACTATATTTTAAATATTATTTATTTACTAATTTATAAAAAAACGAAGAAAAAAAATATTTTTAACATATTTATAAACAGATTATTTAGATTATTTAGTAGTTTAATTTTTTTATATCAATCTTAAAACATATTAACAAACTAAATATCATGTTATATATGCATATAAACCAATCTATCATACAAACCAAACAAATCTAAACAAGTAAATATTCATATTTTTCTATAAATCTAAATCTATTATTTATTTACAAATACTCTAACATCACCTAACATACAAATACTCTAACATACAACAGCCAGAAATCAAATCTACAAAAAAATCATTAAAACTAAACTCTAATATACAAAAAATTATAACACACTAAACTCTAATAAACAATTAAAACTAAATTCTAACATACAAAAACTCTAATATCATACAACAGCCAGAATAAGGTAGAAGATGAAGAAGACCAGACGCGAACAGAAGAGAAGACGAAGGCGGGAAAAAATTGAAGACGTGTTGAAGACGGCCAGGAATGAACAAACAGGAGAGGAAGTGAAAAAAAATGTCTCTGTTGATGAACACGGCCAGGAGAGGCGGAAGTGAAATTTTTTTTAGGAGAAGAATGAAATGGGTAGGAAGAAGAATGAATTTTTTTTAGGTAGGAAGAAGAATGAATTTTTTTAGGTAGGAAGAAGAATGAAATTTTTTTTAGGAAGAAGAGTGAAATTTAATAAGTAACAGATATAATATGTGTGGTAGGAGTGAATTGTGGTACCCCATAATAAATATCTGCCTGCCTCATTTGACCGTTGCGCCTTGGAAAATGTGTCTGTAACGTTGCTAGGTGATTTTCACACCGCAACGTTGCTGAATGTAAAGCACGCCGCAACACATGCAGTTGCAAGGTGGTTTTCACTTCGCAACTTTTCTGACGTTGCTGAGTGAAAAACACCTCGCAACACTTACTGACACATGCCTGCCCTCTCTGCTATGAATTGACATGCCGGAACGTCTTTATTTTTTGAAATTTTAAAAAAGTATTGCGAGGTGTTTTACACTCGGCAAACTTTGTTTCAAAAATTCCGTTCCCTCCAAATTAGTTGCGAGGTGAATTTTTTAATAAATTCTATTTATCTATATTTTTTTTAAAATAAATGCGTTGCAGGGTGTTTGGCATGCGGCAACGTATTTATTTTGCTAGGAGAGTTTCACCCAGCAAATATGCATATTTCTTGTAGTGAGTTGTTTATTCTATACGTTGTGATATATAACGCTCTACCTAATTTAACATAGTGGTCATATATCCTTGGTGGAAAACAACATACTTACAACCACATCCTACCTCACAACGGTTGGTCAACCATGATGATATCATTTTTTCAACTGTTGTGAAATGAATTTTCCGTAATGGTAAAACTTAATCAAATAACTAGAAGTACAACAAGACAACAAAGATGTTTGTTTCGTAAACATAGATAAAAAAAAAAAAAAAGAGAGAGAGAGAAATGAAATGTATTACACGACATAAATAACACATTCATAAAAACACTTTGATTTTTTTTTTAAAACTTGTCAAGTTGTTCTTCATATATAGTTATGAACTATATAATGCAATTTCTATTATGGCAGGATATTACATTAAAAGTGAATCTAAACAATAAATGAAACTCTATGATAATGTTTATGCATCATAACTAAGCTCATAATGATAACGTCTTGAATTATGTATTTAAAAAAAAAGAATTGGTTAAATGCAGCTATTGTGCATGGTTGAAGTGAAAAAAAATCGAATACATTGAATATGGTGCATAAAATTAACAAAATGAAATAGTTGGAAGAGTGCTAAATTAGTTATATTAGTTATATTTAGTGAAGAGGACGCGGATTCAAAATCAACAAATTGCAAAATATAGCTAAATTTATTAAAAAACTATCTAGTATAACGCTTATAGAAAGTACAGAAGTACAGAAATTATAACAAATCCACTAGAAAACAAATAACTTAACCAATACTACCTTATAATTCAAACAACCATGTTACTTAAACTGAAACCACACCAATGCTACATTTTATGCAATATTTTTAAAATAGAATTAGAAAAAAACATGAGATAATAGAAAAGTACACACTATTGTATAAAATAATAAGAAAATACTTTTATTTTTTCAACTTTTACTTCATTTCATAAAATTATTTAAGATAATTTGGTTATATTTTTTAATAAATAAAATAGTGATATAAAAGGAAAACATGTTTGAACTCTAATTAAATTTATTTATTTTAGATTCTTTTTAATATGTATATAATTTTAATTTAACCAAGCTTTAATTTTAAAATTAAATTAAAAATAAATTTACCATTAAGTTTTTTTATCAATAAATGACATAATAATTAGTCATAACTATTTTTATTCAAGAAAAAGTTTATCATTTTAATTACATGAACATTTTTATTTATTTTGGGAAGCGATGTATAAAAAATAAGTTTACATATATTTGAAAACATAATAAACTTTAAAATAAATTAATTTGAGAGAAATAAAAACACTAACAACTACACCTCTTATTTGGCAACCGTTATTTGAAGTTGGTAGGCGTTGCCAGGGTCAATTTAATTTCATCTTAGATCTGTTGTGCTGCCTGCTGATGTAGGCATTTTCTAACCTGTATCAACCCATTAATAGACAAGGGTTAGGAGTGTGGTTGAATGATGACAAGAGACGAAGAAGGTTGGAAACAAGTCAAGAGGAAGGCTTTTAATGGAGGTAAGAAACCTGTGGTCAGGTGGGACGTGTATCATTCAAAAGTTCACGGAGGCTCCTTTAGACCGCAGGAACTCACAACTATATACCTTTCTGAGTTTCCTATTTCTTATGGGGCGGTGGAGCTGTTTGACGCTTTTCGTACGTTTGGGGAGCCTGTGGAGATTTTCATTCCACCTAAAAGAAACAAGCATGGGAAGAGGTTTGGGTTTGCTAGGCTTACTGGTGTCCATGACCCTAGAAAACTGGTGTTGTGTCTGGATAACCTTATTCTGGAGAATAAGAAATTATTTGCTAACCTCCCAAGGTTTCATAGGAAATCTTTCCCAGTCAAGTCTAGTCAAAATCCGATCAGGGTGGCTCCGGTTTATAGCCATCCTCCTTTTGAAGCTGAGAATTTACGTAGCGGTTTTATTCATCGAAAGAGCAACAGATCATTTGCTGATGTTTTGAGGAAGGACACAGAGAAACAAGACGCAAATAGGAAGAATGAGGATGTTTATGTGGAGTATTTAACCAGGGAAGAAGATTCAGCGAGATACAGAAAGGCATTTGTTGCGAAGGTGGTGAACCCTAGATCTTCTTACAACATTCAGACTCACTTTGAAACGGAAGGATATTTCTCTATCAAAGTTACGTCGTTGGGTGCTAACTTTTGTCTTCTTGAAGAAATGGAGGAAGGTGAGATTCTCGATCTGATCAGAGAAGGGGAAACATGGTGGAAGCAGTGGTTCTCAGAAATAATGAAGTGGAGAGAGACGGACGTCGATCACGAAAGGGTTACTTGGATAAGGTGTTTTGGAATTCCCTGACATGCGTAGAACTCCCAGTTCTTCTTGTTCCTGGAGAATATGGTGGGCACTTTTGTTTGCTCTGATGAAAACACTATGAAGCAGGAGTGCATGGATGTGGCTAGAATCTTGGTTAGGACTAGATGTGCGGTTGTTCTTAATGAAACCTTTAGATTGAAGATTGATGTTGAGGTTTTTCAGATCAAGATAACCGAAGATTCTCACGCTCCATTGAGGAATGCTGTCAGAGGTGTGTCGAACTCAGTGGCGCCATCAGTTTCGAGCTCTGAAGCGGAGAGCCTCTGGGCCGGTGAGGGAGATGGTGGGTCAGAGGAGGATGTAGTTTGGTCCCCGGAGAATAGCTTTTTTCGTCAACCCAGCCAACATTCTGTTGATACGGAAATCGAGGAAGGAGAAATCATGATCCCTCTTCCTGGTAGGTCTGATCCTAGGATTGGGAAAACCAAGGATAAAAGGTGTGGTCACATCATATAGCAGATGGTTTGCTCTTCTCCAGATGAAGTTGCTTCCTTCGATGCTGCGATTGAAAAGGTGGTTTCTGCTACGACATCTTTAGCAAACAAAAAAGAAATCAGAGTGTAGGCTAGCAACGCAGTCCTATGGGGAGGGGGTAGACTTTCTGATTTGGATGAGGAGGTGTTTTCAGCCAACAACGGGGACATTGAGGGGACCACCCTTGGGTCAGAAAAGTTCAAAGCCGTTGACTTGGATCTAGTTGTTGTGGACCCACCTTCACCTATTCAGCTGGACCTTGATCTAGCAGGTCATGGGCCTAATTATGGACTTTCTAGATGTGCTAAGGACCTGAAGGGTAATTCTTTGGAGATTTCAATTTTACCTAAAGCTAGTAAATCCACTAAGAGACGGTCTAAGCAGAAATCCAACCACCTAGTCGTTCTTTCGAGTGACCATGTCCAGACGGTGGTGGCCTGCAACCCTGAACCTGAGAAAGAACCTTGTTTCTCGGGTGGAGACGTTCTCTGTTGCGAATCCACAAACGACTCTGACATCAGGTAAGGCAATTCGAGATTTTGGGGCAATATGGAGACAAATGTTGGAGATAAGGTGTGGAATGCTTTTTCTAATTTGGGGATTTATCCCAAATCCAAAGTCAGTGTTGCGAGATAGAAGATTGGGATTCTGGTAGTGGCTGTTAAGAAGATCCAGGTTGCTAAGAAGGTGTCAAACAAGTTGTCATCATGATTATTGGATCTCTTAACATCAGAGGAGGGGGGAAGTTCTATTAAGATAAAAAGAATCGGCATGGAAATTGAATCTGGGATGGCGGATGTGTTCTTCTTACAAGAAACTAAAGTCACAGAAGTTCAGGAGAAGGTAGCAAACAGTTTTTGGCCTTAGCAGGCCATCGAGTGGTCTTTCTCTGCTTCTGCAGGTCAGTCTGGTGGTCTCCTTATCCTTTGGAAATCCGGCTTCTTTGAATCTATTTTTTCTTTTTGTGGCAATGGTTACTTGGGTTTGAAGATTATATGGAAGGGGAATTTCTATTATTTGGTAAATGTCTATTCTCCGTGCCAAATTCATCTCAAAAGAACCCTTTGGAGGGATCTGCTCTTGCTGAAGTCGAAGTACTGTGACGGGGAGTGGTGCTTGGGGGTGGGGGATTTTAATTATACTATTAACAGTAAAGAAAGGAAGGGTTGCAGTGCCGTTAGCAGAGAGGTGGAAATGAGGGAATTCCAAGACTTTTATGTGCAGGCTAAGCTGATTGACGTCCTTTGTAAGGGAGGGAGATTTTCTTGGTATAGCAGCGATGGTAGATCGATGAGCAGAATCGACCATTTCTTGCTCTCTAACGAGTTGATTGATATGCGGGGAATTGTTGGGCAACATATTGGTTGTAGAAGCATATCGGATCACTGTCCGATATGGCTCATTTGCAATAATTTGGATTGGGGTCCAAAACCTTTCAGAGTGGTTAACGCCTGGTTCAATAATAAGGATTTTTTAAGTTTCATAGAGAAAGAGTGGAAGAATCTTCAGGTGACGGGCAGAAGTGATTTTATCATCAAAGGGAAATTTAAATTGCTGAAAGGGGCTCTTAGGAGATGGAACTCGGATGTTTTCGGAAAGGTTAACCTTGACCTGAAGGATAATGTTGGCACTCTGAACAAGATTGACAGATTGCTCGGAGAATGTAGGGAGGATGAGGTCGCTGTTTTAGTGGCTTCTCGTAGCAAGGTTGTATCCTCCATGTGGGCAAATTTGGTTTATCAAGAGAGAATCTTGCTCCAGAAGGCTAGAGTGTGATGGATTAGGGACGGCGACAACAATTCTTCCTACTTTCACAACATCATTAAAGGAAGGAGAAGAAGAAATTCTATTCACTCTATCATGACTGATAATGGATGTTTAGAAGGAGTCAGGGAAATCAAAGAGGAAGTGTTGCTTCACTTTAGTAAAAAGTTTATAGAACCTGACACTAACAAGCCCGTGTTGGAAGACTGCACTTTCAATTCGTTATCGGAGGCGGAGGTACTGGTTCTGGAGGCTGAGTTCTCAGAAATGGAGATCAAGGAAGCGGTTTGGGATTGAGAAGGTTCGAAAAGCCCCAGACCTGATGGTTACAACTTTACATTCATTAGGAACTATTGGCACTTTATGAAGGACGACTTCTTCCGTTTTATGGGGGATTTCCACAGATCTGCTAAGTTAAACAAGGAAATTACATCAAGCTTCCTAACCTTGGTTCCAAAGAAAGCTAATCCTCTTAATTTGGACGAGTACCTTCCAATTTGTCTTGTTGGTTGCCTCCACAAAATATTGTCTAAACTTCTTGCTAGTCGACTGAAGAAAGTGCTGGATAATCTGATATCTTTAAATCAATCGGCTTTCGTCCTGGGCAGGCAACTTTTAGACGGAGTCCTTATTGCGAACGAGGCGGTTGACTTTGCGTCTAGGGAAAAAAGACAATGCTTTTTGTTTAAGGTTGATATTGAGAAAGCTTACGACAAGGTTAACTGGGTTTTCCTTTGTTTTCTGCTTAAGACTATGGGTTTCGGTAATCGGTGGAACAAGTGGATGGAAGTCGTGGTTTTCACTAGTCATATGTCGGTGCTCGTTAACGGTAGCCCTACAAAGGACTTCGTTGTCCAAAGGGGTCTGAGGCAGGGAGACCCCCTTTCTCCTTGTCTTTTCATTATAGTAACTGAAGCTCTGACAAGGTTATTTCGAAAGGCTACTGATATCGGTACCTTTGAAGGTTTTTCGTTTTCTGAATCCTGCAAAGTGGATGTGCTGCAGTATGCGGATGATGTAACGCCCCGATTTGTTTAATTCTATTTATATATTTCATTTATTTGAATTTTGTGAATTGTGTGAATTATGGTATTTTACCTGCTAATTGGTTAATTTCTCAGATAGATAAAATATTTGTATTAAATTATTACTTCTTTTCAACTTTTATTTTCCGAAATATAATTCATCAGTATGTTTATGTTTTATCGCATTTTGAGAGCGTTTGCGAGATATTTGAGTTGAGGGGTAAAATGGTCTTTTTAGGGGATTAGATATTTTGAATAAATAGTAAGTGGAGAGAAAAAGAGAGGAAAGAAAAAGAAAAGAAAAAGAAGAGAAGAGAAAGGAGAAGAAAGAAAGAGAGAAGAAGAGAAAAGAGGAAAATCGCGGGAACTCCGTTTCAAGCGCGAATAATCGGGTAAGGGTGAGAAGTTTCGATTATATCTTGCTTGTATATGTATATGTGTATGTTTTCCTGGATTGTTTTGGTTATTTTTTCTAGTTTCCAATTCTAGGTCGAAATGAGAAAAATGAATAGAAATCGATGTTTTCACGGACGAAAGTCGGAATAAATCGCGTAGTAGAGTCGTGTGATGTTGGGTCTTGATTTAGAGTGATCGTTTGATTGAATCAAGTCGAATTCGTAACTGTTGAGTTTTTGATATATTGATGTTTTTGTGCAATTGATGTTGTGATCGAGTAAAAGTGTTTGGATATGTCTGGTAATGTTGGTATAGGTTTGGTTTTAATCGGGAATGGGGGTTTGCGTGTTTTCTCGCGGTTTCGATCGAGTTCGAATTTAGAATTCAATGATAAAATTATGTTTCAAAATATGTCAAAAAATGGAAAATGTGTTGGATGGTTTTTAATAGTGAAAATATTGTAGTACGTTGAATTTTGAGATCGCAGCTTTTTACAGAATCGAAAACGGATGTCCAGAAGTCTAAAAATGGTGTTTTTAATGCTGAATTCGTAGCAGGATTCGCGCTCAGCGCGCAGGTCGGGCGCTCAGCGCGCAGGTCTGGACAAGTGAAAAATTTAAGAAACTTCAAAAATTCATAACTTTTGATCCGTAAGTCCGTTTTGGTCCCCGTTCGAAGCGTTGGAAAGCTTATGAAATGTTCTTGCTTTTAAAAATGGGTTGGATGTCAGTAGATGATTTATTTAAGTCGTGATTTTGAAAAAGTGTTGGTTTGTAGGATTTTTACCGTCGTATTGGTGTGCGAATGTTGTGTTATCATGCTACGTGTTTTTGAGATGTAATGTATAGCTTGTGTGCTGTATATGATGTGAATACATGTAATGAAACGTTATGATAAGGTGTTGTGATGCGATGTTGTGATAATGTTGTTGTTGTGTAGTAAATGCATTGGTTATGTGAAATTCAATGTATGTTGTGCGGTGGCCTTTATGATTTGAAATGCATTGTTTGAATTATTTGCAATGCATGAATGTGATGATGTTAAATCATGTGACAAGTTGTTGTAGTTGTTGTGGTTGTTGATTTGTGGCCTAAGGGCAAGAAAATGCGATATGTGGTAATTGTTGATTTATGCATGATTATGGATGTGTATGTGGGTGCAATGTGAATGTCATGAGTCATTGTATGCCAAACATCATAATATGCATTGTTGAAACGTCCTGAGTGGCGGTTTGATTCCAGAGGGAATCTGTTATATCATCGTGTGCCTCGAAAATATGAGGCGATGCCTGAGGACTGAAAGCAATGAATCTGCTATAACATCGTGTGCCTCGAAAATATGAGGCGATGCCTGAGGACCGAAAGCGATGGTTATAGACGATTGTGTGCTCCTTTGGAGACTTAAAGCAATCCTTAACGTCGTGTGCCTCGAAAATATGAGGCGCTGCCTGAGGACCTAAAGCGACGGGTGAACATCGTAGGCCCGACGGGGAGTTACTTGAGATTCTCAGTAACGAGCGATGGTTCCAATAGTTCCTGAGTGAACTGATGATGAGACATGTGACATTGGAAGTCGGTACCGCATGGCATGTGCATAGAGTCGTTGTGTCGATCTATGTGCATTTGCATAAATCATGAATTAATTGTGCATGGAAATTGTGAAATCATTAAATATGTGTTGAGAATTATGATTGGATTGGTAAATTGACGTGCATATGTGATAAATGCATTGGTTGTGAATGATATGTTTTATGCATAGACATATGCTATGTGATGTGTGATGTGTTTCTAAATGCTATGACTTTGTATGCCTTATGTGCAATTACGTGATTATGTTGGTATAATCGTTATATGCTATGTGGTTGGATTGTTAGAAACATGTTATACGTCTGTGGCTTGCTATATGCATTGGTATGTGATAAATGTGGTGAGAATAACTATGCACGTGAATTGTTATGTTTTTTGCATATTATTATGCAATCTTGGTTTAGTTGTTATTTCTCACCCTTCTGCTGGAATATGCTTTTTATGGCATAGTGCAGATTGTCAGCTTTAGAGGCGTGGAGGCAAGTGGAAGAGTTAGATCTTCGTTTGCTTAGGTCTTGGTGTCTGCTCTGATACGTAGCACGGGAGTCGGGGAACGATTATGTTATATATGTATATAATGGTGGAATATATTTTTGTATTACTTGTGTATGTGTACTTTGACGTTATAAACCATTTACTTTGTAAAACAAGTCGGTTATGGATCTTTCCGCTTTATTCCATAATTGACCTTTCCTTCTATATGGAAAAAGTTTCCCGTTAATGATTTCTATTTTATGTGTTATGTATCAAATAAATGAGCAGGGATGATGTTTTGTTTATTTAAATGTGACATCCTTGTTTCGGTCGGAAAAAAATAAATTTTTATCTACTCTGATTTTATTTATGTATTATTTATTCGCGATGGGAATTGGGGTGTTACATAAGTGGTATCAGAGCAGGTCGGTCCGTCCGGCCATGTTGTTGAGTCAGTTGGGGTGACAGTTGAATACTGTCGTTGTTGTTTGTCCCTTAGTACGTGATATGTGTGGAAGCACTGTCAGTGCTTTCTGGTTTTTGGTAATCCTTTGTCTTCAGGTGTGAGATTGAGATAAGTGGGGGAGAAGCTGGTACTTCTCCAAGTTGCTTCAGGTGGAGCGTTGGCTCAGTGTGTTGTGAATTGTAAGATTATAAGTGTTGTTTGGACAGTGTTGTTCCTGATTCCGGCGGGAATGCGGAGGTAAGGTTTATGTCAACTAAGGATTTGTGCCTTAGGTAGTTTGTGCACAGGATGCAAGAAAGGCTATTATAGTTGGTAAAGACGGTTTATGCCCCATCATGATTGTCGACTGTCTATTGGCAAATTGAGGAACTGATCACCCTTAATCTCTTGTTGATAGTAGACGGGAATTATGTTGGATGGAATAGACGTGCCTTTCCGGCTTGATAGTGTGTGTAATGAATTGTTTGGAATTAAGAAAGTGATTATGGATTGTTTTGACGAGTCGATGAAGATTTTTATATCGGAAGATGAGTCGGAATTGAGGTCTTGTATATTGGTCAAGTTGGGGGGTCATTGAGAGAGAATGATAGGGTATTACTATGGTTGTTCTCAGAAAGAAGAGTGTGAACTCAAATTGGACGAAGGTGAGGATTTGAGGTTTGGAGTCTTTGGAGTTTTCAAGCATTAATGGAAATCTTGAGAAAACCCTTATGTGCGGATGCAATATTGATATTAAGAGTTCCTTTTGGTGGGTTGTTGATACTTGTTATGTTGGTTGGAGCTGATTTGAGATGAAAATGGTGAGTTTTGGGAAGGACTGTCGAAGGGCTATTTTTTTTCTGAAAATCGCAGTGCCCGCTCAGCGCGGTCTGCAGAATTTTGAACCTCTCCTGGCAGTGAGGAGCGCGCTCAGCGCGGGACAGAGCCCGCTTAGCGCGACTTGAAAAAAAAAATTTGAAACTTGAGTTTTTTTTTCTAAATCCATAACTTTGGATTCCTAACTTGGATTGAGATGTTCTTTCTTATATAAATGGTGTTGAGATTTAGTGGCCGATTTGATTGTGTCGTGAATTTGGATAAGGTCATAGTGGTTTTAATTGAGAATATTCGGATCTGTTATAAACTCGGAGGAAGAACAAGTAGAGTGTTTGGGATTTGAATTACAAGTGTTGAAAAGAGACGAAGTGTTATGCTAAGTTTTTTCAAGTGATAATTTTGGTTGAAAAGGTTAGTTTTCTTGGATATGTTATTTCCGGCGATGGTATTGTTATGGATCCATCGGAAGTAGATGTAGTTCTTCATGAGAGGCTCCGAAGTCGGTTAAGGTGATTAGAAACTTTTTGGACTTGAGTTGATTATTACCGGAGGTTATGGAAGGTTTTTCCAAGTTAGCATTTTCGTTACTTCGGTTGACTTGCAAAGGGTGAGTCGTTTGTTTTGGATATTGTTGTGAGTAAGTTTTGGTGAGCTGAAGTAGGATTTGTCTACGGCTTCAGTTTTGATTATGTGTGATCCTAATAAACCGTTTGTGAGGTATTGTGATGTGTCCTTGATGAGCTAGTCAGTGTGCTAATGCAAGAGGGTAAAGTCGTGGCTTATGCTTTACGACAATTGAGGATTCATAGAAGGATCTATACTATTCAGGATTTGGAATTGGTTGCGGTTGTATTGCATTGGAAAATTTGGAGGTATTACCTTTATGGTTCTAAGGTTCGAAGTGGTTGGTAATCGCAAGAGTTTAAAGTACTTGGTTGGTTTGAAGGAATAGAGTATGAGACAACGAGGATGGTTAGAATTTATGGCGAGTTATGAATGTGGTTTGGACTATCCTTCGGGAAAAGCTAATGTTGTGCCCGAAGAGTTAAGTTGGAAGTTTTTACACATGGTTGTTTTGATGGTCAGATGATTAGAATTATTTGAGCAGTTCAGAGACTTGTGTCTGGTGTGTGAGATAACACAATAGAGTGTGAAGTTGGGTATATTAAAAGTGAACAGTGATTTTTGGCAAATATGAGAAAGAGTTAGACTTTGGACGTGAGATTGGTAGTTTTGATGGTTATGAGTAATCAGAGTGCGCAGCGGAAGCGTGATGTGGCACATTTCATATATGTGTGTGTGACTGGTAAGAGTTCATAGGTTGAACATGGGGAATATGTAAGAGTGATGAGACCATTGGATGTTCCGGAATGGAAGTGTTAGGTGAAAGGTTTGAATATTATTCATGGGCTACTATGTAGATGAATGTTTTGGTTATATGTTCGATTGGTGAATCGTAGCATTGTTGTAGTATGGTTGTGTGACAAGGATGTTGGTGTTCTGGTTTTGTTGATGTTGTTGAGAACTTGTGGTGTCGTGGAACTTTATGTTCTTGTTTGTGTTGTTGTCTCGTTTCCATCGTGTTGGTTCGAGTGCGAGTGGCTAATTCCTTTGTGGGGAATTAGGGGAGTGTTACCTATGGTAGGGTAACGATCATGTTGTGTTTCGGTTCTAAGGTGAACCTGTGTGTTGGTATCGTGGTTTTCCTTGAGTTATGAGTTGGTCGTCAAGTGCATTGTATGGGCTTTGCATCTTGTCGTTGTAGTTGTCGTCGTGTCGTGTTGTTGTATCTGCTGTTAGCGAGGTGGTTTGTCAGTTGTGTTATTCGTGGTGTGCCTTTTGTTGGCATGTTGGTTTGATAGTCGGATGCGAGAGTCGTATCCGGAGTTGTTCGTATCGGTTAGATTTTCGAGGACGAAAATGTCTAAGTGGGGGAGAATTGTAACGCCCCGATTTGTTTAATTCTATTTATATATTTCATTTATTTGAATTTTGTGAATTGTGTGAATTATGGTATTTTACCTGCTAATTGGTTAATTTCTCAGATAGATAAAATATTTGTATTAAATTATTACTTCTTTTCAACTTTTATTTTCCGAAATATAATTCATCAGTATGTTTATGTTTTATCGCATTTTGAGAGCGTTTGCGAGATATTTGAGTTGAGGGGTAAAATGGTCTTTTTAGGGGATTAGATATTTTGAATAAATAGTAAGTGGAGAGAAAAAGAGAGGAAAGAAAAAGAAAAGAAAAAGAAGAGAAGAGAAAGGAGAAGAAAGAAAGAGAGAAGAAGAGAAAAGAGGAAAATCGCGGGAACTCCGTTTCAAGCGCGAATAATCGGGTAAGGGTGAGAAGTTTCGATTATATCTTGCTTGTATATGTATATGTGTATGTTTTCCTGGATTGTTTTGGTTATTTTTTCTAGTTTCCAATTCTAGGTCGAAATGAGAAAAATGAATAGAAATCGATGTTTTCACGGACGAAAGTCGGAATAAATCGCGTAGTAGAGTCGTGTGATGTTGGGTCTTGATTTAGAGTGATCGTTTGATTGAATCGAGTCGAATTCGTAACTGTTGAGTTTTTGATATATTGATGTTTTTGTGCAATTGATGTTGTGATCGAGTAAAAGTGTTTGGATATGTCTGGTAATGTTGGTATAGGTTTGGTTTTAATCGGGAATGGGGGTTTGCGTGTTTTCTCGCGGTTTCGATCGAGTTCGAATTTAGAATTCAATGATAAAATTATGTTTCAAAATATGTCAAAAAATGGAAAATGTGTTGGATGGTTTTTAATAGTGAAAATATTGTAGTACGTTGAATTCTGAGATCGCAGCTTTTTACGGAATCGAAAACGGATGTCCGGAAGTCTAAAAATGGTGTTTTTAAGGCTGAATTCGTAGCAGGATTCGCGCTCAGCGCGCAGGTCGGGCGCTCAGCGCGCAGGTCTGGACAAGTGAAAAATTTAAGAAACTTCAAAAATTCATAACTTTTGATCTGTAAGTCCGTTTTGGTCCCCGTTCGAAGCGTTGGAAAGCTTATGAAATGTTCTTGCTTTTAAAAATGGGTTGGATGTCAGTAGATGATTTATTTAAGTCGTGATTTTGAAAAAGTGTTGGTTTGTCGGATTTTTACCGTCGTATTGGTGTGCGAATGTTGTGTTATCATGCTACGTGTTTTTGAGATGTAATGTATAGCTTGTGTGCTGTATATGATGTGAATACATGTAATGAAACGTTATGATAAGGTGTTGTGATGCGATGTTGTGATAATGTTGTTGTTGTGTAGTAAATGCATTGGTTATGTGAAATTCAATGTATGTTGTGCGGTGGCCTTTATGATTTGAAATGCATTGTTTGAATTATTTGCAATGCATGAATGTGATGATGTTAAATCATGTGACAAGTTGTTGTAGTTGTTGTGGTTGTTGATTTGTGGCCTAAGGGCAAGAAAATGCGATATGTGGTAATTGTTGATTTATGCATGATTATGGATGTGTATGTGGGTGCAATGTGAATGTCATGAGTCATTGTATGCCAAACATCATAATATGCATTGTTGAAACGTCCTGAGTGGCGGTTTGATTCCAGAGGGAATCTGTTATATCATCGTGTGCCTCGAAAATATGAGGCGATGCCTGAGGACTGAAAGCAATGAATCTGCTATAACATCGTGTGCCTCGAAAATATGAGGCGATGCCTGAGGACCGAAAGCGATGGTTATAGACGATTGTGTGCTCCTTTGGAGACTTAAAGCAATCCTTAACGTCGTGTGCCTCGAAAATATGAGGCGCTGCCTGAGGACCTAAAGCGACGGGTGAACATCGTAGGCCCGACGGGGAGTTACTTGAGATTCTCAGTAACGAGCGATGGTTCCAATAGTTCCTGAGTGAACTGATGATGAGACATGTGACATTGGAAGTCGGTACCGCATGGCATGTGCATAGAGTCGTTGTGTCGATCTATGTGCATTTGCATAAATCATGAATTAATTGTGCATGGAAATTGTGAAATCATTAAATATGTGTTGAGAATTATGATTGGATTGGTAAATTGACGTGCATATGTGATAAATGCATTGGTTGTGAATGATATGTTTTATGCATAGACATATGCTATGTGATGTGTGATGTGTTTCTAAATGCTATGACTTTGTATGCCTTATGTGCAATTACGTGATTATGTTGGTATAATCGTTATATGCTATGTGGTTGGATTGTTAGAAACATGTTATACGTCTGTGGCTTGCTATATGCATTGGTATGTGATAAATGTGGTGAGAATAACTATGCACGTGAATTGTTATGTTTTTTGCATATTATTATGCAATCTTGGTTTAGTTGTTATTTCTCACCCTTCTGCTGGAATATGCTTTTTATGGCATAGTGCAGATTGTCAGCTTTAGAGGCGTGGAGGCAAGTGGAAGAGTTAGATCTTCGTTTGCTTAGGTCTTGGTGTCTGCTCTGATACGTAGCACGGGAGTCGGGGAACGATTATGTTATATATGTATATAATGGTGGAATATATTTTTGTATTACTTGTGTATGTGTACTTTGACGTTATAAACCATTTACTTTGTAAAACAAGTCGGTTATGGATCTTTCCGCTTTATTCCATAATTGACCTTTCCTTCTATATGGAAAAAGTTTCCCGTTAATGATTTCTATTTTATGTGTTATGTATCAAATAAATGAGCAGGGATGATGTTTTGTTTATTTAAATGTGACATCCTTGTTTCGGTCGGAAAAAAATAAATTTTTATCTACTCTGATTTTATTTATGTATTATTTATTCGCGATGGGAATTGGGGTGTTACATAAGTGGTATCAGAGCAGGTCGGTCCGTCCGGCCATGTTGTTGAGTCAGTTGGGGTGACAGTTGAATACTGTCGTTGTTGTTTGTCCCTTAGTACGTGATATGTGTGGAAGCACTGTCAGTGCTTTCTGGTTTTTGGTAATCCTTTGTCTTCAGGTGTGAGATTGAGATAAGTGGGGGAGAAGCTGGTACTTCTCCAAGTTGCTTCAGGTGGAGCGTTGGCTCAGTGTGTTGTGAATTGTAAGATTATAAGTGTTGTTTGGACAGTGTTGTTCCTGATTCCGGCGGGAATGCGGAGGTAAGGTTTATGTCAACTAAGGATTTGTGCCTTAGGTAGTTTGTGCACAGGATGCAAGAAAGGCTATTATAGTTGGTAAAGACGGTTTATGCCCCATCATGATTGTCGACTGTCTATTGGCAAATTGAGGAACTAATCACCCTTAATCTCTTGTTGATAGTAGACGGGAATTATGTTGGATGGAATAGACGTGCCTTTCCGGCTTGATAGTGTGTGTAATGAATTGTTTGGAATTAAGAAAGTGATTATGGATTGTTTTGACGAGTCGATGAAGATTTTTATATCGGAAGATGAGTCGGAATTGAGGTCTTGTATATTGGTCAAGTTGGGGGGTCATTGAGAGAGAATGATAGGGTATTACTATGGTTGTTCTCAGAAAGAAGAGTGTTAACTCAAATTGGACGAAGGTGAGGATTTGAGGTTTGGAGTCTTTGGAGTTTTCAAGCATTAATGGAAATCTTGAGAAAACCCTTATGTGCGGATGCAATATTGATATTAAGAGTTCCTTTTGGTGGGTTGTTGATACTTGTTATGTTGGTTGGAGCTGATTTGAGATGAAAATGGTGAGTTTTGGGAAGGACTGTCGAAGGGCTATTTTTTTCTGAAAATCGCAGTGCCCGCTCAGCGCGGTCTGCAGAATTTTGAACCTCTCCTGGCAGTGAGGAGCGCGCTCAGCGCGGGACAGAGCCCGCTTAGCGCGACTTGAAAAAAAAATTTTGAAACTTGAGTTTTTTTTTCTAAATCCATAACTTTGGATTCCTAACTCGGATTGAGATGTTCTTTCTTATATAAATGGTGTTGAGATTTAGTGGCCGATTTGATTGTGTCGTGAATTTGGATAAGGTCATAGTGGTTTTAATTGAGAATATTCGGATCTGTTATAAACTCGGAGGAAGAACAAGTAGAGTGTTTGGGATTTGAATTACAAGTGTTGAAAAGAGACGAAGTGTTATGCTAAGTTTTTTCAAGTGATAATTTTGGTTGAAAAGGTTAGTTTTCTTGGATATGTTATTTCCGGCGATGGTATTGTTATGGATCCATCGGAAGTAGATGTAGTTCTTCATGAGAGGCTCCGAAGTCGGTTAAGGTGATTAGAAACTTTTTGGACTTGAGTTGATTATTACCGGAGGTTATGGAAGGTTTTTCCAAGTTAGCATTTTCGTTACTTCGGTTGACTTGCAAAGGGTGAGTCGTTTGTTTTGGATATTATTGTGAGTAAGTTTTGGTGAGCTAAAGTAGGATTTGTCTACGGCTTCAGTTTTGATTATGTGTGATCCTAATAAACCGTTTGTGAGGTATTGTGATGTGTCCTTGATGAGCTAGTCAGTGTGCTAATGCAAGAGGGTAAAGTCGTGGCTTATGCTTTACGACAATTGAGGATTCATAGAAGGATCTATACTATTCAGGATTTGGAATTGGTTGCGGTTGTATTGCGTTGGAAAATTTGGAGGTATTACCTTTATGGTTCTAAGGTTCGAAGTGGTTGGTAATCGCAAGAGTTTAAAGTACTTGGTTGGTTTGAAGGAATAGAGTATGAGACAACGAGGATGGTTAGAATTTATGGCGAGTTATGAATGTGGTTTGGACTATCCTTCGGGAAAAGCTAATGTTGTGCCCGAAGAGTTAAGTTGGAAGTTTTTACACATGGTTGTTTTGATGGTCAGATGATTAGAATTATTTGAGCAGTTCAGAGACTTGTGTCTGGTGTGTGAGATAACACAATAGAGTGTGAAGTTGGGTATATTAAAAGTGAACAGTGATTTTTGGCAAATATGAGAAAGAGTTAGACTTTGGACGTGAGATTGGTAGTTTTGATGGTTATGAGTAATCAGAGTGCGCAGCGGAAGCGTGATGTGGCACATTTCATATATGTGTGTGTGACTGGTAAGAGTTCATAGGTTGAACATGGGGAATATGTAAGAGTGATGAGACCATTGGATGTTCCGGAATGGAAGTGTTAGGTGAAAGGTTTGAATATTATTCATGGGCTACTATGTAGATGAATGTTTTGGTTATATGTTCGATTGGTGAATCGTAGCATTGTTGTAGTATGGTTGTGTGACAAGGATGTTGGTGTTCTGGTTTTGTTGATGTTGTTGAGAACTTGTGGTGTCGTGGAACTTTATGTTCTTGTTTGTGTTGTTGTCTCGTTTCCATCGTGTTGGTTCGAGTGCGAGTGGCTAATTCCTTTGTGGGGAATTAGGGGAGTGTTACCTATGGTAGGGTAACGATCATGTTGTGTTTCGGTTCTAAGGTGAACCTGTGTGTTGGTATCGTGGTTTTCCTTGAGTTATGAGTTGGTCGTCAAGTGCATTGTATGGGCTTTGCATCTTGTCGTTGTAGTTGTCGTCGTGTCGTGTTGTTGTATCTGCTGTTAGCGAGGTGGTTTGTCAGTTGTGTTATTCGTGGTGTGCCTTTTGTTGGCATGTTGGTTTGTTAGTCGGATGCGAGAGTCGTATCCGGAGTTGTTCGTATCGGTTAGATTTTCGAGGACGAAAATGTCTAAGTGGGGGAGAATTGTAACGTCCCGATTTGTTTAATTCTATTTATATATTTCATTTATTTGAATTTTGTGAATTGTGTGAATTATGGTATTTTACCTGCTAATTGGTTAATTTCTCAGATAGATAAAATATTTGTATTAAATTATTACTTCTTTTCAACTTTTATTTTCCGAAATATAATTCATCAGTATGTTTATGTTTTATCGCATTTTGAGAGCGTTTGCGAGATATTTGAGTTGAGGGGTAAAATGGTCTTTTTAGGGGATTAGATATTTTGAATAAATAGTAAGTGGAGAGAAAAAGAGAGGAAAGAAAAAGAAAAGAAAAAGAAGAGAAGAGAAAGGAGAAGAAAGAAAGAGAGAAGAAGAGAAAAGAGGAAAATCGCGGGAACTCCGTTTCAAGCGCGAATAATCGGGTAAGGGTGAGAAGTTTCGATTATATCTTGCTTGTATATGTATATGTGTATGTTTTCCTGGATTGTTTTGGTTATTTTTTCTAGTTTCCAATTCTAGGTCGAAATGAGAAAAATGAATAGAAATCGATGTTTTCACGGACGAAAGTCGGAATAAATCGCGTAGTAGAGTCGTGTGATGTTGGGTCTTGATTTAGAGTGATCGTTTGATTGAATCGAGTCGAATTCGTAACTGTTGAGTTTTTGATATATTGATGTTTTTGTGCAATTGATGTTGTGATCGAGTAAAAGTGTTTGGATATGTCTGGTAATGTTGGTATAGGTTTGGTTTTAATCGGGAATGGGGGTTTGCGTGTTATCTCGCGGTTTCGATCGAGTTCGAATTTAGAATTCAATGATAAAATTATGTTTCAAAATATGTAAAAAAATGGAAAATGTGTTGGATGGTTTTTAATAGTGAAAATATTGTAGTACGTTGAATTCTGAGATCGCAGCTTTTTACGGAATCGAAAACGGATGTCCGGAAGTCTAAAAATGGTGTTTTTAAGGCTGAATTCGTAGCAGGATTCGCGCTCAGCGCGCAGGTCGGGCGCTCAGCGCGCAGGTCTGGACAAGTGAAAAATTTAAGAAACTTCAAAAATTCATAACTTTTGATCTGTAAGTCCGTTTTGGTCCCCGTTCAAAGCGTTGGAAAGCTTATGAAATGTTCTTGCTTTTAAAAATGGGTTGGATGTCAGTAGATGATTTATTTAAGTCGTGATTTTGAAAAAGTGTTGGTTTGTCGGATTTTTACCGTCGTATTGGTGTGCGAATGTTGTGTTATCATGCTACGTGTTTTTGAGATGTAATGTATAGCTTGTGTGCTGTATATGATGTGAATACATGTAATGAAACGTTATGATAAGGTGTTGTGATGCGATGTTGTGATAATGTTGTTGTTGTGTAGTAAATGCATTGGTTATGTGAAATTCAATGTATGTTGTGCGGTGGCCTTTATGGTTTGAAATGCATTGTTTGAATTATTTGCAATGCATGAATGTGATGATGTTAAATCATGTGACAAGTTGTTGTAGTTGTTGTGGTTGTTGATTTGTGGCCTAAGGGCAAGAAAATGCGATATGTGGTAATTGTTGATTTATGCATGATTATGGATGTGTATGTGGGTGCAATGTGAATGTCATGAGTCATTGTATGCCAAACATCATAATATGCATTGTTGAAACGTCCTGAGTGGCGGTTTGATTCCAGAGGGAATCTGTTATATCATCGTGTGCCTCGAAAATATGAGGCGATACCTGAGGACTGAAAGCGATGAATCTGCTATAACATCGTGTGCCTCGAAAATATGAGGCGATGCCTGAGGACCGAAAGCGATGGTTATAGACGATTGTGTGCTCCTTTGGAGACTTAAAGCAATCCTTAACGTCGCGTGCCTCGAAAATATGAGGCGCTGCCTGAGGACCTAAAGCGACGGGTGAACATCGTAGGCCCGACGGGGAGTTACTTGAGATTCTCAGTAACGAGCGATGGTTCCAATAGTTCCTGAGTGAACTGATGATGAGACATGTGACATTGGAAGTCGGTACCCGCATGGCATGTGCATAGAGTCGTTGTGTCGATCTATGTGCATTTGCATAAATCATGAATTAATTGTGCATGGAAATTGTGAAATCATTAAATATGTGTTGAGAATTATGATTGGATTGGTAAATTGACGTGCATATGTGATAAATGCATTGGTTGTGAATGATATGTTTTATGCATAGACATATGCTATGTGATGTGTGATGTGTTTCTAAATGCTATGACTTTGTATGCCTTATGTGCAATTACGTGATTATGTTGGTATAATCGTTATATGCTATGTGGTTGGATTGTTAGAAACATGTTATACGTCTGTGGCTTGCTATATGCATTGGTATGTGATAAATGTGGTGAGAATAACTATGCACGCGAATTGTTATGTTTTTTGCATATTATTATGCAATCTTGGTTTAGTTGTTATTTCTCACCCTTCTGCTGGAATATGCTTTTTATGGCATAGTGCAGATTGTCAGCTTTAGAGGCGTGGAGGCAAGTGGAAGAGTTAGATCTTCGTTTGCTTAGGTCTTGGTGTCTGCTCTGATACGTAGCACGGGAGTCGGGGAACGATTATGTTATATATGTATATAATGGTGGAATATATTTTTGTATTACTTGTGTATGTGTACTTTGACGTTATAAACCATTTACTTTGTAAAACAAGTCGGTTATGGATCTTTCCGCTTTATTCCATAATTGACCTTTCCTTCTATATGGAAAAAGTTTCCCGTTAATGATTTCTATTTTATGTGTTATGTATCAAATAAATGAGCAGGGATGATGTTTTGTTTATTTAAATGTGACATCCTTGTTTCGGTCGGAAAAAAATAAATTTTTATCTACTCTGATTTTATTTATGTATTATTTATTCGCGATGGGAATTGGGGTGTTACATAAGTGGTATCAGAGCAGGTCGGTCCGTCCGGCCATGTTGTTGAGTCAGTTGGGGTGACAGTTGAATACTGTCGTTGTTGTTTGTCCCTTAGTACGTGATATGTGTGGAAGCACTGTCAGTGCTTTCTGGTTTTTGGTAATCCTTTGTCTTCAGGTGTGAGATTGAGATAAGTGGGGGAGAAGCTGGTACTTCTCCAAGTTGCTTCAGGTGGAGCGTTGGCTCAGTGTGTTGTGAATTGTAAGATTATAAGTGTTGTTTGGATAGTGTTGTTCCTGATTCCGGCGGGAATGCGGAGGTAAGGTTTATGTCAACTAAGGATTTGTGCCTTAGGTAGTTTGTGCACAGGATGCAAGAAAGGCTATTATAGTTGGTAAAGACGGTTTATGCCCCATCATGATTGTCGACTGTCTATTGGCAAATTGAGGAACTAATCACCCTTAATCTCTTGTTGATAGTAGACGGGAATTATGTTGGATGGAATAGACGTGCCTTTCCGGCTTGATAGTGTGTGTAATGAATTGTTTGGAATTAAGAAAGTGATTATGGATTGTTTTGACGAGTCGATGAAGATTTTTATATCGGAAGATGAGTCAGAATTGAGGTCTTGTATATTGGTCAAGTTGGGGGGTCATTGAGAGAGAATGATAGGGTATTACTATGGTTGTTCTCAGAAAGAAGAGTGTGAACTCAAATTGGACGAAGGTGAGGATTTGAGGTTTGGAGTCTTTGGAGTTTTCAAGCATTAATGGAAATCTTGAGAAAACCCTTATGTGCGGATGCAATATTGATATTAAGAGTTCCTTTTGGTGGGTTGTTGATACTTGTTATGTTGGTTGGAGCTGATTTGAGATGAAAATTGTGAGTTTTGGGAAGGACTGTCGAAGGGCTATTTTTTTCTGAAAATCGCAGTGCCCGCTCAGTGCGGTCTGCAGAATTTTGAACCTCTCCTGGCAATGAGGAGCGCGCTCAGCGCGGGACAGAGCCCGCTTAGCGCGACTTGAAAAAAAAAATTTGAAACTTGAGTTTTTTTTTCTAAATCCATAACTTTGGATTCCTAACTCGGATTGAGATGTTCTTTCTTATATAAATGGTGTTGAGATTTAGTGGCCGATTTGATTGTGTCGTGAATTTGGATAAGGTCATAGTGGTTTTAATTGAGAATATTCGGATCTGTTATAAACTCGGAGGAAGAACAAGTAGAGTGTTTGGGATTTGAATTACAAGTGTTGAAAAGAGACGAAGTGTTATGCTAAGTTTTTTCAAGTGATAATTTTGGTTGAAAAGGTTAGTTTTCTTGGATATGTTATTTCCGGCGATGGTATTGTTATGGATCCATCGGAAGTAGATGTAGTTCTTCATGAGAGGCTCCGAAGTCGGTTAAGGTGATTAGAAACTTTTTGGACTTGAGTTGATTATTACCGGAGGTTATGGAAGGTTTTTCCAAGTTAGCATTTTCGTTACTTCGGTTGACTTGCAAAGGGTGAGTCGTTTGTTTTGGATATTGTTGTGAGTAAGTTTTGGTGAGCTGAAGTAGGATTTGTCTACGGCTTCAGTTTTGATTATGTGTGATCCTAATAAACCGTTTGTGAGGTATTGTGATGTGTCCTTGATGAGCTAGTCAGTGTGCTAATGCAAGAGGGTAAAGTCGTGGCTTATGCTTTACGACAATTGAGGATTCATAGAAGGATCTATACTATTCAGGATTTGGAATTGGTTGCGGTTGTATTGCATTGGAAAATTTGGAGGTATTACCTTTATGGTTCTAAGGTTCGAAGTGGTTGGTAATCGCAAGAGTTTAAAGTACTTGGTTGGTTTGAAGGAATAGAGTATGAGACAACGAGGATGGTTAGAATTTATGGCGAGTTATGAATGTCGTTTGGACTATCCTTCGGGAAAAGCTAATGTTGTGCCCGAAGAGTTAAGTTGGAAGTTTTTACACATGGTTGTTTTGATGGTCAGATGATTAGAATTATTTGAGCAGTTCAGAGAATTGTGTCTGGTGTGTGAGATAACACAATAGAGTGTGAAGTTGGGTATATTAAAAGTGAACAGTGATTTTTGGCAAATATGAGAAAGAGTTAGACTTTGGACGTGAGATTGGTAGTTTTGATGGTTATGAGTAATCAGAGTGCGCAGCGGAAGCGTGATGTGGCACATTTCATATATGTGTGTGTGACTGGTAAGAGTTCATAGGTTGAACATGGGGAATATGTAAGAGTGATGAGACCATTGGATGTTCCGGAATGGAAGTGTTAGGTGAAAGGTTTGAATATTATTCATGGGCTACTATGTAGATGAATGTTTTGGTTATATGTTCGATTGGTGAATCGTAGCATTGTTGTAGTATGGTTGTGTGACAAGGATGTTGGTGTTCTGGTTTTGTTGATGTTGTTGAGAACTTGTGGTGTCGTGGAACTTTTTGTTCTTGTTTGTGTTGTTGTCTCGTTTCCATCGTGTTGGTTCGAGTTCGAGTGGCTAATTCCTTTGTGGGGAATTAGGGGAGTGTTACCTATGGTAGGGTAACGATCATGTTGTGTTTCGGTTCTAAGGTGAACCTGTGTGTTGGTATCGTGGTTTTCCTTGAGTTATGAGTTGGTCGTCAAGTGCATTGTATGGGCTTTGCATCTTGTCGTTGTAGTTGTCGTCGTGTCGTGTTGTTGTATCTGCTGTTAGCGAGGTGGTTTGTCAGTTGTGTTATTCGTGGTGTGCCTTTTGTTGGCATGTTGGTTTGTTAGTCGGATGCGAGAGTCGTATCCGGAGTTGTTCGTATCGGTTAGATTTTCGAGGACGAAAATGTCTAAGTGGGGGAGAATTGTAACGCCCCGATTTGTTTAATTCTATTTATATATTTCATTTATTTGAATTTTGTGAATTGTGTGAATTATGGTATTTTACCTGCTAATTGGTTAATTTCTCAGATAGATAAAATATTTGTATTAAATTATTACTTCTTTTCAACTTTTATTTTCCAAAATATAATTCATCAGTATGTTTATGTTTTATCGCATTTTGAGAGCGTTTGCGAGATATTTGAGTTGAGGGGTAAAATGGTCTTTTTAGGGGATTAGATATTTTGAATAAATAGTAAGTGGAGAGAAAAAGAGAGGAAAGAAAAAGAAAAGAAAAAGAAGAGAAGAGAAAGGAGAAGAAAGAAAGAGAGAAGAAGAGAAAAGAGGAAAATCGCGGGAACTCCGTTTCAAGCGCGAATAATCGGGTAAGGGTGAGAAGTTTCGATTATATCTTGCTTGTATATGTATATGTGTATGTTTTCCTGGATTGTTTTGGTTATTTTTTCTAGTTTCCAATTCTAGGTCGAAATGAGAAAAATGAATAGAAATCGATGTTTTCACGGACGAAAGTCGGAATAAATCGCGTAGTAGAGTCGTGTGATGTTGGGTCTTGATTTAGAGTGATCGTTTGATTGAATCGAGTCGAATTCGTAACTGTTGAGTTTTTGATATATTGATGTTTTTGTGCAATTGATGTTGTGATCGAGTAAAAGTGTTTGGATATGTCTGGTAATGTTGGTATAGGTTTGGTTTTAATCGGGAATGGGGGTTTGCGTGTTTTCTCGCGGTTTCGATCGAGTTCGAATTTAGAATTCAATGATAAAATTATGTTTCAAAATATGTCAAAAAATGGAAAATGTGTTGGATGGTTTTTAATAGTGAAAATATTGTAGTACGTTGAATTCTGAGATCGCAGCTTTTTACGGAATCGAAAACGGATGTCCGGAAGTCTAAAAATGGTGTTTTTAAGGCTGAATTCGTAGCAGGATTCGCGCTCAGCGCGCAGGTCGGGCGCTCAGCGCGCAGGTCTGGACAAGTGAAAAATTTAAGAAACTTCAAAAATTCATAACTTTTGATCCGTAAGTCCGTTTTGGTCCCCGTTCGAAGCGTTGGAAAGCTTATGAAATGTTCTTGCTTTTAAAAATGGGTTGGATGTCAGTAGATGATTTATTTAAGTCGTGATTTTGAAAAAGTGTTGGTTTGTCGGATTTTTACCGTCGTATTGGTGTGCGAATGTTGTGTTATCATGCTACGTGTTTTTGAGATGTAATGTATAGCTTGTGTGCTGTATATGATGTGAATACATGTAATGAAACGTTATGATAAGGTGTTGTGATGCGATGTTGTGATAATGTTGTTGTTGTGTAGTAAATGCATTGGTTATGTGAAATTCAATGTATGTTGTGCGGTGGCCTTTATGGTTTGAAATGCATTGTTTGAATTATTTGCAATGCATGAATGTGATGATGTTAAATCATGTGACAAGTTGTTGTAGTTGTTGTGGTTGTTGATTTGTGGCCTAAGGGCAAGAAAATGCGATATGTGGTAATTGTTGATTTATGCATGATTATGGATGTGTATGTGGGTGTAATGTGAATGTCATGAGTCATTGTATGCCAAACATCATAATATGCATTGTTGAAACGTCCTGAGTGGCGGTTTGATTCCAGAGGGAATCTGTTATATCATCGTGTGCCTCGAAAATATGAGGCGATGCCTGAGGACTGAAAGCGATGAATCTGCTATAACATCGTGTGCCTCGAAAATATGAGGCGATGCCTGAGGACCGAAAGCGATGGTTATAGACGATTGTGTGCTCCTTTGGAGACTTAAAGCAATCCTTAACGTCGTGTGCCTCGAAAATATGAGGCGCTGCCTGAGGACCTAAAGCGACGGGTGAACATCGTAGGCCCGACGGGGAGTTACTTGAGATTCTCAGTAACGAGCGATGGTTCCAATAGTTCCTGAGTGAACTGATGATGAGACATGTGACATTGGAAGTCGGTACCGCATGGCATGTGCATAGAGTCGTTGTGTCGATCTATGTGCATTTGCATAAATCATGAATTAATTGTGCATGGAAATTGTGAAATCATTAAATATGTGATGAGAATTATGATTGGATTGGTAAATTGACGTGCATATGTGATAAATGCATTGGTTGTGAATGATATGTTTTATGCATAGACATATGCTATGTGATGTGTGATGTGTTTCTAAATGCTATGACTTTGTATGCCTTATGTGCAATTACGTGATTATGTTGGTATAATCGTTATATGCTATGTGGTTGGATTGTTAGAAACATGTTATACGTCTGTGGCTTGCTATATGCATTGGTATGTGATAAATGTGGTGAGAATAACTATGCACGTGAATTGTTATGTTTTTTGCATATTATTATGCAATCTTGGTTTAGTTGTTATTTCTCACCCTTCTGCTGGAATATGCTTTTTATGGCATAATGCAGATTGTCAGCTTTAGAGGCGTGGAGGCAAGTGGAAGAGTTAGATCTTCGTTTGCTTAGGTCTTGGTGTCTGCTCTGATACGTAGCACGGGAGTCGGGGAACGATTATGTTATATATGTATATAATGGTGGAATATATTTTTGTATTACTTGTGTATGTGTACTTTGACGTTATAAACCATTTACTTTGTAAAACAAGTCGGTTATGGATCTTTCCGCTTTATTCCATAATTGACCTTTCCTTCTATATGGAAAAAGTTTCCCGTTAATGATTTCTATTTTATGTGTTATGTATCAAATAAATGAGCAGAGATGATGTTTTGTTTATTTAAATGTGACATCCTTGTTTCTGTCGGAAAAAAATAAATGTTTATCTACTCTGATTTTATTTATGTATTATTTATTCGCGATGGGAATTGGGGTGTTACATAAGTGGTATCAGAGCAGGTCGGTCCGTCCGGCCATGTTGTTGAGTCAGTTGGGGTGACAGTTGAATACTGTCGTTGTTGTTTGTCCCTTAGTACGTGATATGTGTGGAAGCACTGTCAGTGCTTTTTGGTTTTTGGTAATCCTTTGTCTTCAGGCGTGAGATTGAGATAAGTGGGGGAGAAGCTGGTACTTCTCCAAGTTGCTTCAGGTGGAGCGTTGGCTCAGTGTGTTGTGAATTGTAAGATTATAAGTGTTGTTTGGACAGTGTTGTTCCTGATTCCGGCGGGAATGCGGAGGTAAGGTTTATGTCAACTAAGGATTTGTGCCTTAGGTAGTTTGTGCACAGGATGCAAGAAAGGCTATTATAGTTGGTAAAGACGGTTTATGCCCCATCATGATTGTCGACTGTCTATTGGCAAATTGAGGAACTGATCACCCTTAATCTCTTGTTGATAGTAGACGGGAATTATGTTGGATGGAATAGACGTGCCTTTTCGGCTTGATAGTGTGTGTAATGAATTGTTTGGAATTAAGAAAGTGATTATGGATTGTTTTGACGAGTCGATGAAGATTTTTATATCGGAAGATGAGTCGGAATTGAGGTCTTGTATATTGGTCAAGTTGGGGGGTCATTGAGAGAGAATGATAGGGTATTACTATGGTTGTTCTCAGAAAGAAGAGTGTGAACTCAAATTGGACGAAGGTGAGGATTTGAGGTTTGGAGTCTTTGGAGTTTTCAAGCATTAATGGAAATCTTGAGAAAACCCTTATGTGCGGATGCAATATTGATATTAAGAGTTCCTTTTGGTGGGTTGTTGATACTTGTTATGTTGGTTGGAGCTGATTTGAGATGAAAATGGTGAGTTTTGGGAAGGACTGTCGAAGGGCTATTTTTTTCTGAAAATCGCAGTGCCCGCTCAGCGCGGTCTGCAGAATTTTGAACCTCTCCTGGCAGTGAGGAGCGCGCTCAGCGCGGGACAGAGCCCGCTTAGCGCGACTTGAAAAAAAAAATTTGAAACTTGAGTTTTTTTTTCTAAATCCATAACTTTGGATTCCTAACTCGGATTGAGATGTTCTTTCTTATATAAATGGTGTTGAGATTTAGTGGCCGATTTGATTGTGTCGTGAATTTGGATAAGGTCATAGTGGTTTTAATTGAGAATATTCGGATCTGTTATAAACTCGGAGGAAGAACAAGTAGAGTGTTTGGGATTTGAATTACAAGTGTTGAAAAGAGACGAAGTGTTATGCTAAGTTTTTTCAAGTGATAATTTTGGTTGAAAAGGTTAGTTTTCTTGGATATGTTATTTCCGGCGATGGTATTGTTATGGATCCATCGGAAGTAGATGTAGTTCTTCATGAGAGGCTCCGAAGTCGGTTAAGGTGATTAGAAACTTTTTGGACTTGAGTTGATTATTACCGGAGGTTATGGAAGGTTTTTCCAAGTTAGCATTTTCGTTACTTCGGTTGACTTGCAAAGGGTGAGTCGTTTGTTTTGGATATTATTGTGAGTAAGTTTTGGTGAGCTGAAGTAGGATTTGTCTACGGCTTCAGTTTTGATTATGTGTGATCCTAATAAACCGTTTGTGAGGTATTGTGATGTGTCCTTGATGAGCTAGTCAGTGTGCTAATGCAAGAGGGTAAAGTCGTGGCTTATGCTTTACGACAATTGAGGATTCATAGAAGGATCTATACTATTCAGGATTTGGAATTGGTTGCGGTTGTATTGCGTTGGAAAATTTGGAGGTATTACCTTTATGGTTCTAAGGTTCGAAGTGGTTGGTAATCGCAAGAGTTTAAAGTACTTGGTTGGTTTGAAGGAATAGAGTATGAGACAACGAGGATGGTTAGAATTTATGGCGAGTTATGAATGTGGTTTGGACTATCCTTCGGGAAAAGCTAATGTTGTGCCCGAAGAGTTAAGTTGGAAGTTTTTACACATGGTTGTTTTGATGGTCAGATGATTAGAATTATTTGAGCAGTTCAGAGACTTGTGTCTGGTGTGTGAGATAACACAATAGAGTGTGAAGTTGGGTATATTAAAAGTGAACAGTGATTTTTGGCAAATATGAGAAAGAGTTAGACTTTGGACGTGAGATTGGTAGTTTTGATGGTTATGAGTAATCAGAGTGCGCAGCGGAAGCGTGATGTGGCACATTTCATATATGTGTGTGTGACTGGTAAGAGTTCATAGGTTGAACATGGGGAATATGTAAGAGTGATGAGACCATTGGATGTTCCGGAATGGAAGTGTTAGGTGAAAGGTTTGAATATTATTCATGGGCTACTATGTAGATGAATGTTTTGGTTATATGTTCGATTGGTGAATCGTAGCATTGTTGTAGTATGGTTGTGTGACAAGGATGTTGGTGTTCTGGTTTTGTTGATGTTGTTGAGAACTTGTGGTGTCGTGGAACTTTATGTTCTTGTTTGTGTTGTTGTCTCGTTTCCATCGTGTTGGTTCGAGTGCGAGTGGCTAATTCCTTTGTGGGGAATTAGGGGAGTGTTACCTATGGTAGGGTAACGATCATGTTGTGTTTCGGTTCTAAGGTGAACCTGTGTGTTGGTATCGTGGTTTTCCTTGAGTTATGAGTTGGTCGTCAAGTGCATTGTATGGGCTTTGCATCTTGTCGTTGTAGTTGTCGTCGTGTCGTGTTGTTGTATCTGCTGTTAGCGAGGTGGTTTGTCAGTTGTGTTATTCGTGGTGTGCCTTTTGTTGGCATGTTGGTTTGTTAGTCGGATGCGAGAGTCGTATCCGGAGTTGTTCGTATCGGTTAGATTTTCGAGGACGAAAATGTCTAAGTGGGGGAGAATTGTAACGCCCCGATTTGTTTAATTCTATTTATATATTTCATTTATTTGAATTTTGTGAATTGTGTGAATTATGGTATTTTACCTGCTAATTGGTTAATTTCTCAGATAGATAAAATATTTGTATTAAATTATTACTTCTTTTCAACTTTTATTTTCCGAAATATAATTCATCAGTATGTTTATGTTTTATCGCATTTTGAGAGCGTTTGCGAGATATTTGAGTTGAGGGGTAAAATGGTCTTTTTAGGGGATTAGATATTTTGAATAAATAGTAAGTGGAGAGAAAAAGAGAGGAAAGAAAAAGAAAAGAAAAAGAAGAGAAGAGAAAGGAGAAGAAAGAAAGAGAGAAGAAGAGAAAAGAGGAAAATCGCGGGAACTCCGTTTCAAGCGCGAATAATCGGGTAAGGGTGAGAAGTTTCGATTATATCTTGCTTGTATATGTATATGTGTATGTTTTCCTGGATTGTTTTGGTTATTTTTTCTAGTTTCCAATTCTAGGTCGAAATGAGAAAAATGAATAGAAATCGATGTTTTCACGGACGAAAGTCGGAATAAATCGCGTAGTAGAGTCGTGTGATGTTGGGTCTTGATTTAGAGTGATCGTTTGATTGAATCGAGTCGAATTCGTAACTGTTGAGTTTTTGATATATTGATGTTTTTGTGCAATTGATGTTGTGATCGAGTAAAAGTGTTTGGATATGTCTGGTAATGTTGGTATAGGTTTGGTTTTAATCGGGAATGGGGGTTTGCGTGTTTTCTCGCGGTTTCGATCGAGTTCGAATTTAGAATTCAATGATAAAATTATGTTTCAAAATATGTCAAAAAATGGAAAATGTGTTGGATGGTTTTTAATAGTGAAAATATTGTAGTACGTTGAATTCTGAGATCGCAGCTTTTTACGGAATCGAAAACGGATGTCCGGAAGTCTAAAAATGGTGTTTTTAAGGCTGAATTCGTAGCAGGATTCGCGCTCAGCGCGCAGGTCTGGACAAGTGAAAAATTTAAGAAACTTCAAAAATTCATAACTTTTGATCCGTAAGTCCGTTTTGGTCCCCGTTCGAAGCGTTGGAAAGCTTATGAAATGTTCTTGCTTTTAAAAATGGGTTGGATGTCAGTAGATGATTTATTTAAGTCGTGATTTTGAAAAAGTGTTGGTTTGTCGGATTTTTACCGTCGTATTGGTGTGCGAATGTTGTGTTATCATGCTACGTGTTTTTGAGATGTAATGTATAGCTTGTGTGCTGTATATGATGTGAATACATGTAATGAAACGTTATGATAAGGTGTTGTGATGCGATGTTGTGATAATGTTGTTGTTGTGTAGTAAATGCATTGGTTATGTGAAATTCAATGTATGTTGTGCGGTGGCCTTTATGGTTTGAAATGCATTGTTTGAATTATTTGCAATGCATGAATGTGAAGATGTTAAATCATGTGACAAGTTGTTGTAGTTGTTGTGGTTGTTGATTTGTGGCCTAAGGGCAAGAAAATGCGATATGTGGTAATTGTTGATTTATGCATAATTATGGATGTGTATGTGGGTGCAATGTGAATGTCATGAGTCATTGTATGCCAAACATCATAATATGCATTGTTGAAACGTCCTGAGTGGCGGTTTGATTCCAGAGGGAATCTGTTATATCATCGTGTGCCTCGAAAATATGAGGCGATGCCTGAGGACTGAAAGCGATGAATCTGCTATAACATCGTGTGCCTCAAAAATATGAGGCGATGCCTGAGGACCGAAAGCGATGGTTATAGACGATTGTGTGCTCCTTTGGAGACTTAAAGCAATCCTTAACGTCGTGTGCCTCGAAAATATGAGGCGCTGCCTGAGGACCTAAAGCGACGGGTGAACATCGTAGGCCCGACGGGGAGTTACTTGAGATTCTCAGTAACGAGCGATGGTTCCAATAGTTCCTGAGTGAACTGATGATGAGACATGTGACATTGGAAGTCGGTACCGCATGGCATGTGCATAGAGTCGTTGTGTCGATCTATGTGCATTTGCATAAATCATGAATTAATTGTGCATGGAAATTGTGAAATCATTAAATATGTGTTGAGAATTATGATTGGATTGGTAAATTGACGTGCATATGTGATAAATGCATTGGTTGTGAATGATATGTTTTATGCATAGACATATGCTATGTGATGTGTGATGTGTTTCTAAATGCTATGACTTTGTATGCCTTATGTGCAATTACGTGATTATGTTGGTATAATCGTTATATGCTATGTGGTTGGATTGTTAGAAACATGTTATACGTCTGTGGCTTGCTATATGCATTGGTATGTGATAAATGTGGTGAGAATAACTATGCACGTGAATTGTTATGTTTTTTGCATATTATTATGCAATCTTGGTTTAGTTGTTATTTCTCACCCTTCTGCTGGAATATGCTTTTTATGGCATAATGCAGATTGTCAGCTTTAGAGGCGTGGAGGCAAGTGGAAGAGTTAGATCTTCGTTTGCTTAGGTCTTGGTGTCTGCTCTGATACGTAGCACGGGAGTCGGGGAACGATTATGTTATATATGTATATAATGGTGGAATATATTTTTGTATTACTTGTGTATGTGTACTTTGACGTTATAAACCATTTACTTTGTAAAACAAGTCGGTTATGGATCTTTCCGCTTTATTCCATAATTGACCTTTCCTTCTATATGGAAAAAGTTTCCCGTTAATGATTTCTATTTTATGTGTTATGTATCAAATAAATGAGCAGAGATGATGTTTTGTTTATTTAAATGTGACATCCTTGTTTCTGTCGGAAAAAAAATAAATGTTTATCTACTCTGATTTTATTTATGTATTATTTATTCGCGATGGGAATTGGGGTGTTACATAAGTGGTATCAGAGCAGGTCGGTCCGTCCGGCCATGTTGTTGAGTCAGTTGGGGTGACAGTTGAATATTGTCGTTGTTGTTTGTCCCTTAGTACGTGATATGTGTGGAAGCACTGTCAGTGCTTTCTGGTTTTTGGTAATCCTTTGTCTTCAGGCGTGAGATTGAGATAAGTGGGGGAGAAGCTGGTACTTCTCCAAGTTGCTTCAGGTGGAGCGTTGGCTCAGTGTGTTGTGAATTGTAAGATTATAAGTGTTGTTTGGACAGTGTTGTTCCTGATTCCGGCGGGAATGCGGAGGTAAGGTTTATGTCAACTAAGGATTTGTGCCTTAGGTAGTTTGTGCACAGGATGCAAGAAAGGCTATTATAGTTGGTAAAGACGGTTTATGCCCCATCATGATTGTCGACTGTCTATTGGCAAATTGAGGAACTGATCACCCTTAATCTCTTGTTGATAGTAGACGGGAATTATGTTGGATGGAATAGACGTGCCTTTTCGGCTTGATAGTGTGTGTAATGAATTGTTTGGAATGAAGAAAGTGATTATGGATTGTTTTGACGAGTCGATGAAGATTTTTATATCGGAAGATGAGTCGGAATTGAGGTCTTGTATATTGGTCAAGTTGGGGGGTCATTGAGAGAGAATGATAGGGTATTACTATGGTTGTTCTCAAAAAGAAGAGTGTGAACTCAAATTGGACGAAGGTGAGGATTTGAGGTTTGGAGTCTTTGGAGTTTTCAAGCATTAATGGAAATCTTGAGAAAACCCTTATGTGCGGATGCAATATTGATATTAAGAGTTCCTTTTGGTGGGTTGTTGATACTTGTTATGTTGGTTGGAGCTGATTTGAGATGAAAATGGTGAGTTTTGGGAAGGACTGTCGAAGGGCTATTTTTTTCTGAAAATCGCAGTGCCCGCTCAGCGCGGTCTGCAGAATTTTGAACCTCTCCTGGCAGTGAGGAGCGCGCTCAGCGCGGGACAGAGCCCGCTTAGCGCGACTTGAAAAAAAAAATTTGAAACTTGAGTTTTTTTTTCTAAATCCATAACTTTGGATTCCTAACTCGGATTGAGATGTTCTTTCTTATATAAATGGTGTTGAGATTTAGTGGCCGATTTGATTGTGTCGTGAATTTGGATAAGGTCATAGTGGTTTTAATTGAGAATATTCGGATCTGTTATAAACTCGGAGGAAGAACAAGTAGAGTGTTTGGGATTTGAATTACAAGTGTTGAAAAGAGACGAAGTGTTATGCTAAGTTTTTTCAAGTGATAATTTTGGTTGAAAAGGTTAGTTTTCTTGGATATGTTATTTCCGGCGATGGTATTGTTATGGATCCATCGGAAGTAGATGTAGTTCTTCATGAGAGGCTCCGAAGTCGGTTAAGGTGATTAGAAACTTTTTGGACTTGAGTTGATTATTACCGGAGGTTATGGAAGGTTTTTCCAAGTTAGCATTTTCGTTACTTCGGTTGACTTGCAAAGGGTGAGTCGTTTGTTTTGGATATTATTGTGAGTAAGTTTTGGTGAGCTGAAGTAGGATTTGTCTACGGCTTCAGTTTTGATTATGTGTGATCCTAATAAACCGTTTGTGAGGTATTGTGATGTGTCCTTGATGAGCTAGTCAGTGTGCTAATGCAAGAGGGTAAAGTCGTGGCTTATGCTTTACGACAATTGAGGATTCATAGAAGGATCTATACTATTCAGGATTTGGAATTGGTTGCGGTTGTATTGCGTTGGAAAATTTGGAGGTATTACCTTTATGGTTCTAAGGTTCGAAGTGGTTGGTAATCGCAAGAGTTTAAAGTACTTGGTTGGTTTGAAGGAATAGAGTATGAGACAACGAGGATGGTTAGAATTTATGGCGAGTTATGAATGTGGTTTGGACTATCCTTCGGGAAAAGCTAATGTTGTGCCCGAAGAGTTAAGTTGGAAGTTTTTACACATGGTTGTTTTGATGGTCAGATGATTAGAATTATTTGAGCAGTTCAGAGACTTGTGTCTGGTGTGTGAGATAACACAATAGAGTGTGAAGTTGGGTATATTAAAAGTGAACAGTGATTTTTGGCAAATATGAGAAAGAGTTAGACTTTGGACGTGAGATTGGTAGTTTTGATGGTTATGAGTAATCAGAGTGCGCAGCGGAAGCGTGATGTGGCACATTTCATATATGTGTGTGTGACTGGTAAGAGTTCATAGGTTGAACATGGGGAATATGTAAGAGTGATGAGACCATTGGATGTTCCGGAATGGAAGTGTTAGGTGAAAGGTTTGAATATTATTCATGGGCTACTATGTAGATGAATGTTTTGGTTATATGTTCGATTGGTGAATCGTAGCATTGTTGTAGTATGGTTGTGTGACAAGGATGTTGGTGTTCTGGTTTTGTTGATGTTGTTGAGAACTTGTGGTGTCGTGGAACTTTATGTTCTTGTTTGTGTTGTTGTCTCGTTTCCATCGTGTTGGTTCGAGTGCGAGTGGCTAATTCCTTTGTGGGGAATTAGGGGAGTGTTACCTATGGTAGGGTAACGATCATGTTGTGTTTCGGTTCTAAGGTGAACCTGTGTGTTGGTATCGTGGTTTTCCTTGAGTTATGAGTTGGTCGTCAAGTGCATTGTATGGGCTTTGCATCTTGTCGTTGTAGTTGTCGTCGTGTCGTGTTGTTGTATCTGCTGTTAGCGAGGTGGTTTGTCAGTTGTGTTATTCGTGGTGTGCCTTTTGTTGGCATGTTGGTTTGTTAGTCGGATGCGAGAGTCGTATCCGGAGTTGTTCGTATCGGTTAGATTTTCGAGGACGAAAATGTCTAAGTGGGGGAGAATTGTAACGCCCCGATTTGTTTAATTCTATTTATATATTTCATTTATTTGAATTTTGTGAATTGTGTGAATTATGGTATTTTACCTGCTAATTGGTTAATTTCTCAGATAGATAAAATATTTGTATTAAATTATTACTTCTTTTCAACTTTTATTTTCCGAAATATAATTCATCAGTATGTTTATGTTTTATCGCATTTTGAGAGCGTTTGCGAGATATTTGAGTTGAGGGGTAAAATGGTCTTTTTAGGGGATTAGATATTTTGAATAAATAGTAAGTGGAGAGAAAAAGAGAGGAAAGAAAAAGAAAAGAAAAAGAAGAGAAGAGAAAGGAGAAGAAAGAAAGAGAGAAGAAGAGAAAAGAGGAAAATCGCGGGAACTCCGTTTCAAGCGCGAATAATCGGGTAAGGGTGAGAAGTTTCGATTATATCTTGCTTGTATATGTATATGTGTATGTTTTCCTGGATTGTTTTGGTTATTTTTTCTAGTTTCCAATTCTAGGTCGAAATGAGAAAAATGAATAGAAATCGATGTTTTCACGGACGAAAGTCGGAATAAATCGCGTAGTAGAGTCGTGTGATGTTGGGTCTTGATTTAGAGTGATCGTTTGATTGAATCGAGTCGAATTCGTAACTGTTGAGTTTTTGATATATTGATGTTTTTGTGCAATTGATGTTGTGATCGAGTAAAAGTGTTTGGATATGTCTGGTAATGTTGGTATAGGTTTGGTTTTAATCGGGAATGGGGGTTTGCGTGTTTTCTCGCGGTTTCGATCGAGTTCGAATTTAGAATTCAATGATAAAATTATGTTTCAAAATATGTCAAAAAATGGAAAATGTGTTGGATGGTTTTTAATAGTGAAAATATTGTAGTACGTTGAATTCTGAGATCGCAGCTTTTTACGGAATCGAAAACGGATGTCCGGAAGTCTAAAAATGGTGTTTTTAAGGCTGAATTCGTAGCAGGATTCGCGCTCAGCGCGCAGGTCGGGCGCTCAGCGCGCAGGTCTGGACAAGTGAAAAATTTAAGAAACTTCAAAAATTCATAACTTTTGATCCGTAAGTCCGTTTTGGTCCCCGTTCGAAGCGTTGGAAAGCTTATGAAATGTTCTTGCTTTTAAAAATGGGTTGGATGTCAGTAGATGATTTATTTAAGTCGTGATTTTGAAAAAGTGTTGGTTTGTCGGATTTTTACCGTCGTATTGGTGTGCGAATGTTGTGTTATCATGCTACGTGTTTTTGAGATGTAATGTATAGCTTGTGTGCTGTATATGATGTGAATACATGTAATGAAACGTTATGATAAGGTGTTGTGATGCGATGTTGTGATAATGTTGTTGTTGTGTAGTAAATGCATTGGTTATGTGAAATTCAATGTATGTTGTGCGGTGGCCTTTATGGTTTGAAATGCATTGTTTGAATTATTTGCAATGCATGAATGTGATGATGTTAAATCATGTGACAAGTTGTTGTAGTTGTTGTGGTTGTTGATTTGTGGCCTAAGGGCAAGAAAATGCGATATGTGGTAATTGTTGATTTATGCATAATTATGGATGTGTATGTGGGTGCAATGTGAATGTCATGAGTCATTGTATGCCAAACATCATAATATGCATTGTTGAAACGTCCTGAGTGGCGGTTTGATTCCAGAGGGAATCTGTTATATCATCGTGTGCCTCGAAAATATGAGGCGATGCCTGAGGACTGAAAGCGATGAATCTGCTATAACATCGTGTGCCTCAAAAATATGAGGCGATGCCTGAGGACCGAAAGCGATGGTTATAGACAATTGTGTGCTCCTTTGGAGACTTAAAGCAATCCTTAACGTCGTGTGCCTCGAAAATATGAGGCGCTGCCTGAGGACCTAAAGCGACGGGTGAACATCGTAGGCCCGACGGGGAGTTACTTGAGATTCTCAGTAACGAGCGATGGTTCCAATAGTTCCTGAGTGAACTGATGATGAGACATGTGACATTGGAAGTCGGTACCCGCATGGCATGTGCATAGAGTCGTTGTGTCGATCTATGTGCATTTGCATAAATCATGAATTAATTGTGCATGGAAATTGTGAAATCATTAAATATGTGTTGAGAATTATGATTGGATTGGTAAATTGACGTGCATATGTGATAAATGCATTGGTTGTGAATGATATGTTTTATGCATAGACATATGCTATGTGATGTGTGATGTGTTTCTAAATGCTATGACTTTGTATGCCTTATGTGCAATTACGTGATTATGTTGGTATAATCGTTATATGCTATGTGGTTGGATTGTTAGAAACATGTTATACGTCTGTGGCTTGCTATATGCATTGGTATGTGATAAATGTGGTGAGAATAACTATGCACGTGAATTGTTATGTTTTTTGCATATTATTATGCAATCTTGGTTTAGTTGTTATTTCTCACCCTTCTGCTGGAATATGCTTTTTATGGCATAATGCAGATTGTCAGCTTTAGAGGCGTGGAGGCAAGTGGAAGAGTTAGATCTTCGTTTGCTTAGGTCTTGGTGTCTGCTCTGATACGTAGCACGGGAGTCGGGGAACGATTATGTTATATATGTATATAATGGTGGAATATATTTTTGTATTACTTGTGTATGTGTACTTTGACGTTATAAACCATTTACTTTGTAAAACAAGTCGGTTATGGATCTTTCCGCTTTATTCCATAATTGACCTTTCCTTCTATATGGAAAAAGTTTCCCGTTAATGATTTCTATTTTATGTGTTATGTATCAAATAAATGAGCAGAGATGATGTTTTGTTTATTTAAATGTGACATCCTTGTTTCTGTCGGAAAAAAAATAAATGTTTATCTACTCTGATTTTATTTATGTATTATTTATTCGCGATGGGAATTGGGGTGTTACATAAGTGGTATCAGAGCAGGTCGGTCCGTCCGGCCATGTTGTTGAGTCAGTTGGGGTGACAGTTGAATACTGTCGTTGTTGTTTGTCCCTTAGTACGTGATATGTGTGGAAGCACTGTCAGTGCTTTCTGGTTTTTGGTAATCCTTTGTCTTCAGGCGTGAGATTGAGATAAGTGGGGGAGAAGCTGGTACTTCTCCAAGTTGCTTCAGGTGGAGCGTTGGCTCAGTGTGTTGTGAATTGTAAGATTATAAGTGTTGTTTGGACAGTGTTGTTCCTGATTCCGGCGGGAATGCGGAGGTAAGGTTTATGTCAACTAAGGATTTGTGCCTTAGGTAGTTTGTGCACAGGATGCAAGAAAGGCTATTATAGTTGGTAAAGACGGTTTATGCCCCATCATGATTGTCGACTGTCTATTGGCAAATTGAGGAACTGATCACCCTTAATCTCTTGTTGATAGTAGACGGGAATTATGTTGGATGGAATAGACGTGCCTTTTCGGCTTGATAGTGTGTGTAATGAATTGTTTGGAATGAAGAAAGTGATTATGGATTGTTTTGACGAGTCGATGAAGATTTTTATATCGGAAGATGAGTCGGAATTGAGGTCTTGTATATTGGTCAAGTTGGGGGGTCATTGAGAGAGAATGATAGGGTATTACTATGGTTGTTCTCAAAAAGAAGAGTGTGAACTCAAATTGGACGAAGGTGAGGATTTGAGGTTTGGAGTCTTTGGAGTTTTCAAGCATTAATGGAAATCTTGAGAAAACCCTTATGTGCGGATGCAATATTGATATTAAGAGTTCCTTTTGGTGGGTTGTTGATACTTGTTATGTTGGTTGGAGCTGATTTGAGATGAAAATGGTGAGTTTTGGGAAGGACTGTCGAAGGGCTATTTTTTTCTGAAAATCGCAGTGCCCGCTCAGCGCGGTCTGCAGAATTTTGAACCTCTCCTGGCAGTGAGAAGCGCGCTCAGCGCGGGACAGAGCCCGCTTAGCGCGACTTGAAAAAAAAAATTTGAAACTTGAGTTTTTTTTTCTAAATCCATAACTTTGGATTCCTAACTCGGATTGAGATGTTCTTTCTTATATAAATGGTGTTGAGATTTAGTGGCCGATTTGATTGTGTCGTGAATTTGGATAAGGTCATAGTGGTTTTAATTGAGAATATTCGGATCTGTTATAAACTCGGAGGAAGAACAAGTAGAGTGTTTGGGATTTGAATTACAAGTGTTGAAAAGAGACGAAGTGTTATGCTAAGTTTTTTCAAGTGATAATTTTGGTTGAAAAGGTTAGTTTTCTTGGATATGTTATTTCCGGCGATGGTATTGTTATGGATCCATCGGAAGTAGATGTAGTTCTTCATGAGAGGCTCCGAAGTCGGTTAAGGTGATTAGAAACTTTTTGGACTTGAGTTGATTATTACCGGAGGTTATGGAAGGTTTTTCCAAGTTAGCATTTTCGTTACTTCGGTTGACTTGCAAAGGGTGAGTCGTTTGTTTTGGATATTATTGTGAGTAAGTTTTGGTGAGCTGAAGTAGGATTTGTCTACGGCTTCAGTTTTGATTATGTGTGATCCTAATAAACCGTTTGTGAGGTATTGTGATGTGTCCTTGATGAGCTAGTCAGTGTGCTAATGCAAGAGGGTAAAGTCGTGGCTTATGCTTTACGACAATTGAGGATTCATAGAAGGATCTATACTATTCAGGATTTGGAATTGGTTGCGGTTGTATTGCGTTGGAAAATTTGGAGGTATTACCTTTATGGTTCTAAGGTTCGAAGTGGTTGGTAATCGCAAGAGTTTAAAGTACTTGGTTGGTTTGAAGGAATAGAGTATGAGACAACGAGGATGGTTAGAATTTATGGCGAGTTATGAATGTGGTTTGGACTATCCTTCGGGAAAAGCTAATGTTGTGCCCGAAGAGTTAAGTTGGAAGTTTTTACACATGGTTGTTTTGATGGTCAGATGATTAGAATTATTTGAGCAGTTCAGAGACTTGTGTCTGGTGTGTGAGATAACACAATAGAGTGTGAAGTTGGGTATATTAAAAGTGAACAGTGATTTTTGGCAAATATGAGAAAGAGTTAGACTTTGGACGTGAGATTGGTAGTTTTGATGGTTATGAGTAATCAGAGTGCGCAGCGGAAGCGTGATGTGGCACATTTCATATATGTGTGTGTGACTGGTAAGAGTTCATAGGTTGAACATGGGGAATATGTAAGAGTGATGAGACCATTGGATGTTCCGGAATGGAAGTGTTAGGTGAAAGGTTTGAATATTATTCATGGGCTACTATGTAGATGGATGTTTTGGTTATATGTTCGATTGGTGAATCGTAGCATTGTTGTAGTATGGTTGTGTGACAAGGATGTTGGTGTTCTGGTTTTGTTGATGTTGTTGAGAACTTGTGGTGTCGTGGAACTTTATGTTCTTGTTTGTGTTGTTGTCTCGTTTCCATCGTGTTGGTTCGAGTGCGAGTGGCTAATTCCTTTGTGGGGAATTAGGGGAGTGTTACCTATGGTAGGGTAACGGTCTTGTTGTGTTTCGGTTCTAAGGTGAACCTGTGTGTTGGTATCGTGGTTTTCCTTGAGTTATGAGTTGGTCGTCAAGTGCATTGTATGGGCTTTGCATCTTGTTGTTGTAGTTGTCGTCGTGTCGTGTTGTTGTATCTGCTGTTAGCGAGGTGGTTTGTCAGTTGTGTTATTCGTGGTGTGCCTTTTGTTGGCATGTTGGTTTGTTAGTCGGATGCGAGAGTCGTATCCGGAGTTGTTCGTATCGGTTAGATTTTCGAGGACGAAAATGTCTAAGTGGGGGAGAATTGTAACGCCCCGATTTGTTTAATTCTATTTATATATTTCATTTATTTGAATTTTGTGAATTGTGTGAATTATGGTATTTTACCTGCTAATTGGTTAATTTCTCAGATAGATAAAATATTTGTATTAAATTATTACTTCTTTTCAACTTTTATTTTCCGAAATATAATTCATCAGTATGTTTATGTTTTATCGCATTTTGAGAGCGTTTGCGAGATATTTGAGTTGAGGGGTAAAATGGTCTTTTTAGGGGATTAGATATTTTGAATAAATAGTAAGTGGAGAGAAAAAGAGAGGAAAGAAAAAGAAAAGAAAAAGAAGAGAAGAGAAAGGAGAAGAAAGAAAGAGAGAAGAAGAGAAAAGAGGAAAATCGCGGGAACTCCGTTTCAAGCGCGAATAATCGGGTACAGGTGAGAAGTTTCGATTATATCTTGCTTGTATATGTATATGTGTATGTTTTCCTGGATTGTTTTGGTTATTTTTTCTAGTTTCCAATTCTAGGTCGAAATGAGAAAAATGAATAGAAATCGATGTTTTCACGGACGAAAGTCGTAATAAATCGCGTAGTAGAGTCGTGTGATGTTGGGTCTTGATTTAGAGTGATCGTTTGATTGAATCGAGTCGAATTCGTAACTGTTGAGTTTTTGATATATTGATATTTTTGTGCAATTGATGTTGTGATCGAGTAAAAGTGTTTGGATATGTCTGGTAATGTTGGTATAGGTTTGGTTTTAATCGGGAATGGGGGTTTGCGTGTTTTCTCGCGGTTTCGATCGAGTTCGAATTTAGAATTCAATGATAAAATTATGTTTCAAAATATGTCAAAAAATGGAAAATGTGTTGGATGGTTTTTAATAGTGAAAATATTGTAGTACGTTGAATTCTGAGATCGCAGCGTTTTACGGAATCGAAAACGGATGTCCGGAATTCTAAAAATGGTGTTTTTAAGACTGGATTCGTAGCAGGATTCGTGCTCAGCGCGCAGGTCGGGCGCTCAGCGCGCAGGTCTGGACAAGTGAAAAATTTAAGAAACTTCAAAAATTCATAACTTTTGATCCGTAAGTCCGTTTTGGTCCCCGTTCGAAGCGTTGGAAAGCTTATGAAATGTTCTTGCTTTTAAAAATGGGTTGGATGTCAGTAGATGATTTATTTAAGTCGTGATTTTGAAAAAGTGTTGGTTTGTCGGATTTTTACCGTCGTATTGGTGTGCGAATGTTGTGTTATCATGCTACGTGTTTTTGAGATGTAATGTATAGCTTGTGTGCTGTATATGATGTGAATACATGTAATGAAATGTTATGATAAGGTGTTGTGATGCGATGTTGTGATAATGTTGTTGTTGTGTAGTAAATGCATTGGTTATGTGAAATTCAATGTATGTTGTGCGGTGGCCTTTATGGTTTGAAATGCATTGTTTGAATTGTTTGCAATGCATGAATGTGATGATGTTGAATCATGTGACAAGTTGTTGTAGTTGTTGTGATTGTTGATTTGTGGCCTAAGGGCAAGAAAATGCGATATGTGGTAATTGTTGATTTATGCATGATTATGGATGTGTATGTGGGTGCAATGTGAATGTCATGAGTCATTGTATGCCAAACGTCATAATATGCATTGTTGAAACGTCCTGAGTGGCGGTTTGATTCCAGAGGGAATCTGTTATATCATCGTGTGCCTCGAAAATATGAGGCGATGCCTGAGGACTGAAAGCGATGAATCTGCTATAACATCGTGTGCCTCGAAAATATGAGGCGATGCCTGAGGACCGAAAGCGATGGTTATAGACGATTGTGTGCTCCTTTGGAGACTTAAAGCAATCCTTAACGTCGTGTGCCTCGAAAATATGAGGCGCTGCCTGAGGACCTAAAGCGACGGGTGAACATCGTAGGCCCGACGGGGAGTTACTTGAGATTCTCAGTAACGAGCGATGGTTCCAATAGTTCCTGAGTGAACTGATGATGAGACATGTGACATTGGAAGTCGGTACCCGCATGGCATGTGCATAGAGTCGTTGTGTCGATCTATGTGCATTTGCATAAATCATGAATTAATTGTGCATGGAAATTGTGAAATCATTAAATATGTGTTGAGAATTATGATTGGATTGGTAAATTGACGTGCATATGTGATAAATGCATTGGTTGTGAATGATATGTTTTATGCATAGACATGTGTGATGTGTTTCTAAATGCTATGACTTTGTATGCCTTATGTGCAATTACGTGATTATGTTGGTATAATCGTTATATGCTATGTGGTTGGATTGTTAGAAACATGTTATACCTCTGTGGCTTGCTATATGCATTGGTATGTGATAAATGTGGTGAGAATAACTATGCACGTGAATTGTTATGTTTTTTGCATATTATTATGCAATCTTGGTTTAGTTGTTATTTCTCACCCTTCTGCTGGAATATGCTTTTTATGGCATAATGCAGATTGTCAGCTTTAGAGGCGTGGAGGCAAGTGGAAGAGTTAGATCTTCGTTTGCTTAGGTCTTGGTGTCTGCTCTGATACGTAGCACGGGAGTCGGGGAACGATTATGTTATATATGTATATAATGGTGGAATATATTTTTGTATTACTTGTGTATGTGTACTTTGACGTTATAAACCATTTACTTTGTAAAACAAGTCGGTTATGGATCTTTCCGCTTTATTCCATAATTGACCTTTCCTTCTATATGGAAAAAGTTTCCCGTTAATGATTTCTATTTTATGTGTTATGTATCAAATAAATGAGCAGGGATGATGTTTTGTTTATTTAAATGTGACATCCTTGTTTCTGTCGGAAAAAAATAAATTTTTATCTACTCTGATTTTATTTATGTATTATTTATTCGCGATGGGAATTGGGGTGTTACATAAGTGGTATCAGAGCAGGTCGGTCCGTCCGGCCATGTTGTTGAGTCAGTTGGGGTGACAGTTGAATACTGTCGTTGTTGTTTGTCCCTTAGTACGTGATATGTGTGGAAGCACTGTCAGTGCTTTCTGGTTTTTGGTAATCCTTTGTCTTCAGGCGTGAGATTGAGATAAGTGGGGGAGAAGCTGGTACTTCTCCAAGTTGCTTCAGGTGGAGCGTTGGCTCAGTGTGTTGTGAATTGTAAGATTATAAGTGTTGTTTGGACAGTGTTGTTCCTGATTCCGGCGGGAATGCGGAGGTAAGGTTTATGTCAACTAAGGATTTGTGCCTTAGGTAGTTTGTGCACAGGATGCAAGAAAGGCTATTATAGTTGGTAAAGACGGTTTATGCCCCATCATGATTGTCGACTGTCTATTGGCAAATTGAGGAACTGATCACCCTTAATCTCTTGTTGATAGTAGACGGGAATTATGTTGGATGGAATAGACGTGCCTTTTCGGCTTGATAGTGTGTGTAATGAATTGTTTGGAATTAAGAAAGTGATTATGGATTGTTTTGACGAGTCGATGAAGATTTTTATATCGGAAGATGAGTCGGAATTGAGGTCTTGTATATTGGTCAAGTTGGGGGGTCATTGAGAGAGAATGATAGGGTATTACTATGGTTGTTCTCAGAAAGAAGAGTGTGAACTCAAATTGGACGAAGGTGAGGATTTGAGGTTTGGAGTCTTTGGAGTTTTCAAGCATTAATGGAAATCTTGAGAAAACCCTTATGTGCGGATGCAATATTGATATTAAGAGTTCCTTTTGGTGGGTTGTTGATACTTGTTATGTTGGTTGGAGCTGATTTGAGATGAAAATGGTGAGTTTTGGGAAGGACTGTCGAAGGGCTATTTTTTTCTGAAAATCGCAGTGCCCGCTCAGCGCGGTCTGCAGAATTTTGAACCTCTCCTGGCAGTGAGGAGCGCGCTCAGCGCGGGACAGAGCCCGCTTAGCGCGACTTGAAAAAAAAAATTTGAAACTTGAGTTTTTTTTTCTAAATCCATAACTTTGGATTCCTAACTCGGATTGAGATGTTCTTTCTTATATAAATGGTGTTGAGATTTAGTGGCCGATTTGATTGTGTCGTGAATTTGGATAAGGTCATAGTGGTTTTAATTGAGAATATTCGGATCTGTTATAAACTCGGAGGAAGAACAAGTAGAGTGTTTGGGATTTGAATTACAAGTGTTGAAAAGAGACGAAGTGTTATGCTAAGTTTTTTCAAGTGATAATTTTGGTTGAAAAGGTTAGTTTTCTTGGATATGTTATTTCCGGCGATGGTATTGTTATGGATCCATCGGAAGTAGATGTAGTTCTTCATGAGAGGCTCCGAAGTCGGTTAAGGTGATTAGAAACTTTTTGGACTTGAGTTGATTATTACCGGAGGTTATGGAAGGTTTTTCCAAGTTAGCATTTTCGTTACTTCGGTTGACTTGCAAAGGGTGAGTCGTTTGTTTTGGATATTATTGTGAGTAAGTTTTGGTGAGCTGAAGTAGGATTTGTCTACGGCTTCAGTTTTGATTATGTGTGATCCTAATAAACCGTTTGTGAGGTATTGTGATGTGTCCTTGATGAGCTAGTCAGTGTGCTAATGCAAGAGGGTAAAGTCGTGGCTTATGCTTTACGACAATTGAGGATTCATAGAAGGATCTATACTATTCAGGATTTGGAATTGGTTGCGGTTGTATTGCGTTGGAAAATTTGGAGGTATTACCTTTATGGTTCTAAGGTTCGAAGTGGTTGGTAATCGCAAGAGTTTAAAGTACTTGGTTGGTTTGAAGGAATAGAGTATGAGACAACGAGGATGGTTAGAATTTATGGCGAGTTATGAATGTGGTTTGGACTATCCTTCGGGAAAAGCTAATGTTGTGCCCGAAGAGTTAAGTTGGAAGTTTTTACACATGGTTGTTTTGATGGTCAGATGATTAGAATTATTTGAGCAGTTCAGAGACTTGTGTCTGGTGTGTGAGATAACACAATAGAGTGTGAAGTTGGGTATATTAAAAGTGAACAGTGATTTTTGGCAAATATGAGAAAGAGTTAGACTTTGGACGTGAGATTGGTAGTTTTGATGGTTATGAGTAATCAGAGTGCGCAGCGGAAGCGTGATGTGGCACATTTCATATATGTGTGTGTGACTGGTAAGAGTTCATAGGTTGAACATGGGGAATATGTAAGAGTGATGAGACCATTGGATGTTCCGGAATGGAAGTGTTAGGTGAAAGGTTTGAATATTATTCATGGGCTATTATGTAGATGGATGTTTTGGTTATATGTTCGATTGGTGAATCGTAGCATTGTTGTAGTATGGTTGTGTGACAAGGATGTTGGTGTTCTGGTTTTGTTGATGTTGTTGAGAACTTGTGGTGTCGTGGAACTTTATGTTCTTGTTTGTGTTGTTGTCTCGTTTCCATCGTGTTGGTTCGAGTGCGAGTGGCTAATTCCTTTGTGGGGAATTAGGGGAGTGTTACCTATGGTAGGGTAACGGTCTTGTTGTGTTTCGGTTCTAAGGTGAACCTGTGTGTTGGTATCATGGTTTTCCTTGAGTTATGAGTTGGTCGTCAAGTGCATTGTATGGGCTTTGCATCTTGTTGTTGTAGTTGTCGTCGTGTCGTGTTGTTGTATCTGCTGTTAGCGAGGTGGTTTGTCAGTTGTGTTATTCGTGGTGTGCCTTTTGTTGGCATGTTGGTTTGTTAGTCGGATGCGAGAGTCGTATCCGGAGTTGTTCGTATCGGTTAGATTTTCGAGGACGAAAATGTCTAAGTGGGGGAGAATTGTAACGCCCCGATTTGTTTAATTCTATTTATATATTTCATTTATTTGAATTTTGTGAATTGTGTGAATTATGGTATTTTACCTGCTAATTGGTTAATTTCTCAGATAGATAAAATATTTGTATTAAATTATTACTTCTTTTCAACTTTTATTTTCCGAAATATAATTCATCAGTATGTTTATGTTTTATCGCATTTTGAGAGCGTTTGCGAGATATTTGAGTTGAGGGGTAAAATGGTCTTTTTAGGGGATTAGATATTTTGAATAAATAGTAAGTGGAGAGAAAAAGAGAGGAAAGAAAAAGAAAAGAAAAAGAAGAGAAGAGAAAGGAGAAGAAAGAAAGAGAGAAGAAGAGAAAAGAGGAAAATCGCGGGAACTCCGTTTCAAGCGCGAATAATCGGGTAAGGGTGAGAAGTTTCGATTATATCTTGCTTGTATATGTATATGTGTATGTTTTCCTGGATTGTTTTGGTTATTTTTTCTAGTTTCCAATTCTAGGTCGAAATGAGAAAAATGAATAGAAATCGATGTTTTCACGGACGAAAGTCGGAATAAATCGCGTAGTAGAGTCGTGTGATGTTGGGTCTTAATTTAGAGTGATCGTTTGATTGAATCGAGTCGAATTCGTAACTGTTGAGTTTTTGATATATTGATGTTTTTGTGCAATTGATGTTGTGATCGAGTAAAAGTGTTTGGATATGTCTGGTAATGTTGGTATAGGTTTGGTTTTAATCGGGAATGGGGGTTTGCGTGTTTTCTCGCGGTTTCGATCGAGTTCGAATTTAGAATTCAATGATAAAATTATGTTTCAAAATATGTCAAAAATGGAAAATGTGTTGGATGGTTTTTAATAGTGAAAATATTGTAGTACGTTGAATTCTGAGATCGCAGCTTTTTACGGAATCGAAAACGGATGTCCGGAAGTCTAAAAATGGTGTTTTTAAGGCTGAATTCGTAGCAGGATTCGCGCTCAGCGCGCAGGTCGGGCGCTCAGCGCGCAGGTCTGGACAAGTGAAAAATTTAAGAAACTTCAAAAATTCATAACTTTTGATCCGTAAGTCCGTTTTGGTCCCCGTTTGAAGCGTTGGAAAGCTTATGAAATGTTCTTACTTTTAAAAATGGGTTGGATGTCAGTAGATGATTTATTTAAGTCGTGATTTTGAAAAAGTGTTGGTTTGTCGGATTTTTACCGTCGTATTGGTGTGTGAATGTTGTGTTATCATGCTACGTGTTTTTGAGATGTAACGTATAGCTTGTGTGTTGTATATGATGTGAATACATGTAATGAAATGTTATGATAAGGTGTTGTGATGCGATGTTGTGATAATGTTGTTGTTGTGTAGTAAATGCATTGGTTATGTGAAATTCAATGTATGTTGTGCGGTGGCCTTTATGGTTTGAAATGCATTGTTTGAATTGTTTGCAATGCATGAATGTGATGATGTTGAATCATGTGACAAGTTGTTGTAGTTGTTGTGGTTGTTGATTTTTGGCCTAAGGGCAAGAAAATGCGATATGTGGTAATTGTTTATTTATGCATGATTATGGATGTGTATGTGGGTGCAATGTGAATGTCATGAGTCATTGTATGTCAAACATCATAATATGCATTGTTGAAACGTCCTGAGTGGCGGTTTGATTCCAGAGGGAATCTGTTATATCATCGTGTGCCTCAAAAATATGAGGCGATGCCTGAGGACTGAAAGTGATGAATCTGCTATAACATCGTGTGCCTCGAAAATATGAGGCGATGCCTGAGGACCGAAAGCGATGGTTATAGACGATTGTGTGCTCCTTTGGAGACTTAAAGCAATCCTTAACGTCGTGTGCCTCGAAAATATGAGGCGCTGCCTGAGGACCTAAAGCGACGGGTGAACATCGTAGGCCCGACGGGGAGTTACTTGAGATTCTCAGTAACGAGCGATGGTTCCAATAGTTCCTGAGTGAACTGATGATGAGACATGTGACATTGGAAGTCGGTACCGCATGGCATGTGCATAGAGTCGTAGTGTCGATCTATGTGCATTTGCATAAATCATGAATTAATTGTGCATGGAAATTGTGAAATCATTAAATATGTGTTGAGAATTATGATTGGATTGGTAAATTGACGTGCATATGTGATAAATGCATTGGTTGTGAATGATATGTTTTATGCATAGACATATGCTATGTGATGTGTGATGTGTTTCTAAATGCTATGACTTTGTATGCCTTATGTGCAATTACGTGATTATGTTGGTATAATCGTTATATGCTATGTGGTTGGATTGTTAGAAACATGTTATACGTCTGTGGCTTGCTATATGCATTGGTATGTGATAAATGTGGTGAGAATAACTATGCACGTGAATTGTTATGTTTTTTGCATATTATTATGCAATCTTGGTTTAGTTGTTATTTCTCACCCTTCTGCTGGAATATGCTTTTTATGGCATAGTGCATATTGTCAGCTTTAGAGGCGTGGAGGCAAGTGGAAGAGTTAGATCTTCGTTTGCTTAGGTCTTGGTGTCTGCTCTGATACGTAGCACGGGAGTCGGGGAACGATTATGTTATATATGTATATAATGGTGGAATATATTTTTGTATTACTTGTGTATGTGTACTTTGACGTTATAAACCATTTACTTTGTAAAACAAGTCGGTTATGGATCTTTCCGCTTTATTCCATAATTGACCTTTCCTTCTATATGGAAAAAGTTTCCCGTTAATGATTTCTATTTTATGTGTTATGTATCAAATAAATGAGCAGGGATGATGTTTTGTTTATTTAAATGTGACATCCTTGTTTCTGTCGGAAAAAAATAAATTTTTATCTACTCTGATTTTATTTATGTATTATTTATTCGCGATGGGAATTGGGGTGTTACAGATGACACTCTTATCTTGGGAAGTGGTAATTGGCAGAATGTGTGGTCCATCAAGGCTATCTTGAAGGGATTTGAATTGCTGTCTGGACTTGGAGTTAACTACTCTAAGAGCAGGATAATCAGTATCAACAAGAACGGTCATTTCTTACATGTTGTTGCCTCTTTTTTGGAATGTAGGATTGAAGAAAAGTCATTCTCTTTCCTCGGCATCCCTATTGGTTCTAACCCTAGACGTATTGGTACTTGGTCTAACGTTATCAACCCTGTCCATTCGTGGCTGGCAGGATGGCACAACAAGCTTCTGTCTTTTGGTGGTAGACTCACGCTGTTGAAATCGGTTCTCAGCAGGCTATCCATTTTCTACATGTCGTTCTTTAAAATGCCTAAGTCGGTGTCAAAGCAGATCGAGAGTTTGTTTAATAGGTTTCTGTGGGGGGTTCCCCGGATCATTCAAAAATAGTGTGGATTAGCTGGAATAAAGTGTGTCGTCCTACGAATAGCGGAGGTCTTGATCTGAAGAGGTTGGACTCTTTCAACACTGCGCTTCTTCAGAAATGGAAGTGGAGGATTTTGTCCGCAAAACCTTCACTTTGGTCGAATGTTTTAAAATCTAGGTATGGCAATATCAAATTTTCAGTTCTAGGAGGTAATGCTCCTGTTCCTTTCAAATCCAGCTCTAATTGGTGGAGAGATTTACTCAACAAATCAAGTAGGAATCCTGCAGATGACTCTGGTTTCTTAAATCACATTAGCATTACTATTGGTGATGGCTGTTCTACTCCTTTCTGGTTTGGAAACTGGACAAGGTCCATGTCGCTGTGTAACAGATTTCCGTCTTGTTACTCTTCTAGCTCTTTTAAAGGTGCTGCTGTCGGCAGTTTGGGTACGTGGAATAACGGAAACTGGTCTTGGGGTAATCTTGGAATTGGGAACTCGCAGGAAATCGCTACCAGTATGGAGGTTTCTGAGTTGAAAGATTTACTGCTTAGCATTAGTCCAGTTGCAGGTAAAGAGGATATGGCGCGATGGAATCCAGAACCTGTTAGCGGTTACTCTGCCAGGTCTGGTTTTATTTGCTTGCAGGATTTTGAGGAAGATAGTGAAATTGCAATTAGCAAGGCTAAGGTCTTCTCCATTATTTGGAAGGTTGCGGTTCCGCTGAAAGTTCGTGCATTTGGGTGGATATGTTGTCTCAACGGTATTCCGATGATTGATCAGCTTGTTAGGAGGTGCATCATTCAGCAGTCGTCCATTCCTCTATGTTCTTTCTGTAAAACAGCCCATGAAGATATCTATCACCTTTTCCTTGGATGCAATTCAACGGTTCAGGTTTGGAATGCAATCAAGTCTTGGACGGGAGTAACAGCCAGGGGATCAAATACTATCTGGGAGACTTTTTTGGACTGGATCAACACTATTAGGATTTTGAAGAAAAACATGATTAGGGGCAAAATCATCTGGCTTGCTGTCATTTAGAGTATTTGGCTCTGCAGGAATCAAATTATTTTTAATGGTGCTACCCTTGCTTTATCTGATCTGATATGGGATATTAAGAGGCTGGCGTGGAACTGGTGTGTAGCTAGTGAAAATTCTTATTCCAACTGTAACTATTTCGCGTTTTGTCAGGACCCTTTAGGTGGATAGGCTTATTGTGCAGTTGGTTTGGATTTTCCTTTTCCCTCTGCGGACCCTTTGTAAGTCGGGATTGAATACCCCTAGTACTTCTTTAATCTATTTCCTTGCTTACAAAAAAAAATTAAAGTTTGTATCGTCAGATGATTGAATCACCTTGATATTATGAAATTTGACACAAATAAATTGATTAAAGTAGAATATAAATTTTTAATTTTTAATCATTCTCTTTTCTTAACTTTTTGCTTATAAAATACGAGATAATGTGTCACAACATTATTCATCACCAATATTTTTTTATAGTTTTTTAAATAGATCAAACACTAATTTAAACCATGAAACATTTTATTCATTTCACATTCTCTAATTCATCTACATTTTATAGTTCTATCATATACACAAACATGAAAAAAGAAGAAAAATAATTGTGATAGAAGATAATATATTTGTATAAAAATTTTGTAAAATAAAAGTTAACAAAAAAAATTAAATACGAAACGCATAATGTGAGAAAATATTTATATAACAAATTGCGTTTTCTATGAATATGAAATGAAGTGCATCATAATTTATACATTTATTACCCAACCTTGTAGTTAATACATGCAATCACATTTAATATACATAGTTTGCATGTTTTTTGCTCCACAAAATTTTGTTATTTTCATGTGGTTATACCACGTACTACTCCGCCCCATATTATAAGCAAATTTTGCTTTTTAACTTTATTAAATAATTAATGTATCTAGTCTATAACAATATAACAATATCTAATGAAGAGAGAGAAGCTCATCCTTCTCTCTAGATTTCTTTGCTTTTCTTCTTGTTTCTTCTTCTTTTCTCTGGTGCTTTGAGTATTATCATCAGTAGTATCTTTCTGGTATTTTTGGCTTAAACTCCTAGCTTTAGGGCTAGGGGCCTTGGTACTGGCATTGATCTTGCTGCTTGGTTTTCGCTCTTTGTTTACTTCTGTGCCTTAGTTTTTGTCTGTCTGGGTTGTTTTCTTATTCCATGGCTTGGGAGAAAGTTTCTTCTCGTAAGCTTAGGCCCGTTCCTCAACCCAGACTCTCGGTCTGGAAAGAAAACAACGAAAAAGGAGCGGGAACTGGAGTATCTTTAACTTCCTTCTTCATTTCGGAGTTCCCAGATAACTTTCATGCAAAAGACTTATTTGACGAGTTCGCGGTGTATGGTATTATCTCCGAGGTTTTCATTCCTGCTAGGAGAGATATTAGAGGGAAGAGGTTTGGATTTGCGTGGTTCAGAAAAGTCCACGACCCTCGCATTTTGGCGGTAAAGCTCGATAGCCTCATCCTGAACGGTAGAAAAATCCATGCTAACGTGTGCAGATTTCAGAAAGAGACCCAGACCAGGGTTGTTCGTGCTCCGTCTTTAAGGGTTAAACCATCTCCTTCGAACTTTAGCCATGGTGGTATCTCAGTCAACAAATCGTTCTCTTTTGCCCAGGTTGTGAAAAAAGATATCGGAGCGTCTCGTGGTGATCTCCTGAATGGTGAGCCTTCTCTGCTTAAGGTTAAACTTGATATTCAGGATGTCTCTAGGTTCTCCAAGGCCATTGTTGGCAAGGTTCACGACGAGGTCAATCCTTTTCTGATCCAAAAAGTTTTGTACGAAGGAGGTTTTTTCGACATTTTGGCTACTCCTTTAGGGGCCAGCCTGTGTCTTCTTGAACCCAAAGAGCAGGGAGATGTCCATGTCTTTGTCAAGCAAGCTAACAAGTGGTGCGACAAATGGTTTATGGAGTTAAAACCTTGGTAATTTGATGTCGTAGATGAATATAGATTCATTTGGGTGAAATGTTTCGGTATCCCTTGTTTCGCCTGGAACGATGTGGTGTTCTCTAGTTTGCTCAAGAAGATAGGTTTGTTTATCAAAGGTGATTATGATACGCAGGCGAACGCAAGATTCGATGAGGCTAGGTTGCTTATTAAATCTAAACGTAAATCTGTGATTTACGATGATCTGATGCTTGTCACTAATGGAGTTGAATACCCTGTTAGAATTTGTGAGGATTTTCCTGGTCCTACTAAAAGTGATTTTTTGGAGGCTGGTGTTGGTGATGGCAATTCTGATTTCTCGGTAACAGATGAGGAAGCTGATAGCGACTTTTCTCCAGAAGAAGACGAGGAGGTTGGTGAGTCTAATCCTTTTGGTTCTAGGGAGGATGTTGAAGCCAAAAGTCATAAGGGTACGAGGATACTTTGAAAGACGTTGGGAGCCACGTTGACAGTTCTCCTTCCTTTGTTCGTGACTCCTTGGTTGACGGATCGCTTGGCACTTTTGAAAAGGTGCCTGTTAAAGCCGTCTTTGGGTCTTGTGTTGACTGTTCCCTGGGGGCTACTCCTGTGGCTGTGTCAGAACCTTTGGATGTTCCTCTTGTTGGGGACATTCCGGATCCGGTGGGCCTTATTTCTGCTGACCCAGGTGGCGGTTCTGCTCTTCCTTTGGGCCTTGTTGTTGGGCCGTCGTTTGATAGGGTTTTGGACTCTTCTGGGTCTGACCCAATTTCCACCTCCCCTTTTTCTCCAGCTGGGGCTTCGTTAGGGAAAGATAAAAGGAAAAAGAAAAAACGTCTAGCTGACTTTTATATTAATTGCCAACTCCCTTTTTCTCCTTCCTACTACTCCACATTTGTCAAAGCCTCCTCCTTTCTTCCCTTCACCCGGCCCAATCCCAAATCTAAACTTAAGAAGAGACTGACCCCCCTCCCTTACCTGAGATTGTTGGTGACAAGGGTGATCTTAGTGGTTTTTCTATAGATGAGTCGGACATCCAAAGGAGCAATTTTAGATGCAAAAAAGGAATCGATGAAATTCCCGTTAAACTTAGAAAGTCTATCAAGCTTTTGGGCATCTCCGCAGTTGACAACAAGGAAGGCCTTGAGAATTCTATTAGGGAACTAGAAGAGAGAGACAGTGGAATTTTCTCTAGCAGGAAGGTTGTGGATGACATTGCTCGATGATTATTGCAACCTATAACGTCCGTGGGTGCAACTTTCCTTTAAAACGAAGGAGAATCCGAAAGACTTTGTCCGAAGGTAAAGTTGATTTGTGTTTAATTCAGGAGACCAAGATTGTTTCTATGAAGGACTCTCTGGTAAAAAGTTTGTGGGGGAACGAGTGCTTTGGCTGGTCAGCTTGTGGTTCAGAGGGTCTCTCAGGTGGTATCCTTACTATCTGGAGAAAAGATGTTTTCCAACCTGTTGCATCTTTCAGGGGTAGAGGTTTTTTATGCTCTAATCTAGTTTGGAAAGATATTAACCTGTTTATAGTCAATGTGTACTCTCCTTGTGCATTAAGGGATAAAAGGAAGCTTTGGTCTGATCTTATTGACCTTAAAATGTCCCAACCCGATGGTAGCTGGTTAATTGGTGGCGACTTCAATTCTGTGAAATCGTGTGATGAAAGGAAGGGCAGAAGGCCCTTTTTTTCTCGCGAGTGTGTGGAGTTCAACTCGTTTATTAGAGACGTGGAGTTAGTTGATCTTCCTTTTGTGGGAAATCGTTTCTCTTGGTTCAATTCTAACGGCTTGAGTTGTAGTAAACTTGATAGATTTCTTGTTGACGACTTCCTTATTGATAGGTGGGACTTCAAAGCCCAGCTTGTAGGAAAACATGATATTTCTGATCATTGCTCAGTTTGGATCAAATCCAATTTTTCCAATTCTGGACCCAAACCTTTCAAGTTTTTCAATTGTTGGGTTGATAACAAGGATTTCAGGTCTTTTGTGAAGGAAACTTGGGATTCTCTTTTGGTGAGAGGTAGCCCGACCTTTGTGTTCAAGGAAAAACTTTTGGCCCTTAAATCTCGTCTTAAGTGGTGGAATGTTAACGTTTTTGGTTGGTTGGACCTCAAAATTGAATATAATATAGCTAGGCTTAACGAGACTGACTTGGCTTTCGTGGAAAGTTTTTCAGATTTACCGGATGAAACTCTTAGACTCAGGTTGGAGGCCCAAGAGAATGTGTGGAGCAGTCTGCGCCTTAAAGAAAGTATGATTTGTCAAAAGTCTAGGGCGAATTGGCTGAGGGATGGCAATGTAAACTCCAGGTTTTTCCATGCTTCTCTTAAAACCAGAATCCGTTGTAATACGATCTCTGCGCTGAATCTTGAAGGTAATTTTATCGAAGATCCTGGTTTAATTAAAGAGGCTGCGTTCGATTTCTTTAAACAAAAGTTCCAAAGGGTCGGACACAGTAGGCCTAAATTGGATATGTCTAACATTCAGAAACTTAATGATTTGGATAGAGATTTGTTAGAAGCAGATTTTTCTGTTGAAGAAATTAAGCTGGCAGTTTTTGATTGTGACGGCAATAAGTCTCCGGGTCCAGATGGCTTCTCTTTTACTTTTTTCAAGGAGTGTTGGGATATAATTGGAGTTGATTTTACTAATTGTGTTCTTCATTTTTCCAAGACCGGGGTGTTGCCTAAAGCTTTTACCTCTTCTTTTCTGGCCTTGGTCCCTAAGGTGGACAACCCTCAATCGTTTGGGGATTATAGGCCGATTTGCCTTGTAGGTTGCGTCTATAAAGTGATCTCCACAGTGTTTTAAAAATCGGACCAGTCATCAAACCGGTGAGGGTACTGGGTCACTGGTTTATCGGTCGAACCACTGGGTCATTGGTCGAACCGCATGACCAAACCGGATTAAACCGAATAACTCGGTTGAATAAACCTGTCATTATAATAGGTATAAAACCGGTAAAACCGGTCGAACCGGATGATTCAGTCTCTAAAAAATATAACTAGCACTTAAATTTTTTGAAAATATCATATCATAAATTCACAGGTTCATAATTTAAATTCAACTTTTAAACAGAGTCTAATTGTAAATTTTAAACAGAGTCTAAATTAAACAGAGTTTAATTTAAATTCATAGTTTTAATGTTAATAGAAAATCAGTTTTAATGTTAATAATTAAAACAATACAAATATTAACATTATTCTAAATAATAAATTTTCCAAGTCTATTTATATAATGGAAATCAGTTAAGTCTAAAATTATATTATATTTAATTTTTTATTCTGTGTTCTTAAATTTCTATACAAATATTTGTAGGATGGTTTTTCAATCAATATAAATACAAAATAGTAAAAATAGTTGTGGATATTACGAAACTTAATTTGTGTATCACTTGAATCAAATGAGTGATCACTATTATTCTTGGAGAAAAGTTCCTATGTATTTGAGTAAAAAAAATTTTAAAAGAAAAAATTTTTAAAAAAAATTAAATTTTTTTTTTAAAATAAGCAGTTGAACCACCGGTTTGCGAAAACCGCCGGTTTTCCCGGTTCTCACCGGTTTAAAGACATGGCCGATCGAGCAAGTGAACCCGGCCGGTTACCTGGCCGGTTCCCGGTCCAACCGGTTCGACCGGCCGGTCCAGTCCGGTTTTTAAAACACTGGATCTCCAAGTTGCTTGCTAATAAATTGTCTCCTATTATATCTCATCTGGTTTCGGCAACCCAAACGGCTTTTATCCCGGGAAGGAACTTATTGGATGGGGTTCTCTTGGCCAACGAAGTTATCGACTTTGCTAAAAGAAGCAAGAGGAAATGTTTACTTTTAAAAGTTGATTTTGCCCAAGCCTACGACTGTGTCGATTGGGAATTTCTGATCCAAGTCCTACTAGCTATGAATTTTGGCCCAAAGTGGATTAAATGGATAAAAGGTGGTGTGTGCTCTAGTTCGGTTTCGATCCTTATTAACGGGAGCCCGACAAGGGACTTTGAGGCATCTAGAGGTCTGAAACAGGGGGATCCCTTAGCCTCGTTCCATTTTGCCCTGGTTGCTGAAATGTTATCAGTCCTTGTTAGAAATGCGTCCAGTTGCAACCTTTTTTCTGGTTTTGGATTTAACGAGGGACCTAAAATAGAGCTGCTTCAATTCGCAGACGATACTCTCTTATTTAGCGATGGAGGTTATGCTAGCTTATGGGCCTTTAAGGCTATTCTCCGTGGCTTTGAATTGATTTCGGGTCTTAAAATTAACTTTTCTAAAAGCTGCATTTATGGGATAGGCCTCGATTCCGTTTTTCTCAAGGCAGCAGAATGCTTTCTTTTTTGCAAGTCAGCTGAGTTACCTTTCAAGTTTCTAGGTATAATTGTTGGAGGAAACCACCGAAGGTTATCGTTTTGGAATCCTATCTTGTCTTGTTTCAAAGCTAGATTAAACTCGTGGATTGGTCGCAACCTTTCGATAGGTGGGTTGGTCACTTTGATTAATTATGTATTAGTAAATATGCCTATCCGTTATTTATCGTTCTTTAAGGCTCTTACGAAGATTGTGAAAGAAATTATAGCGATTCAACGACGGTTTCTTTGGTCGGGATCAGAGGGAAAAAAAGGTGTTGCTTGGGTTAATTGGAGATCTTTGTGTAAGCCTAAGAACAAGGGAGGTTTAGGTATCAAACATGTTGATCTGTTTAACAAAGCTCTTCTCTCTAAATGGCTGTGGAAATTTCTAACGGGCGGTTCCGAAATCTGGAGAAACTTTCTGGTGTTCAGGTACGGTAGATTGAGTAAGTGGGTGTTCGATTTTGCGACTGCTCCAAACCATCTGTTCGCTGTTGATTTTGGCGAACAACCTCTGGTTTACCAATCTCTTATAAAATTGGGTTACTTGCAGGACCAACCACACAAATCCTGGGATACATGTGCAAATTTATCTAACTCTTAGGATAATGGTGTTTTGATGGTTTGTTTTGTTATATCTTTTTGTATGAATAGTTTGGTTAAAGAACTAAATAACAACTTCTGGCGAAAGATAAGTTGAATGAAATTAAAACTTGCATAAAGTAAATGACAAAGGATAAATGACTGGGAAAAGTAAAAGCAATTATAAAAGACTTTGAATTTTTATAAACTTAAAAAGATGGTGTTTTACACGTACATTTCCAGATAATAAACTCTTTTCTCTCGCATGGGTACTTTGAGTATTTACAGGAATTTAGTACAAGTTTTCACACACTAAAATTCTACAACAACTATCCTATTTATAGAAAAATACAATAACTGCCTAATAACGGAAAAATTCTAAATCTTTGACACTTGGCCTTCTGCATGTCTTCTTTTCTTCTAAAGCTTCCACGCGTCTTCTGCCAAACGTTATAACTTTTGAATTTGAATTTTCACTTTGTGTCGAAACATTGCGCCTCTTCACTTTGTCGAATTGTCGAAAAGTAACAAATGTCCCTTAAACCTTGTCTGACGAAAACTTCCTTACGTTTCTGTCAAAATGTCGAAACTCTGTTCTTGTCGAAGTGTCGAAACTCTGTTCTTGTCGAAGTGTCGAAAACTTCTTTTGAATACCTTCATTTTCTTTCTTCTTCATCTGTAGCCATTTTCTTTAGTTGAAGAACATCATTTTGCCTACCAAGACATGGTGTCGAAAATATATGTCTACAAATTGCCCCCCCAGCAAAGATGTTTCGACTTATTTCTGGAGAAACCATCATTTGCTGTCGAAAATATTTCGACGCCATGTTACCTGCATTAATGATGCTGGTTTTCAAGACGTGACGTTTTGTTAAGTCCCAAGAAAGTCTATCATTACACTTTTCTCAAAACGTCCCATCTAATCCCACGTTCAGACATGATCTCCATAACCCTAAAACCTAGCTAGCCATGCCTTTCTCAACTTTCCATACTCTTTGATCATCACCGTTGAAATCTTGACACGTGTCCCATGATCAATATAAAAACTGGAACATTTTCTCATCTTTCCCTCTATAAATACTCATTTCCAAATCTTTTCACACTTTTACGTTCCTGACCTTCTTCTTCTTCACAAACCCATTTCAAACCTTCATACTTTCTTCTGAAATCTCTTTGCTTCCTTCATCAATGGCTCCTCGCAAAGCTCCTACTGACAAGAAAACCAAGAAGACCAAGAACACTACTGTTCTCCCTTATGCGCACGAGTTGCCTGGACCAGTGATTGTGAGCAATCAACAGTACATTCCAGAGCCTCCAAATGAAAGAGAGAAAGCAAGAATTTATCAATCCCAGGTACTCATTCCGGTTCTTATTTCTGGCACTTGCCATGCAATGTTGGGTCCACTTCCAGACCCCAATGCTGATGCTGATCGTTTAAAGGATTTTTTCCCTACGTATTCTTATTCAAAACCCATAGGTGCTGGAATAAAACCCAAACCTAGTGAAATGTCCTCAAAAAATCCTGAGAGCCCCTTAGCTTCTGAAGAAATAGATTTAGCATATTTGAACTCAGCTAGGATCTTTAGAAGTTGCCCTTTGACAAAAGATCCTTCAGACTATTTGGCCTGTCTGACTAAGGTCGAAAAAACTAAAGGGGATTTCTGGAAGCAAACTGGCATCTTCGACTTGATCCAACTGTCGAAGGTGGGCCCTAGTTATTGTCCAAACATGCTCCTGGCTTCCCTTTACCTTTGGGATAGCACCTACAACAACTTCCATCTTCCTTGTGGAATGGTCACTCCAACCTTCTTCGACATAGCTGCCATAGTTGGCCTTAGCACTATAGGATTAGACTTCGACCCTACTGATTTAGATGAAGATACTATAGGTTTCAACACCAAACATGCCTCCTATTCCTTGTTTATTGCTCGTTATTATGACAAAACAACCACAGAAGTCTTTGATGAAGAGCACATAGCCTTCTTGACCCTCTGGTTGTCGAAATTTGTCTTTTGCTCTCGTTCTCTTCAGGTTGCCAAAAAATACCTTACCATAGCCAACCAACTCCATGCTGGGAAAAAACTTTGTTTAAGTGAAATGGTTTTGGCGAACCTTTATGAATCCATTAGCGAGAGTGTGGAGTTTTTGAAGACTGTCAAAGAGAAAGGAAAACTAAGCTTGGCAGGGCCTTTCTGGCTTCTACAGTTATGGCTAAATGCCACCTTCGAGGCTCCTCTCCCTATCAAGAATAAAGTAAATGAGGAAGAAGTGAAGGACAGAAACGTCGAATGGCCTAGGTTGGTAAAACTAACTCCATCTGACGAAGGAATTAGCCTTCGACAAGCTTTCACTAGTTATGTAATGATGTTTGCCAAACGCTACAACTTCACTCCGTCCATGGCACCCTTTGCCAACAGAACCATTGGTCCCAAATGGTTTACCAAACAACTTCCTTTTGAGATGCAGAAAGAAGAAGACACATTTTTGGTTATCTGGGAATCGTTCCTAACACCAAGACACCTTTTCTCCCATCACAACACGAATAACACAAAAATTTCCCTTATTGTTTATCAACCCAACCTAGTGGCTCGACAATTTGGGTTAATCCAAATAAAAACAAAACCCGTTTATCCAAAGAAAGGTTGTATTATCTTTTACAATTCTTTTCATAATCTAGAGAAAAGCATAGAGTTATCAGAAAAATACTTTGATGAGACTCTGGAGATTCAACCGGTGATCTTTCGACCATCTTTCCTCTGCACTCAAGAATTCGATGTTTGGTGGAAAGACTACTACCTCACTAGATTCTTCGACGTGACGGCCTTTACGACTCATCTGACGAATGCTTTCACTTTTGTGCAGGATCGAACAAAGAAAGGTACTGAAAGACATATTAAAGAAATCCAAAAGTTTCAAAAGTATTTTGAAACTATTTACAGGCCCAATGATCTTAGTCGAACCATAAGCGAAGCAGCAGTGACTTTGAAACACAAATTTACAGCAAAATTGGATAAGCTGGAGTTGCCTCCATATGTTCGTCCAGAAACACGTTATGATTTGGCATACAGCTATTATCCACCAAAGTTTCCCCCTCTACCATCTGCTGAGTTTGGTGTGGCATTAAGCCCTCCATTCCCAGATTGGTTTATTTGCGGATCACACCTGAAACTGCTCCGTGAATCTTATAAAAAACCTGCTGAGCGTGTGGTTCCGACTAAGTATCATTTGGACAATTTCCCAGGACACCTTCATATTGGAATAGAACACGTTCGCGTAGAATCTCCCATTCTTGAAGGTGTTTAAAGAAACACTATTTTTCTTTACTTTATTCTAACTTCCTTCTTATGTTTTTTCTTTCGTATTCATTTCTTTATTTTTCTTTCTTTCTTTCAGCTGTCAAGATTACTGCTAAAAAGGCTCCTGTCGGAAGTAGTCCTGGAAAGGTGGTCGAACAACCAACCTCTACAGTTGAAAAGGTTTCAACAGAAAATATCAACTCTCTTCCATGTAATAAATTCTGTTTAACTCGAACTAAAACAATTTTCTCCTGTGTTTTTAGGTGAGTCAAAACCCACCACCCTCCAAGAAAAGAAAACAAGAGGAGGAGGTAAAGGTGATCGATGAAGAATCTGGGGATGAATCTCCAGACCAACAACCTCTTAAGAGAAAGAAGGTCCTGAAGATCAAGACAGTTGCCTCCCAAAGGTCCATTGTCCGCTCGACCAAGAAAACTCCCCCCACCAGTCCAGTTACAAAAGTTCTTATCAAAGATACAGAGAGTGGGAATTCTAGCGTTAATACTGAGATCCTTCAGGTAAACCTTTATTTCGACTAATGATATTCACTTTTACTTGCATTTTCTTTTCCTTGACTTTTTGCTTGTTCTCAGATCCAAGTTGATGTCGAAGGACACCCCATAGCAAAAGAAATACCAACATTGACAGGTGGTCCTACCTTTAAAGCAGCTAGCTCAATGCCTACCTCTTCCAAAGCTTCAACAAAGAACTCAACAAAGGAAAAAGAGCAGGACACAATTGATCTTGATTCTGAAAAGACTTTAGCTGAGAGACTCCAAGATGGAGTCAACCCTGATGCTGGTAGCTATGAAAGGCAAACCAATGATGAATTCGACACTGACATGGAAGAGCACTCTGATAATTCTCCTGTTCGTCCAGCATTAAATACTGAAAAGGATGGTGCTGAGTCACCAGATCAGGCAAAACCCACCAAAAAGAGGAAGAAGGCAACCAAACCTCTCTCACAGAACCTCCTACTCCCAAAGTTTTAGAGAAAATTCCATCAAAGGAACCAGGTGAGGAAATCACCCCTGCTCCAGCGGAAAGTGAAAGTTCTAGTCAAAAGACCAAAATTCTAAAGGTATGATTTTTTCTTTTCCTCTCGATGCTAATAAGCTGCTTTACTTGTATTCGCTTCTTTGACCTACTTATCCTTCAGGTACCTGTCGATATTCACGGACACCCTATGATCCAAGTTCTTCCCAAGACCAGCAGTGATCCTACTTATAACCCAGCCAGCACCTCCAAATCCTCCCCTAGGAGTTCAGCGAAGGAATCAGCCACTGAAGTAGATCAACCCATTGCCATTTCTATACGAATTCCAAAAGTAGTGGAAGAAAAGACTGGTCCCGATACTGAAGACTTCGTCGAAACTGATGGGGATACCGTGATGGCTACCACTAGAAATGAAGCTGAAGATCAATCCCCCCATTCAGAATTCGCTGACAAAGAGAGAGACAAGGAGGCTGCAAGTGATGTCGAAAAAGAAGAAGAAAAAGAACATGAAAGTCCACCAACTCGTGCTGCTGATACTGACGAAGAGACAAAAAACGTCGAAGAAAGTCTTGGTAAAACAACTAAAGCTGCTTCGACCGGGACAACTTCGACCCAGTTCTCTCATGAGGAGCTATAAAGTATGAAGGTACAAAGACCTTTCGAATACCTGAAGACCATGCTCAGTTCCCGCTACAACTTTGCTGATACTACCATCAGTAGTTCAACCACCTCAGGAACTACTTCTGATGCCAAATCAATGGACGAATCGCTGGAAACATTCGACAGAAGGTCCTTGATATTGACTTGTTTCAACTTCTGGAGAATGACTCCTCTGCTCACTTCGACCTGAAGAAAATCCTGAAGCAAGTCAATGTCCTGGAGGCTCCTCCTGAAGTCACTGATGTGGTGTTGGACCTCACTACTTTGATAGATCTTGTGGTTACTGACTTTAATCGACTTCGAGAGTGCTCCAAGAAGCTTGAAAACAAAACAGAGACCCAACTTGCTGAGTGGGAAGCTGCGTCGAATTCGTCCAACAAGGTAACTGAAATGGAGCAAGTGTCTGAGCAAAATAAGCGGGAAGCAGCTTTGTGTGGCGAAAACATTCTAAAATGGAAAATACAAATTGCTGTCCTCCAAGGCAAAGTTTCACAGGCGAAAAAACGTCAAGCAGAACTGCAGAAGAATGACCAGGAAGAAATCCGCAAAGAGCTAGAAGTTGGTGTGCACCATGTCGACAGAGCCCGCAAGCTTGGCGAGGAGATTGAGGAGATTTCTAAGAACAGGACACTTTGTGAGCGACGCCTTCAAATCCAGAAGTCAAAATTTGAGAAGCTGAAGGCATCTTTTCCTGTTTGAATACTTGTAATTTTTGTTTGGCTTTTAAAGCCCTTTTTTGTAATGACAATGGATCTGTATTATTTGGCGAGAAGATTTTTAATCCACCATATTGCCTTTCTTTTTACAATTATTCGACTGCTATTTTAATTTCTTGCAATGTTGGCTTATATTTTTTCAAATACTTGCCATTTATCTTCAGGATTCTTTTATCTTTATCTATCTCTTCGACCTCATATGCGCCATTTGAAAAAACTTTTAAAATTTGGAAAGGTCCTTCCCACTTAGGAGACCATTTTCCCATTAACCTATCTTTTCGATCCATAGGAAGAATTACTTTCCAAACAAGATCCCCCACTGAAAGGGTCTTAAATTTCACTTTCTTATTGTAAAAATTTTCGACTCTTTCTTTTTGTCTCTTTATCAGGTCTAACGCACGCAATCTCTCTTCATCCAAATCAACTAGTTCATCCATCATCATGCTCCAATATATTTCTGATGGAATTTCATGATGTCTTTGAACTCGTATTGACTGTAAATAAATTTCGACCGGTAGTACTGCATCGTGTCCATAAGTCAATTTGAATGGAGTAGAATTTGTTGCTTCTTTAGGAGACGTTCGACAAGCCCATAAAATCTGATCCAAAGTCTTATGCCAGTTTTTAGGTTTTCTACCCACGTGTTTTTTGATCAAATTTATCACAACCTTATTTGCTGCTTCGACTTGTCCATTTGCCTGGGCGTAATAAGGTGTCGAAGTTAAGAGCTTAAAACCTGTGTCTTTTGCAAACATTTGCATGTTTTTCCCAGTAAACACGGATCCCTGATCAGTAGTTATCGTTTCTGGTATCCCAAATCTGTAAATTATATGTTTCTGGATAAACTCTATAACTGCCTCTTGATCCACATTTACCAGTGGTATAGCTTCGATCCACTTAGTGAAATAATCTATTCCAACTAAAATGTACTTCTGCCCTTTTGAAGAAGCTGGTCGAATTTCACCAATTAAATCCAACGCCCAACCTCTGAATGGCCAAGGTTTTATAATTGAATGCAACTCATTTGCAGGAACATGTGGTATACCTGCATGCACTTGGCATTCCTGACAACCTTTTGCAAATTCGACACAATCTTTCAACATTATTGGCCAGTACATTCCTTGTCGAAATAATAACCATTTCATTTTGCGGCCTGCTTGGTGTGCGCCACATGCACCACTGTGCACGTTCGACAAAGCTATGTAAGCTTCATCTTCGCCCAAACATTTCAGCAAGACTCCTTCTGCAGTCTTTTTAAACAATTCATTTCCAAAAAGTACATAACTTAAAGCTCTGTACTTTACTTTTCTTTCGACTTTCTGATTTGGGTCTTGTAGATAATCCTTGATAGGTTTTCTCCAATCTTCAATTTCTGAATCATCTACATTGAAAATTTCAAAATTTTCCTCATCCCCATAACCTAATTTTATTGTCTCCAAATCTGAAGGAGCCAATTTGGTGGATATGACTCTTCCTCTTACTTCAATAGCTTTCTCCAAGTTTTCTTTCGACACTTTGTAGCCTGACGCAAGTTGAGCCAAATCATTCGCTTCTTGATTCTTCAATCTAGGAATGTGTCTGATGGCCACATTGTCGAATTTTTTGAGAAGTCTGTTAGCTATTACGAAGTACATAATCAAATTCTCTTTGACACATTTATATTCTCTTGTCAATTGTTTTATCACCAACTCAGAGTCACCCATTATTTCGACCCTTGTTGCCCCCAATTCCAACAATATTTCAAGTCCGGCAATCAAAGCTTCATATTCTGCTTCATTATTTGAACATAAGCCTTCGACTTTGTACTTGAATTTTGTTTGAATTTTGTCAGGAGAAATAATTAGCATTCCAATACCAGTTCCATTCTTATGACTGGAACCGTCGAAATATAACTTCCATGGCTCTAATTCGACATATTTTACTTCATTTTCATTTATAGAATGGTCAGCTATGAAATCAGCAACCACTTGTCCCTTAACAGCCTTTAAAGGCAGATATTTTAAGGAATATTCTGTCAATGCCAAAGCCCATTTCCCAATTCGACTATGTAAAATGGATTTAGATAACATATACTTTATTACGTCGAAATGAGAAGAAACATATACATCAACAGGTTTTATATAGTGCTTTAACTTTGTACAAGAGAAATATACACACAAACATAATTTTTCTATCACACTATATCTAGTTTCAGCATCATTTAGGACTCTGCTGAGATAATAGATGGCCCTTTCGACGCCATTTTCATCTTCTTGACACAACATGCTTCCCAAAGTTTTGTCTGATGCCGAAATGTATAACCTCATACTTCTTTTTCTACAAGGAGACATCAAAACTTGAGGACTAGCCATATACTCTTTGATCTTGTCGAAGGCATCTTGTTGTTCTTGCCACCATGTGAAATCTTCCTTCTTTAGTCGAAGTAGAGGTGAGAAGGCTTGTGTCTTCCCACTAAGGTTGGAAATGAACCTTCTGAGAAAGTTGATTTTCCCTAGTAGAGACTGCAATCCCTTCTTTGTCGATGGCGCTTTCGCTTCCATTATGGCTTTGGCTTTGTTTTCATTTATTTCGATCCCTTTCTTGTGGACCACAAAACCTAAGAAATCACCCGCCTGCACACCAAAAGCACATTTAAGGGGATTCATTTTTAAACCAAACTTTCTCATCCTTTCAAAGGACTGTCGAAGATGGTCTATATGACTTGTTCCTGAAACGGACTTAACCACAATATCATCAATGTATACTTGCATAAAAGTGTCGATAAAGTCATGAAAAATTGAATTCATGGCTCTTTGATAAGTTGCTCCAGCATTTTTTAAACCAAAGGGCATTACTACCCATTCATAGGTTCCTATTGCTCCATGTCGCGGTGAAAATTAGATACCATAGTTATTAATGAACTAGGATCACATTTTTAATATCACCACCGGTCTTTGATTTTATCCAAGGGAAGGGAGAAAAACCGAATACCCACAATGCAATGCAAATGCACTAAGATTCTAAGTTCGGGGGTTGGTTATACCTAGGGAAGGTGTTAGCATCCTAGATATCTGTAGTACTCTACAGGAACCTCTTGATTTTATTTTATGTTATCTGTTATTTGTTTTGCTAAGGGTTTAAGGGTAGGTAATTTATTATTTTTTAATCCTAAGTGTGCTCGACAAGATATCGCATCTTGTGCCTACATATCCTGTCAGGAGGGAATCAGAGCACTTGTAGTTCCTTATTAAGGATACTAAATGTTTTAAAGGTTTAGGAGAGGAAGATGAGTCAACATCTTGAGAAAGACCACCACAGTTTTGAAAATGTTTGAATTTTGTGGGGTATGGGATTGTATGTCCCTTTCTTTGAGATGATTAACATCTAATTCTCTTGTGTGGAGAATTAGGTGGGCTAAAGTTTGATTTAAAAAGTCAAAATTAAGGGGGGACTACCCTAGGAAATCTATCCTAAGTTGTCTAATAGTCTTAACTTAAGGGTGTCGATTATGATGCAAATGATGTGCACCATGCACAATAACATGGTTATCATGCATGGGATTTTCCCTTGGATATTTATGCGATTAAATGTTATTTAGGTGAGGGTGCTAGCTAAGTGATGCTAGACTTGTGTCTTGTGACCAAAAGGTTGAATGCGATGCCCGAAGGCGATCGACTTATATGGGTAGAAAATGGGCTCGACGTTGGATCGAAGATTTTTTATAAGTTTGAAAAGGTTTAAACAGTATATCAAATAAGCATACATCGAGCAAGAACATAAGATCAGATAAGTAAACATACAAGCGATGCACACTCGAGCGTGAGGAGATTCTAACGATGGAACGATTTATTAAGAAAAGAGATTGATTCTTAAGATTTATTATTGTGAAAATTACGTTTAGAGATTATTAATTAGCAAAAAAAAGTTAAAGGTTTCATGTTTAAAATGTTTTTAATTATCTTGAAAAGTTCTAAAATTAGAGTTATATAAAAGGCCAATAAAATTCTTATAAATTAGAAAAGATTTTATTTTATTGTTTTTAGTTAAAGTTTTATAAAGGTTTACTAATTAAAAAAAAGTTTTTACTTAATAAAAGTTTAGATTATATTTAAAAAAAAGAGTGATATTTTAGATATAAAAAAGAAATTATTTCAAGGTTATATTAAAAAAACACTTTCAATTAAAGGAATTAAAAAAAGGGGTACTTATACTAAAAATTTAAATTTTAATCCTAAAAAAAGCTGTTTAGTTTTAATATTATAAAAAGGTTCTTGTTTTATTTATGTAAGAGAAAAAAAAACTAAGAATGGAGGGTGCATGATAAAGCATACGTGCGTGCCTGTGATTATCGGAAAAAAAAATTCAGAGGAAAAAGAAAAAATAAAAAAAAGCTTCAAACCCCTCACGATTTTCTCTCTCTCGATGATTTCTCTCTCGTCACTCATCCTCTCCGTCTCTCTCAGCTTCTCTCGCTCTCTCTGAAATTAGGGTTTTGTAAACCCTATTTGCGCCGCCACCCACGTCTTCTCTCCCTCGTTCAAACAATCAACAAACAAAAATCCTAAATCTACCCTAATCCCCGATCGAAACCCGATACCCCATTTCATTATGATATCATAGTTTACATATTACATCAGATTAAAGTGTGAAACGAAAACGAAAATGGCTAGTGAAAGTTGAAGGCGGCTTCAAAGATGAGTCTTCCCTTCTACTCCTATCTTCTTCGACCGTGTGTTGTTGATGTTCGTTGATTTTGAAACTTCTTCTTTTTCATGTTCCGGGTGCCTTCGCAATTTGGTTTGTGAGTGGTGATGAAGGGCCGAGTCTATTCGCTTCGAAGCAGTTTCAACGTGACGATGTTGGACGAAAGGCTGTGCGTTGTCTCGCGCGAGGTAAATGTTCTTCTTAATGTGTGTCTTGTATGGTAATTGTGTTGAGGATATGTTTCGTGGCTTTTCTGTGAAATTGGTTTTTTTGTAGGATTTATGAATTTTGGTGATGATGAATTTCTGGCTTTTCTGATACGACTTGAGATGTATATGATTGATGAATGGTTGTGCTCTGTTTGGGGGTTTTTTTGTCGTGTATTGATATGTGCTGGTATAAGATTGGTGATGGTTTTTTGGATTTCAAATTTCCTCCCCTTTGCTGCGTGTATGCTGATTCTTTATATAGGCTTTAGAGAACCCAACTTGTTGAATGCTCTTAATTTGATGGTTGAAACATATCTGTTATAGTTAGGAAAGTCTTTGAAATGTGTCTGAAGCATGTTCCTCTGTATTTGGAATGTTTTTTTAAGTCTGTCTGAACATGTTGTGAGCTGATTTAGAAATTTTTGAATCTAGTTTTGATGATGTCTGACTATATTTGGAAGTTGACGGATACACTTGATTCCTTGCATTTGTGACTTAGCATGATTGTGCTGAGGATTTTGACTATTCCCATTTTGTGGCCATTAAGTTTTAACTGATAAACCCTCTTCATTAACAGGGAAGCAACGCTGCTGGTTGGCTTTGGGGGACTGCAGAAACCTTGGAACTGCTCCTGCGCGATGTTTAAGGATTCTAAGTGCTACTGAAATACTATCCTTAACCAAATTCCTAACATGCTTTCGAAACAAATTCTCTGCAAGCTCTCAGGTTCAAGGATGTCAACATTTATCTCTTTCTCCTCTTTTCTACCTTTCTTTTCTCTTACCATCATCCTCTTTCTTGTTCTATTATCAGGTTGGAAGACATAAGAGGGTGCGGTAATAGTTCTCGCGACTTTCGAACGAAAATAGAAGGTATTCGGTAGAAAATACCGAATGGTACTGCTACTACATTTCAAGATCTTTGTCGTTTTCGGGACAAGACCGCGAAGTCTAACAAGGTTGACATGTTGAACAATTCCAAAGGCGCTCACTTCTGTTCGAAACTGCGGCTCGCCTTGGCTAGCATCTTCAAGTTTCTTCACTGCTATGATATTTGAATCAGGTAACATTCCTTTGAAGACGGAACCAAAACTTCCTCCCAGTTTTCTGAGAAATTCCTTGTTAATCATAAACTTCTTTTTGTTTTGTCAGGTGTATTGCTTTAGAGGACAATATAATCGACGTCCTGTTTCAGAATTTCTCACAGAAACTTCTCCAACTTGGGAATTCTCGGTGACACTTCCTTCATTGCTCAATTAAAGCTCGCATGGCAGGTGGGCAATTTAGAGGAACAACAGGCCTTGAATTATTGTGGTAATGTTGCTTTAACTCAATCGTGACAATGATCCGGCACCACCCTTCAAAGTTTTAAGCGGTATAGCCAGGTACAAACGGGGATACCCTGAATCTTCAGCACCATCTTGTGACGGTCTCTGCAGTCTTTAGGTTTCTGAAAAAAACGTTTGAGTTGGCGAGACATTAAACTTCAACTTGTTAGCTGAGTGGCTATGGCTTTCATTTGCCCATCATGCGTAACATCTGCGAGGAAAGTATAAACCGAATGCTTGTGTCATGACAGTGTTTACCCTTGTAATGCCACTTTCAGAATTTGGCTTAAAATGTAAGCTTTGTCATGTTTTGAATATTGGAAAAGTTATTTTGAATAAATATTGGCATGGATGGTTTTGACTGTTTGAGTCTAATTTGGTTATATTTCTAATTCCTTGATTTACAGGTGGGCTGCTGCAGTGGTATACTTTTCTGGATGCGTTTTTTTCATGAATCTTTTTCTGAAGTTTATCATCTTTTCTCAAAGAAGAAAAATAGGTATTCACTACTACAAGTTTCTCCTCTGCGTTTTAAGGACACGACTCCTGTGCCATTGTGTCGTTCTCATTGCCATTGTTCTTGTGGACTTTGTGATCTTGGCCATTTTTATTTGGAATTGTAACACGTGAATCTTTGGGCTGAAATGTTGTGACTCCAACTTGTAAAAATTGAACATCAACATAATGGAAATGGTATTAGGATTTTGTACCTGATCTTGTCCTCACATTTTGAACTTGAATTTGTATTTTGGAAATAAACTTGACATGGGACCTTAAATCTTGTAATCTTGCATTTATGAATCCAAGTAGCAGCAGAATGTTTAATGACTTTACTCGTCACCTTTTTGTTATGGAGGGGTTTCAGTATGTCGCTACATTTGGGATTGGTATAGGCTGCAAATAATGCTTTGGTGATGACTCCAAAGGCCCATCCTTTCTACTGTTGACCTTCTTAGTATTCAAACTTTCAAAGGAAACACTTCTTAGTAAATTAGTCACATTTGTCACTTAAAATGTCATTCTGCTTGAGGTGCTCATTGCATTTATGTCTAGCATTGGAAAATTGCATGCCTTCACTTATAGATTTGCCTGTCCAATACAAATGTTTTATAACGTACATATTGAGAAAGTTTACAGCATCTCTAGACGAGCTCCCTTTCACTTTGGCCTTCTAGGCTTTTAGTTGAATAGATAAAGTTTTCTCGACCCTTGGGGCATCTTAAACTTGGTTCCAACGTCAGCTTTTAATAATTTCAAAAGCTGACTCATTTCAACCTCAGCCTTGTAGTTCCTCATGAATACTCTTATTCAATTATCAAGACCATGACAATGATTAAGAATTGTTCTAAGCATATAGGCATCTTGTATTAATCTTAGGCTTTGAAATAAATGTGTCAACTTAAAATGACGTAAAAAGGGCTTTTTGCGGCAAAAGATATTCATGTTTGCATTTCAAATAAAAATCCGATTCTATTTTGCCTTGGCTTTGAACTTAGAACCAATGAAACTCTTGAATCTTATAAATCCAATTCAGGAACCATGACGGAATCTTGAACGTGGACAAAGAAACGTTAGTTTGCTTATTCGTGAGGTATCTCAGTATGAAGCCAATAATAGGTCTTAAACCTTGAAATCAAATAGTATACTTTAAATTTATTCTTCTTTAGATCACAACATTATACAAACCACGCGAGACATCCTCTTATTGAGTTAAATCTTAGGACAAACTAAATGTTCAAGAATTTAATATCATTTGAAACATCCTTGAATCCAATACCATTATCTTTAAATAAGCATAAACACCATGTCTTGGGGAGCTGACAGAGGGGAGAAAAGGATGCCATCTTGTAATGTAACTTTACCACACAACCAGTGGTCAGTCTCTAGGGACCAATTGTCATATCAGAGGGTATTCTGGACTTAATCTTTGGTGGGGGAAAACTGAGGAGTCTTGAGGGGGAAAAGGCTTGGTAGTGGTTTAGGGATCAAAAAAGGTGAGGGCACAATCTCACAGGAGTCCATACACAATCTTGCAAAGAACAGAAAACCTCCACGAACACACACACAACACAGCCTTCAAGACCTTGAATCTTCTACAGCAGTACCTGTACTCAAAAGAGAAACAAACAGACAAAAACTAGATATAGCGGTTAGTCATGCACGAAAGATGGACCTAATATGCCATGCAAAGAACAAAGGCGGGGATCTTAAGGTCAAAAATTAGGGTGCAACAGATGCCCCTATTTAAGTTTCTCCTATTCGGAGATATGGAGATTGAAATCTTCGTCTCGACGAGATAGGAGAGACTTAAATACAAGCATGCACAAATTTTTGGCCCTAAGATGCCGCAAAATGCACATGATATGGTATGAAATGAAATGCAAGACAAATGTGCTGTGAGGAATAATGTCACAGAGGATAACCGAGGTTGAAACACAACTAAAGAAGGGAAGACCCGACGAGGAACAACTTAACAAAGCAAGACTCCACGGGGAAAGATCTAACACCACTGGGGGAAAGAGACTGCCAACCGACGATCACAAAGATATCTTAGGCAATGATGATGGTTCAAACAATAACTGGTAGCCTAAGCAAATATGTCCATTTGAAATAAAAGGGCGTGTATTACCTACTACCAAACAAATGGTAGCCTGAGCAAGGTAAACACAGAAGGAAAGATGACCTACTACCACCACAGTAGCCTAAGTTAGGCATCTGACCAAATATATCGGTATATTACCTACTATCGAACATATGATAGCCTGAGCAAAGGTAATAACCAAAATAAGCTTCCAATGATCAAAATAATGATTCAGCTTCTCCTCTGAATACCTTGTTTAGAAGGAGAAAAAAAATTGAGGAATCTACTGCCGAGGTCTTCTGGAAATCTACTGCCGAGAATAACCAGGAAAATAATGAGATACCTACTGCCGAAGTCTTCTGGAAATCTGCTGCCGAGAATAACCAGGAAAATATAAAATGAGATACCTACTGCCAAGGTCTTCTGGAAATCTACTACCGAGAATAACCAGGAAAATATAAAATGAGATACCTACTGCCGAGGTCTTCTGGAAATCTACTGCCGAGAATAACCAGAGAATCTAAAATGAAATACCTACTGCCGAGGTCTTCTATCAAGTATTCCACTTGAAAGGGTAGAAAATAATTCATTGCTACGAGGTTGTCTGCCTCAAACAAAAGTCTTGAAATAAACTGCTACGAGGTTGTCAGCATCTTGAAATAAACCGCTACGAGGTTGTCTGCCTCGAGCAAAGTCTTGAAATAAATGTTGTGAGGTTGTCTGCCTCGAACAAAGTCTTGAAATAAGTGTTGCGAGATTGTCTGTCTCGAACAAAGTCTGAAATTGAATACTACGAGGTTGTCTGCCTCGCTTACATCTTGAAATAAACTGCTACGAGGTTGTCTGCCTCTAGCACACTCTTGAAATAAAACGCTACGAGGTTGTGTGCCTCGAGCCAAAATCCACTTGAAAAGGATAAAAATAAACTTCCCCTCGTCTCGGGTCATAAGCCACGGACTGGTCTCAGTTTCTTCTTTAATCAAGTATTTTACTCGAAAAAAAGTAAAAATAAACTTCCCCTCGTCTCGGGTCATAAGCCACAGACTGGTCTCAGTTTCTTCTTTAATCAAGTTTTTCGATTGAAAAGGGTAAAAATAAACCTCCCCTAGTCTCGGGTCATAAGCCACGGACTGGTCTCAGTTTCTTCTTTAATCAAGTTTTTTCGCTTGAAAAGGGTAAAAATAAACCTCCCATAGTCTCGGGTCATAAGCCACGGACTGGTCTCAGTTTCTTCTTTGGGGACAGAAAATCCACTACCGATTTACTGGGTAGTTCACAAAGAAAGATCATCTGCTACCGGTTTACTGGGTAGTCCACGATGAAAATATTACCTGCTACCGATTTACTGGGTAGTCGGCACAGAAAATTCTACTACCGATTTATTGGGTAGGAAAATATTATTTGCTACCGATTTACTGGGTAGTCCTTAGAGAAAATATTGTCTGCTACCGATTTACTGGGTAGAAAAGATTGACTGCTACCGATTTACTGGGTAGTCAGCGAAGAAAATATCACATGCTACTGGTTTACTGGGTAGAAAGAAAAAAATATTACTTGCTACCGATTTACTGGGTAGAAAATATCAGCTGCTACCGATTTACTGGGTAGAATATTACCTACTACCGATTTACTGGGTAGTCAGCGAAGAAAAGATCATATGCTACCGGTTTACTGGGTAGTAAAAAATATTACTGCTACCGATTTACTAGGTAGTCAGTGAAGAAAAAAAAGAATTATCTACTGGGGATAGACAAACTGCCTTGAGGAGACTGCCATTCGTCATCCAGGTAGAGAACTGAGCTCAAATAAAGAGCTACCACTTGTTGTCTGGATTTAAATCCCATAATAGTGCTGGAGGAATAATTTTTTTCTTCCATAGAGATCTTTTAATATATTCCTTTTGGGGAGATAGGGTGCAAAATAAATGCACGCTTGATTTAGGTTCAATAGCCCAGAGATATCCAAAATTGTGATTGTCAGGGACCAAAGTTAAATTCAGGAAATAACTGAAAAGAAACGGTCAAGCAAGACTCAAATCGATGAGGAGTGAACTCAAACGGGGTTTTATCTTTGTCCAAAATGGAAAAGAAAACTAAAGCAACCATCTTCCACGAGGATCAAACTCATGTGGGGAATTAGAAAGAGTGTGCTTTTTCTGCCTAGAGCTGACAATTCTACTTGGAGGGAGCAGACAAACCCAGTCACTTGGAGATAAGCGCAACCAAAGTGAAAGAAACAGACAAACAAACACAAAGATGCAAGATGCAAAATGCGCAAATGCCATGAATCTACATGAAAGAATGTCATGCTATGCTTATGCTTATGCTGACAAGACAACAAGAAGGAAACTAGAGACGAAAACAAGCATCTCGATACGGATACTCAGTCCATCTTCGCAATATAAGAAGCATCACTGGGGATGAATGAAAAACCGTATATGGAAACATATCCTGCTTCAAGGTTTCAAATCTCTGGGGGAAAATAGAGCACTCCACTTAGGGATGAACATCGTGACCTCACTTAGGATTGTCAAGATGAACCTTGTGATCCTGTTGGGAACGCGAAAGATTCACTGGGAACGAATCAAACTCATGAACGAAAAGACTTCAATGGGGGATAAAATAAATATCCACTGCGAACTAACGTAGTCTGAATGAAAGTTGTAACTAGATAAAATAAATATCCGCTTCGTCAGGGAAACTTGGATCAATAGTAGTTGGAAATGTCGGAGATAAAAATTTCGAGAGGATGAAATAAACATCCGCCTTCACTGGAGAAGATTGAGATAGTGATAAAATCCACTGAGGAGTGAAATAAACACTCGCTTCGCTGGGGAAGGTTGAAACCAAAGAAATTCACTGAGGATTCTTAGGTTGCTGACTGAAGAAACCTGCGTCAAGCGTGTTATAACTTCTTGAAATAGAGATTCACCGGGGAATAGTCGCGACCACCTGAAGTAAAACTTACTAGGGAGTCGTCACATTACTTGGGATAGAAACAAAGTAGTTCTGTTTTGGTGATCTGCGTGGTAGTCGCCATTTTGATTAACAGTTATTGCGAATGGAGGAAGAGTGATCTTCACTTCTCAAAATGCCCCAGATCATGGTTTATAAGAAGAAGTCATCCCAAGAGGATTTTACAGAAAACTTGGCGTCCAACTGTCCCAATGTTTTCAAACCCTTGGAGAGATTGTTGAATCTCGACGTAACTGGCCCGGATTGACTGCGTTCTGTAACCGACTCTTCAAATTCTTTGAGAGATTTACCAAATCTCGACGTAATTGCCCCAGATTGACGGTGTTGTAACCGAGTCTTCAAATTCTTTGAGAGATTTACCAAATCTCGACGTAACCGCCCCAGATTGACGGTGCTGTAACCGAGTCTTCAAATTCTTTGAGAGATTTACCAAATCTCGACGTAACTGCCCCAGATTGACGGTGTCCTGAATAACCGAGTCTTCAGACTTGCCCCTTGGGGTCAGACTATGAAAGAAACAACTGGGCAACAACCTGCCCCTACTTAGTAGAGTCTTCAGGTATCGTGCCCCTGGATATAGTCGTCTTTGAAATGATCTGCCATCTACTAATCAGAGCTTCAAATCTCAAAAGATCTAGCTCATTGCTGATGCTCGTATGCTAGCTTCTATGATGTCAAGCAATGTTAGCACGCAGAAAATGTTAATTCTGAAACTCCTAATGCAACATATGTTTGTCTTGAAAATTTATTGAAAAAAAGTTTTGGTGGTTGAATTGCCGATTTTATAATGCCAAGACAAATTTGAGTATAGCTCATGGGAGTCAGGAAACGATATCTCAAAGAGTATGCTTTCGAAACAAACCTTGCTTCAATTAGGACTTTTAAGGGTTGTATCTTGGTTTTGTTCACGGTTTAAGAAACAAAGGATATAAGGCTCAAAGTTTGTTTGTGCCCACCCCATCTTCGTGATATTTTACTCCATATTTTTTTTAATTACCCTGCCCCAGGTTAAGAATGAGGGGTTTTTGATTTGGAAGAAGAAAACTCCTACTTCAAAGGCTCAAAAAGGGTTAACGAGGGTCTATCTCCCTTATACCTCCAGTGTTTAGGGATTTAAAACAATGCCTTATATCACTAGCAGAGTTTTATTCAAAAGCATACAACAAGAGATCTTGCGTTTGATTTCATCATCCTCCATCCAATTCTCTGCCAAGGCAAGAGACTGGGGTAGTATTGGCATTATAAAATAGAAAGAGCATTTTAAAAGGAGTGAAACAAATGGATTTCTTCAAGACAACCATTATCATTGCATTAATTATTCAAAGTAACAAATTCTTACACGCAGACATGCTCATAATCAAAGAAATAACAACAAGATGCAAGCAAATGAATAAACATCTTAATGGTATTTGGAGTAAGCTCTACTCTTGATTCCACTGGCTTGGAAGGAACTTCTCGAGTCTTCACGTCCATCAGCACAAAGGTGTTCCATTCACAACTGGGCTTCCTCCCCTGAAGGTCAGCACTTCATCGTCGATCATCTCTTGGACCTTTTCTTGGAAAACCTTACAACCTTCAATCGAATGCCCCAACACTCCGTCATGAAATTCACAACAAGTATCTGGATTGAACCAAGGAGGGCGAGATTTCATGGCTCTGGTTTTTCTCGGTGCCATCACTGAGTTTCGGGCAAAGTAAGACCACAATTGACTGTAAGTCATTGGGATTAGGTCAAACCAACGAGTCTTTTCTTCTGGACTATTTAGGGGTCTCTGCTGATCTTGACGCTGATTCTGGTGATTCACATTCTGAATTCGTCGATTCTGACGTTGATCCTGATGAGTCAACCTTTGTCGTTTGTACGGACGTCCCTGAGGTAGTGATTGCTGGCACTGAACAGGCGCTGCATACTGACGTTTGTGATAAGGCACCGGAACTGGAGCTTACAAAGTCCGAGGAGAGTCCAAAATTGCATTGACTTCAACACTTCTTTCCTCTCGAGAACCGCTAATAGATTTCTCTTCATCGGCTTGTCTATTTGAGACGTCTTTAATTTTCCCACTTTTGAGTGCATTCTCGATGTTCACTCCGACTTCCATAATTTTAGAGAATTCTAAGGGCACAACGTCTATCATTCTAACATAATAAGAGTTTGACAGTGTTTTTAGAAACATCTTGGCCAACTCCTTCTCTGAAAGTGGTGGCTGAACTTGGGCTGCCAATTCTTTCCATCGTTGTGCATATTCCCTGAAGGATTCGTTGTTTCTCTGACTCATGTTCATCAATTGGTCACTGTCTGGAGCCCTGTCCACATTATAATTGTATTGTCTCATAAAAGCATTAGCTAAGTCTTCCCAAGACTGAATACGGTTCCTTTCTAGCTTCATGTACCATATCAAGGATGCCCCAGATAAACTTTCTTGAAAGCAATGAATCATCAGCTTGTCATTGTCGACATAAGTGGTCATCTTTCGACAAAACATCGTCAAATGGTACCTTGGACAACTAACACCCTTGTACACTTCGAAGGTAGGCATTTTAAACTTCGGTGGAATAACCACGCCTGGAACTAAACACATGTCAGGAGCCTTAAGACCAGATGCGTTAGGTCCTTTCAACATTTTCAATTGTTCTTGGAGGTCACGAAATCCCTTTTCAATTTCTCCCAATCTAGGATCATCCATAATTGTCACCTGACGGGCGTTTTGAGAATCCGGCATATACCTTAGAAAATGGGAAGCTCTTTCATTAACTTGACCAACCAGGTTATCTTGCACAGGCTGAAATCGAGTAGGAACATCCACTTGTGGAGCATCGTCAGGAAGAAAACCAAACATTGGATTAGTCATCACTCTGAAGCCTGAAGCGGGATCCACACTTTGCGTTATATCCATTATCCCCAGTAAACACTTCAAGTTCGATTGCCGGAAGATCAGCTGAGCGACACGAAAATAGGACTGAATGAGCTGAGGTAGAGAAATGATGTATGCAAAGAGGATGCAATGCTAAAGATGCAATGCAAATCCAACAAGTTTCATGGAGCTCAGCTATTTATAATCGTCAAGGAATATCAAAAGACTCGATTTTAGTAATCATAAAAAAACAATTACAGTCATTAGTATCGGAATACTAAATGATTGATTTATTACAAAAATTGATTAAAACGCGTCTGTACGCCTTACAAGAGTCATAACGTAAAGCTAAATAAAAGCTAATAATGATGGATCTAAGGAGACTCTTCCAACGGTCTTCTTTGACTTTTTCTTCCAATTGAGCTTCTTTCCAGTATGTTCTCCTTTTGTAGTTGTCTTATCTTGAATATGAACTTTATCCTGAAATAGTAACTCCACCAGTTAAGAATGTTCTGCATAGTTAGTCATCAACTAGTCCTCATGAATTGGAGATAATAGCTTTTTATCTTGTCTTGAACTTTTCTTCATTTGCCAGTAAAGTCTCTAATCTCCTTAGATCGTCCAAGTTATGACTATTGTAAGTGTACTTCGACGTTTTTTTTTTTTAAGAGTCCATGATATTATTACGATGTTTACAAATAAGGCTAAGTTCCATGAATCCTTATGATATGATGCTAATGTAATGCGGGGATGCAAACACATAGAGCACAAAACACAAAGCCCACACAAGCAATCAAACAGATAAGGATCCTCGGTTCAAAGGAGCGTGAACGGAGTCAAGGTCTACCCATCCCATAAGGTAGTATGGTTTCAAATGTACCTGCAGAACGGGTTCTAAAAGTTCCCAAAGTCTACGACCCATCTTTCGGATATTATCGACTTCCCAAATTACTCGGTTAGTCAATAATATTCTCAAGAGAATCTCGTCTGAGTGTAGTATCGCGTGACAACTATTTGGAAATAGACTCCCGCATAGTCACCGCACTACATTCTAAAAGGCCAAGTAGGTTTAAAGGTGCTACGGTCCTCAGTCTTAAGGGCTCTTGGTCGAAGTTAATATCGTTTTCACGAATGAACTCGTTCAAACAATATTAAGTTCAAAAGAACCTAAACTGAGCGATGATTTTCTCAATTCGACTTTTCAGGAATCGATTCCGTCAAAGTACCCTTGACCATATCATCTCCTATAATTCACTCAAGTCCGGGTCTAGGACTCTCACCACTCAAGAATCCCTCCAAACAGCAAAACAAATATATAACAGATAACATAAAAAAATATCAAGTTAGGGGGAACCCTCTTATGAGAGTCCCCAGTGAAGTCGCCATTTCTGTCGCGGTGAAAATTAGATACCATAGTTATTAATGAACTAGGATCACATTTTTAATATCACCACCAGTCTTTGATTTTATCCAAGGGAAGGGAGAAAAACCGAATACCCACAATGCAATGCAAATGCACTAAGATTCTAAGTTCGGGGGTTGGTTATACCTAGGGAAGGTGTTAGCATCCTACATATCTGTAGTACTCTACAGGAACCTCTTGATTTTATTTTATGTTATCTGTTATTTGTTTTGCTAAGGGTTTAAGGGTAGGTAATTTATTATTTTTTAATCCTAAGTGTGCTCGACAAGATATCGCATCTTGTGCCTACATATCCTGTCAGGAGGGAATCAGAGCACTTGTAGTTCCTTATTAAGGATACTAAATGTTTTAAAGGTTTAGGAGAGGAAGATGAGTCAACATCTTGAGAAAGACCACCACAGTTTTGAAAATGTTTGAATTTTGTGGGGTATGGGATTGTATGTCCCTTTCTTTGAGATGATTAACATCTAATTCTCTTGTGTGGAGAATTAGGTGGGCTAAAGTTTGATTTAAAAAATCAAAATTAAGGGGGGACTACCCTAGGAAATCTATCCTAAGTTGTCTAATAGTCTTAACTTAAGGGTGTCGATTATGATGCAAATGATGTGCACCATGCACAATAACATGGTTATCATGCATGGGATTTTCCCTTGGATATTTATGCGATTAAATGTTATTTAGGTGAGGGTGCTAGCAAAGTGATGCTAGACTTGTGTCTTGTGACCAAAAGGTTGAATGCGATGCCCGAAGGCGATCGACTTATATGGGTAGAAAATGGGCTCGACGTTGGATCGAAGATTTTTTATAAGTTTGAAAAGGTTTAAACAGTATATCAAATAAGCATACATCGAGCAAGAACATAAGATCAGATAAGTAAACATACAAGCGATGCACACTCGAGCGTGAGGAGATTCTAACGATGGAACGATTTATTAAGAAAAGAGATTGATTCTTAAGATTTATTATTGTGAAAATTATGTTTAGAGATTATTAATTAGCAAAAAAAAGTTAAAGGTTTCATGTTTAAAATGTTTTTAATTATCTTGAAAAGTTCTAAAATTAGAGTTATATAAAAGGCCAATAAAATTCTTATAAATTAGAAAAGATTTTATTTTATTGTTTTTAGTTAAAGTTTTATAAAGGTTTACTAATTAAAAAAAAGTTTTTACTTAATAAAAGTTTAGATTATATTTAAAAAAAAGAGTGATATTTTAGATATAAAAAAGAAATTATTTCAAGGTTATATTAAAAAAACACTTTCAATTAAAGGAATTAAAAAAAGGGGTACTTATACTAAAAATTTAAATTTTAATCCTAAAAAAAGCTGTTAGTTTTAATATTATAAAAAGGTTCTTGTTTTATTAATGTAAGAGAAAAAAAACTAAGAATGGAGGGTGCATGATAAAGCATACGTGCGTGCCTGTGATTATCGGAAAAAAAAATTCAGAGGAAAAAGAAAATATAAAAAAAAGCTTCAAACCCCTCACGATTTTCTCTCTCTCGATGATTTCTCTCTCGTCACTCATCCTCTCCGTCTCTCTCAGCTTCTCTCGCTCTCTCTGAAATTTGGGTTTTGTAAACCCTATTTGCGCCGCCACCCACGTCTTCTCTCCCTCGTTCAAACAATCAACAAACAAAAATCCTAAATCTACCCTAATCCCCGATCGAAACCCGATACCCCATTTCATTATGATATCATAGTTTACATATTACATCAGATTAAAGTGTGAAACGAAAACGAAAATGGCTAGTGAAAGTTGAAGGCGGCTTCAAAGGTGAGTCTTCCCTTCTGCTCCTATCTTCTTCAACCGTGTGTTATTGATGTTCGTTGATTTTGAAACTTCTTCTTTTTCATGTTCCGGGTGCCTTCGCAATTTGGTTTGTGAGTGGTGATGAAGGGCCGAGTCTATTCGCGTCGAAGCAGTTTCAACGTGACGATGTTGGACGAAAGGCTGTGCGTTGTCTCGCGCGAGGTAAATGTTCTTCTTAATGTGTGTCTTGTATGGTAATTGTGTTGAGGATATGTTTCGTGGCTTTTCTGTGAAATTGGTTTTTTTGTAGGATTTATGAATTTTGGTGATGATGAATTTCTGGCTTTTCTGATACGACTTGAGATGTATATGATTGATGAATGGTTGTGCTCTGTTTGGGGGTTTTTTTGTCGTGTATTGATATGTGCTGGTATAAGATTGGTGATGGTTTTTTGGATTTCAAATTTCCTCCCCTTTGCTGCGTGTATGCTGATTCTTTATATAGGCTTTAGAGAACCCAACTTGTTGAATGCTCTTAATTTGATGGTTGAAACATATCTGTTATAGTTAGGAAAGTCTTTGAAATGTGTCTGAAGCATGTTCCTCTGTATTTGGAATGTTTTTTTAAGTCTGTCTGAACATGTTGTGAGCTGATTTGGAAATTTTTGAATCTAGTTTTGATGATGTCTGACTATATTTGGAAGTTGACGGATACACTTGATTCCTTGCATTTGTGACTTAGCATGATTGTGCTGAGGATTTTGACTATTCCCATTTTGTGGCCATTAAGTTTTAACTGATAAACCCACTTCATTAACAGGGAAGCAATGCTGCTGGTTGGCTTTGGGGGACTGCAGAAACCTTGGAACTGCTCCTGCGCGATGTTTAAGGATTCTAAGTGCTACTGAAATACTATCCTTAACCAAATTCCTAACATGCTTTCGAAACAAATTCTCTGCAAGCTCTCAGGTTCAAGGATGTCAACATTTATCTCTTTCTCCTCTTTTCTACCTTTCTTTTCTCTTACCATCATCCTCTTTCTTGTTCTATTATCAGGTTGGAAGACATAAGAGGGTGCGGTAATAGTTCTCGCGACTTTCGAACGAAAATAGAAGGTATTCGGTAGAAAATACCGAATGGTACTGCTACTACATTTCAAGATCTTTGTCGTTTTCGGGACAAGACCGCGAAGTCTAACAAGGTTGACATGTTGAACAATTCCAAAGGCGCTTACTTCTGTTCGAAACTGCGGCTCGCCTTGGCTAGCATCTTCAAGTTTCTTCACTGCTATGATATTTGAATCAGGTAACATTCCTTTGAAGACGGAACCAAAACTTCCTCCCAGTTTTCTGAGAAATTCCTTGTTAATCATAAACTTCTTTTTGTTTTGTCAGGTGTATTGCTTTAGAGGACAATATAATCGACGTCCTGTTTCAGTATTTCTCACAGAAACTTCTCCAACTTGGGAATTCTCGGTGACACTTCCTTCATTGCTCAATTAAAGCTCGCATGGCAGGTGGGCAATTTAGAGGAACAACAGGCCTTGAATTATTGTGGTAATGTTGCTTTAACTCAATCGTGACAATGATCCGGCACCACCCTTCGAAGTTTCAAGCGGTATAGCCAGGTACAAATGGGGATACCCTGAATCTTCAACACCATCTTGTGACGGTCTCTGCAGTCTTTAGGTTTCTGAAAAAAACGTTTGAGTTGGCGAGACATCAAACTTCAACTTGTTAGCTGAGTGGCTATGGCTTTCATTTGCCCATCATGCGTAACATCTGCGAGGAAAATATAAACCGAATGCTTGTGTCATGACAGTGTTTACCCTTGTAATGCCACTTTCAGAATTTGGCTTAAAATGTAAGCTTTGTCATGCTTTGAATATTGGAAAAGTTATTTTGAATAAATATTGGCATGGATGGTTTTGACTGTTTGAGTCTAATTTGGTTATATTTCTAATTCCTTGATTTACAGGTGGGCTGCTGCAGTGGTATACTTTTCTGGATGCGTTTTTTTCATGAATCTTTTTCTGAAGTTTATCATCTTTTCTCAAAGAAGAAAAATAGGTATTCACTACTACAAGTTTCTCCTCTGCGTTTTAAGGACACGACTCCTGTGCCATTGTGTCGTTCTCATTGCCATTGTTCTTGTGGACTTTGTGATCTTGGCAATTTTTATTTGGAATTGTAACACGTGAATCTTTGGGCTGAAATGTTGTGACTCCAACTTGTAAAAATTGAACATCAACATAATGGAAATGGTATTAGGATTTTGTACCTGATCTTGTCCTCACATTTTGAACTTGAATTTGTATTTTGGAAATAAACTTGACATGGGACCTTAAATCTTGTAATCTTGCATTTATGAATCCAAGTAGCAGCAGAATGTTTAATGACTTTACTCGTCACCTTTTTGTTATGGAGGGGTTTCAGTATGTCGCTACATTTGGGATTGGTATAGGCTGCAAATAATGCTTTGGTGATGACTCCAAAGGCCCATCCTTTCTACTGTTGACCTTCTTAGTATTCAAACTTTCAAAGGAAACACTTCTTAGTAAATTAGTCACATTTGTCACTTAAAATGTCATTCTGCTTGAGGTGCTCATTGCATTTATGTCTAGCATTGGAAAATTGCATGCCTTCACTTATAGATTTGCCTGTCCAATACAAATGTTTTATAACGTACATATTGAGAAAGTTTACAGCATCTCTAGACGAGCTCCCTTTCACTTTGGCCTTCTAGGCTTTTAGTTGAATAGATAAAGTTTTCTCGACCCTTGGGGCATCTTAAACTTGGTTCTAACGTCAGCTTTTAATAATTTCAAAAGCTGACTCATTTCAACCTCAGCCTTGTAGTTCCTCATGAATACTCTTATTCAATTATCAAGACTATGACAATGATTAAGAATTGTTCTAAGCATATAGGCATCTTGTATTAATCTTAGGCTTTGAAATAAATGTGTCAACTTAAGATGACGTAAAAGGGCTTTTTGCGGCAAAAGATATTCATGTTTGCATTTCAAATAAAAATCCGATTCTATTTTGCCTTGGCTTTGAACTTAGAACCAATGAAACTCTTGAATCTTATAAATCCAATTCAGGAACCATGACGGAATCTTGAACGTGAACAAAGAAACGTTAGTTTGCTTATTCGTGAGGTATCTCAGTATGAAGCCAATAATAGGTCTTGAACCTTGAAATCAAATAGTATACTTTAAATTTATTCTTCTTTAGATCACAACATTATACAAACCACGCGAGACATCCTCTTAATGAGTTAAATCTTAGGACAAACTAAATGTTCAAGAATTTAATATCATTTGAAACATCCTTGAATCCAATACCATTATCTTTAAATAAGCATAAACACCATGTCTTGGGGAGCTGACAAAGGGGAGAAAAGGATGCCATCTTGTAATGTAACTTTACCACACAACCAGTGGCCAGTCTCTAGGGACCAATTGTCATATCAGAGGGTATTCTGGACTTAATCTTTGGTGGGGGAAAACTGAGGAGTCTTGAGGGGGAAAAGGCTTGGTAGTGGTTTAGGGATCAAAAAAGGTGAGGGCACAATCTCACAGGAGTCCATACACAATCTTGCAAAGAACAGAAAACCTCCACGAACACACACACAACACAGCCTTCAAGACCTTGAATCTTCTACAGCAGTACCTGTACTCAAAAGAGAAACAAACAGACAAAAACTAGATATAGCGGTTAGTCATGCACGAAAGATGGACCTAATATGCCATGCAAAGAACAAAGGCGGGGATCTTAAGGTCAAAAATTAGGGTGCAACACTCCAGGGCAACGAAAAGCTGTTTTAGGAACATCTTCTTCAGCAATAAAAATTTGATTATAGCCAGAGTATCCATCAAGCATACTCAAATACTCATGGCCTGCTGCAGAATCTATGAGCATTTCTGCCACTGGCATAGGATATTCATCCTTAGGGGTAGCTGAATTTAAATCTCTAAAATCAATGCATACCCTCAGCTTGCCATTTTTCTTAATTACAGGAACTATGTTTGCAATCCATTCGACATACCTGGTGGTGCGGATGAATCTGCATTTTAGAAGTCTTTCGACCTCTTCTTTTATTTTCGACAAGATTTCTGGTGCGAAGCGTCTGGGAGTCTGCTTCACTGGCTTCTTTCTCTCCATTATTGGCAGCTTCAATTCGACCAAACTCCTGTCTAATCCTGGCATATCGTCGTAATCCCATGCAAAACAGTCTTTGTACTCATTTAGTAATTGGACTATTTCGACTTTGAACTGAGGATCCATCTTGGCGCTGATGTAAGTTGGCCTTCTTTCTGCCCCCAGTCCTAAATTGATTTCTTCTAATGGATCCTGTGCCACCATCTTCATGTTAGTCGATGCTGGATCCTTTTCGAACCCCAAGGGTTCGTCGTCATAGATGGCGTCAAGCTTCTGATTCTGCCATTCGTCAGTCTGATTGTTGTCATAACCTTTTTCAATATCCCTTTGGGGACATTGCTCTTCAAAACCTTCTTTGTTGGCTTCGACAGCCATATATTTTACTTCGGCCTCTAGGGCCGCTTTAAGTTTATTTTCGGCTATATAAGCCGTAATTCTTTCGATCGCTGAGGCTTCACTCATCATAATCATCAAATTCACTTCCCCAACCTGTTGGCTCAATCTGAGAAGTTCCCCATACGTGACTTGGTTCGCCAATTACTTCTTTGTCCCATTGAAAACCACGTGTTGGGTGAAGGTACATGGAACAATAGGCGTTGTCAGTTGCCTTGAAATCGAATTCTGCTGGGTTGCAGGGGGGTATGTGAGCCAAATTCTTGTCGAAACTTTGACTATTCACATTGTTTACTTCAGTCATAAAATAGCTTTGATCTGCTTCAATATTCTCAACAATCCCATCTGGCCTCCAGATGGCTATTCGTTGGTGCATGGATGATGGTATAGCTCCTATCCCATGAATCCACTCTCTTCCAAGCAGCAAGTTATAATTCGCCCTTGAAGCTATCACTATAAACATCGTTGGTCTTGTTATGGTTCCAACAGTTAGGTTCACCTGGATCACTCCCATGGTACTTCCTACTTTTCCCTCATAATTTGACAAAACCATGTTGTGGGGCTTTGTGTCTGAGTCATCCTTTCCAATCTTTTTTACCATGAAATGGGGCATCAAATTCACAGCAGCACCACCATCTACTAATATCTTGTTGACACCAACGTTCTCCACTTTTCCTTTTATGAACAAAGGCTTCAAGTGTGCCTTTATTGCATCATCTGATCTCTCAAAGAAAGCGTTCTGCTCTTCGACACAACCATTGTTCATTATATAATAACACACAGGCCTGAGCCCCATGCTGTCATCTTCGACATCATCTTCTTCGTCTTCAATTTCCATCACTCTATCATAGTCTCTACGCAGCACTGAAACCACATTGCATACGACAACGAAAGATGCTTCTGAGTCTGACCTAAAATCATCAGTTACTTCATCGTCTTCTGGTACCTTGTTGTTAGGCTTCGACATCCCCACCATGTTGCTTGGTTTGTCCTTTTGAGAGGGCTCGTTTTTTAGAGCAGACTCTTGGTTCATCGTCTGCATGTTCTTGCTTGACTCAGCCTTATTTTCATCAACAGTGTTTTCTTTGATTTTGTTCTTTTCTGCAGCCTCCTTTTCTGCTCTTTTCTGTCTTTGGAACCTTCTCCACTGAGACCTTGACATTGGATTCTTTCCTTTATAGTTCTCTGATGGGTATGGTCTTGGTTTCTGTTTTTCGACCTCCCTTTTTCCTTCCATGGAGGAACGCCTCTGTATTTCAAAATTCTTCCATCTTTTCTGCCCTTGAGCACCTCTGATTGGTTGGACCTACTTGTCATCCTCAGCTTTGACAGATGGCTTGTAAGTCCTATGACGTTCTTCGCCAAACCTTTGGTTGTGATGCTCACTCCTCCTTGGATCGAACCTTCCATTTCTGGCTGCTGGGATTGCCCCCCAGTTTCCTCTTCTTTTGGCTTTCTCCACCCCCTCCAGATTGCTTGCTGCTTTCTTGTCGAACACCGCACTACAACGTGGGCACAACATGACTTCGGCCTTCTTTCTCTGGCACCTTTGGATGAATTCGACTAAGCTCTCCTCCTCCTTAGGGTAAGCCAACTTCTGATACTCTTCTCAACGGGGTTCTTCGTCAATTTCTGTTTGTTTCTTCTGAGAAATTTCCACCATGTTGATATCCACATTCTGGTCATCAATGAGACTTAATTTATTCATTCTTTCAATAAGTCTTGCCTCTTCTTCAGCATTCCCTTTCGCCTGGTCGAAGCTTCCCCCTGAGGGTATGTTCCTGGAGATGAATTTGCAGCATTGCTCGACTGAGTTTCCTTTAGGGTCTTCCATTGTTCTACGCAAAATCCCATAAGGAGCGGGTTTCACAAGGCCTTCAGCAGCCTCTGCCTTGATTCTGGTAACGTTCTTATTGACTGGTTTCATGATGTTGAACTTGTCAGCAACTCTCATTGTCTCTATTTTGTCATGATTAAGGCCTTCAGTAGCCTCCTCTTTGATGATAGGGGCATTATCATTTGCTCCTTCATCAGTATCTTCAAAGACATCTCCCCATCCAGTTGGCTGGATTTTGTTGATGTCAATACGAGAACTCGGGGGTGTAGAGTATTTCACGAGATAGTCGAATTTTCCACTGGGCTCTCCTAAAGTATCCCAAATTACTCCATCTTCAGCAATTTTGTTGCTATTCTCTTCGTCGAAACCTTCAGTAATTCCAACTGCGTTCTGGTTGTTGAAACCTTCAGTAGTTTCCTCCTTCTTCTGACTGTCGAAGACTTCAGTGTCTCCAACTTTGTTCTTACTGTCGAAACCTTCAATAGTCTCAACTTTGTTGATATAGTCATTCAAATTTCCTACATCAAGATTTTCAGTAATCTTGATCAACACTGGCTGGTCTACAAAGTCTTTGGATACTTTTTTCCCCTCCTTGTCTAGGAGATCATCAGCAACCTCCACCATGTTGATATTATTGTCGAAGCCCTCAGCAGCTTCCACCATTTCAAAACTACAATCAGAGGCTACTTCGACTTCCACCATATTCACAGTGGAAGGTTCAGCATAATTGGCTTCGACCACCTGCATGGGGTTTGAGTCAATCCTCATCTGTTGTTTTGATTTGTCTCCAAACTTCAGTCTTCCATCACAGATTGCATTCTGAACAAGATCCCTAGAAAGGAAACATTGAGAAGTTTTATGACCCAAAAAGTTATGGTATTTGCAAAAACCTCTCTTTTTCTGTTGGTCCACAGGAGGCTCTTTAGCGCCTGCTGGTTTTATTAATTGACCATCTTTGACTAATAAGTCGAAAATTTTGTCACACTTGGTGACGTCGAACGTATAAGTTCTTTTAGGAAACCTATCATTCTTTTCAGGTTCGACTGGATTTTTCCCATTCGACGGAGTTAGTACTTTACATGCGTATGGTGGGCCTGACTTTAGTTCTGCCAGATCAATTTCTTGTTCGTCGAACAAAATTAGTTCATTTTCGTCACCATCATCATCCTGGCATACTCCTACATAGGCCACTCTTTCCTTTTTATTTTTATTTGATCTAAATTTCTCAGCTTTTAGCCTTTCAATTTGTCTTACCCTATCTGCTAATTGTGCCATATCTCTCAAATATTGAGTGTCTAATTTCTTTCTTATAGAATAATCTAGACCCCCTGCAGCCATTTCGACTAACTCTTGTTCTGGCACTTGTGTGAAACATCTTGCCTTAAGCAACCTGAACCTATTTAGGTAATCATCTATAGGCTCTGAAAATTTCCTCTTAACAGTGGCTAATTCCTTCAAACTTATCTTAGTCTGACCCATATAAAATTGTTCATGGAACAATCTTTCTAATTGGGCCCATGTGAATATAGAGTTCGCAGGCAAGGATGTAAACCAGGTAAACGCATTTTTTGTCAAAGAACTTGGGAAGTATTTCATCTTCAAATTTTCATTATGGGCTATTTCTCCCGCTTCGATCAAATAACGCGCTATATGTTCTATGGTGGATTCGCTAGTGTGCCCTGAAAATTTGGTAAATTTGGGGACTTTCCACCTTGGGGGTAATTCCTGTTGTAGAACATATTCAGATAATGGGGAAGCATAACTAGGCCTTTGTAATCCTACATTTACCCCATTTTGCGCCATTATCCTTTCGACCATGGCTACTAAATTGTTTTCGGCAGGCAGGTTATTATATCGTATTCGCTGTCGCAACACATCATCAGTATCTTCGCCTCTCTGGACGATTACCCTCATAGGTTCTTGTTGAACGGGGATTTCGACACGAGGCTGTTCGACCACTGCCTCTTGGTTTCTAGGGTTTTCCTGAGGATTTTCTAAAGGCCTTTGATTTATTGTGGGTTCCTCTTCGACATTTACTACCGGGTTTTGAATTACTTGTTCTCTTTGTCGCGTTTGAGGAACACCAAAAAAGTCAGCAATACGTGCCATTTGCGCAGCCAACAACTGGTTGGTTTGGGTAGTGTTTTGTATTAAAGGATTAAACACTGCTCCCATTTGTTGTGTCAACATTTGGACCATATCATGATTACTTTCGTCCATTTGTTGTCGAATTACTTGTGCATAATTATTTGTAATTGCTGGCATTTGGAAATTTGGTAGGGGTTGGTTCAATCTACTCATATTTCCACCATATCCCGACCCTTGTAGTGGTGAAGACACGTGGACCATGGCATCAGAATACAAGGATGGTGCATTTTGCAAGTTTGCCATTACTGAAGTTGGCATTCCATATGGTTGTTCTCTACCAAACATGGGCATGGAAAAATTTGTCTGAAATGGCCTATAATTATGTCCTCCAGGAGGAGGCGTCCCCATGGGCATCGAATGTCCCATTGTGGACGAACTAGGCATATTTTGGGAGAGCGAAACCGCTGGTATAGATCCTGTTGATGAAGGCCTAGCCTCTTCTAGAACAGGGTTTGAATCCACATTTCCCCCTGTCGAAGGGATAGGGTTGGAAACTGGAATGGTTTCATTTGGATTTGGATTATTTGGCTGATTTGCCATTCTTCTTACTCTTGTTCTTTTAGGTCTTTCTACGTCGGTTACAGCTAATTTACCGCTTCTCAAAATCATACAACGAAGTAGAAACTATTTGGCTAAGAGTTATTCTGTAAAAAATTCTAAAATTTTGCACTTGTCCCACTGGGCGTGCCAATTTGTTCGCTGTTGATTTTGGCGAACAACCTCTGGTTTACCAATCTCTTATAAAATTGGGTTACTTGTAGGACCAACCACACAAATCCTGGGATACATGTGCAAATTTATCTAACTCTTAGGATAATGGTGTTTTGATGGTTTGTTTTGTTATATCTTTTTGTATGAATAGTTTGGTTAAAGAACTAAATAACAACTTCTGGCGAAAGATAAGTTGAATGAAATTAAAACTTGGATAAAGTAAATGACAAAGGATAAATGACTGGGAAAAAGTAAAAGCAATTATAAAAGACTTTGAATTTTTATAAACTTAAAAAGATGGTGTTTTACACGTACATTTCCAGATAATAAACTCTTTTCTCTCGCACGGGTACTTTGAGTATTTACAGGAATTTAGTACAAGTTTTCAGACACTAAAATTCTACAACAACTATCCTATTTATAGAAAAATACAATAACTGCCTAATAACGGAAAAATTCTAAATCTTTGACACTTGGCCTTCTGCATGTCTTCTTTTCTTCTAAAGCTTCCACGCGTCTTCTGCCAAACGTTATAACTTTTGAATTTGAATTTTCCCTTTGTGTCGAAACATTGCGCCTCTTCACTTTGTCGAATTGTCGAAAAGTAACAAATGTCCCTTAAACCTTGTCTGACGAAAACTTCCTTACGTTTCTGCCGAAATGTCGAAACTCTGTTCTTGTCAAAGTGTCGAAACTCTGTTCTTGTCGAAGTGTCGAAACTCTGTTCTTGTCGAAGTGTCGAAAACTTCTTTTGAATACCTTCATTTTCTTTCTTCTTCATCTGTAGCCATTTTCTTTAGTTGAAGAACATCATTTTGCCTACCAAGACATGGTGTCGAAAATATATGTCTACACCATCCCACTGCTTCTTTGTGGATGAGAGATCTTTTGAGAATCAAATCTTTTGACGACGGTACTAATTTCCAATTGTTTGTTCAATCTGTTCTTGGCAGAGGTGATAATATTTCTTTTTGGAATTCTTCTTGGTGTGGGGATTCTCTGTTGAAAAACTCTTTTCAAGATCTCTTTGATTCTGCTCCTCACAAGGATGTTTGTGTTGCTGACTACGGAAACTGGTCCAATGATGTGTGGATTTGGAATTTTAACGGTTCAGGCCTGGCGGATGATTTCAATAGCTCTCCCACTGGTCTTCATGATTTACTCGTTAGATTTCAGCTGCGCTCTAACGCGAAGACCTTTGGGAATGGAAATTGGAACCCAATAGAGTTTTCTCTGTCAAGTCTGTTTACTTGCATCCTAATTCTGCTGCTTCTGATTTGCAGCTCCTGGAACTGGATAGGCTGTTCCTGAAGGTTTTGTGGAAGACTTCCATTCCTTTAAAGACTAAGGTTTTCGCTTGGAGGTTGGTTTTAGATAGACTACCGACTCGGTTGTACCTTGCGATTAGAGGTATTGTTGACTCCCCTCATGATAAAGTTTGTGTTCTGTGTTTTCAAGAGGAGGAAGATATCCACCACCTTTTCTTGTCTTGCACCAAAATTCGGCAACTTTGGCAAAAGATTTTTGATTGGATAGGCATAATTCCAATTTTTGGGGAGGCGCTGAATAACTTCGCTCTTCTCTGGTTTCTGGCTTTGGTTGATAGGACCAAGGAGGAGACGACCTGCTACGTGTGGTTTATCTCGATTTGGATTATTTGGAGTACAAGAAACAACATCATCTTTAACGGTGAAATCTGTGATGTTGACGAGATTTTCAACTGTATCGTTACTATATCTTGGAGATGGTTGGTGAGAAATCGTAGGAGTTGTAGTTTATACGATTGGATGAATCATCCTCTTGATTTCTTGTAACTTTCTCTTGGGAATTGCTTCTTTTCCTTTTCCCTTGTTTGGTGTTTGTATTAGGCCGGAGAACCTCTTTTTCTCCCATTAATACATCTTGCTTATCAAAAAAAAAATGTATCTAGTCTATATATAGACTACATACATTAATTTTACAATGAATCTAAAAATCAAAATTTGTTTATAATATAAGACGGAGGATGTAATATTTATGATTCAATTTAAACTGTTATAAACTATAATTATTTTATGACAAGAAAATTAAATAATATATAATAGATTATTCAACGAGTTTTCCATGACAAATATAAAAACTTGTAGTTTAAATTAAAAAAAAATACCTATTTATATTTACAATTGAAAAGAGTACTGTGCTTAAAAAGTATTATAAAAATGTATTTTATACAATATTAAATTAAAAATTTTAATTAACATTTAAACCTTGTGGGTTGCCACTTGAGTAATCATTCTTTTTCTTTTGTCTCCCTTTCCCTATTTGTTGTTTTGGACTTTAAAAATAAGTCTTTTATTTTGGATGAGTAATAAAGAACTTAGATCGGCTAAGTATTGAAATAGACAATTTTTCTAGTTTCAAAGTAGTATGAAGAATGAGATTAAAGAGATGAAGATTAATTTTAACTGAAAACTGAGCTTAAGAACTTGATATGAGGGAAAAGTACTCCTGAAAATTTATATAGAATTATATTGAAAAAGGAAGTAAATGATTACAGGTGATGTTCTATTTATAAAGCTTATTAAAAATTAACAAACTAATCACCAATCACAAACAAGCAACCTAATAATAAACTTTAACTAACCAATCAACTAATTAACCAACTTCTATATTCTATTAACCTCCCACAAATTCATAGTAAGAGAATTCTTTAAATGAGTTTGAAGTATAAAACTAAACTAATTATCTAATCACAAATTTTACCTAACTAATCTACAAATAGGCAAAAGCCCATCAATTGGATCAAATGCATGCCTAAGCTCATTGAATATATATATTTTTTTTTTAATTTTGACTAACACCGATCACAATCATTCATTGAAGAGTTAAAAAAAAAGGCCCAACACCTGTGTGTATGGTGAAATAGTACCTTCCATGTAAACTCTCGAACTAAGAAACAAATTTAGAAAAACATCACACTTCTTTGTCATACATCTTAGGACCACTAATCTGAATTGAGATATCTCATTTTATGGTCAGTTTCATTTATTCCGAGAAAGACAAAATAACTACACTAACACCGACACAAAAGTTACGATCATAGAGTTGCACAACTTTATGTGAACTAATCTAATTATGTCATCCAAAAAAGCAGCATCACGATTGTTTGAAGGGGATGAAAAATTGAAAAAAAAATCAATTTTGAATTTGTACGTGAAAAGCATATGAATAGGTATATCCATAAAAAATTTGGTTATAAATTGAGGAAGAAAAACTTTTTTTATGAATGGTCCACTAAGATAAAAAATGATAATGCATACTGAAAAAAACAAGATAAAAAATAAGAGAAACACAAATATAAAGTTTAAGATAGTATACATCTTTGCACGTGTTACGTCAGGATAAAAAAGAAATGTATATGTTTCATATGATAGCTTTACCATTTCATTATCGTGCATAAAGCTTTGAATCAATACAACAGAGTATATAATCCTTTATTCATGCTTGTAACAAACTTGAAATTGCCAACTTACCCAAAAGGGAAAGTTTTCTAACTAAAATTTCAAAACCCTTACTAGAAAAGAAAAGTTAGTTGCAAGTTGAAACAACTTTTATCGTGCACTTAGCGGTTTTTAATCTTTTTATTCTTTCAACATCATCCCTCAAACTTAAGCATGAAAGATATCTAACATGTCAATATTAGAGAGATTCACCAGGAAAATAAATCATTGGGGAAAGATTCGACTCGGGAATAACTATGCGTGGAAATAAACCGAAACACAGTTAGAGCGGACAACAAAGTAAGGTTCCATTGGTGAAAACTTAACAATGCAAGCAACAAGATACCAACTCCAACAGAGGAATAAACCCGGAGAGGCAAAGGATCACTGACTCTATTGGGGAATGAAACCTTAAATAGGTAGTCAGAAAAAATGAATAGGATATGGACTCCGCTGGGAAATCTCAAAGGGAAAGTCATTTGTTCTACTGGAGAAGAAACTCCTAGATAGACAAGTATTATCATGATAATAAGCTTCCACTATTAGAATAGGGCTCAGCTTCTTCTTTAATCAAGTCTCAAACTTGAAAAGGGTAACAGACAAGCTTCACAAAGGATAACCACTTGCTGGAGATAAACAATAATTCTGCTGGAGATACTTAAAAGAGAAGTGAACAGGTCAAACCAAACAACAAACTTCTCAAATAAGGATTCTCAATTAAGGAGATAAACACCAGTTCAAATAACAAACCAAGTCAAATTGCTAACAAGCTCCCACTATTAGAATAGGGCTCAACTTCTTCTTTAATCAAGTTTCAAACTTGAAAAGGACGAAATACAAGTTGTCTCCTCTAAAGGAACTGCCACCTACTAGGGATTATGAATCAATAACTCTACCGAGGATCTTCAAAAAGAGATACGGGCAGGTTAAATTGCATAACAAACTTCTTAAATAAAGAGACAACCATCTGTTGGTGATGATGAGGGCTTCACAACAAACTTCTCTAACGAGAATATACCGAAGATATGCCATTTGATGGAAAAATTAACGGAGTCGCAACAGGCTTCTCAAATAAAGAGATGCCACATGTTCAAATAACAAGTCCCGGACTTCACTTGATTGGATGAGGGTCAAGGAGTTCACAATAAACTTCTCTGCTGAGTATAAACTAGAGAGATGTCATTTAATATGAAGATACAAATTGATATTTGGGGACATACAAGCTGCTCAAATAAAGAGACCGCCACTTGAAGTCACACAAAAGTTGTAAATAGAAAACAAGCTTCTCAAAGAGACTGCCATTTGTAATTGCAAAGGTTGTAGAACCATCAAGAACGGATAAGCTTCTTAGAAGAGACTGCCACTTATCATTGCAAAAGTTAAAATAACAAAAACAAGAGCTTCTTAAAGTGACTACCACTTGTTACCAGATAGGGCCTACAATGCCGGGGACATACAAGTTTCTTGTATAAAGAGATTGCCACTTGCTGTCAAGCAAAAATTCCAAGAGTGTTATCACTACACTGCTGGGGAAACAAAACCTTCATCTTCTGATGGAGAATCATAAACACATTTCTGCTGAGGAAAATAAATCCTCAAAGGTGCAAAATAAATGTCTTCTCATCATCTAGGTTTCACAGCCTAGATAGATTCACAATAATTGTTGCAGGAGACCAAAGTTCAATCCAGGAACAAACTGGAGAGAAACAGTCAAACAAAACTCTACCTAGCGAGGAAACAACTCAATTGGGAAGTGGTTCCATCCAAATAATGAGTTGGAAAGGAAAAATAAATCAAAACTCTTCCACGAGGAATAAACTTAGTGGAGAACTAGAAAAGATATACACTTTCTGCTTAAGGTAGACACTCTAATGGAAAGAGGATACACACACTCTGTGGGGATAACAACACCAGAGTGGGTGGATAAGAAACACCAAGAAATGCAAGATGAGCATGAATTTTCATTCAGCTATACATGATGTATGTATTGATGAATGAATGTATGTATATGTATGTATATGCTAACAAAACAAGCACAAAGATAAATTGGGGATGAACAATCACCATAGTTCAACCGGATACTCGGCTAAATCTCAACAAGATGGAGATACCACTGGAGATTCTACTAAAGATCATGCTAGGGATTCAGCTGGATATAAACAAAAGCCATTGATGGAATGAAGTCTTGCTTCAAGGATCACATTTCTAGGGAGAGGAAGATACTGCTTGGAAAGAAAACCCAATGTTCAATCTTCTAACATCAATAATCCACTAAGGTGATAACAATAAGAACTACAACTTCGAGGGAATGGAAAGATTCGATGGGAAAACACACAACACAAATCTTCCAAACTCTTCTTGGGGAATACAAAAAACCACACAAAACTATGCTACGGGAAGATGAGGAATTGCTAGGGATACACACAAAGCAAAACTCTTCAGGGAATATCAACCTCTGGGAGGTATAACATTTGTATAAAATCTATTAAGGGAATGGAAAGACCAGTTAGAGTAAACACAACATGATTCTTCCAAAAGACAACCTTTGAGAGGAAAACACACACATCTTTACAGAAATCTTCGTTATGGGAGAAAGTTGATATGCTGAGGATTAACACCACAAGAGTTAAAATTGCACAAACTCCGCTGAGGGAAGTGTAAACTTGGTAAGGATTATCAAAGAAAAAACTCCTCGGGGATAAACACACTTCGAGGAAAACATCTTGGACTTGTAGGGGAAACTAAGAAGTTAACATCACAGCAGAAAGTCAACTTACGGGGGATTTTAAATCAAAACTCAACCTGAGGTGAGAGAAAGCCCAACAGTTGACTGCCACCTCAACACTTCTTAGTAGGAAACACTGCTCCGGATTTTCTACTTGGGTGGCACGCAAAAGCAATAATGTCATAACAGAGAAGGTAAAACTCTGCAGGGGATTCTGCATCAAGTCTCAACACAAAGAGATGGAATCTAACAATCTAAACAGAATCTTCACAACTTCACATATCATCTTGATCTTAACTTGGTTGGGGAAAAGAATCACACTCAGTTGGAGAAGTCTGAACCGAGGCTTAGCTAGGGAGTCTAGGCTCAGAACTCAATGGGGAAATAATGAATTCAGTACGTGGTTGGGGAACACCTGAATTAATGTTCAAATGGGGGAACTGGATTACAAAACCCAACACATTATATCAACTTGGAGGAAACCCACTATCTGATTAACAACTATAGGGGAACTATGATACATCCACAAGAACAAATATGCTTGGGAGAGTGTTGATTTTACTGTGTTAATAAGTCGTATAGTGATTATCATGAGTGAAAGATAATTTATAACCTTTGCCCCATATTGCATGGTCTAAAAATGAAATTTCCTCAAGAGGAAACTTTGCACCATAAGGACTTGAGATAACCTGCCCCAGTGTCTTCAAACTCTTGAAGAGATTTGTCGAATCTTGACATAACTGCCCCAGATTGACTGAACTTGGCACACTCTTTGATCAACAAAATCTTCAAGCTTTGCCCATATGAAATCATCAACTGGGAAAACAAGCTTGCTCAGCCTCAACAAAGTCTTCAGGCGACATGCCCCTTGATATGATCATTCTTTGAAATGATTTGCCAATTACTCATCAAAGTTTTAGGCCTTAAAAGGTTAAACTCATCACTAATGCTTATATGTAAGCTTATATGATGTCAAAAAAAAAAGTATTCAAGTAGAAAATGTTAATCCTGAGAATGATAATTCTAATGCAATTACACATGTTAATCTTGAAGTTTTTACTGAAAAGATGTTGCAAAACCCTATGAATGAACCACTAAATAGGATGCGACATTGTTTTTTGAATGAAATATAACATACATATAAAATACTAACAAAGATATTTTAGCACAACTCATGGGAGTCAGGAACATTATCTTGTTGAAGTATGCTTTCAAAATAAACCCTGCTTCAATTAGGTCTTTGAGGGTTGTAACGTGGCTTGGTTCACGGTTTTTAGAAAAAACATTTTTAGGCTCAAAGTTTATTCGTACTCACCCATTCTCCGTGATGTTCTTCATTCCTACTTTCAGTTAATTTGACATGAATGTTCATCTCTCAAAAGGATTTTGTGATGGTTGAGGAACCAACGAAACTGATGGTTTAAGAACCAATAAGGTTTTTTGGGAATAACAGTCGCCTTTTTTGTCTTTTGTGTTTGTAGCCACATAGATTTGTTCTTTTGATGAGGATTTTTCTTTGTAATCCTTTCTTTTCGCTTTTCGCTTTTCGCATTTTTCATTCTTTTATTTTTCCCTATTTTTTCCTGGACTAATTGTTTTGAATTTTTGATGTCCAGCAGGATGCCATAATTATTCCCTAAGTCACTTGTTTTCAAGTTTTCGACTTAGCGGGATTTTTCTTTCTTTTTCTTTTGATTTCTTTCTTTTGAACAAATCATGTGACATTGGCTTATCTGACTTATTAAAAAGGGTTGTGGCTGCTTCTTTCCTTTATGGATGAGGTATAACCATTGTGGTTGATACTTAATTGCACACTCCTATTGAAATTTGAACGCTTGGTCAAATTAACTGAAGACTACCCTGCCTCAGGTTAAATGTGAGGGTTTTTTCATTTAGAAAAGAAACTCATACTTCAAGGCTCAAAGGGGTTAATGAGGAATTATCTTCCTTATATCTCCGGTGTTTGGAAATTTGAAACAATACCTTACATCGTCAGCAGGGTCTTATTCAAAAGCATACAACCAAGAATTTTGCATTTTTCACTTCATCATCCTCCCTCTAAGAGTTTAATCAAGAAGTTGGTATTGTAATGCAGAAAAACATTTTTATGAGTGAATACGAATGGATTACTTCAAGACAAACATATTCATTGTATTATGATTAACATTAAAAAACAAACAAGTTTCTACATGCAAACAAAGTGTTAACAAACATGAAAGATTACAAATGAAAATGCAATAATGAATTAATGATTTGAGGAGACTTTCTCGGTCTGAGCTTATGGTTTAAGGATTATCCTTAATCTCCAAGTTGGCAAGTCTTCCCCCAACCAAGGTGCTTCTTGCTCCAATCTTGGGCTTCTTTGAAAAGTTTCTAAGTTGCGGCATGCTTTGGCCTCTAAATCAACTCTTGGATGAGAACATCCTTCCTGCTTATGATAACTTCCGAGTAACGACATTGGCATTCCCAATGATCATTTTCATCTTGAAGTTGTGTGTAGTTAATGCCTTCTTAGTGAGATTTAACTCTAGGTCTCTTGACTTCAGTTTGAGCTTTGAGTTTTTCAATCTCTGCTAGAGCATTGTCCATTTGGAACTAATGACCAATGAGTTGGTGATCAACCTTCTCTTTTTGATGAAATTCTTCCTTGAACTCAGCTTCTTTAATATGGAGCTGCTTCTTCAAATTCTCAACATAAGCTTTGAATTGGTCCTTCATCTCCTTACAAGATCTCATAAGGTCTTCCACTGCATTGAGATGCACGAAAGAGAAGGAGGAGGATGAGGAGATTGATTCTGGAGAGCAACCAGAAATTCAACCAAAGCATTGAGTCTTTCTGTTATACCCCAAATTTCGTAAGAAAGAATATTCATTTAATTATAATATTTGTGAATATTCGGTGAATTTTGGTGTTTTGTGTTGGCGGTGGCATTTCCGTGGAGTTTTGGTTATTTAATTGAATAATAGTATATAATATGAATATATTAGTATTATTATTAATTTAAATAATATTAGAGGAATTAAGGGTAAGATGGACTTTTGAGGATGATTAGTGAGGGTATTATTGGGAAAGCCCATTTTAGAAGCCCAAGAGTTAGGTTTAACAAAAAGGAGAATTTGAGAGGAATAGGTTTCTTTTTGTTAGACTGTGAAAAGAAGGAAAGAAGGCGAGAGCTCTGAGGAAAAAGGGAAAGGTGAGGATTCGAGAAGGTTTCCAAAGACTCAATAGAGAAAGCTCTGAATCGACAATCTAAGGTATGGGGAGTATTTCCTTTCATTGTTTTCAATATAGGAATTCGATGTGTTTAAAGCTGATTTTGAGGTTTATATGAGTTTGTGGGTTTTTTAGTAAATTGGTGCTTTAGGGCATTTTGTGGATTGATTATTAAGGGTTGAATTAAATCGGATAAAAGTAGACCTTTGAGGCAAAACCTTCTGTTGATGATATGTGGGATCCTGTAGAAAAATGGATTTATGGGGTTTATGAGAATCTTTGGGGTTGTGAAGGTTTAGGTGATTTTGAGGTCAAGATAGTATAATTAATCAACCTCATAGTCGTAGGTTTTGTGCCTTTGATTGCCATAACACCTTAGGAATGTTTTGGGGATGTGGTTAAGGAAAAAAGAGGTTGAATCCGTGAGGTTTTTGGGTCTGTTATGCTACTGATGCGTAGCATCGATTTCCTGAAATTGCGAGTTCGCAAAGAGAACAATTCCTTCGCAAGGCGAACATTCGCCCCAGACTCGCAAAGCGAGCAGAGCATTAAATGCGCGATGATTTTGTTTGATGATACTGAGATGAACTCTAATTGTGATTTTTAGTTCGCACGACGAACTTCCCAGCGAATGGCTTCGCAAAGCGAACAGAGGTAGCGAGGGAGACATAGTAGGGTTCTTTGGTTTTTGTATGGTATTTTAGGGATTCACAATTTTGATGACATGATTAACATGAGATTTTGATGAATGGTGATGCACATGATGACTTTTATTAATGATGACGATATTGACGTTGTGTATCATGCATTCATAGCATTTTAGGGCTTTGGTCCAGTGGTGGCTCTAATCCCATTGTGTGGATTGGAGTGTATGACGTGCTCCGGTTCTTGTGTAGAATCGATCCTAATGACGGGGGTCTTTGGAGGGTGATGGCCTAGTGTCCATCGATTGTGACGATTGGGAACACCTGCATGAGTCTTGTTGTGCATTGTATTTATTTGGCATTGATGTATTTTATGATGTTGTGATTTTGATGTTTTCCTTGTGATAACCCTGAAGATGTTGTATATGATGATGACGCCATTTTATGCATATCTTGTTTTTATATTGATCATAATGAATTGTGATTACTCACCCTGCCTATTTGAATGTTGCCTCCATGTAGGTAACGTGCAGGTGATCAGGCTTAGCTAAGGATGCCTTCGAGGACTTTTGGAGTTTTTTTTTTATAAGCAGAGGGTATTTCGGAGTTTTTTTGTCGATGTAGAGGGTCTTGTTCTGATATTGTAACATTGGGTTGGGTCGTTGAGTTGTTATTTTTGTTGTTATTTGATTGTTATGGCTTTTAATGAAAACCCTTTTTATTTTGGATTATTGTGGTTATGGTGGTTCCGCTGCTATTTGATGGCTTTTTGATTATTTAGAGGAAAACCCGTTGTTTACGGAGCAAATGTTTTATTTTGAGTTTATTGAGAAATGTGCACCCTTCTGAGGTGATTTTTAGTATGATAATTTGTGCATTTTGCCGTGTTTATTCGTGGGGTAGAAAAGGGCGTTACATAAGTGGTATCAGAGCAGGTCGGTCCGTCCGGCCAGGTTTTACTTGATGTCAGTCCCTTGTCAGTCGATAAGTGTGTGTACACTGTCGATGTTTTATTTCTTCTAACCTTGTTGGTGGTGTGCAGGATGGCTGGAAGAAATGATCGTGCTATTGCTGATGCATTGGAATCAGTTGCTAATGTAGTGGCTCAACTCAATCCGAATGGTGGAGTTCAGGACGAGTTTCGTGCTTTGGGGAAGTTTCAGAGGAACAATCCACCGACTTTTGTGGGTACGCATGATCCAGCAAGTGCACACAAGTGGCTGAAGGCGATCAAGAAGATCTTCCAAGTGATGGGTGTACTGATGAGCAACAGGTTCAGTTTGGAACGCATGTTGGAAGAAGATGTCGAGGATTGGTGGGATAACACCCGTCAGAGACTCGTAGATGTTGGCACTATGATAACTTGGGCTGTGTTTAAGCAGGAGTTTCTGGGAAAGTATTTTCCAGAGGATGATCGTGGCAAGAGAGAAGTGGAGTTTCTTGAGTTGAAGCAACGAGACATGATTGTGGCGGAGTATGCTGCGAAGTTCGAGGCACTGGTGGAGTTCTGTCCGTACTACAATCATGTTGATGCTGAGATGTCCAAGAGTCTCAAGTTCGAGAATGGGCTAAGACCAGAAATTAAGCAGGGTATTGGATATCAAAAGATCCGCAGGCATGCTAAGTTAGTGGACAAGTGCAGAATCTACGATGAGGATAGCCGAGCTCAATCTGCTCAGTACAAGTAGTTGAGTGAGAAGAAAGGGCGGTATAGGGGGAAACCTTATACAACTTCAGCTGACAAAGGGAAGCAGAAGGCTTCAGAGGGGAAAAAGACAAGTGGGGGAGCAGCTCCTGCTTCTGGGAAGTGTTATAAGTGTGGCGAGCAAGGCCACCGTGCTGATGTGTGTACCAATAATGTGTTAAGGCGCTACATGTGTGGTAAGAAGGGGCATAGAGCTACTGATTGCAAAGATGATGGTCCAACCTGTTTCAATTGTGGTGAGAAAGGTCATATCAGTACTCAATGTCAGAAACTGAAGAAGACTTCTACTACTGCTCAGACCAGTGGAAGGGTGTTTGCTTTGAGTGGTGCAGAAGCGCAAGAGAAGGACAACCTCGAGTTAGTTGCTATTATTGATACTGGCGCTACTCATTCTTTTATCTCGCTTGAATGTGCTAATAGATTGGGTTTGAAGTTATCTGATATGAATGGTAATATGGTAATAGAAACTTCAGCTAATGGTTCTGTTACTACTACCTTTGTGTGTTTGAGATGTCCTGTGACGATTTTTTGAGAATAGTTTTTTTATGGACTTGGTGTGCCTACCCTTGCACCAAATCGATGTAATCTTTGGAATGAACTGGTTAGAGTTCAACCATGTTAATATCAATTGTTATAACAAGACAGTAGAGTTTCCTGAGTTTGGGGATAATGGAGAGTTGATGTTCCTGTCTGCTAAGCAAGTGGATGAACTGGTGGAAGACGAAGGCCTGGTGTTTGTAATGTTTGCATCGTTGCAGATTGACCGTGAAGTTGCAAGTGTCGACTTACCTGTTGTATGTGAATTTCTAGATGTGTTTCTAGATGACATCAGTGATTTGCCTCTAGAACGCGAAGTAGAGTTTGCAGTGGACTTAATACTAGGTACGAGTCCAGTGTCAATGGCTCCTTATCGGATGTCAGCTTCTGAGTTACGTGAATTGAAGAAACAGTTGGAAGATCTGCTTGAGAAGAGGTTTGTTCGACCAAGTGTTTCTCCGTGGGGTGCTCCTGTTCTGTTAGTGAAGAAGAATGACGGAAGTATGAGGTTGTGTGTTGATTATCGGCAGTTGAATAAAGTGACTATCAAGAATAAGTATCCACTTCTGAGAATCGACGATTTGATGGATCAGCTAGTAGGTGCCTGTGTGTTTAGCAAGATTAATTTGAGGTCGGGTTATCATCAGATTCGTGTTAAGCCTGGTGACATTCCAAAGACAACTTTCAAGACGAGCTATGGTCATTATGAATACACTGTGATGCCATTTGGTGTATCCAATGCACCTGGTGTGTTCATGGGGGTACATGAATCGGATCTTTCATGAGTATTTGGACAAGTTTGTGGTGGTGTTTATCGATGATATCTTGATATATTCTAGATCTAAAGAAGAACATTCTGAGCATTTGAGGACTGTGTTGCAAGTATTGAAGGAGAAGAAGTTGTATGCAAACTGTCGAAGTGTGAGTTTTGGTTGAAGGAAGTGAGTTTCCTTGGCCATGTGATTTCAAGTGGTGGGATTGCTGTTGATCCTTCTAAAATTGATGTTGTGTTACAGTGGGAGACTCTGAAGTCTGCTACCGAGATACGGAGTTTTCTGGGATTGGCGGGTTATTACCGTAAGTTTATAGAAGGCTTTTCTAAGTTGGCATTACCTTTGACTCAGTTGACTCGAAAGGGTCAAGCGTTTGTGATGGATGTAGCTTGTGAGGGAAGTTTTGTGGAATTGAAGAAGAGGTTGACGACCGCTCCAGTGTTGATTTTGCCTAATCTGAGTGAATCTTTTTTGGTGTATTGTGATGCGTCAAAGATGGGTCTTGGTGGAGTATTGATGCAGAATGGACAAGTTGTTGCATATGCTTCGAGACAATTGCGAGTTCATGAGAGGAACTATCCTACACATGACTTGGAATTGGCCGCTTTGGTGTTTGTGTTGAAGATTTGGAGACATTATCTGTTTAGCTCTAAGTTTGAAGTGTTCAGCGATCATAAAAGTCTGAAGTACTTATTTGATCAGAAGGAATTGAATATGAGGCAGAGGAGGTGGTTAGAGCTATTGAAGGATTTCGATTTTGATTTGAGTTATCATCCGGGCAAAGCAAATGTAGTGGTCGATGCATTGAGCAGAAAGTCGTTGCATGTGTCGATGCTTATGGTGAAATAATTGGAACTGATTGAGCAATTCTGAGATTTGAGTTTGGTATGTGAAGCCACTCCCGACAGTGTGAAGTTGGGAAAGTTGAAGTTGACTAGTGGTATTCTAGAAGAAATCAGAGCAGGACAGCAATCTGATTTAAAGTTGGTTGACCAGTTGACATTGATCAATCAAGGTAACGAAGGAGAATTCCGGATTGACGAGAATGGTGTGATGAGGTTTCGGGAAGGGTATGTGTCCCAGATTTTCCAGAAATCAAGAAGAGTATTTTAGAAGAAAGACACCGAAGTGGGTTGAGTATTCATCCCGGTGCTACGAAGATGTACCAGGATTTGAAGAAGCTGTTTTGGTGGCCGGGTATGAAGAAGGATGTCGCAGAGTTCGTTTATGCGTGCTTGACGTGTCAGAAGTCGAATATTGAGCATCAGAAGCCTTTAGGTATGATGCAGCTGTTGAATATCCTAGAATGGAAATGGGATAGTATTTTCATGGATTTTGTGTCGGGATTACCGAGAACTGCTAAGGGAAATGATTCAATTTGGGTGATCGTGGATAGATTAACTAAATCGACCCATTTCTTACCGATGAAGATTAATCATTCTATGCAGAAGCTAGCCGAGATGTACATCGAGGAGATTGTGAAGTTACATGGGATACCTTTGAGCATTTTGTCGGATAGAGATCCAAGATTTACATCTAGGTTCTGGAAGAGTTTGCAAGATGCTTTGGGTTCTAAGTTGAGGATGAGTTCTGCCTATCATCCGCAGATGGACGGACAGGCAGAAAGGACTATCCAATCCTTATAGGATTTGCTGAGGGCTTGTGTGTTAGATCACGGAGGATCTTGGGATAGCCATTTACCGTTGATTGAGTTCACGTACAATAATAGTTTTCATGCTAGTATTGGAATGACGCCCTACGAAGCTTTGTATGGGAGAAGATGTAGAACTCCTTTGTGTTGGTATGAGTCGGGCAAGAGTGTTGTACTCGGACCTGAGATTGTACAAGAGATGACTGAGAAGATTAAGATGATCCAAGAAAGGATGAGAGCGTCGCAGAGTCGCCAGAAGAGCTACCATGATAAGAGAAGGAAGGCACTTGAATTCCAAGAGGGAGATCACGTGTTTTTGAGGGTGACGCTAGTGACTAGTGTGGGTCGAGCTTTGAAGTCTAGGAAGCTCACTCCACGTTTTGTTGGTCCGCACCAAATCTTGTAGAGGATAGGGGAGGTAGCCTATCGAATCATTTTACCGCCGTCACTTGCGAATTTGCATGACGTGTTCCATGTGTTTCAGTTGAGGAAGTACATTCCGGATCCATCGCATGTGATTCAGATGAATGATGTACAAGTGAGGGATAATCTGACTGTGGAAGCATTACCTGTGCGGATTGATGGTCGTGAGATGAAGCAGCTGCGGGGTAAAGGCATAGTTTTGGTAAAGGTGCTATGGGGTGGACCAGCCGGGGAGAGTTGGACTTGGGAGCGTGAAGATCAGATAAAGGAGTCGTACCTGACTCTATTTCCTTGAGGTGATTTTCGAGGGCGAAAATTCTTTAAGTGAGGGAGAGTTGTAACACCCCAAATTTCGTAAGAATATTCATTTAATTTATTTAAATATAATATTTGTGAATTTTCGGTGAATTTTGGTGGTTTGTGTTAACATTAGCATTTCCGTGGAGTTTTGGTTATTTAATTGAATAATAGTATATAATATGAATATATTAGTATTATTATTAATTTAAATAATATTAGAGGAATTAAGGGTAAGATGGACTTTTGAGGAGGATTAGTGAGGGTATTATTGGGAAAACACATTTTAGAAGCCCAAGAGTTAGGTTTAACAAAAAGGAGAATTTGAGAGGAATAAGTTTCTTTTTCTTAGACCGTGAAAAGAAGGAAAGAAGGCGAGAGCTCTGAGGAAAAAGGGAAAGGTGAGGATTCGAGAAGGTTTCCAAATACTCAATAGAGAAAGCTCTGAATCGACAATCTAATGTATGTATTGCCTTTCATTGTTTTCAATATAGGAATTCGATGTGTTTAAAGCTGATTTTGAGGTTTATATGGGTTTGTGGGTTTTTGAGTAAATTGGTGCTTTAGGGCATTTTGTGGATTGATTATTAAGGGTTGAATTGAATCGGATAAAAGTAGACCTTCGAGGCAAAACCTTCTGTTGATGATATGTGGGATCCTGTAGAGAAAGGGATTTATGGGGTTTATGAGAATCTTTGGGGTTGTGAAGGTTTATGTGATTTTGAGGTCAAGATAGTATAATTAATCGACCTCATAGTCATAGGTTTTGTGCCTTTGATTGCCATAACACCTTAGAATGTTTTGGGGATGTGGTTGAGGAAAAAGGAGGTTGAATCCGTGAGGTTTTTGGGTCTATTATGCTACTGATGCGTAGCAGCGATTTCCTGAAATCGCGAGTTCGCAAAGCGAACAATTCCTTCGCAAGGCGAACATTCACCCTAGACTCGGAAAGCGAGCAGCGCAGCGAATGCGCGATGATTTTGTTTGATGATACTGAGATGAACTCTAATTGTGATTTTTAGTTCGTACGGCGAACTTCCTGGCGAATGCCTTCGCAAAGCGAACAGAGGTAGCGAGGGAGACAGAGTAGGGTTCTCTGGTTTTTTTTATGGGATTTTGGGGATTCGAGCGAACGAGTTCGCAAAGCGAACATTCTAGCGAACGCCTGCTGTTTCCGAATTTGTTTTGTGATTCTGTGATGCCTTGATGTTTTGATGCTGTGATTTTTCTGATGATTTACCATGATGTTATTGATGATTTGAGGTGATGATTTCATGATGTTTTGATGATATGATTAACATGAGATTTTGATGAATGATGATGCACGTGATGACTTTTATTGATGATGACGATATTGACGTTATGTATCATGCATTCATAGCATTTTAGGGCTTCGGTCCAGTGGTGGCTCAAATCCCATTGTGTGGATTGGAGTGTATGACGTGCTCCGGTTCTTGTGTAGAATCGATCCTAATGACGGGGATCTTTGGAGGGTGATGGCCTAGTGTCCATCGATTGTGACGATTGGTAACACCTGCATGAGTCTAGTTGTGCATTGCATTTATTTGGCATTGATGTATTTTATGATGTTGTGATTTTGATGTTGTGATAACCCTGAAGATGTTATATATGATGATGACGCCATTTTATGCATATCTTGTTTTTATATTGATTATAATGAATTGTGATTACTCACCCTGCCTGTTTGAATGTTGCCTCCACGTGGGTAACATGCAGGTGATCAGGCTTAGCTGTGGATGCCTTCGACGACTTTTGGAGTATATTTGCTTTTGGTCGATGTAGAGGGTCTTGTTTTGATATTGTAACATCGGGTTGGGTCGTTGAGTCGAACCATGTTGAGTTGTTATTTTTGTTGTTATTTGATTGTTATGGCTTTTAATGAAAACCCTTTTTATTTTGGATTATTGTGGTTATGGTGGTTCCGCTGCTATTTGACGGCTTTTTGATTATTTTGAGGAAAACCCGTTGTTTACGGAGCAAATGTTTTATTTTGAGTTTATTGAGAAATGTGCACCCTTCTGAGGTGATTTTTATTTTGATAATTTGTGCATTTTGCCGTGTTTATTCGTGGGGTAGAAAAGGGTGTTACACTTTCTATCCCAGCCCTTAGAGTAATCACCTCTTCACGGAGTTCTCTATTCTCTTGCTCAAAGTGATCCATCTTTCTTTGACAGTTAGCTCGAGTGTTGTTCGGATGATACCACTTGACTTCTGAGAAGACCAAGAGAAAAGAAATAAGACACCTGTAAAAAATCTCAAAAGCAAGACCAAATACAAAATGATGCATGATATGTAATGCAAATGTTTTCATTTAGTTTTCAAGGAACTTTAAGATATCATAAAGCAATTGTAAACATCATAAAGAAATAACACTTTTGAAATACTGAAAAACTCTCATTTCATTGATAATTGGAAAGGATTACAATTTAAAGTACAAGTTTCAAAAGATCCTAAATACAAGAGGAAAAAGCTACATCCTAAGGGTCCTAAGGAACCACATCTGAAGATGATCCAACTCCATACTGATACTTCATCCTAAGCCTCTTGATCTCCCTCTCATAAGTATCCTTCATGCTAGTTTTCTCTAACACAAGTTGATCCACAATTCCCTTCCAAGCACCTGAGGTAGGAGGATGAGGTGGTGGAATGCTAGAGGAAAATAAATCCTCTCTCTGTCTCTTCACAGCATGTTGCTCAAGCAACTCTATCAAATCATCTTTTTCTTTCAACTGCTTTTACAACTCTAACTTCTCAAGGTTTGAAGCATGAAATTTGCCTTCCCAAATATCCCTCTCTTGCTTCATCTTGGCTAAAGCTTCTTGAAGTTCTTTCACATCTTCAGTAGGAATGGTAGGTGGTTTGGTAACCACTAGAGACACGGGCTTCTCATAAGCATATGACATCTTGATCTCTCCAGCTCTTTCTTTCACCCTAAGAGTATAAGGTTCCAAAGCTACACAATTCTGCTTTCCAAGCTCACCCTTCCCCTTTCTATGGATATTGTGCCAAGCATGCGCCATTCTCTTCTTCAAACATTGAGTATCCTTTCCTTCTTGGAAAAATAAACCCTCCAATAAAATGTTATTAGGTTTATCTTTCAAGGCATACCCAAGCTAATGTCTTTCTAAACTTGGGTTGTAGTTAATTCCACCTTGTGTACCAAGAAGAGGTACATTAGAGAACTCCCCACAACTATCAATGATCTTGACATTATCATATACAAAAGAATACCAAGTGATGTCAGCATTGGTAAGGGAATGACCCTTTGAGACCACCTCAAACAAATCTTGTTTTCCTTGAAGATAGGAGACTGTGGCAAGTACAAAATAAACCACTTGCATAGTAGAGGTGCACAACATACAATAGTTCTATTTCCCTTGGAAGTCTTATGATGGATAGAGAAATAAGTATCGCCAAGCAAAGTCTGAACAGAATTCCCAATCAAGAAGATTTGAATAGCAATAATATCAACAAAGCTGTCAATGTTAGGAAACAAGACCAATCCGTAAATGATCAAGGCTAAAATAGCCTCAAAAGCCATCATGCTAGCAACACTAGAAAAAGAAGAAGCTCTCTCAATCAAAAACTTTGAAGGCAACCCTTGAAGGCCTCCTTTGACAATAATATTGGCATATACATCAGATTTCCTCAAGTGAACAACTGCTACAATGACTTGTGATTTAGGAACCTCTTCCAAACCATTAAAAGGAACTTTGTCAGAAACTAGCATATCCACAAGATAAGCATACTCTTCCAAGGTAGGCATAAGCTGATAATCTGTAAAAGTGAAGCACCGGTAGATAGGACCATAAAACTGAACTAGAGTATTAAGAATTCCATCTTCAACATTAGTGGAGAGAATAGCCAAAAGTCTTCCATGGCGAGCTTTGAAATCTGCAGGATCAGCCACTAAGGATGCTAACTTTCTCAACTCTTTGAGATCAGGAGCTCTGAAACTGTACTTTTGAGTGTTCCTCCTTCCAATATCCTTGAAAACTGATTGAAATAGGATGTTCATGAATGCATGAGTGCATGATTATGCAACAATCACAAACAAGATCACAAACAATGTTCAAGGGTTCGACGTCACGAGCATGGAGTCAAGGGCAAGAACAACCCATAAGGTATGTACTAAGGGTAAATCACCTGTACAACAAGGTTCTACAAAGTTCCCAGAGTCGTGATTCCATCTTTCGAATATTATTGGCTTAAACGACTACTCGTCAGCCAATAATATTCTCAAGAGAAATTCATTCGAGTCTAGTATCAATAACAACTAATCCAAGTCTACACCTGAATAGTCATCGCACTACGCTGTAAAAGCCAAGATGGGTTAAAGGGTTCTATGTTCCTCAGCTCTCAGGCTCTCTTGTCGAAAGTAATGATGCATTCACAACTCACTTGTTCAACATTATTAAGGATTAACTCCACATAAGCCAAAGATTACTATACCTCCATCCTATCTCAAGTGCACTCCAATCCGGGTCTATGACTTATCTCACCAATCAGAGATCACCAAGCACCAAAAAACAACACCAAACAAAAGATAATAATAAAACACAGATAAAAAAGTTAGGCTAAACCCACTTGGGACTACTCCCAAGCAGAGCCGCCACTTTTCTATAGCGGTGAGAAATTGAGATTAAGCTATTGATTAACTTAACTCACAAAGAAAGAGTCGCCACCGCACTTTATTGTTTCCAAAGAAATGGGAAAAGAGCGAATAAAACCCACAGAAGTTTTAAAACAAAACTAACAAAACAAAGAGACAATGGTAAGGGGTTGGTTATGCAATGGGAAGGTGTTAGCACCCAAAACATCTATAGTACTCTATAGGAACCTCTTGAAAATCTATGTTTGGCTTAAAACCAGGTTGTTTGCAAAAGATTGGGGAGATGAGAAGAGAAACATTTTTTTTTATATTTTTATGTTTGACAAGACTTCCTGAGTATTGTGCCTACGTACCCACAATGTACATTGAAGGATCAAAACCTCGTAGTTCGTGGTACAAATAACAAAAGTGTTTATTTTAATTTATTTAAATGAAAATACATTTTTTCATTTTAAGGAGAAAACTCAACTAATCACCCACAAACATGAGAAAATGGACCTTTGCATCACTATTAAGAAGGCCTCAAACTTGGATAGAAATCAACAAGTATGCCACTAAGTCTCTCAAGTGGAAAAGAATCAACATCATTTCAATCATTACTATGAGGATATGAGAATCACATCACAACTATGAAAATGGCTCATGTCTAATCCTTGAGAAAAGGTTTTTAAAAGGAAAAAGTACACAAAGGGTACAAAATAGTTTGAATGAGTTGTGTTTTTTTAAGTCTTTTGAAATGGTTTTGATATGCTTAAGATGTCTTAGCATTTATTTAAGAAAAATATTTTGAAAAATCATTTGACAAAGTCAAGGTTTATTGAGAAAGCAATTCAAGTTTTAAAACAAGAAGGTTTTGAAAAAGGGAGAAGATTTTGAAAATGAAAGAAGGGGGAGGAGATGAAGAGACTAACCTAATAAAAGGAATAAAGTGAAAGTGTGTGTAAGTGTACTAACTAGAATCTAGCCAGCACTTGGCAAAAGTCAATACTAAAATCCCATTCCTTTGGAGTAATCCATAAGAAATAAGTAGACGAGCACAAGAGGATCCAAACAAATAAAGTCTCAGAGAACCAGGTAAGGCATCCAAGCTTGATTCAAGGCTTCAGATATCAGAGGAACTCAAGGTCTCAGACAAGGCATGGTTTCAAATGAAATTCCAAGTTTCAATCAAGAAAACTCCAAGCATGGAAAACCCTAATTCTAAGTCCATAGGTCAAACTCCAAGTCAAGCAAAGGATAATAGCCATAGTCCAAAAGATTAAAGTTTTTTAGGGGTTTTTCCTTTATTAATGTCTTTAAAAGAAAAAAGAAATGTCCAAATGGACAAAGGAAAAAGAAGCATAAACATAAACAATATGAAATGTAAATACTAAAAGTAAAAGCATAATGTAAAGAGGAAGAAATTAAATGACAAGAAAGAAAGTTGCAAGAAAAATAAATGACATAAAGTAAAAGTTAGCAGAATAATATTGTTAGTGTTAGAGTTAGAGTTAATGAATCAATTAAGGACAAATTTAGCGCTATGTTAAGCAATAGTAGCACAATCTATTATGAAGATCATACTATGGGAGGTCGATCAATAGCAATTTATGTACCATACATGTTAGAGATATGATAGAAATCATACTTCTAAAACATGTAACACAAGTTAAAACTAAGGAGGGATCAAGCACTAAGGCAAGAAGGTAAGTCCATTACATCAATCATCCTTCGTGACAACCTAGGAAAAACTTATGCATCAACCCAAAGTACCTCAAATGATCCATGATCAATTGGAAGGTAGATTTGAAATGATGAAAGTTCATCAAGCATCAATTCAAACATCATGAACAAGATGGACACACAATCATCCAATTGATCAAGAAAAAGTAAAAGAAAAAGAAAGAGAAGGAGATATGAAGAGAGAAGCCAAATTGAATCAAGACTTAAGATCTATATATCATCAATTTCAATCACCTCTCTTGGTGGATTAAGGCACTAAACCTATCATCAATCCAAAGCACCAAAAATGAATCAATTATTCATTTAATGATAGATTTGAATTGATGAAGATTCATCCAACATCATCAACACCCAAAGTTCATTGAAATTGAGGAAAACTTTGATAAAAAAAAATCATGATCCAAGGCACCAACCAATAACCAAGTCAAAATGCAACATTAAACAAATAAAATGCATGAAAAGAGACTTTAAAATGATTTTTAAATGGAAATAAAAGAGAAAATAAAAATGAAGCCTCTAAAGAACAGTTAAAAGCTCAATAAAATCAAGATAGGTCAGAAAAGAGTTAAGGATCACAAAATAATTTTTGGAGATTTTTATAATGCATAAAAATATTTTTAAAACCAATTAAAATGCTTGAAATATGAGAAAATTAATGAAAATAGCAAAATACAAAATAAAATATGAGAAAAAGTAGCACTAGGTAGAAACTTTTTTTTAGAAAATTATGAAAAAAAATTGAGTGAAAAATCAATTAGGAGCTATTTTTTAATGATTTTTGGGAAAAAAAAGAAAAGAAGTTAAAAACAATTTAAAACAAAATAAAATGAAACAAAAAAAAACCACAACCATCAGATCAATCCAACACGGGTGGAAAGGAGCACTATAGGCCACGTGATTCGATGATTGAGTCAGAGTCAAAGATCTGAGGGTCAAGATTTAAAGTAAAAACACGCTCACCAATGGATTACTGCAGGCAATCACACAGACAAAACAATTTGAGAAAATGTTTGTCAACTCGCTATTGGACAGAGTTTGAATTTTGGTTCCAAATGCGCGAACCTCAACTTCATCTTCTTCCTCAGTTCAATTTCTGCAAATTCATGAACTAGTGTTTTTAGCTCGAATCAACCATGGATTTAGTGGCCTAACACATCATCGTTCATGTCTCTTTGCTTCAGAGCAATTTATTTGCTTTGTGAAGAGAGAATTTGCTCAGAAAACGCAAGAACCCAAAACTTGAAGTAAAATTAAATTCCAAATATGAAATATAAATACAATGTAAGAGAGGGTTATTGATCAGTGAAGCAAGACGAAGCTACTAGTAACTAGTTTGAGGTGTAATTTTACAGTTATCTACCTTTTCAGTTGAAGCTCAAAGGTTTAGTAATGGTGAAATGGAAAGCTTGGATTCAAATTGTTTCAAGTAAAGGCAATGCTTCAGTAAGCTTTAGATAAGGTCGATGATGGATTCTAGGCAAAGAGACAAAGAGAAACGAGCTTGATTTTGAAAAATGAAGATCTGGTTTGAGAGAGGTTTCGGGTTCTATGGAGGCAGAGTTTCTTTGGCTATTCAAGCTTGCCAATGAAGGGGAAATTATCCTCTATTTATAGGGAAAAGAGTGAGGTCATTGCTTGTGTGAAATTCCCTCTCAATCGTTCCAACCGAATCAAGAATTTTCTAGATCTAGAACGTGTGAAAAATTGGCATGAAAAGTGTGATTCCGAGCTCATTCAGGTCGTTTCAAGTTGTACCAAATGTGTTTTACCATTTACAATGAGTTTGCACATATGTTGTGGTCCCCAAGTTGAGTTTGCACACGCTTTCTAAAATTGTAGGTCATAGTGTAAGAAGAGTTTAGGTCACCTTGTTCCAACTGAGGCCAAGTGAAATTCCCTCGTGCATTTTGTGATTTTTCTTGAGCCAAATGTCACTTTCATGGCAAGGAATACAATGCAAAAAGAATCAAATCAATTGGATGTTTGATGAGAAAATGGAAAGCTTCGAAAGTTGAGGAAAAACCACTAAAAATTATGTCTGACATTAGGTTAAACAGGTCATGACCTAGTTTTGTGCACAAATGGCCTTCAAGATTTGAGGTCCTTGGAGCATGAATTGATATTTAACCTCTAAAGCAAAGTTGTAAAGGACATCCAGAAGGATATTTGGAAAAAAGAAGTGCCCATAAAAGTTGAAAATTGAAGAATTTATTATCTTTGGAACATAGGCATGCCATACTTGAGTTTTAGGTCAAATTTTTCTAAGTCCACAAAATGATCTCTAATGTCTTCAATTCTTTCATGACCTTCCAAGCATAATTGACTCTTGACTTCTAAAGAGAAGTTAGAGAGGATGTCAAGAAGAGTCATTTGCCAAAAGAATCACTAAAAAATGTTGAAGTATAAAGAAGTTATGATATGTTGAATGTCATTTGATGAAACTTGCAATGCCTTAAGGAAACTTGTTGCTGAAGGCATGAAAATAAACACATGAACCTTTGAAGTTTTTTGAGAAACAAGCTATTAACCATTGAAACATCTTTGATCAAATGAAGTTGAATAATGCTTGAGACTCCATGATTTGATATTAGAGGTCATGCTTTGATGAATAGCCTTTGAAAATCAAGGGTTAACCACAGTTTGACTTGAGGAACTCCAACCCTAGCTGAAGAGACAATCACTTGATACTCTTGATTCCAAACCCTACCTTGCAAGAGAAACAAAAGGGACCAGACATATATTTTTGTATTTTATTAGTGGTTAGTCAATTATAAAGCATATAAGTACAAAAAATGATAAAAGATACACAAAGAGGTGCTTGATGATCTCTGCAAAGGCAAACCTAAAGATGAGAGTGTTAGGAGACAACCAAGTTTGTGATCTTGATGCTTTGCAAAGATGAAAATGAGGTGGGATCTTAGGGGAAAAAAAATAGGGTATGACAGTGAGAATACAACTTACAAATGCTAATTGGTGAAAATTAACAGCAGGATGGTAAACGAGGAAATAACAAATATAAATATTCTCACAAGAACACAATTACAATCCAATTTATAATTCAAATTCTAATGCACCAACTTCTTCATCAATATGCATGTGGTACCGGGTTTTTGGGGTCAGAGGTTTGTTACCGATTGCCCATGTCTCTGATTCCTCTCTAAATTGTATTCCTCTTTGGACATGAGACCGTCATGGTTCCTCTCCGAACTTGACCTCACTGGACCGAAGTTCTACCTAGATCCAAAATATATGAATTATGCATAGAAAACATGCATGCAACTCAAGCAATCATCAAAATTATCGTCAAAATCATCATCAAAATAGGTTCCACTCTTGAACCAAAATTTTGCCAATAATCAGGCCTCACTATAATCCAACCGGATTACTATTCTCAAAAATATAATTTATTTATATAATTATAATACATCGTCAAATTGAGTAAAAATATGTTATTACACAACAACTCTAAAGTCATAAAAAATTCTCAACAGAGTTCTCAAGCAACTCTAAACAACTCTACAACAACTCCTAAACCTCCAAAAATGACTCCAGAGTACTCAAAAGAACTTTAAAGTACTCAAACATGCTCTACTGATAAATTTTCACATGAAATAACTCTATTGTAGTCTAAGGGGTTGCAGTTTGGCTCAAAACTACTAAAAAAATATGTAATTCACATAACACTCCAAACTCATCAAACTAACTCATTTAGAACATTAGAGTCAACTCAACCATTTAAGGCCTAGTTTTAAACATGTCAGTAGTTAAAAATACAACACTAACTCACCACTCTAAACATATCCGAACTCAAATTCAACACTAGCCATGTTAAAAACTCTAAAATCATAACAACTTAACTCCCTTAATTTAATCAACTATAACAACATATCACTAACTCAATTTTTAGTTATTTATAATTATACTTAATTCCTTAAATTGCTAAAGGGTTCCCAAAACTCTAGACTTAACTCTAAAATTGTCTCACTTCAAAATAGTACCAAATAATATAGGATTATGATAAATTAATGAAACTCTCCAATTTGAAAATTCTTTAAACCCTCATTTAAACGCACTTAACCACACCTTAAGCGGAGTTACAAAACTCAAGTTCTATTTTTTTTCAATTCAGACATATCACAATAATTCCTGCATAAACTCTAAAACAAAATGTATAACTTCAAAATAACACAAAAAATTATATGCTCATGTTAAAATTATGAAACTCTCCAATTTGAAAGAAAATTAAACCCTTTTTCTAACGCAACTGACCAAATCCCAAACAGACTTAAGAAACTCAAGTTACGTGTGAAACATAAGAACCAACGCAAGACTGAAATTGACTCTCCTCTGGTATAAAAACAAGCGAACTACTACTGTTGTACGGCTACTAGACTCAATTTCCCCACTTCAAAAGAAAGATTATTGCGTTAGCTTTCTAGCGCAACTGACGGCACATCAAACAAACTTACGAAAATCAAGTTATGCATGACATAAGACAATCAATCCGCTTTTATTCTACCTGCTATGATTTGCCTTTTTCAATTTTTGAGTTTTTTTATAAAAAATCTAGTTTTTCTGATTTTTTACTTTTTGACATTTACAACATTTGGGACAACAGACCACAAGGTTTCACGGAAATTCATCGATAAACACAAGTATTTGGGAGGAAAAAAAACCAAAAAGATTTTTCCAGAAATCATCGATAAACACATTAAAAGTAACATACGTCAAAATTAGATTACTACACAATCAATCGCCTCAAAGGGTTTTACCTAAACCCTTTTTTGGTTAAAACACAAAAATCACATTCATACATATTTTTCATTCGACGCTCAAAACACAAATCACAACAAATACATATCTGTCAAGATTTCATTACTGAAAATTTTCCAAAGGGCACAAACACACATCAACAATCATATCTGTCCCATCACATTAACTTATATATTAACCCTAATAGTTCCAAATTGTTTTCACTCACCCAATTATTTAATTTTAATTAAATCAAAATAATTATTTAATAAAATCCAAATTATCTAATAATTATAAAAGACTCATTTTCTATTAAATTTGATAACTTCTATAATTATCTCTAAACAATTAAAATATCTAATTATTTATAAAATATATAATTTCAATTTTATTTTTCCGCTTTCAATACTCTATATTCCCATTAATTATTAAATTACTAAAATACCCTTAACTCTTATGAAACACATAAAATAACAAATAATTACAACAATACAAACAAGACATATTTATTTACTAAATTAATCCTAATAATTTTAATAAATTAAATCTATTAATTAAATAAATTAATAAATTAAAGTCAGGGTGTTACAGTCGATGATGATCAATAATAATCGAAACAATAATCACTGGTGATCATAATGGTTGTTAAAGCAGTGATTGACGACTATTATGGTGGTGTCTTAACTTTAAATTTGAAATAGAAATTAAGTGAAAAAATATTTTAAAAACTTCATTTATTTATTTTTAGTTTTGGTAGAAAACTATTTTGAAAATAAAAATTAACTAAAATTCAATTTTGTCTGACAAATTTTAGTTTTAAAATTAATTTAAAAAAGAAAAACTCATAATAGTCTAAAGAGAACTTTCTTTGCAAAATAATTAAAATACTATAAATATATCATAATTTTATTGTAGTAATTTTAATAATTGTTATTAAAATTTTATCCAAAATAATGATGGTGGTTAATTAGGATGTTGTCGAGAGACACCAGTTGCAAGTGAAGATCGGTTGTGTTGTAATGTTGGAGACAACAAGACTACAATTTTTTATTATCATAAACACTAGTATTTCACAAGCTATTGCCTCCCATTCTAAGAGCAACCTTATATCCAATTTGTTGGAATTACTATGGAGGTTTTAGTTTTCAATTTAACATTGATAAAGTCGAGTTATATGTGATAAATTTGATATTTAAACATATCAATTTTAAACAGGAAAAGCATCAAAACGCTACTCTCTTATTCCTTACAATATTTCATAATTTTAAGTACTATCATTGCTATTAGTTTCAACTAGTAAAAAAACATGTGCATACGCATATGATTAGTTTTTGTGTGAGATATGATTTTGGACGCATATTTGTTTGCAAATTATCATAAAAATAAGAAGTTGAAAAAAGAAAGAATTTAAGAATAATAATAGATTTATGGGTCAAATAAGTTTTTAGTCCTACAAATATCTCAACTTTCAAGTTTGGTCCTACGAAAATTTTTCTTCCAACAATTGTCCTCATAAAATTTTCCGTACCCAAATTTAGTCTCTCCCGTTAGTTTCCACTAACGGTGACTTATGTGGCATGTGATGCGTGTATTGTAAAATAATTTTTTTTCTTATAAAACAAAGTCCCGTCAGAAGCCTTCATTATCTTCTCTCTTCTTCACACACACCGTCTCCATCCTCCTTGTTTTTCTTACTTGTCACCATCGTTCTTGTTTTTCTTCAAACTGTGCAGATCCGCCGTCAATGATGTCGTCTCTCTCTTCCATTCTCAAATGCTTTTTTTTCTCAATTGGAGATCTCTCTAATTCTGGTACCTCTCTTTCTCTCTCCCCTAGGATTTATAATTTTCCCCCAAATTATTAATCTGTCAAGTGACATCATCATCCCAGAATTTTGTATTTTGTTTCTCTCCTAGTTTTTAACTATTAGCTGCGAATTCAAATATGCCTCTAACTCTGTATTGTATTGCTTAGTTTATGTTATTTTTTGCGGTGGTGGAGTTAATTTGAAGTGTTTCCTCGGAGCATTAAGAGTTTGTTAGAATTGAATTCTTGTTGATTGTTTTCTATCAAGGTTACTTTGAATTCTTGTTGTTGAAGTGCCTTGGAAGGAAATGGCACGACAAGAGCAAGTTTAAAGTTAATCTTTAAGATAGCATTTCTAGACAGTTTATATTTTCATAGGGCTGTGTATGTATTCTAAATAATAGAGACAATTATTTGTTATCTATATTAGCGTATTTTTATAATAAATTGCATTTCCTTTCTTTTATTATAACATCTTACGATCCGAGTCAAGCTTTGATCCTAACATTTGATGCCTGGGGCCAAATTTCTTGTACCTACTACTACTTCAATTTCAATATTAGTTGGCTAACATTTTATTTTTCTTTTTCTTTTTAAATTAAATTATATGATAGAATGAAGATGAAGACTTGAAATATGCACAAACAAGAAAAATATATCATCTTTTTGAAAAAGTGAGTGCCATTGGTCTCTATTTTATTGCTATATTAAATTCTGTTTTTTTAAATGTCTAATTTTTCCTGATATACATCTTGGCTGGAATAGAGAGGCAACAAGAAATTCTGAAGACTGGAGGTGGTTGGGGAAGTTTAGCCATTAAAATTGCCAAACAAACCTGTTGCAAATACACTGGTGTCACTTTGTCAAAGGAGTAACTGAAACTTGCAGAAAAGAGTTAAAGATATTGACCTTCAGGTATTAATTAACAAGCTATTTCCTTTGTGGTGTAATGGATTTATTAATACGGTAAAATGTTTAAGACTCATTAGGTTCAATCAGATGAACTTTAATTTCTTTTGGTGCAAATTCATGTTTAATGTTATCAAATCATGGTTACAGCCTTAAAAATACATTATCTAATTATTTTGGTAACAGTCTTATTCATGTTTTTTTAGTAAATCTTGGTTTGGTTTCCTTTAAAAATTAAAGATTAGCTTATTTAAGATTTATGTTTTTAAAATGTAGATGTAAGCACCTGCACTTGTGTTGCCATTTATTAGAGAAAAGCACAAAATGTGTAACACCCATATATAATCACATACATCAAAGCATATAAATTATACATGAATCCAAGTCTTGGTACTGAAATACCATAAGTTCCTAGTTTACACATTGTATATCAAAATGCCAAAATACCAGAGTACTCAGAATACCAGAATAATTAGAATACCAGAATAATTAGAATACCGGAATAATCAGAATACCAGGCTGATAAGTCCACACTGATAAGAAAACTAGAAAACCGGGTAGGTTGAAGGTCAAGGTTTCCTGCAAACCTGTAAGCACTCGACCCTTCTCACATGTGGGTTCTAAAACCAAGGATCCTCAGCGTCACAGACTCTCAGGTAGAGAAATGATGATACGTTCACCATTTTTGGTTTGGCATCATCATGAATCGAGGAGGCCTCAACTGATTCCCCTCAAAAGGTCATCATATGGCAAGTTCTCAGCTTCGGGTCCTCGGATCAAGAAGCGTAATGGGTTTTCCATTTCTGGTCTGCCATTATCACCCCTTGGGAGGAGTGCCTCAACTGAGTCCTCGGGAACGGTCAACAAAGTCGACATCTCATCAAGGGAATATCCAATGACCTGTATCAACATGCAGTATTAGATATCTCCTAGAGGAACCTCGTATGGCTGTGGGTCTCGTGAACACTACACGTGGTCACCACCACGCAAGCGACACGACTATCCACTCTAAATCATGTGTGTATACTCAAGCCTGGGTAGTGGGCTTATCTCTCAGAACACCCATCCCACCAAAGAAAACAACAGTCTAGCACAGTCCAGTATATATGGCAATAATGAAATGAAAAGCAAGTAAATGCGGTAAAAACAATAAACATGCAATGAAAGCCATAAATAAAACAGGTAAAGCATACATATAAACACCCAACAAAAGAAAACAAACAGGCGCTAGGATTGACTCGCTTAGGGAACCAGAGTCCCAAGTAGAGTCGCCAGCTGTCGCATATGCGAAAATCAACCGGCGGAAAAGACAGAAGAGTCGCCACCGAACGTTATTTATCCCGATGCAGGGAAAGGAAACGATCGAAGAAAACCTCAACAAAGGGAAAGGAATGGTCATCGCAACCATAGCCTGGGTTCGGGAGTCGGTTACCCGAGAGGAAGGTATTAACACCCCCTCGCGTCCATCGTACTCGATGGGATCCACGTTTGTTATATCGATCAAATGGTGTAAGTTATCTGAAGCTCAACTGCTAACGGGAAACTGAATGGGGGAAAAGGGAAGGTGAAAACCAAAAGAGGACTCGCAAGGATCATCGCAATCCTATGCCTACGTATCTTCATGGACGAATGAAGAATCAGAGTCGACGTAGTTCGACGGACTACGGGTTTGTGGGGAAGGTTGCTCGCCAAGACATCATGTCTCCAGCCTACGTATCCTCAATCGGACCGAAAAGAGGAAGTCAGAGTAGTCGTAGTTCAACCTACGGGTCGGTTTTGTTTGCTTGGTGAAAAAGTCTCGATCGCACTAGGGAAAGAGAAAAGGTTCGGTTAACGTCTCGATCGCTTGGGTGCGAGAGAAAAGGGAAGTTAGTTGTTAGTGTGCTCGCCGAGATATCGCATCTCGTGCATACGTATCCTCAATCGGACGGGAAAGAGGAATCAGAGCATCAGTAATTCACACTACTACGGAAAAACGGGAATGATCTCAATCGCATGGGTGCGAGAGAAAAAACTCGGGACTCACGGAAGGTCCAAAGGGAAACTAGGCCCTACAAGTTAGCATAAAAAATGACCCTAATGTTAGGATCAGGAGGGGAGTCTGCCTAATGTTGTCATGCATGGTTTGAAAGGCTAATGTCTCTCCTACCTCCAACTTAATCAGAAATTAAGTGGAGATAAGAATCCAAAGGGATCATGTGAATACAAGTAAACACAGGACAAAGAAATCACAAGATGAACGATGTAACACCTTTCTAATCCCCCGAAAAACATAAAATAAATCAGAGTAAATAATCATGCCATTCACTTAAGGGTGTCACACATAATCATAAAACATCATACAACACCTGTCATGCTCATTAACACTTAAGTAATCTCATGTTTTTCAAATACTTCTCTTAGCATGTAGCAGCGGATATAAATTAATCACATTTGACATAAAGAGAGTTTTATGCTCATCACATTAATAAACGATACGTAGGCATAAAAGCCAACTTCATACAAATCAAGTAAGCATAAAAGTATAAAGTAGAGTACATAGTGTATCTCTAAAACGTAAACCCACGATCCCAATGTTACATGATCAGAGCACGACTCGACCCAATATAAATAAAGACACTAAACAGCTGCACCAGCGGCTACCTCGCGTTACGAGCAAGTCTACTCCTCGGTACCTGAGCGATGTCGTACAAAACATCATTCCAACAGAAGGGTGAGAATTCACATCAATATTGAAATTATAAGATAATGATTAAGGTAAAGCACATAAACATAAATACAAACAATTCCACACTTCAATATTCATCAACAAGTGTCACTCAAGTATCCACACAATTCACATCAATATTTCCAATATTCAACAAGTCACATTCATACACATATTTCCATATAACAATCATATATGCAATACGACTCGGTGCAAACTCAATGCAACTCATGCCATGTGGTACCAACACTTGTTATTATTTTTTGGTTTTTACATTTAAACTGGGTCCGTCCCCTAGACCAATAACAAACAAAAGCCCGTCCCCTAGGCTTTCAAACCCCACTCTAGGTTTGGGATAAGTCACTAGCTCCCACAAAACTAGCAAGCATTGTCTCTTGACACAAATGATGTGTATGCAATCAACAACCATATGCAATTAAGACCATCCCCTAATCTTAATATCATGCATATCTCAAATAATTCATCACACTTGAATTACCACACAATTGCACACACAACACAATTACATTTCATAATTAAGTATTTATACTTTAGATTTCGTCACCACAATCAACCGATAATACACAAGGACTAATTAGATCAAATCACAACTAACAACATAATCTACCGATTAAATATAAAATAATTAACCAATCACTAATAATTGGATCCAATATCCATTAGAATTTTACTATTCAATAAAGAGAAAGTTATTTTAAAGAAACGTTTTATTTTGAAAAACCAATTCAAACCCCCCTTTCTTGTGTTTTTCACACCTTCAGTTGGTATCAGAGCTCCGTTCCTAAGGTGATAAAAAGATTGAATTTTTTATCAAGCACTTAACAGTGTTTAGTACCGATCCAAGTGTGAAAAATAATGAATACACCACCACCAACAACTTCTGAAACAAATGTTATTGAAAGAGAATCTTACACTGCAAAACCTCCTATCTTTGATGGCGAAAAGTTTGATTATTGGAAAGATAGAATTGAAAGTTATTTCTTATCATTTGACCTAGATCTATGGGATCTAGTACTTGATGGCTATAGTCATCATGTAGATTCTGTAGGTAAAAAGATTGAAAGAAGTGAGTTTACAGATGCTCAAAAGAAAACTTACAAAAATCATCACAAAGCAAGAACCATTCTGTTGAACGCAATTTCTTATACCGAGTATGAGAAAATCACAAACAAAGAAACTGCAAAGTCCATCTTTGACTCTCTTCGTATGACTCGCGAAGGAAATGTCTAGCAGTTAAGTATAGGTTATACATCAGAAAATTACCACTGGCTAATGGCTGTGACTCAGTAGTACAAAAGAGCATCAGAATCTCTTCTTCGGTAACCTGGTTCTCGGTTTCACTTCTACCAAAGAAAGTCTCGGCCAGGATCATTTGGAAATAACGGAAGGCTGGGTTGTGGATTTTGTTTGCTAATTGGGTGGAAGGATCAGGTCCTCCTCCACCGGTGATTTTGCTCCAGAATATGTCAAGCTCATCCTGTATAACATTGACTTCATGCATAAAATGGATGGCATCCATGCCACACTGAAAACCAAGTAATCTAGAAAAATTCCTGTGGTTAAGTGTATACTTGTTCGCAGATAGTCTGAATCTTATGCTTCCACTCTTGTAACCTCTTCCACTGTAGGGGTCATAAATGAGTGAATTGAGGAACTCTAAGGTTAGATGCTTATAGGTTACATTCATTGCTTCAGAATACTCATCCCACTGGAGTTGGTGACAAAGGTACCTCACACTGGCCTTAATACCTAAGATTGTTAGACAGTTTGGGTCAGGGTACCTAGTGCGTAGGATCGGTCTCTCAGAAAGGACTACATATTTCTTCCTCTGTTCGTCATCTCTGAACACGATGTGCATGTCATCATAGCTCTGCATCCTGAAAAGAAAGTTAGTGTAGAATATCTGGGATGATGTGATCTGTAACCTGTTAACATAGACATTTCATAAGTCAATCCAGTTAGTCAAATAATATAAATAATAAATCTTTTTCTTTTTCTGAAATAAATTATATGCATAAATAAAAAATAATGAAAAGAAAGTCGTGGGTTGCCTCCCACGCAGCGCTTGTTTTACGTCGTTAGCTGGACGAATGTAAAACTTACATTGTGGATGTTGCTATAGGTGGGTCTATCAGAGTGTGACCAGAGTAGTAGGTAGGGATATCACCTCCATAGTAGAGTTTTAATCTTTATCCATTTACTAAAAAGGGACTACATGAATGATTTACAATTTCAAATGCTCCAGATTTCAGGACTTTGGTGACCTCATAGGGTCCAGTCCACCTTGAGCGTAACTTACCGGGAAATAATGGTAACCTAGAATTGAAAAGAAGTACAACATCGCCTACGTTGAACTCCTTTTTGGCAATTCCTTTGTCATGCCATGCTTTGGTTCTCTCTTTATATATTACGGCGTTTTCATAAGCATTTCGGCGTAACTCTTCTAATTTGTGGATATCTAGAATGCGTTTATCTCTGGCTGTTAAGTAATCCATATTAAGAGCTTTTATGGCCCAGTAGGCCTTATGTTCAAGCTCGAAGGGTAAATGGCAAGATTTTCCGTAGACTAATTGATAAGGGGTTGTTCCTATAGGGGTTTTAAAAGCGGTTCTATAAGCCCACAAGGCTTCTTGTAGTCTTAAGTACCAATCTTTTCTAGAAATTGATACACTTTCTCTAAGATTTGTTTTATTTCCCTATTTGATACTTCTACTTGTCCACTAGTCTGCGGATGATAAGGTGTGGCTACTCGGTGTTTAACTCCGTATTTCTTTAAAAGGTTTTCGAATATCCTAGATATGAAACGCGATCCTCCATCGCTTATAACCAATTGAGGTACTCCAAACCTAGGGAAAATATAGTTTTTAAATAGTTTAATGACTACACGAGTATCGTTGGTGGGTGAAGCTATAGCTTCAATCCATTTGGATACATAATCAACTACTACTAAGATATACTTGTTTCCCATCGAAGATGGAAAAGGTCCCATAAAATCTATACCCCAAACATCAAAGAGTTCTACCTCCTGAATATTTCTCAGAGGCGTTTCATCTCTTCTTGAGACGTTCCCTGTGCGTTGACATTTATCACATCTTACAATGTAGGCATGAACATCGCGCCATAAAGTTGGCCAGAAAAGACCTGCTTGAAGTATTTTAGCGCATGTTTTGGATGAGCCTAGATGTCCACCATATGGTGAAGAGTGACAATGTTTAATTATAGTTTCTACTTCTTCTTCAGGGACACAGCGGCGGAAAATGCCAGATGCGCCTCTTTTTAATAAGAGGGGTTCGTCCCAATAGAAGTGTTTCACGTCGTGATAGAACTTCTTCTTTTGTTGGTAATTTAGATCAGGTGGTATGATATCAGCTGCTAGATAGTTAACAAAATATGCGTACCAAGGTATGGTTGTCACTACGAGAACTTTTTCAATGTCTAATTCTAAATAGGGGTCAGGATCATCATCATGGATGGTTCTAACTGCTCCTACTAATCTATCGTATGCGAAATCATCATTGATAGGAACAAGATCTGGTTTTAGATATTCAAGCCTTGAAAGGTGATCAGCAACCACATTTTCAGTGCCTTTCTTATCTCGGATCTCCAAATCAAATTCTTGAAGTAAAAGGATCCAGCGTAGTAATCTAGGCTTAGCATCCTTTTCGCTTAATAGATATCTTATCGCAGCATGATCAGTGTAGACTATGATTTTTGCTCCTACTAAATAGGATCAGAATTTGTCGATTGCAAAGACTACTGCCAGGAGTTCCTTCTCGGTTGTGGCATAATTAAGCTGAGCCACATCTAAAGTCCTACTGGCGTAGTAAATCACATGGAGTTTCTTATCCTTCTTTTGTCTTAGAATAGCGCCGATAGCGTAATCGCACATAATTTCAAAAGGTTGGTTCCAATCAGGAGGTTGAATGATGGGTGCGGAAATCAGTGATTGTTTTAAGTATTTAAAGGCTTCAAGACATTTATCATCGAATTTGAATTTGGCGTCTTTCATAAGTAAGTTGGTTAATGGTTTAGTTATTTTAGAGAAGTCTTTAATGAAGCGTCGGTAGAAATCGACGTGTCCAAGGGAACTTCGGATTTCTCTAATGGTTTTGGGTGGTTGAAGGTTTTCTATTACTTCTATTTTGGCTTTATTAACCTCAATGCCTCTTTCGGACAATATGTGTCCTAGTACTATGCCTTCAGTAACCATAAAATGGCATTTTTCCCAGTTTAGAACAAGGTTGACTTCTACGCATCTTTCCAGGATTTTCTCAAGGTTGGTTAAATAGTTTTTAAAACTGGATCCACATACCGAGAATTTGTCCATAAATACTTCCATGATCTCATCAGGAAAATCTGCGAAGATTGACATCATACATCGTTGGAAGGTAGCTGGGGCATTGCATAGTCCGAATGGCATTCGTTTGTAAGCAAATGTTCCATAGGGACATGTAAAGGTTGTTTTCTCTTGATCATCAGGGTGAATGGGTATTTGGAAGAATCCTGAGTATCCATCCAAATAGCAAAAGTAAGAATGCCTAGCTAAACGTTCGAGCATTTGGTCTATGAATGGAAGTGGGAAGTGATCTTTCCTAGTTACCTTATTAAGCTTCCTATAATCAATACCCATCTGCCAACCATTTTCTATACGTTTGTCTATTTGTTCTCCTTTTTCGTTTGGTACAGCGGTGACACCTCCTTTCCTAGGTACCACATGTATGGGGCTTACCCATTTACTATCAGATATTTGGTATATTATTCCAGCCTCTAACAACTTTAACACTTCCCTTTTTACTACGTCACTCATTATAGGATTTATCCTTCGTTGATGTTCTCTGGAGGGTTTTGCGTCTTCCTCCAGCATAATTCGGTGCATACACACGGAAGGACTTATTCCTTTGAGATCGGAGATATTATAACCTAGAGCTGAGGGATATTTTCTTAAAACATCTAACAATTGATTGGTTTTAGGACCATCTAACGTGGCACTGACTATGACTGGACGGTTTAATTCTTTGTCTAAGAATTTGTATCTTAAATTCTTAGGAAGCTCCTTAAGCTCTATAGATGTTTTTTCGGACATGGCATATGATCTAGGGTAAGTGTCAAGCATTCGTAAAGACTGTTATCTATGTAAGGTTCAGTTAAATGTTCGAATCCATCGTCCTCCATTATGGGGATCGAAGGTAGTTTGATGGTTTCTACTGGATCTTTTTTATCCAGTTCTCTTATGCATTCATCAATTATATCGATGGCATAACATGAGTCATCTATGGCTGGTGCATTTAAGAATTGGGATAGTATAAATTCTACTTTTTCATTACCTACCTCGAATGTCATTTTTTCTTTCTTGACATCTATTATAGCTCCAGCTGTTGATAAGAAGGGTCTACCTAAAAGGATTGGGATCTCATCGTCTTCCTTAATGTCCATTACGACGAAGTCCGTTGGAATATAAAGTTTACCAAGCCTAACTGGGACGTCTTCCAAAATGCCAATTGGATACTTAACTGATCTGTCAGCTAATTGAAGAGACATCCTAGTCAGTTGCATTTCTCATAGGTTTAACCTTTTACAAACGGCTAAAGGCATTATGCTTACACTTGCTCCTAAGTCCAGAAGTGCTTTATCAATAACTTGGTTTAACAAAACACAAGGTATAGAAAAACTTCCTGGGTCTTTCTCTTTCTTAGCAAGCTTATTCTCAGCAATTGAATTACATTTAAAAGGTTTAGGATCATCTAATCTTCGTTTGTTGGTTAGAATGCCTTTAAGGAATTGGGCATAAGATGGTATTTGGGTAATAGCTTCTGTGAATGGAATCTTTACGTGGAGTTTCTCAATCACTTTTATGAATTTCTTATAACGGTTATCTAATTTGGTTTGTTTAAGTCTTTGTGGGTATGGAATTGGAGGTTTGTAAGGAGGAGGTGGTACACAAACTTTTTCATTCTCTTCTCTTTCCTTAACTCCCGTATTCTTAGATTTCTCAGGTTCCACCGATTTCTCAACTTCTTTCTCAGGTGTGTTCATAACTTCTTTCCTAGGAGGTTCTGGATTATTCAACCTAGGGTTTATAGCCCATCGTAAGTGGTCCCACTCCTTAGGGCTATAGCATTTGCGTGCCCTTTAGGGTTAGGTTGAGGTTGTCCAGGGAATTGTCCTCCAGGTGTAGCATGGGTGGATTGTTGTTGGGCTACTTGAGAGATTTGGGTTTTAAGCATTTTGTTATGGGTAATTACAAAATCGAGTTTAGTACCCAACTAAGTAATTAGTCCATTCATATGAATGTTTTGGTTCATGAACTCCTTGTTCTGTTGTAATTGAGCTGAGATGAATTCGTCCATCTTTTTCTCAAAATTTGATTTCTGAGGGGCATATGGTGTAGATTGATTGGGTATTTGAGTTTGGAAACTGGGTGGTCTTTGAGGTGTTGAATTTTGAGTAAGGTTATTATTCTTATAGGAAAAGTTTGGATGATTCCTCCATCCAGGGTTGTATGTGTTTGAATAAAGGTTTCCTTGGGCGTAATTAACCTGATCAGTGGTACTCTCGGCTACATGCCCAAATACAACATACAAAAAAAATCTATGGCAAAATATATACAAGATGTTCCAATGTACTAAGACCTAGATCGACATAGTGATCTCAAAAATAAACTCCACAAACGGAAGCCACGCCATCGTAAAAGCCAAGATAAATAAGGATAATCAAACGGCCTTATCCTTACCCTTTGCGGAACCTGTAGTACCTGTAATATAATCAACAACATGGGGTGAGATATTAAATCCCAGTGAGTTCCCTATCTTATAGATTCTCTCGGCTTTACAAGGTTCTATCATCCTAACTCAAGTTAAACGGAAGAGAAGTGACATTGAGTTCACAATCTCACGCTATATGGAAACATGTTCATGAGTTCACCAACTCAAAATATCACTAATCGATAACCTTACCAAGGTATCCTCTTTTCCCGTCCGCTTCTACGCCTAGAAGGCGACACGAGTCATAAATCCTTGTAACTTACTTGGCATACGAAATGGATTCGGGATCATCGGCCTGTTAACCATAAACCGTCACTTCTCATAGCCTGTTAACCATCACAAGTCTCTTTACCATATAGGCTTCATTCGTACTACACGCGAGAATCAAACCTACCAAGTAATTGTGCGTACATTCCAGATGAGCTCCAAACTCATGAAATGGCAACTCAAGGGAAACGGTTTCGATTACGTGATCTCACACACAAACGTAATTGTATTCGACAATCACAAGACCACATTCGCCTTAAGGCCCTTACGCCTTTTCTCAAACCACAATGGTCACACATGTTCCATACTAGTGTTTTACTCTCTCCTAGACCATTACTCGTCAAGGATGTATCTTTCTACATCGTATGCACGAGCATCGCCATCTAGGCTATCTATCACAATTCTAGAATCATATCATTTTATTTGGGGGGTAAAGTTTCCTCTCACTTCCTATTACATATTTTAAACATGTTATCACTCAATTCTTTTCACAATGAGGGATTAAATGTAACACAACCCAATAGTGTAGCAAAATGCACATAATAATTAAATTCACAAAATTAATACATTTTTGGGTTTTCCTCTGATTATTTAATCGGGTAACAAAACATATATTTTTCACTTTCATTGTGTAGAATATTTCCATAGCTTTCCATCGATACCAAGAACGCTTCGATCGGAATCACGGTTCAAAAGTTATGAATTTCCAAAAGAAGTATTTTTAAAAAATTACAGCGATGTAATCGGTTACCGCACCATGTAACCGGTTACATGAGGTCCACTGTTCACACAGAATTGAAATCATAGTTAGAGACACCTTGAGGTAACCGGTTACTTCACCATGTAACCGGTTACTTCACCTGTGATCTGCGTAAAAACTCACATTTTTCTTCATGTAACCGGTTACCTCATCAAGTAACCGGTTACATCACTGAAGCATAGTAAAAATTCTGATTTTAACGATGTTAATTCAAACCAATCACAACCAAAACACAATCCAACATAGAAACAAGTATTAAGCATTGATTTCTCACATAACCCAATCATATTATGCATTCCATTTCATATTTCAACCATAGAACAACATTCAATGAAAATCCACCATTTTTATTCAATTTCTAACCTAAGTTTCTATACTTAGGGTTCTAACTAGAACTCACCAACAACAAGATGAAGGAGATGAAGAAGATGTTGGGATGATTTGATGAAGAAGAGATGATGATCCAAGCTTTTCTCTTCAATTCCAAGTTTTTTCTCTTTTTCTCCTCTTGCTCCTCCTTCTCTCTACTCTTACTATCTCTTTCCAACTTTGTTTCTATTTTGCACATGCGAGGGAAAGAAATGATATAGAGAATATTACTTAGCTAGTAACACTACTAAAGGTCCAAAACATCTCTATAGCACCAAAAGATAACACCTCAGAATCAGATAATATTAATTTGATCTGCTATGAGTTTGTCAGTTACTCTAATTATCTTAGCAGATAATTTCTCAGAGCACACCGGAACCCAGTTGATCATAGCTAATATTATCCAGAGCAAAATAAAATACGGGGTACTACAAAATGGAAGCCATGTTCTCTATTCTAAAACTTTCGGATTTTAGGCTCTTTTAAGTTTCATTTTGGTTGCTGTTCTTTCAAACTTAGATATAGAGATGAATGAAAGAACCAAAACTTAGATATGAAGATCCATGTTTTATTTGTTTGTCTCCTCTTTCTCTCTAAATGTGTTTTTGATTATTTTATCTTTCTTTTTTATGGTTTGAAGCTTTAGTTGTGATTTTCAATCTTCAATATCACGTTTTGATCATTGATAAAACATTTTATGGAATACAAAATAGAATGGTGTGTTTAAATTAACTAGGGATTAGCTAAGAATTAGTTAGGAAGTAGCTCAAGATTAGCTACCATTTCTGAGTTTAAATATGATATTAATATTAAAAAAATTAAAATTAAAACAATGGACACGTGACATACATGTCAGCATTTTTGCCACGTTGGCATTGCCACATGTAAGCCACGTCATCAAAAACATTTCCATGTGGCATGCCACTGTTAGTGGAAACTAACGGGAGAGACTAAAGTTAGGGACGAAAAACTTTCAGAGGACCATTGTTTGAAGGAAAATTTTGAAGGACCAAATATGAAAGTTGGGATATTTGTAGGGACCTTATACATATTTAAGCCTAAATTTAAATTGAAATAGTAATACATGTAGAAGATGAAAGTTAAACAACAATATCAAGAATAATATGATTAAAAATAAAATTATTGAAACTTGTATTAGATAAATCAATCATTTCAGTTTTTTTTTTACAAATATGACAATTATTTTATAAGGGAGAATAAAATTTTAAAATATCTATTCATTATTTAAATCATTTTCACATATTTAAAAATGATCTATAAATTTCCATTATTCAATATTTGAATCAATAGTTTCATTTTTCCCATTTCGTATAATTTATACTATATGAGAAAATAAAATTTATTAAAATTTTATTGACTCACTACATATTTGATCAATAGTTTCATTTTTCTCATTTTATATAATTTCCACAATATGAGAAAATAAAATTTATGAAAAATATATTAACTCGCTACTTATTTGAATCAGTTGTTTCATTTTTTCCGTATTGTATTATTTTGTACGACATATTGTACACACATGATTTTATAAGCGCAGACATATTCAAGCAAAAAGCAAATTATAAAATATACTTAATTAATTTATAAGTGTCATATATATATATATATATATATATATATATATATATATATATATATATATATATATATATATATATATATATATATATATATATATATATATATATTTATATTTGAATCATACATACAATTTTTTTCATATATAAAAATATATTGATCAACCACTGATTTTTTTTTCGTATATAAACATTATTTTTATCAACAATATATTTTTTACCTGTATAAAAAAAGAAAAAGAAATTTTGACATTTAAAAATAATTTTTTTTACCTCTCAAACAAAAATAATTGTTGATTAAAATAAAATCAGTATTGTTGTCATAGTGATCAATAAAAAATTATAATAATAACATATCAATAAGATTAATAATTATATAAATAAGATTAATAATCATTTTAATAATCTATTTAAGAATAAACTAATATATACAATTTTAAATTATTTTAATCTCCCTGTTTCTCCTATTCGCAAACTATTACTTAAATTTTAAAATTATTTTGCAATATAAGATAGAGATTTGTCTTATATTTTCATATTCAGAATGAATTGCTTATGACATTCACCTTTTGCTATAAAAGAATAGCAATTTTTCTTTAAAATTGATCAATTTCAATTTTTATATTACTCATATAGAAGATTCTAAGAATTTTGTTTTTCAATTTTCCCACCTAACTCCATGTACATGGTATTCTAGATACGCATTTTCTCCAATATTGATATCAGGATCATATTGCAGTTTGCTAACTATTTTAGTTGTTTGATTGCTCAGATGGTTAAAAATATTTATAGTTTGTAAGAGAAAATGTTTAGTCTCGTAGTCAATTCAATTTTTCTTTTCTTCCAATAAAAAAGAATTGGAAAAAATCACATATTACTTAACTCTGTTTAAAATAAAATTAGATAAGACAACATCATTGGTGCATAAATCTTGTTATCGAAGATTCTAAACTCCCAGATCAGTAAGCGAACAAATTCTTCTCTGTTCATGAAGAATCTTTGGAAGAAATTTTGACATTTAAAAATAATTTTTTTACCTCTCAAACAAAAATAATTGTTGAATAAAATAAAATCAATATTGTTGTCATAGTGAACAATAAAAAGTTATAATAGTAACGTATCAACATGATTAATAATTATATTAATAAGATTAATAATTATTTTAATAATCTATTTAGAAATAAACTACTGTATAAAATTTTAAATTATTTTAATCACCATGTTTCTCATATTCTCAAACTATTATTTAAATTTTAAAATTATTTTGCAATATAAGATAGCGATATTATTTATATTTTTATAGTCTGAATGAATTGCTCATGACATTCACCTTTTGCAATATAAAATAACAATTATTCTTATAAATTGATCAATTTCAACTTGTATATTACTCATATAGAAGATTCTAAAACTTTTGTTTTTCAATTTTCACACCTAATTCTAGTAATCTATACATGGTATTCAAGGTACTAATTTTACCCAATATTGATATCAAGATCATACTGCAGTTTGCTAACTATTTTAGTTTGATTACTCAGATAGTTAAAAATATTTATAGTTGGTAAGAAAAAATGTTTAGGCTCGTAGTCAATTCAATTTTTCTTTTCTTCCAATAAAAAAGAATTGAAAAAAAAAATCACACATTACTTAACTTTGTTTAAAATAAAATTAGATATGACAACATCATTGATGCATAAATTTTGTTATCGACAGTAGGGGGACGGATTCTTTTCTTCTCTATTCATGAAGAATCTTTAGAGGTCTAATTTTCATCCGAAATTCAAGTCTTCGGATGGCGTATGATGATAAACAAGTTGCCCTCGAAATTGGAACTTCAAAAGAGGGAGTGCTTCATTTTTACATAGATCTTCTTTGTGTTTCCTGTGTTGCAGGACATGAAAACATTTCACATCTTATAATTTCCTGTCCTTTTGCTGCTAGTGTGTGGAAAAACATAGAACATTAGTTAGATCTTATTTGAGTATTTTCTCAATGAAATGTCTGGAAAAGCTGTTAAAGGCAAGAAGCTCTTAATTTAGTTGGCTACTTGTTAGTGTCTTTAGTTGAGTACAAATAACATCATCTTTCAAGACAATACAGTGGATAGACGAGTTAAAGAAACATGTTACTTCGTCAAAACAATTTCTTGGAATTGAATTGAAATAGGTTTGAAAAGTAGATCATTGATGCATAAAATTTTATATTTTTCTTCATTTTTCTTTTCCCTTAGTGAGTCAAAGGTAGTATCAAAAACGATAAATAGTTACTGTAGAAAATTAATAAAGTAATTGTTATAAAAAGAGATATAAACTAACATAGGTTTAATAATATCTAGATTTTTTTGCTTTCTTGATAAGCAATTATAACAAAAACAAATATTTTTGTTAATTAAAAAAGGCTTAATCCTTACGTTGTCTAAGTGAAGCATAAAGGTTCTTTCAGTCAAATAAATACAAACGGTGTTAGTTTTGTTTACGTGGAGTATGAGTTGGCATGATTAGAGCTGTCAAAATGGGCCGAAGCCCATGGGCCGGCCCGCCGAGCCCGAAAAAAGTTAGGGTTTGGGCCTTATTTTTGGAGCCCATATTATTCCGGACCTTTTTGAGCCCGGCCCGAAAAAGCCCGAAAAAAAATGGGCCGGCCCGTATGGGCTATGGGTAGCCCGCCAGCCCGACAACTTTTTTTAAAAGAATTAATTTAACTATTTGGGCCATATATAAATTAATAAATATATATAATTGGACCTAAAAAATAAATTTGGCCTAAGAAACATTTGGATACAATGTGTTAGTGCTTCTTTGGTTCGGTCCACACACACTTCAGTGACTACCAGAACATTAATTTCTATTACATTATATTACATTACAGTATTCTAAAATGAATATATTACATTAAGATCATTAAAATGAGTATTAATTTCTATAACATTATATATTAAAATGAGTATTAATTTCTATTACATTATATATTACTTAAAAAATGAATTTTTTAATTTTTTTTTTAAAATGGGCCCGTTTAGGGCTGGGTAGCCCGCAGCCCAGACAGGGCTGGGCCTGGGTAGTAAAAAAGGAGCCCGTATTCAAAATGGGCTTTTTGAGCCCGACCCGGAAAAGCCCGAGGCCCGCCAGGGCCGGCCCGTTTAGGGTCGGGCTACCCGTTTTGACAGCTCTAGGCATGATGGATGTCTTAGTCAGCACCTTTTAATTTCCACGTGGATTTTTATATTATTTTTTATTTTCCATGTAGATTTTTTTATATATTTATTTTTTAATATTTTTTATATTTCTTTTTGTAATATTTAATTTTTAATTCTATTTTTATAAATTGTTATTTTAAAAATAATTTTAATTAGGTCGAATCAAATCAAATCTACACTCAAACCCATCTAGAAGCCTAATATCAATTTCATTATCTTTTTTGCCCATATGTTTTTCATTTGCATGATTATGCACAATAGTTAATATAAAGACTATATTTTATTCTGAAACAACCAATGTAGAACTAATATAAAGACAGGTATTGCAAAAATAAAGAAACAGCCAAGACACAACTTGAACCGAGTCAGTGATGAGCAAAATGTGTTTCATATGATTGGCTAAGCATCACCGATGAGCAAAATGTCTTTCCAATGAAAATGTAACTGCAAATTTGACACCCATGTTCATGTCTGACTTGCAGCCGCAAATGGCTAAACTAAAATTTAACTCTTATTGGGTCAGCCATGGATTTGGAACAATATTGGCTGCAATTAAATTAAAAAAACTAAAAGCCATAATACTGAACTGAGGCAAACCTAAACCTTACACTTTTTTTTTCTTTCACATCAGGTATTGGCAGTAAAAAAATCAACCCTTCATTTTTTGATGGGAGTCATCCTGAGGAATTCTCTCAGATTTTATCAAGCATCAGCAAACTTCGTCATCCAAATATTGCTGAGCTTGTTGGTTATTGTTCAGAACAGGAGCATATGTTAGTATATGATTATTTCAGAAATGGTTCTCTCCATGACTTTTTACACTTATCAGATGACTTCAGCAAACCATTAACTTGGAACACCAGAATCAGAATTGCACTGGGAACTGCTCGGGCTGTTGAGTTGGTTTTCTACTTCTAGCAAATATAACTTTCATTTTGATATAACTTTTATGACCTATTCCTGCATGTGAATATGTATCTATTTTGTCAAAGCAGTGTTACATGCAGCATTCTTCCTAAATAATACTACATTTCTCTTTAGGGTGTTTTGCAATAAAATTGTTACTATACCTCTTTTTGCTTATTACAATCAATTTTTTAATTTTCTGAATAGATATGCATAAAATTGCACGTTAAGAATGATATAGAAAAATATTTATACCAATTCAAACACTCAACAAATTTTTGAATTTCTTAAGTCATTGTTTCCCAAGCCGAGTTCAATATTATATGGTGATGTTATACTCATTTCGATTTCGCACCACTACTACCTATTTGAGTTCCATGAGACATAGTGGGGTTAGTTGATTGAGATATAAATGGTTGATGTTGATATGGATAAGGTGGTGTATAATATGAGTAATTTCCAAAATGTGGAATATTTTGTGGATTTGGGATAAACGGAGAGTTTTGAAAATTTGGGTTATGGTGTGAATTTGAGATAAAATGTGCATTTCCAAAGTATGAGTTGTTTTGTTGATTTGGAATAGAAGGAGGACTACCACCATTTTGCATAAAATTAGACCAAGAGCTATGTTGATTGGGATCCATTGACAAATAAAAGTGAAGAAGAAAAAAATTTAAAATGAGATAAAATCAATAATTCAAAATTAGACTAATTGTGAATGAAATATTAAATCAAATGGGTTACTTATTTATACTAGTAGTAATTAAATATTACCGTTGGACTAGTAGCAATTACCAAAATTATTACCGTTAAATCACTATTTTTAAAATTGATATAGTAGCTGGCATTTATTATGGGTGAGAATTAATACAAAATTAAAGCATTGCAAGTCCAGCTGACAGGAAAAAACGTCTCCACACTAGCCAACGATAACAAACTAGCCAACACTTATTTTTCTCAAATATCCATTTATTACTGACATCACAACTTTGGTTAATGTGTAGGAATTAAAAAAGTTGAGCGATATTTATGCTCTTAGTTCAACGGATGTTGACAGCCGGTTTGAACACACCGTACAGAGTTCTTGGTTCAACGGATGTTGACGGCCACTTTATACAAGCATGGCCTCTCCAAATGACATCCTGATTGGGTAATAGGCGTAAAACAATGCTCATCAGTCTAAAACACCACAACTAGATAATTAATATATGATAATATATAGGAGTATTATTTTTGACTTGTTGACTTATTCTCAAAAATAATTAATACATGAAAAAATACATAATTTTTGTTAGAGTTTAATTGGTATGCACTGACGGTGTAAAATAATTTTACACTATCATCCAATAGAAACATATCATTCTGTCATGTCATACAATTAACTTAAAATTTTCAGTATGACTTGGCGGGATGCATGATCGTCATTGGTTGACAGTGTAAAAAAATTTTATATTATCAGTGTATACCAATTAAATTCTTTTTGTTATATACATTATAAAAATATTATTTGGATCAATAGTAAATATTTTTTTGTATATTAACATTATAATAAAATAGTAGATTTTTTCCGTGTATAAATATTTTTTTTGCATCATTTATAAAAATATTTGGATCACTAATAAATCTTTTTCCGTTTAAAAATATAACACTTTTTATAAAAATATTTGGATGAATAATACATTTTTTACATACATACAAAAATATTTAGACCAATAATAAAATAATTTCATTTATAAAAAAATTTATACTTTTCCCGTGTATATAAAGAATTTTTTCTTTTTTGCTTTTTTTTCATTTTTATTAGTTGAGAAGTAATAAAACAAATATATTTTTTCAATATCATCGTTTATTTTCTCGTATTTGAATCATTGATATATATTTTTTCCACATTTAAATCGATAACACATATTTAATAAATTGTTATTTAAATGGTATAAATTTTTGTAAGAAAATAAATATTTGGAACATTGGTACATTTTTTCTAGTATGTAAAAATTATTTTTTGTTTGATCTCATATATTTATTTAAGTTATTTGTAACAAATATTTGTTACGTTGTCAATGCCAAATAACTTTCCATTGCTTAGTTGTATATTAGTGACGAATACTTTTCTAGTTTTTAATTGTATATTTATAACAAAAAAAATTCTATAATTAGTTATATGTCAATGACATAATTGAGATAAATATTTATGCATAAATTTTTATTTATAAATATGTCATATACACAAATAAATTATTACATATAATTATACATATAACATAAATACCATACTTAATTAACAAATTTTTAAATAGTTTCTAATTATAATATTCTAATTTTATCATATTTTAAAAAATTAAATATAATTAATTAAATTTTAATATGTATTTATATGTTATTGTAAATAACATATTGTATTTTTTTACACAATATATTATATTTTTTAAAAAGTTCTGTATATGTGTTAGTCTAGGTAGGAATAGAAACATGGTATAGGGATTAAATTATAAGTTTAAATTTAAAAGAACTAATTAATATAAAAATATTAATTCAATGATTTTATTAATATTTTTTTTGTTTAAAATGTATTTATAATATTTTTAATATTCTACTGATGTAAAAAATAATTAAAATTTAAAATAAATAAATATTTTTATATAAATTTTAATTTTGAGATGTTTCAACCTACTAATATTTTAACCAACTTTATTGTTGGCTTATTGTTGACTTATTCTTATAAATAATAAATAAATGATAAAATTTATTATTTTTGTTATAAATATTATAAAAATATTATTTGGATCAATAGAACAATAGATTTTTTCCCGTGTAAAAATATTATTTTTGTTTTTTTTTGTTTTATTTATTAAAATATTTGGATCAATAACAAATCTTTTTCGTTTAATAAGTTAACACTGTTTATAAAAATATTTGGATGAATAATACATTTTTACATATATAAAAAATATAGGTTTGTTTTGACACTATTTATGAAAATATTTGGATCAATAATAAATTTCTTTTTGTTTGTAAAAAATATTGTACTTTTCCTGTATATAAATTTTTTTTGGTTAATTTTTATTAGTTGAAAATTAATAAAATAAAAATATTTTTTCAATATTATTGTTTATTTTTCTCGTATTTGAATTATTAATATTTTATTTTCATATTTACTTCAATAACACATATTTAATAAATCATTATTTAAATTATATATATTTTAATAAGTAAAAAAAATATTTGGATCATGCATATATTTTGTCTGGTATCTAAAGATTATTTTTGTTTAGTGTCATGTATTTATTTAAGTTATTTGTAACAAATATTTGTTATGTTGTCAATGTCAAATAAAATTTTTCATGCTTAATTGTATATTAGTGACAAATATTTTTTTAGTTCTTAGTTGTATATTTATAACAAATAATTTTCTATGCTTAGTCATATATTAATGACAAATAATTGCGATAAATATTTGTGCATTAATTTTTATTTATTAATATGTGATATACACAAATTACTACATATAATTATATATAAATGTGTAGATATTAACATAAATACCATATTTAACTAAAAAATGCAAGAAAATCATAAATTAAAATTCAAATAAAACCATTGAGATATTCCTCGAGAAGCTCCTCTAAACTTTTGTTTTTCCTTTTAAATTTATCATTGAGATGTTCCTTTAAGCTTCCATTTTAAGATATTTAAAGGGGTAAGATATTTAAAGGTCAACAATGAAAATTTGTAAATTTGAATATAAAGAACAAAAAAATTCTTGAAATCAATCTAATATATATCTAGGTATCTCAACATAAAGAATAAAATGATTACCTTTTATTTTTCTCCATCTCTTTAAAGACAAATCCTCACACTCTCATTAAAACTTCAACCTTTATGAGGTCATTGCACAGGAGCTAAAACTTTAGAAAAAAATAATACCTGTAACATCATGGTTAAGAAGCAGGGCCGGTCCTGACTTTTTAGAGGCCCGGAGCGAATAATAAAAATGAACTCCCTGATAAAAAAAACATAATTTTAAAAAAAATATCATTTATGTAAATTGTAAATAACATCAACAACAATAAATAGTCATTTATCCGTGCAACAAACATAACAAAAAAGTCATACTCTAATCAATAACATCCAAATATATTCTAGCAACTTAAAAAAAAAGCCTTCCTTCTAGTATTTTTTGAAGCAAATTCCTCAATCAAGTCTTCATATTGTATATTCTCCAACAAATCATTCTTAATTGCAATCAATGCTAACCCATTAAGCCTTTCTTGTATCATGGTAGACCGTAAGTAAGATTTCAACAACTTAAATTTTGAAAAATTTCTTTCTGCCGAGGCAACTCTCACAGGAATAGTCAATAAAATCCTATATGCAATAATTGTATTAGGAAAAAAATCCATACCTTTCAAAAATCTTAATATATCAATAGGTCCAATATTTTTTACAGACAATATATCTCTTAGGGACCTTAACTCCACACATAATTCTTTCCCATCAATATTGTAATACCCCGTATTATCTAAATGCTCAATTGGATATCAGATGAGATCAAATGAGTTCCTATGTACTTTATCTTTGATTAATTGGAATAATGGAATATTCTAAGTGCTCTAAGTGTTGTCAATTGGGATCAATAGAGCAACTGGAGAACTCTGAATAGATCAATTATTTTATTAAAGAGACGGATTAATATTTATTAGTTCAAGAAAGTATTTTAAGGTAACTCTAATAATTGATCAATTGGTGTTAGAAGACAAAATATCAATTGGAGATAGTTTACCCTATTGGATTTATATTATATAATAAGTATTATATATATATTTATATGAGAAAGAGAAAGAAGAAGTGGGTAAGAAAGAAAAGGAAAACAGAGAAAGAAGGAAAACGTGGAAGAAGAGGAAAAAGAGAGAAAGAAGAGAAGAGAATGGGAAGAAGAAGAAAACTCTTGGAAGGGAAATAGAAGCTTGGATTCATCATCAATCTTCTCCTACTAGGTGAGTTCCATTAGATAGAACTTGGGTAGGAAGTTGGGGGAAAATTCATGATTGGGGGTTTTAGGTTGGATTGATTTGTATGATTATGTGTTGATGGAATTGATTGTGGTTTGTGTGTATTAAATGATGAAATACATGCCTATAATGTTGGATTATGTTTAGGGTTGAAGGGGTATGGATTGGGAGTGGTTTGGATGAAGAAAAATAGTTTTTTTTTCCAATTTCACCGCGGTTAACCGGTTAACCATATTGGTTAATCGATTAACACTGTTATAGGCAGAAAAATGAAAATTAAATCGAGCGTATCTTTTGAACCGTAAGACCGTTTTGGTCCCTGTTCGAAGCGTTGGAAAGCTAATTTTATGCTCTATGTGATAGTGAGGTAGAACCATGGCTATATGCTATGAATTGATAAGATAAATATAGAAATGTAGTGTATGTACTTTTGTTTCCACCAAAACTTAAGGATCGGGAATCCGATTGTTACGAGTCCAAAGCCATTGGAAAGATAATTCCATAGGGTAGCGAATGGTGTGTTAGACCATGAGTTAACCAAGGATGCTTGGTAGAGGGTGTTAGTTGTATGCCTTAAAATGTGTGTGAACTACGATATTGATTATGTTTAACATATTATGCTTATATGTTGATTGCGGCTTGACTAATGGCTTGATGTGATCACTTGTTATGTCTCTCTTGTATATGTGTGAATATAATGCATTATGTTGATAAATGCTATGATGTGATCATTTCCTTGCTTGTTCCCGTTCGTTCCGGTTGAACGTTCGGATGTGATGTGATGTGATGCGATGTGATGTGATGTGATGTGATTGTGATGTATGCTTGAATCGCAGTAGGCCTAAGCTACTAGGTGGTGTTTCATCTGAATTCCGGACTTGGTCCGAGGGATACCGGACTCGTTCCGAAGAATACCATTGCGATGAGCTTGTGAGGGTCCACTAGGACGTATTTCTCACTTGCCGTTAACTCATCTGCGTGCTCGGTATACACCTTAGCTACCGTTGCGATGTGCTTGTGGGGGTCTTATAGGGCGTTTACCCACTTGCCGTTAACACATCGGCGTGATCGGTATGGTGGGGTTGTGATGCCATGAAGGCAATATCACTCCGTTACTCACCTCTAGTGGTGTCATGTAGGCAATACCACTAGGCTTTCTCCCGGTGGGCTTGTGCAGTCATGTAGGCGTTCTTGCACTTGCCGATACACACATGCGTATTGATGATGGATGGATGGGTTCCACAGCCACTTAGGCGTGTATCACTTCGGATTTATCTGACTCATCGTGCTGTGTGGTTGTGATAGTCTCTTGACGTAGGCACTTGGTTACTCATCGAGGGTGTGATATATTGTGGCCTATGTAGATAGGTTAATACTACTCCTGGATTCCTCGTACGTGAGTACGGGTCTGCATGTTTGGTTGGTTGATCTGGTTATTGTTGTTTGTGTACTTGTTGTTATTTCATTGGTGAGTCAAGGGACTACCAATGAGGATATTACCCATTGTTGTGTATTTACCCCAGACCGTGAGTAAACCCCGGATCCACGGTGGATCCGTTTGATTGCATGTACCCTGTAGAGCCGAGGGAACCCATAAGATAGGGGAACTCACTGAGATTATTATCTCACCCTAATATTGTTGTTATTTTTCAGGTGTTATTTGCAGGTTTGATTTACAAGTGGAGCTATGCTTGGATGTTTCAAGAGAAGCTTAGTTAAGCTTATTCTGCTGTGTATTATTTTCTTGTACAATGAGGAATATTATACCTTATTCTTAGATTTCTTATTTTGGTTAATTTCCATGCCTGGTACCAAAGGTTGTATTTATGTTTTAGAAATGGTCAAGTATGTGAATTATGCCATTAGGCACTTATGATTGTGTCAGTACCGAATGGAAACACTTGTATGGTATTATTCTAGATAAATATTATACAGGGCGTTACAGTTGGTATCAAAGCAGGTCGTGTCCTCGACCTAGCCTTGAAACATCATAAGTAAATCTATTCCTGCCTCTTAAGTGTGTCTTGCCAGCATGACTCTTAATATCATACTATCTAGTGTTGGGCCTGATCAACCTGATACTATGTATGTGATAGGTAGAATCATGGTTGAGCGACCACGAGGACTCCGAAGTGTTGTCGGAACTTGTGCTGTGAGGGTAGGCCCAAGCCAAGAGTTTGTAGTAAGGAGTTTTGGTCAGCTCAGTGAGGTCTTAATAGAAGTTGTGCCTTGAGTAGCATGGAATTTGTGTTGTGTTGTTCAAGAAATCCTTTGGAATTGATGGAGTCTGAAAGTTAAGAATCTCTAGCAGACGATTGGTTTAAGTATTAAGGAATAGGTAAAGTCGCTAGTAGAGCTGGATTGACTACTGGTATAGATAATAGTTTCAAGTAATCTATTTCCGAGGAAAAGAAAGTTGTTTTGTGGAATGTGTGAGGTAAGTTCCGGAAGTGAGATAAGTATTGGTGCTTCAGTTTCTAAGGTTGCTATGGTATCTTGGACGGACGAGAGTACCTTAAGGAATGTGTTCGGAACCATATCTTCCAATTGGTTTAAAGTTGAGAGTTAAAGAATTCGACTTTTATGGGAACCTAAAGTGGTAGAGAAGTGTGTGAAGGAACACAAGGATGTGTTTACATGCTTCAAGAAAAACAAGGATGTGCCGGACGAAGAGTGGGTAATTTTGTAAATCAAAGAATCTAACGGTTGAAATGTGTTATAAATTGATTGGTATGGTCAATACATGTGTGGAATCATCCGTTGGTACTGGTTTGTGTGTTTGGATATGTGTTGGTGAAGTTTTGGACCCTTGGGGACTCAGCTGTTACGCTGCAGAATTTCTGCATTTTTCCCTGATTCGCACTGCGAATCCCCAAGCGAAGGGAAATCGTGCACTCGCTGGCTGTTCGCACGGCCAAGGTGAAGGCGAGCATTCGCTAGAGGTTCGCACTGCGAACTTTACCTTGTTTTGGTTCTGACTTGGTTCGCCAGCGGTTTGCACTGCGAATGGTGCAGTGAACAAGTGTTGGCTAGGTGTTCACTGGGAGCTTCGCACTGCGAATGAGGAAGCGAGCATTCGCTGGCTTCTTTGCAATGCGAACATGGCAGGTTTTCCATTTTTGTTTTCTCCATACCTTTTGACTCGGGTGTCCGATTTAAGCGTTCTTTATATCGTTATGAAGCTCTGAAAGTGTTCTATGCTGTGGAAAATGAAAATATTGTTTATGAGGTGGATTTTATTCGATTATGTGGAATGAACGGTATTAACAATGTGTTATGAGAAAGTTACACCTTGGTATTAAGAACGAGCGTAGTGGTAGCACCTCGGTCACAAGAGTATGTGATGGATTCTTACCCTTGAGCCATACTTTGTGGAACAGCAAGTATTGTATCCTAAGAAGTGGGATTACGGTAAAATAACGAGAAGAGAATCAGGAATTATTACGGACTAAGTGTAAATCATGAAACAGTTTACACCGGAGAAGTTTTGTAGATTGTTGATGAGAATTGTCGGTTGCGAGTCTTCCATTAAGTAATTAGGTGTAAGTGGGATGTGCAATGGATAGTGAAGGGTAGGAAATCCCGGTTAATATGTTCGAAGTGATGGAAAGGTTCTTCAAGAGGGTGCATTACCCCGATTTATTTTCAAGTATAGAGAAACTTCTGTATTTGTGAATAATCGGAATATTCAGAATCTACCTTTTGTTGGACTAAGAACGTTGTTGTTTTAATTCTCACCAAGGAATTCAAGTGAGAGAACAAGGTTGTATGTTTGATATGAGATGTCCATCGCTTTATGGTACCGTATAATGGTTGTGTGTTGGATTTTGCTTATGGACGAATCAAGTATGAGTTGTGATGACTTTTGAATTATAAGAAATTGGCTTTCAGCTTCTGCCGCAGTGTTAACCGATTAATACGTACAAGGATGGTATTTGTGCTGAATTTTGAGGAGTTAACCGATTAACCTCAGACTGGTAATCGATTAACATATTTGTAAAGTGTGAAATCCCTTAGGAACCATCATCTGCATTTTGTTACCGTATGTTACTCTGATTGGAGAGTATTGTGAAAATGGAAAACGGGATTGCAAGTAAATGAAAGACGAATTTGTGTTTTGAAATTGGAACTTCTGGAAGGGTGTTGCGTAATGGACCGTTTGTTCAAACGACGAAAGAGTTGGACTTTTGGAGAAGTAATTTTGTGAATTGGTTAGTGGTATGGAAACTCACAATTGTGCCTAGAATGGTTTAAGTTTTGATAAGTGGTGACTCGCGAATGGTTAAATTTCCGTAATGGTGCTACATTGTCATTAGTTGAGATTTTGTGGTGACAGAACCCTTGAGTAAATTGGAATACCATAAGAATAATTGATTTGAAATATGGTAACTAGAACCGGAGGTTGTTAAACTATTTTGGTTATATTGGTTCAAGTTGGAATAAATTTGGAGTTGTATATGTTGTGGTAGTAACAGTGTAACTCCTGCACCTTTATCGTCTAGAGAGTGTTGGACAGATGTTGAGATATTGTGTGTTGGCGAGGGAATTGTTCTACCATATGACTTCAGTAAATTTTTGATGTCGTTGGTTGTAATACCCCAAATTTTGACCACTTAGATTTCCCATCATTGTGAAAATCATCATCACAATATGGATGTACCTTTATGCTTCATTAGTCTCCCCAAGGATGGGTGAGCATCCACTACAATCAAAATTAGGGTTTCAAGCCCTCTCTGAGTGCTTAGACAAAGGATCAATCAAGAAATGACATGATCTTCAACTTGTATAATCTCTCAAACATCCAAAATGGATCAAAAAGGACTCCCACTTCAAGAATTAAGCACAAGGCTGCTCCCTTCTAGGTGGATCAAGTCTCAAGATCGACAGTGTCACCAAATTAGGGTTTTGGTCGTCCAGGGCCTCCAGATGAAAATTTTCATCTGGGCACAAGGCAATGATCCAAAACATAACCTAATATACTTCATAGAACCTCATGAACCTATGCATCAAGTCAATTTTGCCTCAGGGGATGCATTCATAAAAAATCAGGAATTAGGGTTTCTTGACCTAATTCACCCCTAAGTTGACTTTTGGGACAAACCATGAGCCAAGACCTCAAGAGATGATTTGAGGGTCTCTAATATACCATATTGATCCATTTGGAACAATGGATTGATCCAAGAAGCTTGGGCAACAAGTCTCAATTTCATCTGCACCACAATTAGGGTTTTAAGGGAAAAGTCAACTGTAACTTTGACTTTTGACCAGGACATGCTCCCAAACCCTAATACATGATTGAATATACCCTATGACACCCATGGAACATGCCCATCAAGTTTGATTTAGGTCAAGGACATGATTTCCTGAAGAATTGCACAGTTTGGAATTCATTTGATAAAAAGTCAACTGTGCACAAAAGTCAACTTTGACTTTTTTAGATTTTTCGCCAAAATGGATTTTTAACCCTAAAATGATGTTAATGTATGGTTTGAATCATCATTCATCAAGAAAAATAAAAAAAAGTGAGATAACTTGTAAAAGGGGTAACCATAAAACTTAGAATTTTTTCTAAGTTAAAAATAAAGTGGCAAAGGTACCAACTTTGGAGGACCATAACTCCTAAACCACAAGGCAATTTTTTCTCATCCAAAGATGGATTTGTAGCCCTCATTATCACCTACAAAAACTTCAACTACAAGTCATTCCAATTCATTAAGGATTTTGAGTTATGGAGTGATCAAAGTGGCTGAAAAGTGAAAATGTCACTTTTTCCAACACTTAGTGAAATTTTCACTAAGTCAGATTCTGCCTCACTTTTTGCCAAATGTAGGAGGATTTTTCACTTGAAATCAAAAGAGATCAAAACCAAACTTGTTCAAACAGTTGTTGTATCATGTAAGAGCTTTCCAAAATGGCCAAGAACATTGCCAAATTCAACCTACACCATGAGATACAACATTGCCAAGTTGCCTTGCTGAAATCTGTCAAGGCAAGGCAGAATTTGCAACTTTGGTCGATTTGCCAAAATCAGCCAAATTCAATTGCTCCTATCCACTTGGACACCTTAGAGGATTGAATCTAAAGGGGACAATCACTGAGCCAAGCCTCCAAAGTCCATGGAACAAGAAATAGCATGTTGAACCTAGAATGGCCAAAATAGGGACAAGACTTCAAATTTGGAATGAGGCATTCAATGGAACCATCAAGGTGGCATGGACTGGGCCATTCTCATCTGAAATCAGTCAAGACTTATCCAAGACCAAGGGGACCAAAGCTCTGTGCCCTAACCTCTAGTCAATGGCTAGAGGAGACTTGGATTTTCATTTGCCAACATTGGCCAAACCTACTTACCAGCTGCCATTCACTATTCCTTGCAAAACAAACTTGCTCTACTATAAATAGAGCTCAATTGTGGTCAGTTTGAGTACACCAAAGCCATCTAACAGATGCTTTCCTCAAAATCTCTTTCTCTTGGCAAAAATGCCTTTCTTAGCAAGGTAGCTATCGGGTTTTGAGTTTGAGAGCTTTTCCAATCAAACCAATCACCCACACACCTCACATACATCACATATGAGCTGATCAAACACTTAGATTACTTCTGAAACATCAATTTCACAAAATCACCAGCTGGTTGCTTAAGGTTTCAACCAAAGTGCAGCTGAGGTACCACAAAATGATCCAGCCAATTTCAATCAAGTCCAACCATCCAAACACAATCCATAGGGTGTAGGGAAGCTGTTCAGATCATCACCACTCATCTGTAACACCTCCAAATCAAAAATCACTTTGAACTTGCTGTCACGACTTGGAGGTAAGCACATACTTGGTCATCTCTCAATCTATGCATATTTCCTCGCACAATAATTTGGCCATATGTTCATAATCATGCATGGAATATTTTCCCTCAATTAATTGTATTGTTTGAATCGTGTATCAAAAATCCTAGCCTTCATGCAGAAATTAGGGTTCTTGAGGTTTCTTCGTGATTTCTTGTTGTATGTTTAATTTAAATGAAATTAAAGTACATAGTCATGATCGTGAGGTTGGGACGAGCATAATGATATGTGGATTGCATGATATGATTACGTATTCATGGAGATTAGATAGAAAATGCAAATCTGAGAAACCAAGAACACGCGCGTGTTCTTCAGCTTGTTCTTGGCGCCATTTTTGAATAATTCAAATATTTGAATTTTGTGATTTTGTTTAATTGATTCAAAAATTAATTTCTCTCTAAGTTTTAATGATTTTGAGTTGATTCTTTTTTTAATAATTCACAAAAATGTCAAAATATTTTATTTTCACAAAAAATCCCAAAAATATTATTTATTTCATATAATTGATATTTTTGCAAAGAATTAATGTTTTAATTGTTTTTGGCATTTTAAATATTTTTTCTACATTGATTTTGCAACTTTTAATGCTTTCTAATTATTTTGTAGGTCAATACTTAATTCTTGAAGCATTAATCCAAGATCACAATTTGTTTTCCATGTGTTAAACAATTTTTGATAATTTGAATTGAATTTTTATTCAATTAAATACATTTTGAAAACAAATTAGGGTTTTGGATTAATTCAACCCTCATAAATCATTTTCAAAACTTTTTGGGCCTCTTGAGAGAGTGTAACACCCATCCCCCCTTGTACAAAAACTTTTTGGGCCTCATCCATTGTATAAGTCCCTCTTTACAAGCAAACGGCGCGATCGTCGCCTTTTCAAAATAACCCTTGGGCCTCTCCTTGAGCTATAAGACCCATTCAAAACACTTTGGGCCTCTATTAGAGTGTAAGACCCAATCCCCCTTTTTAACCAAAACATTTTGGGCCTCACTTATTGTATAAGTCCCTCCGCGTTAAAAGAAAACCTCGGCGCGATCGCCATTTTTAAACGAAAAATCATTTGGGCCTACCCTCGTGTTATAAGCCCCACTCTTTTTCCTTTAAACCTTTTTGGGCCTCTTGAGAGAGTGTAAGACCCATCCCTTTGTATAGAAAACCTTTTTGGGCCCCAGTCACTTGTATAAGTCCCGCTGTACAAAGTCAAACAGTGCGCTCACTGATAAAACCCTGGGCCTCTCCTTGAGCTGTAAGCCCCAAATCTTTCTTTTTCAAAGCACTTTCTCCTTTGATTTTGAATATACTGTTGTTTTCAATCTTTCTTTGTTGAACAACTAACCAAACAGCATGGAAGCACTCCAACCGAGTAAGTGGTTATCGCTTTCATTTACTGCTTTCATATATATATAAACTGTATTGTGGGGCTGCTCACTGTAAGTCTCCTTTCATAAACTCATATCTACTGTGTAATAATAGTATAGATATTTCGAGTTTCCCCGGCAACTACGTCTAGAACTAGGTGACGCCGTTTCATTTATTCGTAGAAATAGACGCCTAGATCCCCAATAGGAGCACCAGATACAGTCTTCTCTTCGGCTGTCCTCCTTAGGAATCGTCAAGAAGCTCTACTCCCCAAGATGAATGTATTCTCCGTGAATGGCATCTTTGAGTTTCTTCCAAATTCTCGAACTTTCCTGAGTTGATCTATTCCTTGTGGATAGCTTGCCTTGAATGTCTCGGGGTTTGGGTACCCACTACGGTCATAATCTTGGACCTTAACTAAGGAACCCTCTTTAAAAGCTAAAAGTCGCTGGATAGTAAACCTCGCACGTTTACCAGTGGTTTTTATCTTTAAAAGAGTTATCTCTCCTAATGGAAAGGAGATGATAAGACCCACGGGCTTCTTAAAAGCATCGGCCTCCTCTTGGCCATTATTCAAGGACACTACGGCTTCTTAGAAGTATTCACAGCCTCCTCTTAGGCTTTGTATAATGATCTCTTCCTCCGGGAATGATAGCCTCCTCTTGGGCTTCGTACAAGGACCCGTCGGCTTCTTAAAAGTTTCCAGCCTCCTCTTGGGCTTCGTACAAATTGTCCCGACGACCTCCTAGAGGTATAGCAACAGAACATAGTCATCCTCATAGAACAGTCCTTTCATAGAGTCTACTACTGTTTCTTAAAGCATAGTACAAAAGATAAAACTCTAGACTTGGACAGTCTAACTTCCTTGAGTCTCAAAGACATTCTCAAGCACCCTTCGTTAAATAGGAAGGAAACCCGCGGACTCGGACAGTCTCAATACCCTTTGGATTTCCTGTTTCCTCAATGAGAAGGAAATATCCCTGATCCTCAAATCAAATCCCTGTGTACAGTGTTACTCATATAAGAACTGATTTTCTCTTTTAAAATCAGTATATTAGATCTGTCACTCAACTGAAACAGTTACAATAGCCTCCATCTCGGGCTTCGTACGAGATACCAAAATTCTCCCCAGTGGAGTCAAACAACCTTTTCGCCTCTCTCTCGGGCTTCGTACGAGACACATAAGAGACTCCCCCGTTGAGTCAATTACCCTTTTTGCCTCCATCTCGGGCTTTATACGAGATACAAAATCACTCTCTTGTTGAGTATAAAAGATTCTCCTGTTGAGTCAACCCTTGTAGCCTCTCTCTCGGGCTTTGTACGGGACACAAAATAGCCTCCTCTTAGGCTTTGTATAATGATTTTCCTAACGGAAATTAGCCTCCTCTTAGGCTTTGTATAAGAAAACCACTGGTTGATCCAATCAACCTTTTAGCATCAAAGTTGTGCCTCGTTCACAGTACACAAACATCAACAACTCCTTTCCCTTCATCTAATCGCTGTAAGCGGCAAGCCTCTGGATCATCTACATCCATGCCACTGTCCCTCTTTTAGCATGAGAAATTCCTAAGGAAAGATGGCATTGCTCTCCACTGAGTTAAAGTCTTCTCCTTCAGGTTAAAACCCTTTCTTCGGAAATTATGGCATTGCTCGGATCCGCGTATCCCAGTTAAAGTAATTCTCCTTCTCCCCTCTTTAGAGATGACAAATTCTCTCTAAAGTCGAGGTCTTTCAGCTTCACGTCTTGGGCTTTGAACAAGACACAAATAGATCTTTCAGCTTCACATCTTGGGCTTTGAACAAGATACAAATCACCTTTCGCTTTACGTCTCGGGCTTTGAACAAGACACCAAAAACACCCATTTCCTCCCATTCTATAGGAGGAACTACGAACGCTCTGATTTCCCTGTTTCGGTAAACGGGAATACGTAGGCATAAGATCGAAAGAAAAGATCTTAGCGAGCGCAATCAACAAAAAACCCAAATCCCATATCTCAGTAAATCAAAAGCAGTAATTCAAAAGCATCAGTCCTAACATCCTAATCCTTGTTCCCCGTTAGAAACCCTTTGCCTAGATTAAAAGAAAGAAAACCGTATTGGCGAAAATACAAATAACCAGTACAAAGGCCCCCCACATTGATAGCATCCGTAACCTAAAAGACCGCTGTTTAAACTCAGTATGCAAGCAGGGTTAATTGGAGACATCTATTTCCCTTCCTTATTCAGCTCACAATAGGATAAAAAATGAATCGACCTGTAGTTCAAACTCAGACCGCAGAGAGCGACCAGCGCTTAAGAACCGCGTCCAAAATCGCTCACTACAGAAAAAGTGGCGCCCACCGTGGGGCCCGTTCAAGGTTAGATCTAGGCACGGTCTTCCTTCTCTTCACTTATGTGAAAACCACAGATTGGGGCTTCCGCCGGGGAACCCATTTCTGTCAGGATCTTAGGAATCATAGCTTTATAAGTCTAGGATGATTAGGACAAATATATATACTGCTTTTCCTAATTGCTATACGTGTTTATTTTTCTGCTAATGGGAATGCGGGTGATGCCGTATGTGGAAAGATTGAGTATACACCTAGAAAAGCCAACCCTTTCGTAGTGCGGAAACTATCGGAAATAGTTGTTACGCGATACTACCCTCATTTGAGGCTGGTGATCTATTCTCGGTGAATGGCACTTACTCTAAGATTGCTCTACAACTCGCTGGCGATCCGCTTGTTGTTTTGCTTTCCTGGGAGGAGCTGAGGATAATGAGTACAGGTACAAAAATCACCCTAGTATAAACCTTTGGGGATGGGTAGAGCCTTGACTTTATGACAACGACCCTTTGACCCCATGTTTTTTCTATGTTTTTGTGTGCTGCATTCATGCATCCATTTAATAAAACATTAAAAAAAAAAAACTTCTCTTCTAGTCTCTCTGTTTTTCAAATTAAACTAAGACTATGATTGCAAATATCAGAGAAGAGGATTACGCTAATGGATTTCGGTAGAAGGAGAACTCGCCAGTATACCTTCAAGGTTCCAAAACTAGGGGATTTGAGAAGGTTAGCAAGGATGATCGTTAACCCAGAGGCTTTCAGAGCCAAGCACGGTGGTTTGCTACCACTGTTAAAAGTCCATGTGATTAAAGGGATCATGGACGCGCTCATTCAATTCTACGATCCGGTTTATCACTGTTTCACATTCCCGGATTACCAGCTATCACCAACGCTGGAGGAGTATTCTCATCTGACTGATTTACATATCACTGATCGAGCTCCATTTTCTGAACTGGAAGAAATTCCAAAGAATCAGACTATTGAAATAGCAATTCATTTGGACGAGTCTGAGGTCAGGACTCACATGACCACTAAGGGTGGCATCCAAGGTTTGCCAGCCCAGTTCTTGACAAAGAAAGCTCTGTACTTCGCTAGTATAGGGAACGAGACTGCTTTTGAAAGCATCTTTGTCTTGCTCACCTACGGGTTATTTTTGTTTCCCAACATCAATAACTTCGTCGATATCAACGCCATTAAGGTTTTTCTCATTGGAAACCCTGTGCCAACTTTGCTCGCAGATGCGTATCATTCTGTACACTTAGGAAATTTGTACAGCGGAGGAGAGATCACATGCTGTGTACCTTTGCTTTACAAATGGTTTATCTCTCACTTGCCCAAGTCTGCTGCTTTTTGGGATTGCAAGAGTGTCTTACGTTGGTCGCAGAAGATCATGTCTCTTACCAACTCTGATATAGATTGGTGTAATAGGATTTATGAGGGAATTAGAATCATTTACTGTTGTGGAAACTTCCCCAGCGTACCCCTCATAGGAACTAAAGGAGGAATCAACTATCATCCGATATTAGTTCTTCGTCAATTTGGATACCCGATGAGACACATCCCACTGGGTGTTCATCTGGAAGGTCTTTTCTTCAAGGAAGGAGAAAATGACAGAGCACTAAAGGTGGAAATAGTGCATGCTTGGAAATAGGTTCATAAGAAAGGACGAGAGTCTCTGGGAAAACCGGACTGTGTCTCGGTGGAGCCTTATCTCCATTGGGTACAAACTAGAGCTCTCAAGCTAAAGATGCCTTATCCTCGTTACGGAATTCTTCCACCGAGGGAAACTGTCATGTACTTCATGACGGAAACTGAAAAGCTTCAGGTTACTCTCAACAAAGTTCAAAAGGAAAGAAGATCTTGGAAGAACAAGTACCGCACCCTCGACGTAGAGTGTATCCAAATACAGCAACTACTAAAAGAGAAAGATGCTCTGATTGAAATTTTGGAGCAGCATGCTGTAGAGAATCAAGATGACCAAAGGAATTTGCTCGCTCCTTTCACCTGGCAAAGGAATGACAACCCGACAACGGCCCAAGCGCCCCGGTCAAAGAAGAGGACTCGGGACCCATTAGTTTAGGTTTCTGTTTCTGCACTTTGTAATCTACTGTATTTCCATTTCTGTAATCCTTTGGAATTCAATAAAAAGGGGTTTCCCCACTGTTTGATATTTGCAATCTAATTGTCGAAGTTTATTTTGATTAAACCAAAAAAACAATTAATATAATCATTGCATTCATCATTCTCACATCGCGTATTCTTCTTACCTACGAATCTCACGTTTGTGTCTCGATTCTAGAGTCAAACTGTCTCATTCGTATAATACTCGGGCCAATCGTCAGAAAAGGATGGATGATCTTGAGGAAGAAAACAGAGAGTTGAAAGAAGAGATCGACGCTCTGAGAGAGGATATGAGAAAGCTTCGTAACGACATGCAAGCCATGGCAGAAGCTCAGCTACAAAGAACCGTGATCTCAGAGATCACCTCAATGCCCATCATAGAAAAGAATGATCCTAGGTATCAGATGCCGAAAGATCATCCTTGGGGCATGCCTGTTAACTATATCCCGGAAGGATATGTTCCGCCGATCACTGAAGATCAGGGAATCGCAACAGAAGCCGCTGGGCCTGAAGGTTACAAACTTCGGGAAAGCGAAGATGCCAGGGGCATACTCAAGACTCCTGAAGGTTACAAACTTCGGGAGGCGCCAAGACTTACTGCCGTAGTCACGGTACCACCCCCTGTGGTGCACACTGTCCCGGAAGGATAGATTCCACAGACACCTTCTGGTAAGAAGGAAACTATGTTTGAGAGAATGGATGAATTCCAGGAGCAGTTCTTGGAAATGCAGAAAGAGCTGCAAGCCATTCGCGGTCAGGATCTATTTGGAAAGGACGCCGCAGACCTCTGCTTGGTCCCAAATGTGAAAGTCCCGCACAAGTTCCAAGTGCCCGACTTTGAAAAATACAAGGGTAACTCTTGCCCTCAGAGCCATCTGGTGATGTACGCTCGGCGGATGTCAGCTCAGACGGAGAATCAGGACCTGCTGATTCACTACTTCCAGGATAGTTTAACCGGTGCCGCACTCAAATGGTACATGGGTTTAAACCGTACTACGATCAGTACATTCAGAGATCTTGGTACTGCCTTCGTCCAACAATACAAGTACAATTTGGACATGACACCCGACAGAGATCAACTCAGATCAATGTCACAAAAGGACAAGGAAACCTTTAAGGAGTATGCTCAAAGGTGGCGTGAAATTGCCGCTCAAATTTGTCCACCTCTTGAGGAAAAAGAGATGACAAAGATCTTCTTAAAGACCTTAAGCTCATTTTACTATGACCGAATGGTCGCCAGTGCGCCCAGTGATTTCACCAAGATGGTCGGTATGGGTGTACGTCTTGAGGAAGCCGTCCTAGAAGGACGTTTGGTAAAAGACACTAGATCGACGAGTGGTACTAAAAAATATGGTAGTGCTCTCCCTAAGAAAAAAGAGCAAGATATTGGGAATATCTCTCTCGGAAAGCAAAGGCGACGTTATCAGCCAGTAGCAGCTGTTACTCCCATTATCGGCCCCGCGCCTGTTCCTATGTATCAACCTCAAGTTGCGCAGAGCCAACCTGACCAACAAAGGACACAACAGCCTCTTCAGCAGGCTCGTCCTCCATATAACAACAACCGTACAATACGGCCATCAGGGTTTGATCCTATACCCGTAACGTACGCAGAGCTGTTTCCGTTACTGCTGGCTAAGGGGCACATTCAGACTAAGTCTCCCATTTCAGTTCCGGAAAATCCGCCTTTTTGGTTTAAAGTGGATCAAACATGCCCTTATCATCAAGGATGTTCGGGGCATAACATTGAGACTTGTCTCAATTTCAAATCCGACGTGCAAAAGCTTGTTAGGAGCGGGCTCTTATCTTTCAAAGATACGAATCCTAATGTTCTTACGAACCCGCTGCCTCAACATGAGAAAACTGCAGTCAATCTGATTGAGAAAGAGACTAACAATGTCTATCAAATTCACGATGTACTCTCATTGGGGACCAATCTGGTCAAGATGCATTGTAGACAGAGTGGATATGGCCATGTGCCACCTCATAATTATCACCAGTGTGATATCTGCTCTAAAGACAACCAGGGATGTTCTGTAGTGCAAGCAGCTCTACAGGAACAAATGGATCTTGGATGGATCCAAGAGCACCGAGTTCGTTGAGTTAACATGGTTTACACGAATTCCAACGTCATTCAAAACCACGACATCCGTGCGATGAATGTCAACTTAGTGGCGATGCACTCAAGGCAAAGCCAGTATCATAATCTGCCGCGGCACGATTACAGTTCCTGTCTGATTTTCTCGGTAAACAAACAGGGATGCTCTTTCATACAAGAGGCCCTCAAGCGTCAGATGGATCTTGGATGGATCCAAGACTACCATGATAGGAACTCCTATCAAATCAACATGGTTTAGATCTTTGACATTCGCGTGATGAATACCAACCTGGTAGAGTTACATGCTGAGCAGGTCCGACTCAGATTCTTAATATCACATGATTATCAAAACTGTAAAGCAGGTTGCGAAAACGATCGAGGTTGTACCCTTGTCCAGGAGGCACTTCAGCACTTGTTAAATCACTGGTGGATGCCAATCTATATGGACGAAGATACTCAGCAGATTAGTATCAATCACAGGAATCCTACTCGTCGTCAAAGTCAGGATGTCTGATCAATGGAAGATAACCTAGTGAGGTTACATTGCATTCAAAGTGGGCGTGGCCAGGTGCCACCACACAACTATGGCAGTTGCAGCGTCTGTTCGGAAAGTAACCAAGGGTGTTACCTTGTGAGAGCAGCTCTTCAGGGTCAGGTCGATCATGGAGAAATTCGTCCATATCCAGGTTCAGGACCCATCATTTGGTCGCCGAACTACCTTGCCGAGCAAGTTGAGGATGTTGTCACGATCTCTGGTCATCACAGGACCAGGGATGTTTTTGCCATCATCCCTCTATTTGATGAATCTAGAGTTCCCAACCAGGAACGGATCGAGGTTACCCATGATGGTCAGAAAAATCAGAAGGTTCCCATAGTCATCTGTCTACCGGGGCCACTACCGTATGAATCAGCTAAGGCAATCCCTTACAAATACGGTGCAACAATAATCGAGAATGGAAAGGGAATTCCATTACCCTCCGTCGTGAATATTGCAGACATCAGTCGTGTAACACGGAGCGGTCGAATCTTCAACCGAGGGGTTGGAGAATCCAACAAAGAAAAGTAACTTCAGGCAGAAATTCCTGATCCACCAGTCGGTCAATCTAGTAATCCAGACTTTTCAAAAGACAAATATGAGATGCTAAAGCTCATCCAAAGGAGTGAATATAACATTGTCGATCAACTGTTACAGACTCCTTCAAAGATCTCAGTATTATTGCTGTTACTCAGTTCAGAAGCCCACAGAGAGGCCCTACAGAAAGTCTTGGAGCAAGCCTTTGTGGAACAGGATGTAACAATCAGACAATTCGATTGCATTGTCTCTAACATCACTTCCTGCAATAATTTGGGATTTAGTGATGAGGAACTACCTGAAGAGGGTCGTCGTCATAACATGGCGCTCAATATCACAGTTAACTGCCAGGGCGATGCTTTAGCCAACGTACTGGTAGACACAGGGTCAGCCCTGAATGTTATGCCGAAGTCCACTTTGATGCAATTATCATTTAAGGGCCCTCCGATGAGAGTCAGCGAGGTCGTCGTCAAGGCATTCGACGGATCCAGAAAAACAGTTATCGGCGAAGTTGATATTCCCATAACTATTGGTCCTCACACTTTCCAAATCACTTTCCAGGTCATGGACATCCGGGCAACATACAGTTGTTTATTAGGAAGACCTTGGATACATCAGGCTGGAGCGGTTACTTCAACCCTCCACCAAAAGCTAAAGTTCGTCAAGAATGATCAACTTGTCACGGTTTGTGGGGAACAAGCCTTGCTTGTGAGTAACCTATCATCATCTACTTGTGTGGAACCCGAGGAGGTTATTGGAACTCAGTTCCAAGCACTATCGGTGAGCAAGAACAATCAGTTCAAAGAAGGAACTTTAATTTCTTCATACAACGATGCTATCAAAGCGGTCGAGAGTACCGATACGACAGGATGGGGACGGCTTGTCATTCCTATTGACAATAAAACAAAGAAGGGTCTTGGTTTTTCTGCGACCTGTACCCAGACAGCCGCCAACGATGAAAGTCTTCATCCCCTTCAAAACTTCTTCCACAGTGGAGGTTTTCTTCACCCAGTGTCTCAGACAGTTCATGCTATTAATGAGGAAGATCCCTCTGACACAGATGAAGAATGGAAGTCCTACCTTAACAAGGACGGCTATATGTCTCAGGAAGAGGTGCCTATGCCTTTTTTCTTTCCTACAGAAAGTCCGAGATTTATACCAAGATCAGATGTCGAAATGATCTACGGAGATTGTGATCCAGAAGGATGCCGTGCTCCGCCAAATTCATTAGAGGAAGACACTCTGATGAAAGACAACTTTGACCACAATTACTATGGCCCGATGGATGGTCTGCCAATGTGGCAGCCTTACCCAGGAAACTTGGGGCAAGAAAGTTAGCCGAGTAATGAAGCTCAGCTAAGCGTCATTGAACAAAATACCTGTGTCCCCACCACGTCATGGGATCAACACTCAGGTCATTCAGAAACTACTCAACATGAAGATGAATTCGCAACATTTGCAGGACTAGAATTAATCAACTATGCTTTTTCTGAGGTCAACGTCATCGAGAGGGATGACTTCTCCAGTTCCAAAGAAGTTTGGGACACTCTGGGACAAACTAGTGGAAAATACGACTTTATGGTCAAGTACACTGCTCCCGAAAGCTCTCGTATCAGGCTCGAAGATATCCAGTCAACTGGATGGGGAGATATAGCTGAGAGCACAAATGCTATGCAAAATACAACAGAGGAATCCTCCTACGACAATTCTGCTTGGGAGACAGATTCCAATGATCCTGCTCCACCAGAAATCAGCGTCATTTCTGAAGACAAATCAAAGAAGGTGCCAGACTTTGTGATTCACCGAGGAGTTCGCCGCCAATGGGTTACCGTCGAGGTTCCGAAGGTCGTTCGTCAGTCAAAGTAATTTCCATCTTTAACCTTTCACCCTGCCCAGGTGAAACGGATATTTTGATAGGGCTCGTTTTCTGTAAATTTCCCTCTTTGCTTTGCCCAAAGCGACAGAGTTTTGTTTTATAGGGCTGTAGTTTCAAGATTCGACTTGTTCATTAATAAAATAACGTCGTTCTGTAATTTCCGCATTAATTGCTGTTTTCTCTTTTTGCTTTTTCAGAAAATGGTAATCCTAAAAAACATTCAATAATAAAAACAAGCAGTAAAATCAAAACACTGCACACACTTGCATTTAGTCTATCTCTTCTAAACACGAATCATCACGTCATGCAGATTGCTTGTTTTATACCCCGTTGAAACATACGATTCAATGCATTCTCCCAACTTTGAGTTCCCGGTATTCGAGGCTGAAGAAGAAGTTGACGACGAAATTCCAGAAGAGATCTCCCGACTACTCAGACAAGAGGAAAGGTCCATTGAACCTCACAAAGAACCGTTGGAAACGGTAAACTTGGGTTCAGAAAAAGAGAGAAAAGAAATCAGGATCGGAGCACTGCTCAGTCCAACTGTCAAAGAAAGTTTGATAAAGCTTCTCAAAGAATTCCCCGATGTATTCGCTTGGTCCTATCAGGATATGCCAGGGTTGGATACCAGCATCGTGGAACATCACTACCGTTGAGATCGGAATGTCCTCCAGTAAAGCAAAGGTTGAGACGCACTCACCCGGACATGGCCATCAAAATCAAAGAGGAGGTACAAAAGCAGATTGACGCGGGTTTCCTCGCCACATCAGAATATCCTCAATGGTTAGCCAACATCGTACCCGTTCCCAAAAAGGACGGAAAGGTCAGAATGTGTGTTGATTACCGAGATCTGAACAAGGCAAGTCCAAAGGACGACTTTCCTTTACCACACATTGACATGTTGGTTGACAGCACAACAAAGTTCAAAGTTTTCTCCTTCATGGATGGATTCTCGGGCTATAACCAGATCAAAATGGCGCCGAAAGACATGGAGAAAACTTCGTTCATTACCCCATGGGGTACCTTTTGTTACAAGGTAATGTCGTTCGGTTTGAAGAATGCCGGGGCAACCTATCAAAGGGCCATGACTACTCTGTTTCATGACATGATACACAAAGAAATCGAGGTATATGTTGATGATTTGATTGCAAAATCAAGAACAGAAGATGAGCACGTTGAACATATGTCAAAATTGTTCGAACGTCTAAGAAAATTCAAGCTCCGCTTGAATCCCAACAAGTGCACCTTCGGTGTCCGTTCGGGGAAACTACTAGGGTTCATCGTCAGCCAGAAAGGAATTGAGGTTGATCCTGACAAGGTCAAGGCCATTCAAGAAATGCCTTCTCCGAAAACTGAAAAATAAGTCAGAGGATTCCTGGGACGTTTGAATTACATCTCCAGATTCATATTCCTTATGACCGCCACGTGTGCGCCGATTTTCAAGTTACTCAAAAAGAACCAGGATTGCGTTTGGTCAGAAGATTGCCAAACCGCCTTCGACAGTATCAAAGAATATCTGTTGAATCCTCCGATTCTATCACCTCCAGTGGAAGGAAGACCACTGATCATTTACCTCACAGTCCTAGAGGACTCAATGGGATGTGTACTTGGCCAACAAGACGAAACTAAACGGAAAGAGTCTGCCATTTACTATCTAAGCAAGAAATTCACCGACTGCGAGACTCGGTACACAATGCTTGAGAAAACTTGTTGCGCTTTGGCTTGGGCAGCCAAACGTCTTCGCCAGTACATGATTCGTCATACTACTTGGTTGGTCTCCGAAGTGGATCCAATCAAGTATGTTTTCGAAAAACCTGCTCTCACGGGAAGGATTGCCCGTTGGCAGATGTTACTATCAGAATATGACATAGAGTACCATGCTCAGAAAGCCGTTAAAGGAAGTATTTTAGCCGATCATTTGGCTCATCAACCGATTGACGATCAAGAATCAATCGGGTTTGACTTCCCAGACGAAGATGTCATGTATCTAAAGATGAAAGATTGCGATGAACCGCTACCCAGTGAAGGGCCAGAACCAGGTTCCCAGTGGGGACTTATCTTTGACGGAGCAGTCAATCATTATGGAAACGGAATTGGGGCAATCATTGTTACCCCTCAGGGTTCCCACATTCCTTTCACTGCCAGACTTACGTTCAAATGTACGAACAACGAGGCCGAATACGAAGCATGTATCATGGGTCTCGAAGAAGCGATTGATTAAAGGATCAAAAACTTGGACGTATACGGCGATTCAGCCCTGGTTATTAACCAGATAAAAGGAGATTGGAACACATACCAATCAGGATTGATTCCTTACAAAGACTATGCAAGAAGGTTGTTACCCTTCTTCAACAGAGTCGACTTTCATCACATCCCTCGTGATGAGAATCACATGGCTGACGCATTAGCCACTCTCTCTTCCATGATTAGTGTAGGTCGATGGAATGACATACCTAAGATCGACATAATGCGCCTTGAATGGCCCGCTTACATCTTCGCGATTGAAGCAGTCATAGACGACAGACCTTGGTATCACAATATCAAATGCTTCCTTCAGAAACAAGAGTACCCATCTGGGGCACTCAGAAAAGATAGAAAGACCCTCAGAAGATTGGCTGGAAACTTCTTCCTGAGAGATAGAAAGACCCTCAGAAGATTGGCTGGAAACTTCTTCCTGAGCGGTGACACTCTTTATAAGAGAAATTTTGACATGGTCTTGCTCCGATGCGTCGACAGACCAGAAGCAGGCATGCTCATGAAAGAAATTCATGAAGGATCCTTTGGCACTCATGCCAACGGACACACAATGGCGAGAAAAATTCTCAGGGCCGGGTATTATTGGTTGACCATGGAATCCGACTGCTACAAGTACATGAGGAGGTGTCACAAGTGTCAGATATACTCCGACAAAATTCATGTACCGCCATCACATCTCAAAGTTCTTTCTTCCCCGTGGCCATTTTCCATATGGGGAATCGATATGTGGTATGATTGAGCCCAAGGCTTCAAACAGACATCGGTTCATCCTGGTAGCCATTGACTATTTCACCAAGTGGGTCGAAGCAGCGTCATTCGCCAATGTAACCCGACCAGTGGTGGTCCGATTTATCAAAAACAATATCATCTGCCGTTATGGTGTTCTAAGCGAGATCATTACTGATAATGGATCTAACTTGAACAATAAGATGATGAAAGAGTTATGCACAGAGTTCAAGATCGAACACCATAACTCATCTCCCTACCGACCCAAGATGAATGGAGCGGTAGAAGCGGCTAACAAGAACATCAAAAAGATTGTTCAAAAGATGGTTGTAACCTATAAAGATTGGCACGAAATGCTACCCTTTGCTCTTCATGGTTATCGCACATCTGTCCGTACTTCAACAGGGGCAACCCCTTTCTCTCTAGTATATGGCATGGAGGCAGTGCTCCCCATAGAAGTAGAGATCCCATCAATCCGGGTATTGATGGAAGCGAAGCTCACTGAAGCTGAATGGTGTCAAAGTCGACACGACAACCTGAACCTGATCGAAGAGAAGCGAATCACGGCACTATGCCACGGTCAGTTGTATCAACAGAGAATGAAGAGGGCATTCGACAAAAAGGTCTGACCTCGTGTCTTCAGGAAAGGAGACCTTGTGCTCAAGAAGATACAATCATTTCTCACTGATTCCCGGGGCAAATGGACTCCAAATTATGATGGCCCCTATGTGGTCACGAAAGCTTTCTCAGGCGGCGCCTTGAGACTTGCAACCATGGACAGAGAGGAATTTTCCTACCCCACGAATGTTGATGTAGTCAAGAAATACTTCGCCTAATCTAAAAAAAAAAATGTCTCGGTGGATTGAAAACCCGAAAGGGCGGTCCAGGCAAAAGTTAGAGACATGAAAAAATCATCCCGGTGGATTGGAAACATCAAGGTACAATCCAGGCAAAAATTAGGGATAATGGCAAGTAACTATGTTCAACAGAGGCAAGTCCCTCAGCAGCAGTTGCATCATCATCCGTTAGGAAAACTCCAGTCAAGGTCATCTTCGACAGAAGCTCAGGATGTCCCGAATTCAAAGTTGGTAGAAGGATAGTGGTCATTATGTTTCAACGTAGCCCTTTTCCCTGTAAATTACCATTTTCTAACTTTGTATATACTCTTTGGAATCACGCGTTTGGCTGATCTCCATCTTATCAATAAAATTTGAGCCCTTGTGCTTTTGTTTGTAATTCTTTACTTGTTTTAGCTTTACAGAACGACGTTGTTTAAACTTAATCAGCGATTCTTGAAATAAAACAAAAATGAATTTACTTGTTAAACTTTTTCTGCTTTTAAATTAAAGATGGCATTTCTTTTGACTGTTGAACATCAGAAGAACATCGATCGCTTCTCCCGAAGTAAGCGGACTTCAAAGTGCAGAATCAAAGTACTCCTTCTAAGCCAGTATGCCTGAATGAAGGGATCAACTGTGTCAGAGACCTTGTTTCGTCTGACACGCCTCGACCGAGTTCTCATCTCCTAAGCCCGATCAACATAGCTCCCAACGGGACTATCTCTCCTAAGCAAGGTGGAATTGCTATTTTGAATCAACGGTACTTCTTCGCCCCGCGATGGCCGAGTATCTAATTGTGTTCATCCATTAGTCTGTATACCGCGTCTGTTTTGTCAGCATATACATACATACATCATGCATTTTTTATTTGCATTCACATTTCATATTGCATCACTATCACTCTAGTCGGTCTTGTCCCCTAGTGGTAGAAGTCCTCTCAATCGAGTTGTCAGTTCTTTCCTCGTCAGGAAATACTGTGTCTGAACAACCTCGCTTCCAGTTTAATTCTGGAAAGAAGTTGGTCCTTGGCCACTTTGATAATTTGAACCTCTGAAAGATCAGAGAACTTTCAATAAACATCACTCTTCGCCATTGAAGATGATATCCTTGCTTTCCCGGATTAAGGAAAATCCACAGAGAAAGCCTCGTGATCAGAGATTCGGCAGTACGCCAGTTTTGCTCCGAAAAATCACTGATGAGAAGGTCATTGGCACCTCAAAATTGGACCCCATCATATGGCGTTTCTCCGGGAAGATCCCGAGAAAAGTATGATGAAAGATCCCAAATAAAAACAGTCTCTCAAGAGACTCGCTTTCCCCAGTAGAATCGACAAATGACGTCTCCAACAGAGAAGTTTATGCAACTCTACAACTCAGACGTTGGGTTCCCCAGCAAGTCTGACATCAAACCTTTTTCCGTTAAATGGCATCTCCCCAGGAAAATTCGGCGAGAAGTTTGAAGGAAAACCGCTACACATAGCGTCCCTTGTCAAGAAAGTTTATTGACAAAAGAAACTGAGACCAGTTCCTTGGTAAGAAACCAGGAACGAGGGGAAGTTCATTTCAGAGACTGAGACCAGTTCTTGGTAGGAAACCAAGAACGAGGGGAAGTTCAAAAGAAACCAAGACCAGTTCCTTGGTAGGAAACCAGGATCGAGGGGAAGTTTATTTCAAAAGAGACTGAGACCAGTTCCTTGGTAGGAAACCAGGATCGAGGGGAAGTTTACCTTTTCTAAACATCATTGCTTAGCTAAAGAAGATGAATGCGTAAGCTACCATTCATAACCACCATCAAAATTTCGGGTATTCTGATATTTAATCCTCTTGCACCCCGAATGCCCGAATCCCTTCGTCATTCACACCTTCGGGTCCAAGAAGATTAAATAGGGGCATCTGTAATACCCCAAATTTTGACCACTTAGATTTCCCATCATTGTGAAAATCATCATCACAATATGGATGTACCTTTATGCTTCATTAGTCTCCCCAAGGATGGGTGAGCATCCACTACAATCAAAATTAGGGTTTCAAGCCCTCTCTGAGTGCTTAGACAAAGGATCAATCAAGAAATGACATGATCTTCAACTTGTCTAATCTCTCAAACATCCACAATGGATCAAAAAGGACTCCCACTTCGAGGATTAAGCACAAGGCTGCTCCCTTTTAGGTGGATCAAGTCTCAAGATCGACAGTGTCACCAAATTAGGGTTTTGGTCGTCCAGGGCCTCCAGATGGAAATTTTCATCTGGGCACAAGGCAATGATCCAAAACATAACCTAATATACTTCATGGAACCTCATGAACCCATGCATCAAGTCAATTTTGCCTCAGGGGATGCATTTATCAAAAATCAGGAATTAGGGTTTCTTGACCTAATTCACCCCTAAGTTGACTTTTGGGACAAACCATGAGCCAAGACCTCAAGAGATGATTTGAGGGTCTCTAATATACCATATTGATCCATTTGGAACAATGGATTGATCCAAGAAGCTTGGGCAACAAGTCTCAATTTCATCTGCACCACAATTAGGGTTTTAAGGGAAAAGTCAACTGTAACTTTGACTTTTGACCAGGACATGCTCCCAAACCCTAATACATGATTGAATATACCCTATGACACCCATGGAACATGCCCATCAAGTTTGATTTAGGTCAAGGACATGATTTCCTGAAGAATTGCACAGTTTGGAATTCATCTGATAAAAAGTCAACTGTGCACAAAAGTCAACTTTGACTTTTTGAGATTTTTCACCAAAATGGATTTTTAACCCTAAGATGATGTTAATGTATGGTTTGAATCATCATTCATCAAGAAAAATCAAGAAAAGTGAGATAACTTGTAAAAGGGGTAACCATAAAGCTTAGAATTTTTTCTAAGTTAAAAATAAAGTGGCAAAGGTACCAACTTTGGAGGACCATAACTCCTAAACCACAAGGCCATTTTTTCTCATCTAAAGATGGATTTGTAGCCCTCATTATCACCTACAAAAACTTCAACTACAAGTCATTCCAATTCATTAAGGATTTTGAGTTATGGAGTGATCAAAGTGGCTGAAAAGTGAAAATGTCACTTTTTCCCACACTTAGTGAAATTTTCACTAAGTCAGATTCTGCCTCACTTTTTGCCAAATGTAGGAGGATTTTTCACTTGGAATCAAAAGAGATCAAAACCAAACTTGTTCAAACAGTTGTTGTATCATGTAAGAGCTTTCCAAAATGGCCAAGAACATTGCCAAATTCAACCTACACCATGAGATACAACATTGCCAAGTTGCCTTGCTGAAATCTGTCAAGGCAAGGCAGAATTTGCAACTTTGGTCGATTTGCCAAAATCAGCCAAATTCAATTGCTCCTATCCACTTGGACACCTCAGAGGATTGAATCTAAAGGGGACAATCACTGAGCCAAGCCTCCAAAGTCCATGGAACAAGAAATAGCATGTTGAACCTAGAATGGCCAAAATAGGGACAAGACTTCAAATTTGGAATGAGGCATTCAATGGAACCATCAAGGTGGCATGGACTGGGCCATTCTCATCTGAAATCAGTCAAGACTTATCCAAGACCAAGGGGACCAAAGCTCTGTGCCCTAACCTCTAGTCAATGGCTAGAGGAGACTTGGATTTTCATTTGCCAACATTGGCCAAACCTACTTACCAGCTGCCATTCACTATTCCTTGCAAAACAAACTTGCTCTACTATAAATAGAGCTCAATTGTGGTCAGTTTGAGTACACCAAAGCCATCTAACAGATGCTTTCCTCAAAATCTCTTTCTCTTGGCAAAAATGCCTTTCTTAGCAAGGTAGCTATCGGGTTTTGAGTTTGAGAGCTTTTCCAATCAAACCAATCACCCACACACCTCACATACATCACATATGAGCTGATCAAACACTTAGATTACTTCTGAAACATCAATTTCACAAAATCACCAGCTGGTTGCTTAAGGTTTCAACCAAAGTGCAGCTGAGGTACCACAAAATGATCCAGCCAATTTCAATCAAGTCCAACCATCCAAACACAATCCATAGGGTGTAGGGAAGCTGTTCAGATCATCACCACTCATCTGTAACACCTCCAAATCAAAAATCACTTTGAACTTGCTGTCACGACTTGGAGGTAAGCACATACTTGGTCATCTCTCAATCTATGCATATTTCCTCGCACAATAATTTGGCCATATGTTCATAATCATGCATGGAATATTTTCCCTCAATTAATTGTATTATTTGAATCGTGTATCAAAAATCCTAGCCTTCATGCAGAAATTAGGGTTCTTGAGGTTTCTTCGTGATTTCTTGTTGTATGTTTAATTTAAATGAAATTAAAGTACATAGTCATGATCGTGAGGTTGGGACGAGCATAATGATATGTGGATTGCATGATATGATTACGTATTCATGGAGATTGGATAGAAAATGCAAATCTGAGAAACCAAGAACACGCGCGTGTTCTTCAGCTTGTTCTTGGCGCCATTTTTGAATAATTCAAATATTTGAATTTTGTGATTTTGTTTAATTGATTCAAAAATTAATTTCTCTCTAAGTTTTAATGATTTTGAGTTGATTCTTTTTTTAATAATTCACAAAAATGTCAAAATATTTTATTTTCACAAAAAATCCCAAAAATATTATTTATTTCATATAATTGATATTTTTGCAAAGAATTAATGTTTTAATTGTTTTTGGCATTTTAAATATTTTTTCTACATTGATTTTGCAACTTTTAATGCTTTCTAATTATTTTGTAGGTCAATACTTAATTCTTGAAGCATTAATCCAAGATCACAATTTGTTTTCCATGTGTTAAACAATTTTTGATAATTTGAATTGAATTTTTATTCAATTAAATACATTTTGAAAACAAATTAGGGTTTTGGATTAATTCAACCCTCATAAATCATTTTCAAAACTTTTTGGGCCTCTTGAGAGAGTGTAAGACCCATCCCCCCTTGTACAAAAACTTTTTGGGCCTCATCCATTGTATAAGTCCCTCTGTACAAGCAAACGGCGCGATCGTCGCCTTTTCAAAATAACCCTTGGGTCTCTCCTTGAGCTATAAGACCCATTCAAAACAATTTGGGCCTCTATTAGAGTGTAAGACCCAATCCCCCTTTTTAACCAAAACATTTTGGGCCTCACTTATTGTATAAGTCCCTCCGCGTTAAAAGAAAACCTCGGCGCGATCGCCATTTTTAAACGAAAAATCATTTGGGCCTACCCTCGTGTTATAAGCCCCACTCTTTTTCCTTTAAACCTTTTTGGGCCTCTTGAGAGAGTGTAAGACCCATCCCTTTGTATAGAAAACCTTTTTGGGCCCCAGTCACTTGTATAAGTCCCGCTGTACAAAGTCAAACAGTGCGCTCACTGATAAAACCCTGGGCCTCTCCTTGAGCTGTAAGCCCCAAATCTTTCTTTTTCAAAGCACTTTCTCCTTTGATTTTGAATATACTGTTGTTTTCAATCTTTCTTTATTGAACAACTAACCAAACAGCATGGAAGCACTCCAACCGAGTAAGTGGTTATCGCTTTCATTTACTGCTTTCATATATATATAAACTGTATTGTGGGGCTGCTCACTGTAAGTCTCCTTTCATAAACTCATATCTACTGTGTAATAATAGTATAGATATTTCGAGTTTCCCCGGAAACTACGTCTAGAACTAGGTGACGCCGTTTCATTTATTCGTAGAAATAGACGCCTAGATCCCCAATAGGAGCACCAGATACAGTCTTCTCTTCGGCTGTCCTCCTTAGGAATCGTCAAGAAGCTCTACTCCCCAAGATGAATGTATTCTCCGTGAATGGCATCTTTGAGTTTCTTCCAAATTCTCGAACTTTCCTGAGTTGATCTATTCCTTGTGGATAGCTTGCCTTGAATGTCTCGGGGTTTGGGTACCCACTACGGTCATAATCTTGGACCTTAACTAAGGAACCCTCTTTAAAAGCTAAAAGTCGCTGGATAGTAAACCTCGCACGTTTACCAGTGGTTTTTATCTTTAAAAGAGTTATCTCTCCTAATGGAAAGGAGATGATAAGACCCACGGGCTTCTTAAAAGCATCGGCCTCCTCTTGGCCATTATTCAAGGACACTATGGCTTCTTAGAAGTATTCACAGCCTCCTCTTAGGCTTCGTATAATGATCTCTTCCTCCGGGAATGATAGCCTCCTCTTGGGCTTCGTACAAGGACCCGTCGGCTTCTTAAAAGTTTCCAGCCTCCTCTTGGGCTTCGTACAAATTGTCCCGACGACCTCCTAGAGGTATAGGAACAGAACATAGTCATCCTCATAGAACAGTCCTTTCATAGAGTCTACTACTGTTTCTCAAAGCATAGTACAAAAGATAAAACTCTAGACTTGGACAGTCTAACTTCCTTGAGTCTCAAAGATATTCTCAAGCACCCTTCGTTAAATAGGAAGGAAACTCGCGGACTCGGACAGTCTCAATACCCTTTGGATTTCCTGTTTCCTTAAAGAGAAGGAAATATCCCTGATCCTCAAATAAAATCCCTGTGTACAGTGTTACTCATATAAGAACTGATTTTCTCTTTTAAAATCAGTATATTGGATCTGTCACTCAACTGAAACAGTTACAATAGCCTCCATCTCGGGCTTCGTACGAGATACCAAAATTCTCCCCAGTGGAGTCAAACAACCTTTTCGCCTCTCTCTCAGGCTTCGTACGAGACACATAAGAGACTCCCCCGTTGAGTCAATTACCCTTTTTGCCTCCATCTCGGGCTTCATACGAGATACAAAATCACTCTCTTGTTGAGTATAAAAGATTCTCCTGTTGAGTCAACCCTTGTAGCCTCTCTCTCGGGCTTTGTACGGGACACAAAATAGCCTTCTCTTAGGCTTTGTATAATGATTTTCCTAGCGGAAATTAGCCTCCTCTTAGGATTTGTATAAGAAAACCACTGGTTGATCCAATCAACCTTTTAGCATCAAAGTTGTGCCTCGTTCACAGTACACAAACATCAACAACTCCTTTCCCTTCATCTAATCGCTGTAAGCGGCAAGCCTCTGGATCATCTACATCCATGCCACTGTCCCTCTTTTAGCATGAGAAATTCCTAAGGAAAGATGGCATTGCTCTACACTGAGTTAAAGTCTTCTCCTTCAGGTTAAAACCCTTTCTTCGGAAATTATGGCATTGCTCGGATCCGCGTATCCCAGTTAAAGTAATTCTCCTTCTCCCCTCTTTAGAGATGACAAATTCTCTCTAAAGTCGAGGTCTTTCAGCTTCACGTCTTGGGCTTTGAACAAGACACAAATAGACCTTTCAGCTTCACATCTTGGGCTTTGAACAAGATACAAATCACCTTTCGCTTCACGTCTTGTGCTTTGAACAAGACACCAAAAACACCCATTTCCTCCTAGGAACTACGAACGCTCTGAGATCCCTGTTTCGGTAAACGGGAATACGTAGGCATAAGATCGAAAGAAAAGATCTTAGCGAGCGCAATCAACAAAAAACCCAAATCCCATATCTCAGTCAATCAAAAGCAGTAATTCAAAAGCATCAGTCCTAACATCCTAATCCTTGTTCCCCGTCAGAAACCCTTTGCCTAGATTAAAAGAAAGAAAACCGTATTGGCGAAAATACAAATAACCAGTACAAAGGCCCCCCACATTGATAGCATCCGTAACCTAACAGACCGCTGTTTAAACTCAGTATGCAAGCAGGGTTAATTGGAGACATCTATTTCCCTTCCTTATTCAGCTCACAATAGGATAAAAAATGAATCGACCTGTAGTTCAAACTCAGACCGCAGAGAGCGACCAGCGCTTAAGAACCACGTCCAAAATCGCTCACTACATTGGTTAGTAAGGATCCCAGTGGATAAGTGTGTTTCTCCGTGGACTGTTGGCTACTTGGTAATGCTTCAGAATTGGTGGTATTCCATTGTTAGAATTGGAGTTGCACAGTGGAAGTGACCAATGAAAGAGTTAAGTCAGAATAAAAAGAATTTTGACAGATTGTTACTTGTAAGTATGGAAATAAGGAGATCTTGTTCTAAGTGTGTTACCTTTTGGTATGACACGAAAGGAATAGAATATTGGATTTAATGAGTACCCTATACAGCATCGGACTAGACGGAATTGGTAATTGAGTCGTTTGACAATTTATGAAGTGGTTTAGAATGTTGAAGGATTTATCAAGGATAGTTCTTGGTAATTACATAAAGGAGAGGAATCACCAAATTGGCTCATGAGAATTTGATGAGTGTTTGTTATCCTGAATCAAGATAAGGTGTTACGGTCTTGTTGTGACTCGGTAGAGGAATGTAGAATGGTACATTCTTTCCGAAGTAAGATGTGACAAGGTGGTTTGTATGGAACAACAGATGAGTTATAGAAAAAGCAAAGTTCGAAATTAACCCAATATTGGAATAAGAGTATAACTAAGGAAACAAAGTTTGATAACTCGTGAAAATAAGGATTTTGGTCTGTGAAGTCAAGTCAGAATTGGAATACGTCAGAATTTTGAACGGAAGTAAAGATTAAGTATGGATCTAAGACAAGGATGCAAGTTATAGTTTTGTCGAGTATAGGAAATTCGGGAGCGAATTTCAATTTAAGGGGGGGAGAGTGTAATACCCCGTATTATCTAAATGCTCAATTGGATATCAGATGAGATCAAATGAGTTCCTATGTACTTTATCTTTGATTAATTGGAATAATGGAATATCCTAAGTGCTCTAAGTGTTGTCAATTGGGATCAATAGAGCAACTGGAGAACTCTGAATAGATCAATTATTTTATTAAAGAGACGGATTAATATTTATTAGTTCAAGAAAGTATTTTAAGGTAACTCTAATAATTGATCAATTGGTGTTAGAAGACAAAATATCAATTGGAGATAGTTTACCCTATTGGATTAATATTATATAATAAGTATTATATATATATATTTATATGAGAAAGAGAAAGAAGAAGTGGGTAAGAAAGAAAAGGAAAACAGAGAAAGAAGGAAAACGTGGAAGAAGAGGAAAAAGAGAGAAAGAAGAGAAGAAAATGGGAAGAAGAAGAAAACTCTTGGAAGGGAAATAGAAGCTTGGATTCATCATCAATCTTCTCCTACTAGGTGAGTTCCATTAGATAGAACTTGGGTAGGAAGTTGGGGGAAAAATTCATGATTGGGGGTTTTAGGTTGGATTGATTTGTATGATTATGTGTTGATGGAATTGATTGTGGTTTGTGTGTATTAAATGATGAAATACATGCCTATAATGTTGGATTATGTTTAGGGTTGAAGGGGTATGGATTGGGAGTGGTTTGGATGAAGAAAAATAGTTTTTTTTCCAATTTCGCCGCGGTTAACCGGTTAACCTTATTGGTTAATCGATTAACACTGTTATGGGCAGAAAAATGAAAATTAAATCGAGCGTATCTTTTGAACCGTAAGACCGTTTTGGTCCCCGTTCGAAGCGTTGGAAAGCTAATTCTATGCTCTATGTGATAGTGAGGTAGAACCATGGCTATATGCTATGAATTAATAAGATAAATATAGAAATGTAGTGTATGTACTTTTGTTTCCACCAAAACTTAAGGATCGGGAATCCGATTATTACGAGTCCAAAGCCATTGGAAAGATAATTCCATAGGGTAGCGAATGGTGTGTTAAACCATGAGTTAACCAAGGATGCTTGGTAGAGGGTATTAGTTGTATGCCTTAAAATGTGTGTGAACTACGATATTGATTATGTTTAACATATTATGCTTATATGTTGATTGCGGCTTGACTAATGGCTTGATGTGATCACTTGTTATGTCTCTCTTGTATATGTGTGAATATAATGCATTATGTTGATAAATGCTATGATGTGATCATTTCCTTGCTTGTTCCCGTTCGTTCCGGTTGAACGTTCGGATGTGATGTGATGTGATGCGATGTGATGTGATGTGATGTGATTGTGATGTATGCTTGAATCGCAGTAGGCCTAAGCTACTAGGTGGTGTTTCATCTGAATTCCGGACTTGGTCCGAGGGATACCGAACTCGTTCTGAAGAATACCGTTGCGATGAGCTTGTGAGGGTCCACTAGGACGTATTTCTCACTTGCCGTTAACTCATCTACTTGCCGATACACACATGCGTATTGATGATGGATGGATGGGTTCCGCAGCCACTTAGGCGTGTATCACTTCGGATTCATCTGACTCATCGTGCTGTGTGCTTGTGCTAGTCTCTTGACGTAGGCAATTGGTTACTCATCGAGGGTGTGATATATTGTGGCCTCTGTAGACAGGTTGATACTACTCCTAGATTCCTCGTACGTGAGTACGGGTCTGCATGTTTGGTTGGTTGATCTGGTTATTGTTGTTTGTGTACTTATTGTTATTTCATTGGTGAGTCAAGGGACTACCAATGAGGATATTACCCATTGTTGTGTATTTACCCCAGACCATGAGTAAACCCCGGATCCACGGTGGATCCGTTTGATTGCATGTACCCTGTAGAGCCGAGGGAACCCATAAGATAGGGGAACTCACTGAGATTATTATCTCACCCCAATATTGTTGTTATTTTTCAGGTGTTATTTGCAGGTTTGATTTACAAGTGGAGCTATGCTTGGATGTATCAAGAGAAGCTTAGTTAAGCTTATTCTGCTGCGTATTATTTTCTTGTACAATGAGGAATATTGTACCTTATTCTTAGATTTCTTATTTTGGCTAATTTCCATGCCTTGTACCAAAGGTTGTATTTATGTTTTAGAAATGGTCAAGTATGTGAATTATGCCATTAGGCACTTATGATTGTGTCAGTACCAAATGGAAACACTTGTATGGTATTATTCTAGATAAATATTATACAGGGCGTTACAGTTACATTGTTCATTATGTTTCAATGTCTCTTTCAAATGACTACAACAAGACTCTATAGTTGCATTGTCCAATGATTTTAAATTTTGAGAAGTAAACAAGAAACCAAAAACAATTTCATATTGTTGATATTGCTCAAATCTTTTATTAAGAGATACAATAGCCTGATAAAAAAGGTAAAGAAAATAATTAACTCTAAAAGATTCCTCTTCAGATAGCTCAACTGATGGGGTATTCAAATTCTCATCAAACTGTTTTTTTCTTGAATTATACGCTTTTGAGGAAATACTGGAACAATATTCAATTCAATTTCTGTAGCATAATTCAAGGCATTTTTAAAATCGGTTTCTCTATATTCCTTAAAAAATGAAATCAACTCCGTTATTTTTTGCATAGCAACATCAATAACCATATCCCTTGATTGTAAGAGCTTGCTAACCACATTAATTGCGGATAATATTTCAAACCAAATAATCATCGCCATTAAAAATTCAAAATCACCAAGCACATTTTTTGTTAAGGATTTAGCTTCACCTCTTATTTTAGAATCTAGATCCTTTTCTGGCACTTCAAGTAAAGCTTCTCTAAAATCTGACATTTGAGTTTTTATAGCTTTGACACTATCTACATGACTCTCCCAACGAGTGGATGCTAATGATTTTGGAGTCAACCATTTTACATTATCTTTTAAAATTTGCCATCTTTTAGTAGAATTAGCAAAAATAGTATAAATGTGTTGAACAACTCCAAAAAAATCTTTAGCTTTACCACAAGAGTTAGCCATATCACACAATGTCAAATTAAGACTATGACAAGCACAAGGAGTATAAAAGGCTCTTGGATTTATGTCTAAATTTTTTTTGTACACCTTGATGTTTTCCTTTCATATTTGACCCATCATCATAACCTTGTCCCTGCACATCAAATATGTCAAGATCAATTTTTTTCAATTCATCTTGTAAAACATCAAAAAGCCCTTGACCAGTTGTATCATTCACATCCAAAAATCCTAAAAAAGATTCTTCAACACTAACAGAATTTGAAGAAACATCCACATATCGTATTATCAAAGACATTTGCTCTTGGCGACTAATATCAGGAATACAATCAAGTATCACTGAGAAATACCTTGCTTGTTTGATTTTTCTAATGATTTCATTTTTAATTGCAGATGCAAGCAAAAGTATTAACTCGTTTTGAATTTTATGCCCAAGAAAGTGAACATGAAGATTATCATCTGTAATACGTCTAACATGTTCTTGAACAATTGAGTCAAATTCAGCTAACATTTCAATTAACCCTAAAAAATTCCCATTACTATTTTGGTACAATATCTCATTAGAACCACGAAAGGCCAAATTATGTTTAGCAAGAAACTTCACTATTGAAATAATTCTTTTTAAAACATTTCCCAATGTTCCTTTTCTTTCTCAATCAACCTTTGAGTTGTTTTTATCAATAGTTTGAAAATTTTGCATTCTTTTACGCAAATTATTCCAAGTAGTCATATTGTGAACATTTTCATGCTTGCCTCATGCTCTCTTAGTCTTTCACTAACATGTTTCCAAGTACAAAAACCCTCATTTGCTAATTGACCTCTACCAATCCCTCTTTTAAAAATTTTACAACAAAAAAAAATACTCTATCAAGCTTTTTTTAAATAAACAAGCCAATCTCTATCGCATTTCTCTCCATTTGGTAAATTTCTAGTATACAAATTAGCCGTAAAACATCTAGATAATTTATCTTTAGGACCCTTCACAATAAACAAATCTCTTCTAGAACCTTTTATTGCTAATAAATCAACCATTTTAGACTCATGAGAATTCCATATTGTTGGATCAAATATATCTATATCTTCACCATTGTCATTAGCATTATCAACATTTTCAACATCTAAATTATCATTCTCAGTAGCATTAACATTAGCATTTCCCCCCATATTTTCAGCATCTAAATTATCATTTTCGGTAGCATTAACATTATCATTTTCCTCTATATTATCAATAATTTCAACATCAATATTCTGATTTTCAACGGGAAATTATGGTTCTTTAATAATAAATTTATCAAGAGCTCCTGATTGAAATTGAGTTAACTCATCAAGTCTTTTCTTTTTCTTACGCTTCTCACAGCCATAATCAAACTTTCTAATCTTAGGAGGCAATTTAGTAGGCATCAAAAAATAATGAAAACAAATTTATAACCTGAAACGTTGAAGTCAAACCGATAAATCCTGCAGCGTTGAAGTTGAATCGATAAATTCCGCAACTTTGAAGTTGAACCGATAAATTCCGGAACGTTGAAGTTGAACCGATAAATAAAAAATTAAGAGATAATTAATAAATAAAATTAAGTAATTAACATTTATAAATAATAATATAAATACCTAAAACAAGTTATAGAAAATTATAATTACAAGTTACAGTACCTAATACAATTTCAGCATCTTAGAAAATAATTTTACAAGTTATAGAAAAATACCTATAACAAGTTACAGTGTCTTTTGTTCTATACAATAAATTCAATAAATAGTACAAGTTTAAGTTACAATATTTTATTTGTTCTATTCTATACAAGTTATAATTACTACCTAAAAAATTATTTGTTCTATTTGTTCTATACAAATACAATTATTTGACGTAAAGCAATTATTATCTCAATTTTACAGTAATCTAATTCTAACCGAATAATTTATTCAATACACCTTTATTCTATTTCAATTTCAATCTATATTTACTTTCAACCCCAAAAATGTAAAGAAGAAAAATAAAAGAAATACACACCTTAAAGTAGGATAGTGAAAACTTGATTAGAAGAAAACGTGATTAGAGGAAGCTATGAAATTGTGAAGGTGAAACAGTGAAGGTGAAGTCGAAGCAGTGATAAATTGATTTTGGAAGCGTGAGAGAAGCTGGGGGATTTTGGAATACAATTGATTTTGGAAGCGTGAGAGAAGTTGAAGGATTTTGGAATAAAATTGATTTTGGAAACGTGAAAGAAGTTGAGGGATTTTGGAATAAAAGTGATTTTTACTATTAGCTTATTTTTTATTTGTTGGACCTGATATATATATTTATCCAAATAAAAACAATTGAGGCCCTAATATTTGGAGGCCCTGGGCAGTAGGCCTATTTGCCCTGCCTCAGGACCGGCACTGTTAAGAAGAGACAACTTTAATTCTTTGTACTGAATCAATTTTCTTTCAAACAACTAAACTTGTTTTTCATTGGATCTGCAAGTATTTTAAGCTACTGAAATTCCTCAAATAACAAAAAATTATAATTACTTCAATATGTTTATATTAAAAACGAAATTGCAGACACACACAAATACGGTAAAAAAAATGCATGGCTTAAGAAACTACTTGTTTCACAAACAAATTAACATTCCTTTCTGACAAGAACATATACAAGAGAATTATAAGTGTTTTCAAGTTTTAAATTATTTTCCTCAAAAACACAAGGAAAAAGAATTTATATTTACTACAATAAAACCTGATTGATTAACAATTTTTTTGAAGAAAAAAAAACAAAGTTATTTGTGTTTTTGCAAAAAAAAAAGTTAAACTAATTAAATGTAATAAACTATGCAAAAAAACTCTTGTTCACCATATTCCAATAGCACAAATACTTCTTTGTATTTTATACTAAAATTTTAGTACTATCGTTTGGTCAATTAAATATTTTTCAAAAAACTATTAAAAAAACTGTAGATAGAAATAATATTAAAAAGGGTTTCTGAAATTCAAGTTTGAATGAAACTGTAAATTAAATCTAAAATGAAAAGAAAAAGAGAAATATAAATTATATATACCTCACAAATTGTAGCAAGACGTTCGGTTTTTTCTTCACGATATAACTGAAATGAAAATCTCTCTCTCATTTGCATCTTATTCTTTTCAATTTCTTCTTCTTTAGCCATAGAAATTGAAAGAACAGACCTAGTCATCTCTTCATCTTTTTTAGAAAAGTGACTACAAAAGTTTAAACTTCCTGAATTATGCACTATTAATTGGTTATTGTTGTTATTTTGTTGTTCACTAATCTTTGTCTTCAACCAAACCCTTGTACTTTATCCTCAAATTCCTATCTTTAAGAGAGGAAGAGAAAAGAAATATGTAAGTCTTGAAACCGAAATAGAGAAAAGAAAGAAGAAGAGGAAGAGGAAGGTGAATCTGGAAACCCAAAGGATGTGTATGGAAATAACTTCATGATCCCTAAACATCAAAAAGTAATGAACCCTAATCAAATGGATGTGTACGAAAATAACATAATAGCACAAAATGAATCCTAAACATGATGAACTCTAAACCATAATCATTATCATAATATCAGAAAATACATAATAAACAACAACTACTTTACCTGTTTTAAAAAAATGAATGAAGAAATAGATGCAAATAGTTGAAGGAGACATAGAAACAAAAGAGAATATGGAAGTGAAATGTGAGAAGTGAGAGAAATGAGAAGCAAAAAGTGAGAAGTGAGAGAAAAGAAAAAAGAAAAGAGAATTGTGATGGAAGTGTAGCAGATTGATTTGATAGAATGTTACTTTTAAAGTCTTTTAGTTGGAAAAGCAAGTGAAAACAAATGGAATCAGTTTGTTTCATTAAATAATCAGTCATCATCAAACCAGAACATAAAAATAGTTGGAAAAAGTAATATTTGGACAAATAATACCCTAAAATTGAAGAGGTGGCAAATTTGTAGATAAAGGCATTGATGTCTTTTCCACAATATTTAATTTTCTTATATTATAGATGAGTTAGTTGATGGTTGAACAACTCATTTAATAGTGATGTCTGATAAATGATAATTTATAGTTAAAAAAATTAACTGATTGAAATTAAAAATTTAGGTAAAATCAATTAATTAAAATAAAATAGTAAAATTTAGCGGCTGATAAATATAAACTGATATAAAAATATAGTATACTATAGTATATTATTTCTTTTATAAATTATATGATAAATTTTGTTTACTTAATAAGTTCATATATTTAATTTTGAATATTTTAATTTATTTTAAAATATATATCATTTTCAAATGGTAACTGAGATAAAAATTAAATAGAAAAAATTCATTTAGCTAAACTTCTAAGAGTTTAATTGACATGAGTTTTATAAAACCATGAATGCGATATTATCAAAATAATTTTAAAATATATTTGTGATTTGACGAAATATATATCGCTAATTGAATGTTAGTATTTTTTACGTAGGTTTTAAAAATTATGTATATTGTTCTGCCCTGGTCAAAGGTTTAATACAAGTGAAATTCAAGTATCAAATTTAATCATTCACAACTCAATTAAAATTATCCAACATATATAATTAAGGTACACGAGATTCAATATACACTTTGTTTATTTCTATTTTTTTTCACTTCATTCTTGTTATACTTGTAACTGATTTATGTATTAGAGTGCTAATCTTGTATGTCCATCTCGTGCCACCGTATCCGAGATCAACATCAGTGCTTTAAGAATCAAACATTGTCAACCAACATTAATTTAGGTTCCTACGCTGAACAATGACTTTGTTTGTGGGAAACAAAATCAAATTCCCGCAAAATTCCACGATCAAATTATGTTTGATCCTAAGCCAAATCGCAAAAAAAATCGCATCCGAAGCTCATTTTGTTCCCAACCTTGTGGCAGAACACCTTTTCTGTAGCATCACTGATTCAACTATCGATTCCAATGACTATAATTTAAAAGATCGAGAAGGAAACTTGATGACAAGGACAATCCATTCGTTATCACCAAATATCACCATATCTAGAAGGGAAACAGAAAGAATCCACGAATCAACACTATCGCGGTTGAAGAAACGAGCCTCTGTCGTGAATTCCAGACCATTCTCTATCATAGCGATATATCATAATATTTTTAAAAATGCTCAGTCTAAAGCAAAAGCGTGATCAGTCCAAATAAAATTCAAGACGAACTTAAAAGTATAACTCCCCTACACAGACTGGAATGGAAGGAGAAGGAAAATTCAACGAATCTAGTAAGTTTGTTAACTTCCTATAGAGGAAGACATATCAAACGAGTTTATCTGTAACGTTGGGTAAGTTAAGCTGACACACACATCAGATCGAGAATGAGGCGTCTTTTCTAAAGGACAAAGTTGTGAGGGTTCTCACACCTAAAGATGACAATACCTCGTAGTCGCAGTGGCGCGAACTTGAGGTCGACCGGTACAGAACATTAGCGATGTTTCCAAAAACCTAAGGAATTCACCTTGACACAAGGAGAGGCGAAAATTTGATGAAATGTTGGATAGTGACTCCGAGCAAAATTCCAGATACGAAAACCTGTAGGAGTTGATCCCCACGACTCATTATTGAGAGAATAAGCAAGCAGGGGAATAAAGTGCGCTGCTGAATCATATCCCATCGAAGGTAAAACTCATTGCTAGACGATCGTGCACGATCCTCCTAATGTCGCTTTTCCAAGGGATACATGTCAATCTCATCCGAGCACAAGATAAGTATTTATCAAAGTTCCTCAAAATTCAAATGATTAATTTTTATGCCTAAAGAAATGTTGTACACTTAAACAATATTTTAATCCTCAACATTATGACATAGATTCTATTTTTGAAACAGGATCCCACTAGGCGCAACGCGCTTAAAGCGTTGTTGGCGCACCCCCTCATAGGAACTAGCCATTCCAAGAGCGTAGATGGTGAATCCCAAGAGACTTGTACCCCGAACCAAGATAAAACTTAGGGAAATGGATAGGAACCCCACCTTTGGTCAGGAACAATTCCCAGTGACGCTGAAGACTTGCACAAGTTCCCATCGACTGAGATGCATACTAAAAAGCTTAACAATTTCACTAGTTTTGTTCTACTGGGACGAGTAACAATGAAACTTAATGGTCACTCCAACTCTCGTCGATGAGGACGAGAGGCAACAAAGTTTAATTGTACAACGAGTTTAACCAATGGGATGGGTGATAGCGAGCTTCACATATCTTGTCGGTTCGCTCTCAAGATGGTACTCAGATATGACTATACAAATGATGCAAGCTCCCACTTTATCATACCCTAAATTTTGACCCCAATATTTCCCATCATTGTGCAAATCATCACCACAATATGGATGTACCTTCATGCCTCATCAATCCTCTCAAAGATTGTTGAGCATTCACTACAATCAAGAATTAGGGTTTTGAGCCCTCTCAAAGTACTCAGACAAAGGATCAACCAAGAATGGACATGATCCTCAACTTGTCAAACATCTCAAACATCAATGAAGAATCAAGACGTCTCCCACATCAAGAATTAAGCATGATAATGCAACACTTCAAGTTGATCAAGCCTCAAGATCATCAGTGTCACCAGATTAGGGTTTTGGTCTACCAAGGCCTCCAGAGGAAAATTTTCATCTGGGCATGAGCCAATACTTCAAAACATAATTCAAGAATCTCAAAGGGACCTCATGGATCCAATCAAAAGTTCAAAATAGCCTCAAGGGATGCACTCATCAAAAATCAGGAATTATGGTTTCTTGACCTAATTCACTCCTAAGTTGACTTTTGAAGCAATGCATGAGCCAAGCCCTCAAGAAATGTTTTGAAGACCTCAAATATTTTATATTGATCCTCTTACAAGTTCAAAGGGACACAAAGAACTTGGTTCATGAGCAACCTGAAGATTCAAATTCATTTGGACCCCAAACTAGGGTTTTTGAGAAAAAGTCAACCATACCTTTGACTTTTGACCAAGACATCATCTCAAACTTTGGGACATGATTAAAAACACTCTAAAACACCTATGGAATACATCCATTAGGTTTGAATTAGGTAAAGGACTTGATTCCATAAAGGATCACAAAGTTTGAAATTCATCTGAAAAAAAGTCAACTGTGTCCAAAAATCAAGTTTGACTTTTTGGATTTTCTTGACAAACATGGCTCCCTTAAGTAAAAAACAATGTTAAATTATGGTTTTGATTATCATCCATCAATAAAAATCAAGAAAAGTAGGGTTACTTGCAAAAGGGGCAATCTTAAGAAACTTGAAATTTTACTAAGTCGTGAAAAAAAGTGATTTTTACCCAACTTTGCAAGACCGTAACTTGTGATCCAAGTAACCTTTTTCTTCCATTCAAATCTCAAATGAAAGCTCTCATTACATAATTCAAGATTGTCAACTACAACATATTCCAAATCCTCATGGATTTTGAGTTATAGATTGATCAAAATCACAAAAAATGGAAAATGGACACTTTTTCAACACTTAGTGAAATTTTGGACAGAATCTGTTTTGTGTTTTCACTAACTTTGAGGTCATTTTTCATTATGATCCAAGATGATTCAAGACCAAAGTTAAACATCAAAGTTGAAATATGTTATAGGGGCTTTCCAAAAAGTACAAGAGCCTCCCATGGTTCAACTTGAGCAAGGAGTTATAAGCCTCCAAAAATGGCATTTTTCACCCTGCCCACACAAGGCATGAAAACATAACTTGGTTCCCATGATTTCATGAGCCAATTTTGGACACTTGCATCATTTCATTTCTGTCCAAAATCAACATGAATGATGAGGAATTTGATCACAAAGCCACCAAGTCAAAAATCCTATTCCTTGGCATGTGAAATTCAATGTTGCAAATCTAAAAACTTTAACTTTGTCATAAGGCATTGAATGGATGCATAAAGCTGACATGTATCAGTCCACAACATTGCAAATGAGTCAAGATGAATCCAAGCATCAGAAGACCATAGGCCTGCAAGATTGACTCAAGTCAATGGCTAGAGGAGACTTTGGCTACACGACAAACTCCAATGGATAATGGAGTGATCCAGCCCCCAATCACTATTGCTCCCAAAACAAACTTGCTTTACTATAAATAGAGGTTCTTTCTGATCCGTTTGAGTACACCAAAGCATAACAACACATGTTTTCCTCAAAATCACTCTCAAAAACCAGAATTTGCTTTTCTTTCAAGTAACATTTGAATTTTCAAATAGAGAGCAATTCCATCAAAACCAACCATCCCAACACCTCAAATATGTCATATATAGGTGATCCATAACCTCAAAACACATATGGAACACTAGAATCACTAAGTCACTATCCATTTGCTCAAGCTTTTTGTCAAAGCTGCAGTTGAGGTGCCAGAACAAGTTCCAGGTTGTTTCAATCCATTCCAAGCTTCCAAACACCTTACATAAGGTCCATTGAAGCTGTCAAGATCATCAAACAACATCTGTAGCACCTCCAACACACAATTCGATTTCTTCTTGTAAGAGGTAAGACTGAACTCTCAAACTCTATGATCCACGCATCATAAATGTGTTTTCAAGTTACAAACATGTTTCTGCACTTATGTAGAGTGTTTCCCCTCAATCAATTGCTTTGTAGCTATCGTGTATAGGATTTCATAGTGTTCTTGCAGAAATTAGGGTTCATGTGTTCATCACTTGATTTCTCACTCCACACTTAATATAAATGCAATTAATGGGTACCATTGAAATCCTTGTTCAAACACGAGTGAGATTAATATTTACAAAAGTCAAAACCATTGAGTAATCAGAGAGAAAAGTGAGGTTTTGCAAATCAACCATGGCGCGGTCACGAGGAAGAAGAAGGTGACCGTTGGCACCGTATTTCAAATTATTTGAATTTTTGAATTTTAAGTTATTTTCTTAAATGTTTCAAAAATTAATTTCTCTCTCAATTTTAATCATTTTTTTATTGGTTCTTTTTTTAAAATTTCAAAAAAATGTTAAAATATTTTATTCTAAAAAAAATAAAATTTATATTATTTATTTAATATAGTTTGAATTTTTGTAAAGAATTTCATTTTAATTTTTTTTTAACATTTTAAATGCAATTTTCCTCTTGATTTTTAAAATTCAAATGATTTTAACACTTTCATACAAACATAACATAATTTTTCAAAATATTTTTCAAAATTTACAACTTTTTTTTAAATATGTTTGATATTTTATATCATTTTCTATTTAATTTTCTTTGAAAAATTGTTTTTTCAATCAAAATTAGGGTTTTCTTAAATTTTGATTTTTTCAAACTTCATTTGAAACACTTTTGGGCCTCTAATAGAGTGTAAGACCCATCCCCTTTGTAAATTTACCATTTTGGGCCTCAGTAATTGTATAAGTCCCGATACGATTTTCAAAATAAATGGTGTGATCGATGTTTTTCATCTGGGCATCTCCTTGAGCTATAAGCCCCATTGTAGAGTGTAAGACCCATCCCTTTGTGTAAATAATTTTTGGGGCCTCAGTCATTGTATAAGTCCCTATATGGTTTTCAAAATAGCGACGCGATCGTCGCCTTTTCAAATAAATCATCTGGGCCTCTCCTTGAGTATAAGCCCCATTTTTCTTGCTTCACAAACACTTTTTGGGCCTCTTCTTGAGTTGTAAGCCTCATACCTCTGTTTTCAAAATCATCTATCTATTTTAACTGGTACTAAGAGGAGCGTTATTCCCAGTGAAACTGCTCTTAGACCACTTGGGCCTCTCTTTGAGTTATAAGCCCTAAATACTCTTCTCTTTTAAACAACTTTTCTTTTAATTCAGATCCAAATTCAAAAGTTTTCTCTAAACTTTCTTCAATTTCTTAAAACCTTAATCATACAGTTGTAAATCAATATAGTCAATCACCATACACTTAGGCCTCTTCTCAGAGTGTAAGACCCAACATCTTTTCAATTCACTGCATATTTGTTATATACCTGTCAATTTATCTGTATATACTTGTGCATATCTGTTTAGAGTTTCCCCAGCAGTTAGGTCTACACTTAGGTCAAACCAGAGGTTACTTTCTAACTTAGTCAAATCTAGTTCCCTCATAGGAAATTCCCTATACAATCTGCCTCCTCTTGGGCTTATTCAATATAGAACAGAGAAACGCATTATTCCCGATGAAACTTTTCTCAAGACTGTTAAAACTTATGTATATATACAAGAAATTCATTTCCCCGGAGAGAATTAATTCCAGGTGAAACCTCTTTTGAATTTCTTCAAACCTTGGAACTGTTTGTAATACCCCAAAATTTGCTCTCCCCTTTTGGCATCATAGCATGGCATTATCATTTATCATATCATATCCATCTCATTAGCATTGCATTGCATTTAACATAGAAAAATGAAGCATGGCATCCTTCTTACCATCAGGGCATGTGGTCAGGTGGGAGATGGACAATCAAGAGATCATTCAAAGCACAAAAGGTCAATCAAGTTGGCTCTAGGCAAGCCAAGAGGTCTCTCATGTCTCATACTATCCCAATTGATCTTCCACAACCTCAAGAAGGTGAGATTCAATAGGAGATTGAAGCATTACATCCTACACTATGCAAGAAGTCCAAAAATTGAAGGAAAATCCTCAAAAGAGATAGCTCATTGATTCAAAATCATCCTCAAGTGGCATTTCTCATCATCCTTTAAGAGGATACACAACATACTCTGAGGAATTTGGATTTGGAAGATGTGCAATTTCCTCCTAACCAGAGGGGGTCAAGATTAGGGTTTCCAATTAAATCAGGGTATCTCTGGTTTTTTGGACAAAACTTGATATCATGGTATTCTACATGTCCTTAAGTGTATGTATGTGGAAAATTACATCTCAATTGGTTTTAGAAGTGGTTCAATTGGAAGAAAGATCAAGAATCAGAGAAATTGGGGCAAAGTCAAATAATCAGAGGAAAAAGTCAATTCTTGACTTTTTGAGGCCAAATTCATAAAATTCATGTTATACGTGTCCAATGTGCAAAATTTGGTCAAGAAACTCCAAAGGAATCATAAAAAAATCAAGATGTGGAAAGTTGCCATTTTTGGGTGAAGTAGGGTTACTAAAAATAGTAAGTTTTGGCCATTTTGCATCAGAGTTTGAACCAAGGCCATTTAAAATTGAAGCACCAAATGAAAATTCCACTCGGCCACAACAAAAGATCTTGTTTTAAGCTTCAAATCCATGTGTGGAACATCTCCATTGGATAAAAATTGAGTGAGATATGATTGATCGAAGTTTGAGCAAAGTAGGTTCAAAACTAGGTCATGACCAAGATTTTCAGGGCACGCGCGCAGTCATTTTAACAAACAGTTGGTGGGCCAAATGTACACCTATTTTTCTCATGGTTAGAGGCTTCATTTTCAAAACTTTTCAACATCAAAGTTGTTCCTTGTAGTGTCATCTTCAATACTCATGTTGGACAAAATTCCATTTGATCAAGTTATAGTGGAGATATATTGGTTCAAAGTCATGTTGATTGTGTTGAAATTTTGTGTGCCAAGTCGCCATGCCATGACTTGCTTGCCACGCCCCATAACCAGTTCCCAAACTTGTGTATTCCAAGTCATTTTTCAACCTCTTCCAAGCCTTATTTCAATTCATTTTTCATACCAAGCATGTCCTCTTACATCCCCTCTTTCAAATGAATCCAAAAACTCACCAAACCAATCATTGAGTAGAGAGGAAAACATCATCAAATCACCATATCTCCATTGTTCTCAACTGTCATAAAAAATCAGAAACAGAACCAATGTTGTTGATGTTGTGGTTACAAGATTGCACGTGCATTATTCATACCAGCTATCCATTGCCTTTTTAAACCAAACACATTTCATACACACCATAGCACGTGCCTCATTATGCATGAAAGTAGAAATAACAAGCTTGCTGAACAAGTTTTGTGATACAACAGCCTTTCCATTCAATTCATTTCACCTCCACCATAGTTTGTTATGAACCAGCCACACCATATCATGGCTCTCCCTAACTAACTTGACTCAGTTAGTTAGGGATGACTCACTTAAACCACTTCAACTCAGTTAATTCACCCAGTTAACCATGGTTAATTCATACTATAAAACAAAATCACGCTTCACAATTCATTTTGGAGCTTCATTTTTCTCATTTTTCACTTCAAAACACTTCAAACTCTCCCTCACATTTTCTCTACTTTCCCTCTGATTTCACACGAGCTTCACCATCTTCCCTTCATCTACTTCATCTTCATCATCATCAATGGCATTGGATTGAAGTTTTTCTACACAGTCCTCAAGGTTTTGCAAGCATTGTTCAACATTGAATCTCTCTGCTCTCAAGACCACTGGTTATATAGCATTCATTTTGCTAAGTTTGTGAAGCTCCAAGGTTGAAGAAGAAGCTAAGATCTCTGGTTTTCTGAAGAGTACTTCCAAATCTCCAATATTCAGGTACGAGTTTCATCCATTATAGACTTGATGTGAGTTTGTTTTCAGGTTCTTGCAGCTTCTTATAAGCTCAAGAATTTGCCTGGCTAGTTGATAGGCCTTTAGAGGCATAGACCAAATGTTAGGGCAAATCTGTTTCTGTTGGATTCTCTCATATCATGAATTGTTTGTGCATTTTGTTCTTGAATTCGTGTTCTACATTAGTTCCTCTTTCTATTGGTATACGTTTTGTGGATTTCTGGAGAAATCAAGGTTGCAGACGGTGGTGAGTGACCGGAGAAGGTGACCGGAGGTCCCTCTCCGGCCGGTGGACTTCAGTTTAGGGTTTTATGCTCAGTTTAAATGTGGCACGTTGGATGAGTGTGATCTAATGGCCACCATGCTGCCAACACATAAAAATAGGCGTGCACCGCACGTGTTTTATTTCTGATTTCTTTTAAGCATTATGTGGTGTGGCACATGGTAAGGAGTATGGTCATTCGTGTACATGCGTTGATTTTGATTACCTTGACTTTTGCTTTGACTGGGATTTGATCCTATGGCTGGTATGATTTGACTTTTGTTGACTGAATTCCATGATAATATTGTGTACTGCGCGTAATTGGACCTATGACAGATTGCTTTTCGCACCTCCTTTTTAAAAAGCCCAAACACTTTGAACTGTTGGTTTACTATATTTGCACCCCACTCTTGTTTTCTATTTCCTTTTATTTTCTTCATTTTATGCACGTTTACTTTTTAATTTTTAAAAATATCAAACATCATCATAAAATTCCAAAAAAATTCATGAGTATCATTAAAACATTTAGGAAATTTTTGATGATTTTATTTCTTGATTTTATGACCTTTTTACCCCTGGTCCATAATTTTCTTTGAATTTCCATTTAGATGCATTCTAAGCATGATACATGAATTTGTTTAATTTTGTTCTTGCTCATTACCAACTGTTTTGACATGATTATTTTTGCATTGATTCACTAATACATTGAATCATGTTAAATGATTTTTGTTTGGTTTTTTGGATCACTTTATGACATGTTTGATGCTTATCTTTGCACCACTTTGCATGATATTTCAACTTGACCTAATTGCTTTGTTTGAAGTCATTTTGCTTTGAATTTTGATATGCTATTTTGATATGTGATTCATCTCTGATTAGTGAACTCCAATACCATGTTTTCATAATTTTCATGAGGCCATTTGATTTTTGTTTGATGCATTTCATTTAAAGCATTATAACATGTCATATCATTGTAATCTTTGGTGCATGTTTTCTTTTGTGTATACTTGCATGATCATTTGCATATTTGGTGAACCATTCACTTGACATTATAGGTCATTGGTACATATTATATGTCATCCTTGCATGTTGACTTTCATTTAAACCTTGTGCACCTTTAACATGTTGTGTTTGTACTTGTGTTCTCTTTTGAACTTCCATTTCAATTCTACTTCTTCTATCACTTCTTAAATGTTTTGATGTTTACTTCATAAATACTTGTGAGATGTTGGTGAATCATTTTTCATTTCATGTTAATTCTGGTTGTTGATGTACATGTTCCATTTATGCATGTCCTTTTCATTTCTTTCCATCTTTCATCTATCCCTTCTTCTTGTAACATGTTTAAATGCTAATGGGTGATGATTATTGCTTATTCACTTGCACTTGTATGATGATATTCACTTGTTGTCCATATGATGCCCATTCTGGTTGTGGCTCTAAGATTTGTTTTCTCATTTAATTCTTTTGAGTTTTATGATGCATTACATGTTCTTTTACTTCTTATACTTCTTATACTTGTTCACTAACCATGTAGGGGCTTTGGTAAGTTTCAATTGAGTGTGGATAAGGAATCCACATTCAACTTCTATCCTTTCTCTTTTACAATTCCATTTTGTGTTTTGGTAAGCACTTATGTGCTTTCTTTTAATAACTCATCACTTCCCCTTTTTGAATTACAATTCATCTTCTACTTTAGAAGTGAATTGTTTAATTCATTCTTTCTTTAGACTTTAGGTTGAAACCTCACAAACTTTAGGATCATTCCCTTAACTAATCAATTAGGATTGAGTCTTAGTCCATATAGATTTTTACCTTTACCCTCTCTTGAGTCTTTCATCTTCTCATCTCAAAGAAAATTCAAAACATATAATAAAGGTAGGCATTTATTGCATTTAGGCCTTTCATATAAAGAAAAGATTATAAGGGGTCTTCTCTTGTAATCTTAGAATGTGTAGCATATAGCCCATCTTGGGTCAATGTGTTAAACATTTGATCTTGTATGAGGGACTTAAATGCAATACTTGTTGAAGGTGCAAATAATAAAAAAAAACTTCTTCATTTCTTAATCAACCAAAACACTTAATAAATACAAGTATGCTAGTGTGTTTGAACCTTGACAATTGGAACTAAGTGTGGGGGTCTTCTTCACTCTTAGTGTGCTTTCTTACCCATTCCATCTTGGAATGTGAGAATGTACACATTCCAATGACTAAGATTCAGATACACTGTCATATGCAAATAAATGGAAAAAACTTCTAAAAGACAAAAACAAACAATAACGTCTTTCCTTCGGGAATCCTTTTCTCATCTCATTCATTCTCAACGCACGAACGCGCTTCTACTCGTTCTCTTGCAAGACGGTAACGCCCTCGGACCAGCGAGCCTGCAACACCTGAGCTAGAACGTAAGCCGTTCTCTAAAAAACACAAACAATCCATCCCTAGTGAGGGGAACTACGTCGCTCTGATTCTCATGCTCCCGATGAGATACGTAGGCAGTGGGGTAGGGCCCATGCGAGCACTTCTTTTATTTTCCCTACATTTGTTTCTCGTTCCTTTTCCAGTTCTTTCTTTCAGTTCCTCTTCCAGTTTTCTTTTCTATCACCCTTTGATCGAAACAAGCAAGCGTGGATCCCATCGGGTACGATGGACGCGAGGGGGTGCTAATACCTTCCTCTCGCGTAACCGACTCCCGAACTCAGATCTCTTGGTCGCAAGACCATGCTCTTTCCTTCCTTCAGGTTTATGCGGTGTTTCCTTTCCCTCTCATGGGATAAATACACATTGCTGGCGACTCTGTTTCGGTGCCACTTTCGCGTTTGTACTTGGATGAAAATCCCGGGAGCGACAGCTGGCGACTCTGCTGGGGACCGAACCCAGAATCTCTGGTTTCCTTAGCGAGCCAATCCTAGCGCTTGTTTGTTTTCCTTTCATTGGGTGTTTACTGTTGTGCTGTATTTACTGTTTTATTGTATGGTTATTTACTGCTTTACTGTACATTACTGTATTTACCGCATTTTAGCATTTTCATTTCACATGATATATTATGCTATACTGGACTGTGTTGTTTTCTGTTTGGCGGGATGGGTGTTCTGAGAGATAAGCCCACTACCAAGGCTTGAGTACACACATAGGTATTAGAGTGGATAGTCATGACGCTTGCGTGGTGGTGACCACGTATTGTTGTTCATGAGACCCACAACCAGACGAGGTTCTATCAGGAGCTTTCTGCTACTGCATGTTATGCAGGCCAGTGGTTATTCTCTTGAGGAACTGTCGACTCTGGTGACCATTCCCGAGGACTCAGTTGCGGCACTCCTCCCGAGATGTGACAGTGGCAGACCACATTCCGTGGCAAACCCATTGCACATTCTCGATCCGAGGACCCAATGCTGGGAACTTGCTATAGGACATCCCTTTTTGAAAGAGAATCAGCGGAGGCACTCCTCGATTGGCGATAGTACTGTACCCTGAGGGATGAATGTACTATTGCTTCTCGACCTCAGTGCCAGAAGCTGAGGATCTTTCTTTTTGGAGAATCAGTTGAGGCCTCCTCGATTGATGATGATGCCAAACCAGAAATGGTGAACGCATCATCATTTCTCGACCTGAGAGCCCGGGATACTGAACATCCTAGTACCCACATGTGAGAAGGGCGGGTTGTTTACAGGTTTGCAGGTAACCATGACCTCCTACATACCCGGTTTTCTATCATCATTGCACAAAAAGGAAGTTTCATCCTATTGTATTCAGATGGTTCTTATCTATGGTTCTATATTAGTCTCAGAGCTACACTGACACCGTTCACAGTTCAACACAGACACCTGATTACCTGATCACATTGCCCTTTGCATTGCATTATCATATTTTAACATACATGTTTATTCATTTCCAGGTGCATATATTACCCTTGATTCCAGTCATCAGGTCCCTGCAAAGATGAACACTAAAGAGAGGAAGAATATCATCAGCTATAAGTTCCTTATGCCTACTTTGGGCCTTATTGTTGTGCTGAAGGGAATGGCGAGCCTTGCAGCACGAGAAACTTTTGAAGAGAAATATGGGTGGATTTTATCTATGGTCCGTAATGTCAGTGATTATGAAGCCAGAGGTCTCCATACGTTGATGCAGTTCTATGATCCGCCTCTGAGGTGTTTTGTATTTCCAGACTATGTGTTGGTTCCTACCTTGGAGGAGTATTCCAACATGTTGGGGATTGCTATCAAGGAGGAGCCCCCTTTCTTTGGATCAGTGGGGGATCTTGACTTTGGAAAGGTGGCTAGTGCTCTTTATTTGAGCAAATCAGAGTTAGACGCCAATGTTTCCAATAAAGGAAAGATTCGTGGTTACAAGCTGGAATATCTGATTAAGAAGGCCCAGGAAGCAGCTAAAGGCGAGAATTGGCTTGCTTTTAATGCTTTGCTAGCCCTTTGTATATACGGCATAGTGTTGTTTCCCAACGAGCCGGATTTTATTGATACGGACGCTATATGAATATTCATGATGAAGAACCCGGTGCCAACGCTACTGGGAGATCTTCACTACTCGTTGTACAACCGAAACGAAAAGAAAAGAGGAGGGATAATTCGTTGTTGTGCACCTTTGTTCTATAAGTGGTTTGCAGGCCGTTTACCACAATCAGGGGCTTTTGTGGATTCCAAAGATTCTCTAGAGTGGAAACAGCGTTTAATGGGATTGGTGGCCAAAGACATCGTATGGGTAGATCATGGGCTGATTGGCAAGAATATTATCCACAGCTGTGGTAAGTTCCCTAACGTTCCACTGATAGGAAGACTGGGTGGGATTAACTACAATCCTTCTTTGGCCATTCGACAATTTGGGTATGCCCTGGCAGGTCCGCCTATTAAGAGAGATGTGGAGGAGTCCCTCTATTTTCATACATCAGATGGGTGGGAAGCAGCACAGAAAGCTTCTGAAAGCTGGGGTAGCATACTGAAAAAGGGGAAAGTTACTCTAGGAAAGCCCAACAACCGGGTTTATCCAGCATATGAAGAGTGGGTGAAGAAAAGAGTTGAAGATTTTCTCTTGCCTTTTGGTAAGGCACCCCTTTTGTATCCGGAGAATGAGAAAGCAAGAAGCACTGCTACTGTGGAAGAAGTTGACAAGTTGCAAGCCTTGGTGAAAAAACTTCAAGGAGAGAATTCCGAGTTGAGTAGCCGTCTTCAGAATGCTCTACATGTCAACAAAGAGCTGGAGCGGAAAGCCCAAGATGCTGAACAAATCCTAACTGCAAAAGAAAAAGACTTTGCTGGAAGAGCCCAACATTTCCGGAAGATTAGTAAAGGTGCTGATGATGCTACTCAAACCCACAAGCAAACCAAGCAGGCGTTAGCACAGACCAAAGAAAAGTTAACAAAGTTTCAGCACGCTTGGGACGAAGTTAGGATAGAGAATGCTGAATTACAGGAACAGTTGCAGATTAAGGACGAAGAGCTTGAAAAAGCGCATGAGCAGAGGAGAAAGTATCGGGAAAGCCTCGGTAAGAGTCAAGAACAGCTAGAAGAAGCTAGAGGTGAGCTGAGGAACACCAAGAAAGAGCTTGAAGAAGTCATGATAGAAAGGGAGATACTCAAGACGCAAGCCGGCATAAAGAGACACAAAGGAGTGTGTGATGATGAGGCTCTGATGCTGCATATGGGTTCTTTAACGGAAGCTCTTGAGAAAAGGGATGTCTTGATCAAAGAAATGATTGAAAAGCCGAATCACCAGCGTACCCGTATACTTTTTGAGGAGATCAAATACTCAAGTGATAAGCTGAAGGGTGTGGAATTGTCAGACTGATGTTCTTTTCCTTATATTTTGTTGTTAATGGTTACCATCAGGCTTGTTGATGGATCCATTTTTCCTTCTTTTGCATTGGCGGTTGAACCTTTCTTAAATGTACTTGAATACTTCGTTGAATGAGTATGAGCAGTTTTATTCAGAATTATTCCTTATCAGATAGCTGCACACAAGCACATGACCACGACACGTCTCTTTATATCACAATTTCTGGTCTTCAGATTTCTGTGGTTGGATTGGAATCAGGGTATAAAGCACCTCGGAAATGACAAACATGGCATTGCATATCATTTTGCATTTTTTGTTACTTGCTTTTCAGGTACTCGTTGCAGGGACTCTAACCTTTACTTGGTTTCAGGCAGTATAGCGGAGAGTCATATTCACCGATATTCGACGCGAAGGAATCATGTAAGAATCATGGATCAAGTGCAAAGTGATTTGGCTGAAATGAGGGCGCGTATGGACCAGTTCATGACCCTCATGACTGGCATGGCGTAAAATCAGGAGAGATTGAGGCTTCTGGTAGAGCGTCCAGACAATGGGCCCGAAGGTGATCAGCATGACAATTCACAGGGACATGGCATTCCTCCTCCCGGTGGCAACCCTCCTCCTGGTGGTAACAATCGGGGTAATGGAAATGGTAGGCATGCTGGTGTTACTCTTGAAGATACTCTAGAAGACTAATTTACTCTGCTGGATGCTGATGTGGGTAATCAAGGGGATCGAAGGTATGATGAGTTAGCAGAGAAGATCAGGGCCATAGAATGCAAGAACTCTATGGGTATTGATGTTACCAGCTTGGGGCTAGTCTCAGGAGTCAGAATTCCCCCTAAATTCAAACCTCCCACTTTTGATAAGTATCACGGCAATGCGTGTCCCCAAATGCATCTTCAAGCTTACTTTGGGAAGATTTCAGCCCATACGGATGACGAGAAGCTATGGATGCACTATTTTCAGGACAGTCTGGCTGGGGCGTCCTTGACCTGGTACATGAAGTTGAATAGAGCTGCTGTGAAGAATTGGAAAGATCTGGCAGAAGCGTTCCTGAAGCAATACCAGTATAATATTGACATGGCGCCCAACCGCACCCAATTGCAGGGATTGTCCCAGAATGCCAAGGAGAGTTTCAAAGAATATGCACAGAGGTGGAGGGAAATGGCTGCCCAGGTCCAACCTCCCTTGTCAGACAGAGAAATGGCAGATATGTTCATGGGCACCTTGCAAGGGGCCTATCTGGATAGATTAGCTGCTTGTCCGTCAACTGGATTTGCTGATATTGTGATTGCGGGAGAAAGAATAGAAAGTCTGTTAAAGCTTGGAAAGATCCAGGATGTGAGTGGGGCTGGCTCTTCGGGGACGAAGAAACCGTTTGCTAGTAACCAGAAAAGAAGAGAAGGTGATACGAATGCTGTGTTTAGAGGACGGGGCAGAGGGCGTTCTCGAGCTTATTATCAGGTAGATGCTGTAACAATCCCCACACCGTCTGTTCAGAAACAACAACCCCAACAACAAGTTCAACAACAACAACCTTTTTTCCAGCAAAGGTCTAGACAGAGGGATCGTAAGATGGATCCTCTCCCTATGACTTATGCCGCGCTGTTGCCTAGGCTACTCGAGTTAAAGTTGGTAGAACTCCGTACTATGAAAGCTCCGGTTGCTGGAAACCTGCCACCTAACTTCGATGCTAATGCTCGTTGTGAGTTCCACTCAGGTGCTCAGGGACACTCCATTGAAAAATGCTGGGCTTTCCATCATAAAGTACAAGATTTGATTGATGCTAAAGCCATCAATTTCTCTCCCGCTCCTAATATTACTCAGCATCCCATGCCTGATCATAGTGCAGCAAATGTGTACGCTATTGAAGATGGGAGGAGATTGAATTTGGTGTTAGACGTTCATCAAGTGAAAACTTCTTTGTTGGTTGTAAAAGATCGTTTATTGAAGGGACAGGTGTTCCCGGGCTGTAATCAAGATTTCTCTGAGTGTATGAATCAGGAGAACGGCTGTGATAAGTTGAAGATGGGTTTACAGAATCTGATCGATGAAGGATGTCTACAGTTCGACAGAGTCGTGAAAGACACTGATGAGATATCAACCGTGACCATCTATTACACTCCCGCTGAGATTCAAATGCCGGTCAATACAGTTCCCGTGGCGAGTGTTGCGCCCGAAAGGCCCAGTCCTGTCACTATCACGGTGCCAGGACCAATTCCGTTCACGTCTACGAAGGCTATCCCATGGCACTATGGGGCAGATGTATATTACGAAGGTAAAAAGCAGGAAGTTGAGTCATCAGTCAGCCTAAATATTGATAACGTAGGGGGTGTAGGGGGCTTTACAAGGAGTGGAAGGTTGTTCGCTCCCCAAACCTTGAGAAGTGATAAGGAGGTAGAAGCTGCAGCAAAGGCTAAGGGTAAACAGGTGGTTGAAAGTGCGCCTACACCTGAAGCAGAGACAAAGATTACTTTTGATAAGGAAATGGAAGAATTTATGAAGATAATCAAGAAAAGCGATTATAAGATTGTGGACCAACTGAATCAGACCCCTTCAAAGATTTCAATCTTGTCACTATTGATGTGCTCTGATACGCACCGGCAGGCGTTGTTGAAAGTGTTGAAGAGTGCGTACGTGCCACAAGAAATTACTGTTAATCAGCTCGAGGGCGTAATCTCCAATGTTAATGTTAGCCATGGCTTGGGCTTTACAAGTAGAGATTTGACGGTTGAAGGAAGAAACCATAATAAGGCTTTGCATATCACGATGGAGTGTAAGGGCGCAGTGTTATCTCATGTACTGGTAGACACTGGTTCATCACTCAATGTCTTGCCCAAGAAGGCATTAATGAAGCTGGAAGTTGATGGTTTGATCTTAAGGCCTAGTGAATTGGTGGTCAGAGCATTCGATGGGACCAGACGATCTGTGTTTGGTGAGGTGGAATTGCCCGTACAAATTGGACCACAGGTATTCAAATCCACGTTCCATGTAATGGACATACAACCTGCATATAGCTGCCTATTGGGACGCCCTTGGATTCACGGAGCCGGGGCTGTTACTTCTACTCTACATCAAAAGCTGAAGTATGAGTTTGAAGGGCAGGTTGTGACAGTGTGTGGGGAAGAAGACATCTTTGTGAGTCACTTGTCCACGTTCAAGTACATTGAAATGGATGGGGAAATTCATGAGATGCTGTGCCAATCATTTGAAGCAGTCAACATTGACGGTGCACCTGAGTCTTCTTCTGTACCAGTTGGGGCTGGTACCTCCATTTCATCTTACAAACAAGCTGTCGAAGTCGTCAGGGCAGGCAACGCCCAAGGTTGGGGCAGGTTGATAGAGACCCCAATGAAGGAAGACAAATTTGGTATTGGTTATCATCCCTCTACAACTTCAGATGCGGGGAGCAGGGGACCCATTACTTTCAATAGTGGGGGAATTATCTACACGGACCAGTCTTGTGCAGCCACAGAGGATAGTGTTGACAGTGATTGTGACCTGGACAACTGGGTACGCCCTCATGTTCCGGGACAACAAGTGCAGAACTGGTTCGTTGAAGAAGTCATCCGGGTTACTCTTCAGACAGAGTAATTTTTCTTTGTTTTTTCTAACCATAATGCATGTCAAAATCTTGCGCTCTACCCAAGGCGTATAGATTCATTTGTAGGGCCACCATGGTTGCATTTGCAATGTTTAATCATTAATAAAGGACGTTTTGCAATCAAATTTTGTTCTCTGTCTTTCAGTTTTTATTTTTGCACAAAAAAAAATAATAAAATGGCAATGTTTCATTTTCTTTTGTTTTGCTTAAAAATAAATTCTAAAATAAGGCATGAACCCGTTCATGCAGACTTGATCCTCCGGATACCACTGATAACGATTTTGATATGACTATGTATGACTTTGACAATCCGATTTATCAAGCCGAAGAAGGGGATGAGAAAGATTGTGAACTCCCTGAAGAATTGGCCAGATTGTTGAAACAAGAGGAAAGGGTCATCCAGCCTCATCAGGAGACTGTAGAAATCATCAATATTGGTACCAAGGACGCCAAGAAAGAGATCAGGATTGGTGCCAGCTTGCAAGCAGATGTGAAGCAAACTTTGACGGAAATGTTGCGCGAGTATGTTGACATTTTCGCCTGGTCGTATCAAGACATGCCGGGGTTGAATACGGATATTGTCGTGCACAGGCTGCCATTAAGAGAAGAATTTCCGCCAGTCAAGCAGAAACTTCGTCGGACTCACCCCGACATGGCTTTAAAGATTAAGGAGGAAGTCCAGAAGCAGTGGGATGCTGGTTTTCTTGCTGTGACAAAGTATCCTCCGTGGGTAGCCAACATCGTGCCAGTACCGAAGAAAGATGGAAAAGTGAGAATGTGTGTGGATTATCGAGATCTTAATAAAGCTAGCCCGAAAGATGATTTTCCACTACCTCATATTGATGTGCTGGTCGATAATACAGCTCAATTTTCAGTGTTCTCCTTTATGGACGGGTTCTCCGGGTACAACCAGATCAAGATGGCACCTGAAGATATGGAGAAGACCACGTTCATTACTCCGTGGGGTACATATTGTTATAAAGTAATGCCTTTTGGGTTGAAAAACGCAGGGGCAACGTACCAGCGGGCGATGGTGACATTGTTTCATGACTTGATTCATAAGGAGATCGAATGTTATGTAGATGATATGATTGCCAAGTCGAGAACAGAAGAGGAACATCTGGTTAACCTGAAAAAGCTGTTTGAAAGGTTGAGAAAGTTCTGTCTGAGATTAAATCCAAACAAGTGCACGTTTGGGGTGCGTTCTGGAAAGTTGTTAGGTTTCATTGTGAGCGAAAGAGGAATCGAGGTTGATCCTGCCAAGGTGAAAGCAATACAAGAAATGCCTGAACCGAGAACAGAAAAAGAGGTTCGTGGTTTCTTGGGTAGATTGAACTACATTGCAAGGTTCATATCTCACCTAACAGCCACGTGTGAGCCAATATTTAAATTGTTAAGGAAATATCAAACGGTCAGGTGGAATGACGATTGCCAATTGGCATTCGATAAGATAAAAGAATACTTGCAGGAACCTCCGATTCTAATGCCTCCAGTTGAAGGGAGACCGCTGATAATGTATCTGACAGTGCTTGAAGGTTCCATGGGTTGTGTTCTCGGTCAACATGACGAGACAGGTAGGAAGGAGCATGCTATTTACTACCTGAGCAAAAAGTTCAATGATTGTGAGTCCCGATACTCAATGCTTGAAAAGACATGCTGTGCGCTTGCATGGGCCGCTAAGCGATTGAGGCAATATATGGTTAGGCACACAACCTTGTTGATTTCAAAAATGGATCCTATCAAGTACATTTTCGAGAAACCAGCATTGACAGGCAGAGTTGCACGGTGGCAAATGGTCTTGACAGAGTATGACATTCAGTACACTTCACAAAAGGCCATCAAAGGAAGTATCTTGTCCGACTATCTTGCGCAACAGCCGATTGATGATTACCAACCCATGAAGTTTGACTTCCCTAATGAGGACATCATGTTTCTCAAAGCTAAAGACTGCGAGGAACCACTTCCGGAGGAGGGGCCAGACCCTGAATCCAAATGGAGTCTGATGTTTGATGGGGCTGTCAATATGAATGGGTGCGGAGTTGGAGCGGTTCTTATCACGCCGGAAGGTGTTCATGTGCCTTTCACTTCCCGAATAACTTTCGGATGCACCAATAATGAAGCAGAGTACGAAGCTTGTATAATGGGGATCGAGGAGGCGATTAATCTACGGATTAAAACCCTTGATATATTCGGTGATTCAGCTTTGGTAATCAATCAAGTGAAAGGGAGTTGGTACACGCACCAAGCAAATCTAGTGCCGTATAGAGATTATACGAGGAGATTGCTGACATTTTTCACAACAGTGAAACTGTACCATATTCCTCGAGATGAGAATAGGTTCGCTGATGCCTTGGCCACTTTGTCTTCCATGATCAAAGTGCAAGGATGGAACCATGTACCTAAGATTGAGGTATCCCGCCTTGACAGACCAGCATTTGTGTTTGCGGTCGATGCAACGTCTGATGACAAGCCATGGTTTCATGACATTAAGTGTTTCTTGAAAAGTCAAGAGTACCCGTCCGGGGCATCGTCCAAAGACAGGAAGACGTTGAGAAGGTTAGCTGGTAGTTTCTTCTTGAATAAAGATGGCGTGCTGTATAAAAGAAATTTTGACACGGTCCTGCTTAGATGTGTGGATAGACATGAAGCGGACTTGTTGATGATTGAAGTGCACGAAGGCTCTTTCGGTACCCATGCCGGAGGGCAGGCAATGGCTAAAAAGTTGTTAAGGTCGGGATATTATTGGTTGACTATGGAGTCAGATTGTTGCAAATATGCCCGCAAATGCCATAAATGCCAGATCTATGCAGACAAGGTGCATGTGCCTCCAAATCCGTTGAGTATCATGTCGTCGCCTTGGCCGTTTGCCATGTGGGGCATTGATATGATCGGAAAGATTGAGCCTACAGCTTCCAATGGTCATCGTTTCATCTTGGTGGCAATTGATTACTTCACCAAATGGGTTGAAGCCGCATCCTATGCCAATGTTACAAAACAAGTGGTCGCTCGTTTCTTAAAACGGGATATCATTTGCCGATATGGAGTTCCCGAAAGAATCATTACTGATAATGGTTCTAATTTGAACAATAAGATGATGGCTGAGTTATGCCGGGACTTCAAAATCGAACATCACAATTCTTCTCCGTACCGCCCAAAGATGAATGGCGCGGTCGAAGCGGCCAACAAAAATATCAAGAAGATTGTGCAGAAGATGGTTGTCACGTACAAAGATTGGCATGAGATGTTACCATTTGCTTTGCATGGGTATCGAACGTCGGTACGCACGTCCACTGGGGCAACCCCATTCTCACTTGTATATGGTATGGAGGCAGTACTACCAGTTGAAGTGGAGATTCCGTCCCTCAGAGTCATGATGGATGTTAAGCTAGATGAGGCTGAATGGGTACGAGCCAGATTTGATCAGTTGAGCCTTATTGAGGAAAAGCGATTGGCGGCTGTATGCCATGGGCAACTATATCAGCGCAGAATGAAACAGGCATTTGACCAGAAGGTGCGTCCTCGGGTTTATAAAGTCGGAGATGTGGTACTCAAAAGGATCCTTCCTCCCAATACAGATCACAGGGGCAAGTGGACTCCCAACTATGAAGGTCCATTCGTGGTTAAAAAGGTCTTTTCAGGCGGAGCCTTATTGCTTACAACCATGGATGGCGAAGACTTTTCATCCCCTGTCAACTCGGACGTAGTCAAAAAATACTTCGCATGAATAAGACCCGCTGGATAATAAAAATAAAAAAATCCAGGCAAAAAAGGGCATCCCGGCGAACCAAAAACAGAATAAGGTTCGGGCAAAAATTAGGGATATAATTGAAAAAATTTGTACACCCGGTAAGTTGAAAACCCGAAAGGGCAACTTAGGTAAAAAAGGGTATCCTGGTGGATCGAAAACCTGAAAGGGCGGTCCACACAAAAGAGGGATTTAAGCGAATGACTATGGTCTGAGTTATCTATCCCCCATTACCGTTTGAACAACTGACGTTCTGAAGGATATGAATCGGTCTGATCATTCCTCAGAAGGCAAGGTCGGGGAGTTTTGAAGACATACTGGTCATAACAGAATGGAAACTCAGTGGAATTCCGTTTTCACATTGCCATTAGGATAGTTTCTTTTCTCAATTTTCAGCGATCACCTCTTTCCAGGGATTGCTTCCGGATGTAATTGCCTATTCTGGGCTCTCAGTCAATAAATTGAATTTCAATAAAAAGCTTTCTATTTTTGTTTTATTGCTTTGTTTGCAAAAACGTCCTAATTTTTGATAAAACATTGCATTTGAAAACATGGCAGCCTTGCAATAACATGCGCAGAAAAAACATTTGAAATTACTTCGAATGTTGAATATTCCCGGATGGTGGATTCTAGCCACGCAATATTCGGGGCATGTGGGCATATTCTTTTGTTGCAGGTAGCAGGTGCAGATGATTTTAAGCACAAGACTAGCAATAAATCACCCCACGCAAAAGACTGGGGCAATTATGGGTAAGGAGATCGGCGTTCATCGTTCGGTCGACGATTGTTCATAACGGGTCGATATCAGTGAATTAAGTTCAACTGGGTACCGTTGCATCTTATTAAGTCGATTCTCTTATTCAGTCCTTCCAACAGCTACAAGCTTTTCTATGTCGATAACGGTCACAGGTTCCCCAAAAGAGGGGTCTCGTCGACACCGAAACTGATGGTCATTATCCCCAGCGAAGTCACAAGAGTTTGAAGAGGCTAGATCTTCTGTAAAATCCTCTTATGACATCCTCTTCGGGGACGAATTGTTGTTTTGTCCAAGCATGGGGCATGATTGTTTCCCCAGCATGAAGTGTTGGTCATCCCCAGTAGAGTTTGAGGACAGTTGGTCTTCTGTAAAATCCTCTCAAAAGGCTTTCCCCAGCACGAGACGTTTTAAAGCAGTTTCCGCCAGCAGAGTTTGTTATAAACCCTTCATCCCTAACGGAATTGTCTAAAGGGAAGCTCGCCTAACATGGGGCATTGTGGTACTTATCCTAAGCTTGACAGTCATATTCTTCAACAGAATACTGTGGATTTGCTTTGGGTTTCCCCAACAGATCTCTAAGGACTCTTTCCTAGCAAGTTGCAGTGGAATGTTCTAACCAGGATTTGCATATCCCTGGCAGAGTAGCCCTGATACCCAGCAAGATCGTATCTCTGGTCATGGTATCCCCACAGAGGTCAGCATCAAATCTCGTCAGCAACTCCCAGCTGAGTTGTTGTTCTTCCCGCAGAGGTTTATAGGATCGGCAGAGTCTATTCCTCAACAAGGATGGTACAGTCTTTCCCCAGCCAGGTCAGAAGGTTGATAACCCCTATAAAGGGTCTTGGATTGGATAGATCCTCAAGCAGAGTTTTTTATGACTCTTCCTCCCTAGCAAGACGCCATACAAAGAAATTCTCATCCCCAGCGGAATCGCTGTGACCAGAATTCATTCCCCTAACAGATGAAGTGATTCCTGGTAGATTTATTATTCTTCAAGTCCAATTTATTTTTGGCAAGCTTGACAATTCGAAGCAGACGGATTGTTCATTCATTCTCCAGTGGAGAGGTTATCCTTTCAGGAGTCTCCAAAGTCAAATCATTGGTCTTTGCTCCTCAGCAGAGTCAGCAGAGATGTCTGACACAGATGCAGAGAGTAATACAATTTTACAAATTCTAAAAGCCCAACAGTGGATTGGCAAAAGTCCGTCTTCGGGTGGCAAAAGTCCAACAGTGGATTGGCGAAAGGTCCATCTAAGGGTGGCATATTCTAAAAGTCCAACAGTGGATTGGCAAAAGTCCATCTTCGGGTGGCAAAGCAGCTAAAAGTCCAACAGTGGATTGGCAAAAGTCCGTCTTCGGGTGGCAAAAGTCCATCAGTGGATTGGCAAAAGTCCGTCTTCGGGTGGCAAAAGTCCAACAGTGGATTGGCAAAAGTCCGTCTTCGGGTGGCAAAAGTCCAACAGTGGATTGGCGAAAGGTCCATCTAAGGGTGGCATATTCTAAAAGTCCAACAGTGGATTGGCAAAAGTCCGTCTTCGGGTGGCAAAAGTCCAACAGTGGATTGGCAAAAGTCCATCTTCGGGTGGCACGAAGCTGCAAAAGACATTATTAAAGTCCACCAGCAGTGTGGCAAGCCAGTAGTCGTCTGGCGTCGTTCAAAAAGACATTTCTAAAGTCCACCAGTAGCGTGGCAGGCCAGTAGTCGTCTGGAATTGCATAAAAGACATTATTAAAGTCCACCAGCAGTGTGGCAAGCCAGTAGTCGTCTGGCGTCGTTCAAAAAGACATTTCTAAAGTCCACCAGTAGCGTGGCAGGCCAGTAGTCGTCTGGAATTGCATAAAAGACATTATTAAAGTCCACCAGCAGTGTGGCAAGCCAGTAGTCGTCTGGCGTCATTCAAAAGACAGATCTCTCCGACGTTTCATCGAAGATTCAATCCAGCAGTCTCGTTGGGTTTATATCCCTTTTATTCTTCGTCATCCAGAGCAAATTTTTGGTTATATTTGGTATTCAATCACTATATACCTTGAAAGTCCGAAAGCAATTGCTTTCAGGCATTCAGGTCTACAGCGCTTGAATAGGGGCAGCTGTAATACCCCAAAATTTGCTATCCCCTTTTGGCATCATAGCATGGCATTATCATTTATCATATCATATCCATCTCATTAGCATTGCATTGCATTTAACATAGAAAAATGAAGCATGGCATCCTTCTTACCATCAGGGCATGTGGTCAGGTGGGAGATGGACAATCAAGAGATCATTCAAAGCACAAAAGGTCAATCAAGTTGGCTCTAGGCAAGCCAAGAGGTCTCTCATGTCTCATACTATCCCAATTGATCTTCCACAACCTCAAGAAGGTGAGATTCAATAGGAGATTGAAGCATTACATCCTACACTATGCAAGAAGTCCAAAAATTGAAGGAAAATCCTCAAAAGAGATAGCTCATTGATTCAAAATCATCCTCAAGTGGCATTTCTCATCATCCTTTAAGAGGATACACAACATACTCTGAGGAATTTGGATTTGGAAGATGTGCAATTTCCTCCTAACCAGAGGGGGTCAAGATTAGGGTTTCCAATTAAATCAGGGTATCTCTGGTTTTTTGGACAAAACTTGATATCATGGTATTCTACATGTCCTTAAGTGTATGTATGTGGAAAATTACATCTCAATTGGTTTTAGAAGTGGTTCAATTGGAAGAAAGATCAAGAATCAGAGAAATTGGGGCAAAGTCAAATAATCAGAGGAAAAAGTCAATTCTTGACTTTTTGAGGCCAAATTCATAAAATTCATGTTATATGTGTCCAATGTGCAAAATTTGGTCAAGAAACTCCAAAGGAATCATAAAAAAATCAAGATGTGGAAAGTTGCCATTTTTGGGTGAAGTAGGGTTACTAAAAATAGTAAGTTTTGGCCATTTTGCATCAGAGTTTGAACCAAGGCCATTTAAAATTGAAGCACCAAATGAAAATTCCACTCGGCCACAACAAAAGATCTTGTTTTAAGCTTCAAATCCATGTGTGGAACATCTCCATTGGATAAAAATTGAGTGAGATATGATTGATCAAAGTTTGAGCAAAGTAGGTTCAAAACTAGGTCATGACCAAGATTTTCAGGGCACGCGCGCAGTCATTTTAACAAACAGTTGGTGGGCCAAATGTACACCTATTTTTCTCATGGTTAGAGGCTTCATTTTCAAAACTTTTCAACATCAAAGTTGTTCCTTGTAGTGTCATCTTCAATACTCATGTTGGACAAAATTCCATTTGATCAAGTTATAGTGGAGATATATTGGTTCAAAGTCATGTTGATTGTGCTGAAATTTTGTGTGCCAAGTCGCCATGCCATGACTTGCTTGCCACGCCCCATAACCAGTTCCCAAACTTGTGTATTCCAAGTCATTTTTCAACCTCTTCCAAGCCTTATTTCAATTCATTTTTCATACCAAGCATGTCCTCTTACATCCCCTCTTTCAAATGAATCCAAAAACTCACCAAACCAATCATTGAGTAGAGAGGAAAACATCATCAAATCACCATATCTCCATTGTTCTCAACTGTCATAAAAAATCAGAAACAGAACCAATGTTGTTGATGTTGTGGTTACAAGATTGCACGTGCATTATTCATACCAGCTATCCATTGCCTTTTTAAACCAAACACATTTCATACACACCATAGCACGTGCCTCATTATGCATGAAAGTAGAAATAACAAGCTTGCTGAACAAGTTTTGTGATACAACAGCCTTTCCATTCAATTCATTTCACCTCCACCATAGTTTGTTATGAACCAGCCACACCATATCATGGCTCTCCCTAACTAACTTGACTCAGTTAGTTAGGGATGACTCACTTAAACCACTTCAACTCAGTTAATTCACCCAGTTAACCATGGTTAATTCATACTATAAAACAAAATCACGCTTCACAATTCATTTTGGAGCTTCATTTTTCTCATTTTTCACTTCAAAACACTTCAAACTCTCCCTCACATTTTCTCTACTTTCCCTCTGATTTCACACGAGCTTCACCATCTTCCCTTCATCTACTTCATCTTCATCATCATCAATGGCATTGGATTGAAGTTTTTCTACACAGTCCTCAAGGTTTTGCAAGCATTGTTCAACATTGAATCTCTCTGCTCTCAAGACCACTGGTTATATAGCATTCATTTTGCTAAGTTTGTGAAGCTCCAAGGTTGAAGAAGAAGCTAAGATCTCTGGTTTTCTGAAGAGTACTTCCAAATCTCCAATATTCAGGTACGAGTTTCATCCATTATAGACTTGATGTGAGTTTGTTTTCAGGTTCTTGCAGCTTCTTATAAGCTCAAGAACTTGCCTGGCTAGTTGATAGGCCTTTAGAGGCATAGACCAAATGTTAGGGCAAATCTGTTTCTGTTGGATTCTCTCATATCATGAATTGTTTGTGCATTTTGTTCTTGAATTCGTGTTCTACATTAGTTCCTCTTTCTATTGGTATACGTTTTGTGGATTTCTGGAGAAATCAAGGTTGCAGACGGTGGTGAGTGACCGGAGAAGGTGACCGGAGGTCCCTCTCCGGCCGGTGGACTTCAGTTTAGGGTTTTATGCTCAGTTTAAATGTGGCACGTTGGATGAGTGTGATCTAATGGCCACCATGCTGCCAACACATAAAAATAGGCGTGCACCGCACGTGTTTTATTTCTGATTTCTTTTAAGCATTATGTGGTGTGGCACATGGTAAGGAGTATGGTCATTCGTGTACATGCGTTGATTTTGATTACCTTGACTTTTGCTTTGACTGGGATTTGATCCTATGGCTGGTATGATTTGACTTTTGTTGACTGAATTCCATGATAATATTGTGTACTGCGCGTAATTGGACCTATGACAGATTGCTTTTCGCACCTCCTTTTTAAAAAGCCCAAACACTTTGAACTGTTGGTTTACTATATTTGCACCCCACTCTTGTTTTCTATTTCCTTTTATTTTCTTCATTTTATGCACGTTTACTTTTTAATTTTTAAAAATATTAAACATCATCATAAAATTCCAAAAAAATTCATGAGTATCATTAAAACATTTAGGAAATTTTTGATGATTTTATTTCTTGATTTTATGATCTTTTTACCCCTGGTCCATAATTTTCTTTGAATTTCCATTTAGATGCATTCTAAGCATGATACATGAATTTGTTTAATTTTGTTCTTGCTCATTACCAACTGTTTTGACATGATTCTTTTTGCATTGATTCACTAATACATTGAAGCATGTTAAATGATTTTTGTTTGGTTTTTTGGATCACTTTATGACATGTTTGATGCTTATCTTTGCACCACTTTGCATGATATTTCAACTTGACCTAATTGCTTTGTTTGAAGTCATTTTCCTTTGAATTTTGATATGCTATTTTGATATGTGATTCATCTCTGATTAGTGAACTCCAATACCATGTTTTCATAATTTTCATGAGGCCATTTGATTTTTGTTTGATGCATTTCATTTAAAGCATTATAACATGTCATATCATTGTAATCTTTGGTGCATGTTTTCTTTTGTGTATACTTGCATGATCATTTGCATATTTGGTGAACCATTCACTTGACATTATAGGTCATTGGTACATATTATATGTCATCCTTGCATGTTGACTTTCATTTAAACCTTGTGCACCTTTAACATGTTGTGTTTGTACTTGTGTTCTCTTTTGAACTTCCATTTCAATTCTACTTCTTCTATCACTTCTTAAATGTTTTGATGTTTACTTCATAAATACTTGTGAGATGTTGGTGAATCATTTTTCATTTCATGTCAATTCTGGTTATTGATGTACATGTTCCATTTATGCATGTCCTTTTCATTTCTTTCCATCTTTCATCTATCCCTTCTTCTTGTAACATGTTTAAATGCTAATGGGTGATGATTATTGCTTATTCACTTGCACTTGTATGATGATATTCACTTGTTGTCCATATGATGCCCATTCTGGTTATGGCTCTAAGATTTGTTTTCTCATTTAATTCTTTTGAGTTTTATGATGCATTACATGTTCTTTTACTTCTTATACTTCTTATACTTGTTCACTAACCATGTAGGGGCTTTGGTAAGTTTCAATTGAGTGTGGATAAGGAATCCACATTCAACTTCTATCCTTTCTCTTTTACAATTCCATTTTGTGTTTTGTTAAGCACTTATGTGCTTTCTTTTAATAACTCATCACTTCCCCTTTTTGAATTACAATTCATCTTCTACTTTAGAAGTGAATTGTTTAATTCATTCTTTCTTTAGACTTTAGGTTGAAACCTCACAAACTTTAGGATCATTCCCTTAACTAATCAATTAGGATTAAGTCTTAGTCCATATAGATTTTTACCTTTACCCTCTCTTGAGTCTTTCATCTTCTCATCTCAAAGAAAATTCAAAACATATAATAAAGGTAGGCATTTATTGCATTTAGGCCTTTCATATAAAGAAAAGATTATAAGGGGTCTTCTCTTGTAATCTTAGAATGTGTAGCATATAGCCCATCTTGGGTCAATGTGTTAAACATTTGATCTTGTATGAGGGACTTAAATGCAATACTTGTTGAAGGTTCAAATAATAAAAAAAAACTTCTTCATTTCTTAATCAACCAAAACACTTAATAAATACAAGTATGCTAGTGTGTTTGAACCTTGACAATTGGAACTAAGTGTGGGGGTCTTCTTCACTCTTAGTGTGCTTTCTTACTCATTCCATCTTGGAATGTGAGAATGTACACATTCCAATGACTAAGATTCAGATACACTGTCATATGCAAATAAATGGAAAAAACTTCTAAAAGACAAAAACAAACAATAACGTCTTTCCTTCGGGAATCCTTTTCTCATCTCATTCATTCTCAACGCACGAACGCGCTTCTACTCGTTCTCTTGCAAGACGGTAACGCCCTCGGACCAGCGAGCCTGCAACACCTGAGCTAGAACGTAAGCCGTTCTCTAAAAAACACAAACAATCCATCCCTAGTGAGGGGAACTACGTCGCTCTGATTCTCATGCTCCCGATGAGATACGTAGGCAGTGGGGTAGGGCCCATGCGAGTACTTCTTTTATTTTCCCTACATTTGTTTCTCGTTCCTTTTCCAGTTCTTTCTTTCAGTTCCTCTTCCAGTTTTCTTTTCTATCACCCTTTGATCGAAACAAGCAAGCGTGGATCCCATCGGGTACGATGGACGCGAGGGGGTGCTAATACCTTCCTCTCGCGTAACCGACTCCCGAACTCAGATCTCTTGGTCGCAAGACCATGCTCTTTCCTTCCTTCAGGTTTATGCGGTGTTTCCTTTCCCTCTCATGGGATAAATACACATTGCTGGCGACTCTGTTTCGGTGCCACTTTCGCGTTTGTACTTGGATGAAAATCCCGGGAGCGACACTGTTCAACAAAGAAAGGATTATTCCCGGTGAAACCTCTCTTGAACCTTTCTTTGGCTTGGACCCACAGGCTTCCTAAAAGTATTCCCTAACCTCCTCTTGGGCTTAGTATAAGGACCCAAAGGCTTCCTAAAAGCATAGGATAGAATTTAGTCATTAGTACTAGTTCAATCCCCAGAAAAGTCAAAATTCCATAACATCATACCATTCTAGGGTTGGTCTTCATCCCTTAAAATAACAGCCTCCTCTTGGGCATCATACAAAGACCCCTCTCTACACCAGAGCCTACCACTTCTTGAGAGACTTGGACAATCTCAGCCTCCTATTGGGCTTCATTCAAATAAGACTTGGAAAGTCTCATCTCCTCTTGGATCTCATACAGAGACCCTCAGGTTTCCTAAAAGCACAGGAAAAACCCTGATCATTATACCAATACACTAAGTCTCCAGTAGAATTGAAGACCACATAGGTTTTCAAACTCATCTTTAAACTCCCCTGACACCCAACAAGGCTTAACTTTCACCTTGAACACCCCAGCCACTATCAATTTACCATCAACAAATCCTTAGAGGAATCAGAGCCTCATGACATCTGGTACTTTCACTCTTCTCTGATTCTCAGCAAGAGTAAATCCCCTTGGACTCCCCAATACAATTTGGACTTGCTCCTGGATTTCAATAAATCCCCAGTAAGAGATAGCCTCCTCTTAGGGTTCATATAATAAATTCCTCAGTCAACCTCAATCTTGGGCTTTGTATAACACAAATAAAAAACTTTAGGTCCAGTACCTTCCCAAAAACAACAGAAAACCCAAAAACAACAAAAACATTCTCGCAACACTCCCAAAGGAGAAACTTTCCCAATCTATAGCAGATAAACACAAGAAAGCATTTCAAGTTAATAGAAATACATGCAAAAGAAGGTTCCTATGGATTACCATAGATACACTGGGTGTTAACAGCTTCCCTTTGTATAACCAGACCCCGTTCCCCGATCTCTTAGCATTTGTTAAAGAAAACATTTGCGTTCAGAGTTAGTTTAAAATATCTTCCCCTTCCTTAACCAACTTCATAGGATAAATGCAAAAATCAGATAGTAGCACCCAAACCCCAATTCCTCACGGTGCCTGCGTGGATTTACCAATGTTGAACGAGCATGTCGTGAAAACATTGTTTTATCCCATTGGGTTACCCTTGAAGCCGAGGATTTAGTAGGCACTTAACCATTAAACCATTAGGTAGTGCAGTGACTACCGGGAATAGTTGATACGCGATACTACACTCAAAGGAGATTCATCTTAGGATACTACAACTCTCTTGAATTAATCGGCTTACTGTTAATATTCTTAAGAGGGGTCAATGATTTTGGGAACCCCTGTTAGAACCCGTTCTACAGGTACAAAATTTGACCTATTAGTACACACCTTGGGGAATGGGTAGATCCATGGCTCCATGCTCGTGACGATGAACCCTTAAACCCATTTTTTCAAATGTTTTTGTTTGCTGCATTCATGCATCCATGCATTCATTAAAAAAAACCTTTTTCAAACAAAAAAAAATCTTTTTTCTAAAAGAACTAAAATAATAATTGCAAATATCAGAGAATAAAGGTTGCGTTATGGATTTCGGATGAAGAAAAATGCACAAGTACACCTTCAAGGTTCCAAAACTAGAAGACCTAAGGAAATTGGGAAGGATGATTTCTAATCCCTTCATTTTTCGGATACTACAGGAAATTGGGAAGGATGATTCATCTTAGGATACTACAGGCACGGAGGACTGTTGTCCCTTTTAAAAGTCAACATGGTTGAAGGGATCCTGTCTACACTGGTTCAGTTCTACGATTTGGTTTACCACTACTTCACTTTTCCAGATTACCAGCTCACACCAACACTGGAAGAGTACTCCCACTTGATTGATTTACCTATCACTAATCAAGATCCATTTTCTGAACTGGAAGAAAATCTAAAGGATCAAGCCATTGCAAGAGCAATCTCTTTGGATGAGTCAGAGATCAGGACTCACATGACCACCAAAGGAGGAATCCAGGGTTTACCAGCTAAATTCCTGATGGAGAAAGCCTTATACTTTGCTAGTATAGGAAATATAACTGCTTTCGAGGATGTCTTTGTTCTGCTCATATACGGGTTATTCCTCTTTTCCTTACAACGACAACTTCGTCGACACCAATGCTGTTAAGATATTCCTAATTGGGAACCCGGTCCCAACCTTGCTCGCAGATGCTTATCATTCTGTACACTTAAGGAATTTATACAGTGGAGGGATGATCACATGCTGTGTACCATTACTCTACAAATGGTTTATTTCCCACTTGCCCAAGTCTGCTGCTTTTTGAGATCACAAGAGTAATATGCGATGGTCGCAGAAGATTATGTATCTTACCAACTCCGACATAGATTGGTACAATCGGATCTATGACGGGATAAAAATCATCGGCAAGTGTGGAAATTTCCCCAATGTACCCCTCATTGGTGTCATACCCCAAATTTTGACCACAAGATTTCCCATCATTATGACAGTCATCACCACAATATGGATGTACCATCATGCCTCATCAATCTCCTTAAAAGATAGTTGAGCATTCACTATAATCAAGAATCGGGGTTTTAAGCCCTCCCAGAGCACTTAGACAAAGGATCAATCAAGGATTGACATGATATTCAACTTGTCTAACCTCTAAAACACCCATAAAGGATCAAGAGGACTCCCACCTCAAGAATCAAGCACAAGATTGCAACATTCTAAGTGGATCAAGCCTCCAGATCGCCAGTGTCACCAAACTAGGGTTTTGGTCGACCAAGGCCTCCAGATGAAAAAAATTTCATCTGGGCATGAGCCAATGCCTCAAAGCATGACCCAATATACTCCAAGGGACCTCATGGACCCAATCATAAAGTCAGAACAACCTCAGGGGAAACATTCATAAAAAATTAGGAATTAGGGTTTCTTGACCAAATCCACCCCTAAGTTGACTTTTCGAGCAAAGCATGAGCCAAGACCTCAAGACATGATTTGAGGGCCTCAAATACACTACATTAATCCGTTTGAAACAATTAATTGATCCAAGAAACTTGATTCACAAGTTTCAATTTCATCACGCCGACAATTAGGGTTTTTAAGGGAAAAGTCACTTGTATCTTTGACTTTTGACCAATACATGTTCTCAAACTTTGGGGCATGGTTCAAGACACCCTAAAACACCTATGTAATCCATCCATTAGGTTTGAATTAGGTTAAGGACTTGATTGCATAAAGGATCACACAGTTTGAAATTCATCTGACGAAAAGTCAACTGTGCCTAAAATCAAGTTTGACTTTTTGGAATTTTTCACAAATATGGTTCCCCTAAGTAAAAAACAATGTTAATATATGATATTGGCCATCATCTATCAATAAAAGTCAAGAAAAGTGAGGTTTCTTGCAAAAGGGGCAACCATGAGTAACCAAACTTTTTCTAAGTTATGGAACCAAAAGTGATTTCATACCAACTTTGCAAGGTCATAACTCCTAAACCACAAGGCCTTTTTCTCCCATTCAAGGCTCAAATCAAAGTTCATCTTACATACTTTAAATATGTCAACTACAAGAGATTCTAATTCCTCATGGATTTCAAGTTATGAATTGATCAAAATCACAAAATTTGGAAATGACCACTTTTTTCAACACTTAGTAAAATTTGGACAGAATCTGTTTCACTTTTTACCAACTTTGAGGCCATTTTTTTACCTTGATATAAGCTAAACCAAGACCAATCTTGGACATCAAAGTTAAATTATGTCATAATATCTTTCCAAAATGTACAAGAACTCATCCTAATCCAACTTGAGTAGGGAGTTAAAAGCTTTGCAACATGGCATGAAAACCTGATTTTTCAAGACAGCAGTGGTGCATAACTTGTGCCACACGATTTTGTCCTTCAAATTTTCTCACTTTTCCAACTTTGTCATCTTCCAAAAACACAAAGAATCTAATGACTCACTTGCTCCATGATCAAAGCGGCAAGAAATTCAACTTGGCATGTGAAAATCATCATAACATGAAACTTGGAATTCCAATTTGGCAAGGTAACATCAATGTAATACATTGAGCTGTCATGAACCAAGCCTTATCAGTCCAATTGATTCAAGGTTGTTGCAAAAATCAGATGACCTAGAGCTACCAAGACCAGCTCTAGTCAATGGCCAAGTGAAGACTTGGTATCTTGGCATTTAAGGAAGTGATACATGGGCATATCCATTGGATAATAGAGTGAACCAGTTGCCATTCACTATTCCTTCAAAAACAAAACCCCTCTACTATAAATAAAGGTCATTTATGATGTTTTAAACCACACCAAAACAATACCAAAGCCTTGTTTTCTCACTCTTCCTCTCTTACTTCATTTTCAAGTCATTATGGAGTAATTTGGAAGTTCTTGAAACCAGAGCAAATACCACTCAAATAACCATCCTAACACATCATAAATCATCCATTGGAGGTGTTCAAACCTTCATCCATATTGCACAACCTCAAAATCAGAAAGTTAACCTCCAAAACCTCCAATTTTGACTTTTCTGCATTTTACAAGCTATGTCCTAATTCAGTCACTTTCAAAACCAAGAAAAGCTTCAAACATACTTCAAATATCATCCTCAAACTGTCCCAACTGGTTTCCCTCGTCTGTAACACCATCTGAGAGAATTACCATCTTGGTCGCTTTTGCCACTTTTGCAAGAAAGAGCTAATTCTTGTTCCTGAGGTTTCCAACTGATTTTGATCATCCCAAAAGCTTCTAAGGGATCAATCAAGAGTATCTAAAGCATTGGATTACTTCTGGCACAAGCATCTTGACAGTTAGCACAAGGAACTTCAAGAGGTAAGTGCATCACAACTTGAACTCTTTTAAATATGCATTGCTTTGATGTCCATTGATCATAGATATCTCATAAATATCATATGTGTTGTGTTTGGACCAATTTACCATGCTATTATTACTTGTATGATGAGATAGCATAGAACATGTAAATCTTGGCCTATTTTGAAATCACTATCAGGTTTTAAAATAGGGACATCTTTAGAAAAATCTAAAAGCACCATTGGATTCCTCGTGAAATTCTAGGTAGGATCCATCTAAATTTTGTCAAAATCCATGAAGAATTGAGGGAGTTAGAGCCTTCATGCTGGAAGGCAAAAATCAGGCCATGCCTTGGGCAAGGGCCAGGCCAGGGCTCCTTGGCCAGGCCTAAAATCTTGCCACCCTCATATACACATGGGGTGGTTTTGATACACGGATGTATCACCACCCTAGTGGTAGCACGCATGTGTGTTTGGTTGGGAGGTCATGGGTTCAAAATCCACCCAGACCATTTTGCCACTTCTCACATTTTTGTCATTTTTCTTAGTTTTTTTGGTTTTTTTATTAATTAATTCCAAAATTAATTTCTCACTCAATTTAAAAATTTTTTATTGGTTCTTTTTTTGAAAATTCACAAAAATGTTGAAATATTTTATTCCACAAAAAAATTGAATTTTATATTATTTATTTAATATAATTTGAATTTTGGTAATTTATTTCACTTCTTTATTTTCAAACATTTTAAAATGAGGTTTCTGCCTTGATTTTCCAAAACCAATTGAATTTCAAACCTTCACATGATTACACTTGATTTTTAAAAAACATTTTACAAAATTTACAACTTGTTGTTCAATATATTTGGTATTTTATATCATTTATTACTTATTTTCTTTGAAAATTATTTGAAAAAAAAGGAATTAGGGTTTCCTCTTGATCAAACTTCTTTTTCAAAACACTTTGGGCCTCTAATAGAGTGTAAGACCCAACCCTTATTACACAAACCATTTTGGGCCTCAGTCATTGTATAAGTCCCGATACGATTTCAAAAATCTCGGCGCGATCGCCATTTCAAAACAAATTTTCATCTGGGCCAACCCTTGTGTTATAAGTCCCATCTTTTTTCTTTTCAAACACTTTTGGGCCTCTAATAGAGTGTAAGACCCAAACCCCCCTTTGTACATAAATAATTTGGGCCTCAGTCATTGTATAAGTCCCAGTACAGTTTTCAAAACGACGGTGCGATCACGGTCTCTCTTTGGGCCTCTCCTTGAGTTGTAAGCCCCATCCCTTGTACAAAAATAAATCTCTTGGGCCTCAAATAGAGTGTAAGACTCGCCTCTTTTGTAAATGCCATAAACTTGGGCCTCAGTCATTGTATAAGTCCCTCTGTTATTTTCAAAACTACGACGCGATCGTCGCCTTTTCAAAAGAATTCATCTGGGCCTCTCATTGAGTATAAGCCTCAAACTCCCTCTCTCAAAACAACTTTCCTTATTTGATTTAGATTCAAACTTATAATTGTATCAAAACTTTCTTCAATTTCTTGAATAACTATCCATACAGCTATGGAAGCTTGCTCGCCTGTAAGTTTTTACCAGTTTTTACCAGCTTTCTTTTACCAGCTTTCTTGATTATCTGTTTTCCCCGACAATAAGGTCTAGGATTAGATAAAGCTAGTGTTACTATTTCAACATAGTCAAAACTAGTTCCCCGTAGGAAATTCCAGATACAGTATTGCCTCCTCTTGGGCTTATACAATATGGAACAGAGAAAGGCATTATTCCCGGTGAAACTTTTCTCAAGACTGTCACTATTAGAAAATTGTCAAGAAATTCATTTCCCCGGAGAGGATTAATTCCCGGTGAAACCTCTCTTGAATTTCTTCAAACACTAGAACTGTTCATTTCAGAAAGGATTAATTCCCGGTGAAACTTTTTTGGAACTTTTCTTAAGTTTGGACCCACGGGCTTCCTAAAAGCATCCCCAGCCTCCTCTTGGGCTTTGTACAAGGACCCTCAGGCTTCCTAGAAGTTCTCATGCCTCCTCTTGGGCTTAGTACAAGGACCCAAAAGACCTCCTACAGGTATAGGATAGAATCTAGTCATCTTTTGCTAGAGCAGTACTCTCAAATGTCAAAATATCATACCAACTTAGGGTTGATTCTCATCCCTTAAAAGTCAGCCTCCTCTTGGGCATCATACAAAGATAAACCTTTGCATACCAGTATACTTAGACAGTCTAATCTCCTCTTGGATCTCAAAGAAACCCTCAAGTTTCCTAAATGCACAGAAAATACCCTGATTATCTCATAAATCTCCAACAGAGTTAAAACCTCCACAGGTTTCAAAACTAAAGATTTAAATCCTCACTTTAAATCCCCCCTAGTTAGGGTCAAATCACTATCCATAAATCTAAATCAGAACCTCAGGGCATCTGATATTTCAACTCTTCTTCAATCCCCAGCAAGAGTTGATTCCCCAATTTGGACCTGTCTCTGGATCTCAATGATCCTCAGCAGAAGTTAGCCTCCTCTTAGGTTTCATATAATGAATTCCCCAACTAGCCTCCTCTTAGGCTTTGTATAATCATCATTCCACAGCATTTTTAGCCTCGTTCTTGGGCTTTGTACAAGACACCTATAAATATTCTCCAGCAGAGTCAGTCAATAATTTTTAGCCTCAATCTTGGGCTATGTACAAGACACCAAATAAAAATTCCCCAGAGTCAGTCAAAACTTTTTGGCCTCAATCTTGGGCTTTGTACAAGACAGATAAAGCCTCTCCCCAGTGGAGTCAATTTCTTTTAGCCTTAATCTTGGGCTTTGTACAAGACAGAAAAAATACTCCCCAGAAGAGTCCATCTCTTCTCAGCCTCAATCTTGGGCTTTGTACAAGACAAATCATACTCTCCAGCTAAGTCAATCTCCTTTCAGCCTCTATCTTGGGCTTTGTACAAGACAGAAAATAAAACTCCCTAGTAGGGTCAACCTTTTAGCTTCAACCTTGGGCTTTGATCAAGGCACTCAAAAAATCAACATCCCCTCAGAGGAAATCAAAATCTCTCTGCAGGAAGACACTTCTCTGTACAATCACACATCAAAACAGATAATCAAACAAACCCTAGACCCAGATAATTGTTGTAAGTGGCACACTTGTTGATTCAAAAATCCAAGTTGTAGTCCATCTCTTATCCTGGAAAATCCCTTTCTTTCATCCAATTGCTGTAAGTGGCAAGCTTCTGGATTATTTACATCCAAGTCAATGTCCCTCTCTTAGCATGAAAGACTCCTAAGGAAAAATGGAATTGCTCTACACTGAGTTAAAGTTTTCTCCTTCAGGACAAATCCCTCATAAAGGAAATTATGGCATTGCTGGATTCCATGCATTCCATTTAAAGTAATTCTCCTTTATAATCAGTTACCCAACAACTGTGATAAACAAATGAGAAGTCTCCCTTTAGAGATGACAAATTCTCTCTTAAACCTTTAGCTTCAATCTTGGGCTTTGAACAAGACACAAACAACCATTTTAGCTTCAATCTTGGGCTTTGAACAAGACACAAACAACCATTTTAGCTTCAATCTTGGGCTTTGAACAAAACACCAGACATCTTTTCCTCCCATAGACTAGGAGGAACTACGATTGCTCTGATTTCCCTGTTATCATTACGGGAATACGTAGGCATAAGATTGCGAAATCTTAGCGAGCACACTAATCAAAAACCTTAGGTCCAGTACCATACCAAAAACATCGAAAAACCCAAAAATCAACAAAAATACTCCCTCTCTCTCTCAACATTCCCAAAGAAGAAACTTTCCCATTCTTGACAGACAAACACCAGTAAGTAGAATAATAGAAGAAATTGCTAAACGATATATGGATAACCATATATAGGATGGGTAATTGACAACTCCCCATTGTATAACCTGACCCCGGACCCCCTAATCTCTTAGCATTTGTTAAAGAAAACATTTGCGTGCAAGGTTAGTTTTAGATAGCTTCCCTTTCCTTTCCAGCTTCATAGGATAAAAAAGAAATCAGAAATTAGCACCCAATTCCAACCATGGCGATAAGGTGGTTGCGTCACCGACAAAAATCGCACACTACAATTGGTACTAAAGGAGGGATCAATTATCATCCAATATTAACTCGCCGTCAACTTGGATACCTGATGAAGAATATCCCACATAATGCTCATCTGGAAGGTCTTTTCTTCAAGGAAGGAGAAAATGACAGGGTACTAAAGAAAGAAATAGTGCATGCCTGGCAACAGATTCACAGGAAAGGGAGAGAGTCCCTTGGGAGGCCAAACTGCATCTCTGCAGAGCCTTATCTCCACTGGGTACAAACTAGGGCCATCAAGCTAAGGATGCCTTACCCTCGTCAAGAAGTTTTTCCCTTAAAGGAATATGTCCTTCACTTCATGTCTGATGTGGAAAAACTCTAGGTCGCTCTCAACAAAGTCCAACGTGAGAAAAACTCTTGGAAGAACAAGTACCACATTGTTAATTTGTAATGTACCAAGATTCAGGAACTGCTAAAGGAAAAAGATCCTCTGATTGAGATATTAGAGCAGCATGCTATGGAAACTCAGGAGGAACAAAGAAATTTGCTCACTCCTTTCACTTGGCAGAGAATCGTCGACCTGACAACGACTGAAGGAGCCCAATCAAAGAAAAGAAAAGTTCACGAACCAGCATCTGAGCTCTCATCAGAGAGAACTCAGGATCCATAGGCCTAATTTTCCTTATCGCACTCTGTAAAATATTGTACTTTTCCTTATAAAATACTGCAATCTTTCGAGTTCAATAAAAGGGTCTTCCCTGCTGTGTGATATTTTCAATCTAATTGTTAAGAGTTCTTTTGAAAATAAAAACTAAAAAAATATATATCATTCTTTACATATCATTAATCATTCTCACATAACACATCTTTGTTTTTGAGTCTTACATATGTGTCGCGCTCTGGAGTCAAACTGTCTCATTCGTACAATACTCAGGCCAATCGACAAAAGAAAATGGACGATCTCGAGGAAGAGAACAGAGAGCTGAGAGAAGAAATCAATGCTCTAAAGGAGAGTTTGGAGAAACTCCACAGCAACATGCAATCCCTGGCAGCAGCCCAGGAACAACAACATCAGAGGACTGTAATCTCGGAGATTACATCCACACCAGCATTTAAAACACCTGGCAGTCATCCTCAGTAAAACATGCCTAAATTTTTCCCTTGGGGCATGCCTCTCAACTTTATACCTGAAGGATACATCCCACCGATCACTGGAGACTCGAAAGTCGTAGCAGGAACAGCCAGACTTGAAGGTTACAAACTTTAAGTCAATGAAGATACAAGGGTTACAGCAGAAACTCCTAAAGGTTACAAACTTCAGGTCACTGAAGCGCCAAGAGTTACCACCGTAATGACTATACCACAACCAGTGGTACACACTATCCCAGAGGAACAGATTCTGCAGGCCACATCTGGCAGAAATGAAGAAGTATATGAAAGGATGAATGAATTCCCAGAACGTTTCTTGGAAATGCAGAAGGAACTACATGCCATTCGCGGTCAGGACTTGTTCGGTAAAGACGCTGCTGACCTCTGTTTGGTCCCTAATGTAAAGATACCGCACAAATTCAAGGTGCCAGACTTTGAAAAATACAAAGGCAACTCTTGCCCTCAAAGTCACTTGGTAATGTACGCTCGGAAAATGTATACTCAGACATAAAATCAACAGCTACTAATCCATTACTTCAAAGACAGTTTAACCGGTGTCGCGCTCAAATGGTACCTGGGTTTAAACTGCACCAAGATCAGTACTTTCAGAGATCTCGGGGCAGCATTTGTCCAGCAGTACAAATACAACTTTGACATGGCACCAGATACGGACCAGCTCAGAGCAATGTCACAAAAGGATAAAGAAACTTTCAAGGAACATGCTCAGAGATGGCGTAAAATCTCCGCCCAGATCTATCCTTCTCTCGAGGAAAAGGAAATGACAAAGATCTTCCTAAAAACATTAAGCTCGTTTTATTATGATTGAATGGTCGCCAGTGCACCTAGTAATTTCACTGAAATGGTGAACATGGGAGTACGCCTTGAAGAAGCAGTCTGAGAGGGGCGATTGGTCAAAGATGCATAGCCATCTGGCAGTACCAAAAGATATGGTAGTGCTTACCAAAATAAGAAAGAGCAAGATATCAATAATATCTCTATGGGAAAGCAAGGGAAAAGGTATCAACAGTAGCAGCAGTAACTCCCGCTATCAATCCAGTGCCAGCTCCGACATATCAACCTCAGGTTGCTCATGGCCAACTAAATCAACAACAGTATCAGCAAAGGCCGCAACAGCCTCTTCAGCAGGCTCGCTCGTAGTATAATAATAACAATCATGCTGCACGACCATCAGGGTTCGACCCTATACCGATGTTGTATACAGAGTTATTTCCATTTATACTAGCCAAGGCGCACGTTTAAACCAAGACTCCTCTCACAGTACCAGAAAATCCACCTTTTTGGTTTAAAGAAGATGAGACTTGCCCTTACCATCAAGGAGGATCAGGACATAACATTGAGAATTGCCTCAGCTTTAAGTCTGATGTACAGAAGCTCGTCAGGAATGGGGTTTTATCTTTCAAAGATACTAATCCAAATGTTCAGATGAACCCATTACTGCAACATGAGAAGACTACAGTGAATTTGATAGAAGGAGAACCTGGTAGCAATTATCATATTCACAATGTATGCTTACTAGGAACCAACCTGGTAAAAATGCATTGCAGACAGAGCGGGTACAACCATGTGCCATCTCACAACTATCATTAGTGTGATATCTGCTCTAAGGACAATCAAGGGTGTGCCATAAAATAAGCAGCTCTTCAAGAGCAAATGGATTTGGGCTGGATTCAGGATCATAGGATTCGTGAAGTAAACATAGCCCATGCACATCCCAACATTGTTCAGAACCACGACATCCGTGCAATGAACGTCAATTTAGTGGCAATGCATTCAAGACAAAGTCAGTATTACAATTTGTCGCGGCACGATTACAACGCTTGCCCGATTTGCTCAAAAGACAATCAGGGATGCTCTTTTGTACAAGAGGCCCTCCAGCGTCAAATGGATCTCGGATGGATCCAAGACTACCATGAAAGGAGTGATCATCAAGTCAATATGGTTTAGATCATTGACATCCGGTTAATGAATACCACTCTAGTGGAGTTACATACCAAACAGGCCAAACTTTGTTTTCTGGCCTCGCACGATTATCAAGACTGTAAAGAATGCTACAAAAAAGACCAAGGGTGTGCACTTGTTCGAAGGACTCTTCAACATCTGTTGGACCACTGGTGACTTCCGATCTACCTGGATGAAGAAACACAACAAGTTAGCATGACTAATGGGAATCCTGGTAGACACCAAAGCTGTGATGTCTGCTCATTAGAAACGGATCTAGTAAGGATGCACTGCATACAAAGCAGATATGGTCGGGTACCACCTCACAATTATGAACGCTGTGGAATATGCTTGGAAAATAACTAAGGATGTTATCTCGTGCGAGCAGCTCTCCAGCATCAGTTGGACCAAAAGGAGATTCAACCATTCTTGAATTCTGAATCAATTAACATGATACAAGATTGCTTCCCTGTTCAAAACAAGGACCAAGGACTACTAGACAAAAACACTGTCATAGTCTCCAATCATGGAAAAACCAAGGATGTTTATGCTATAATTCCTGACAATAGGAAAATTCCAAACTTAGAGCTGATCGAGGTTGCCTACGACGGTCAAAAGGCCAAAAAAGCCCCTGTGGTCGTCTACCTGCCAGGCCCGATACCGTACAAGTCAGAAAAGGCTATCCCATACAAGTAAGGTGCAACAACCATAGAAGATGGAAAAGAAACTCCATTACCATCTGTTGTGAACATTGTCGACATCAGTCGAGTTACCCGGAGCGGTCGGATCTTCAATAGAGGAGTTGGAGAGCCTACCAAAGAAAAGAAACCTCAAGTCGAAGTTCCTAATCAACAAGTTGGTCAATCCAGTAATCCAGAACCTGTAAAGAATAATGATGAAATGCTGAAGCTCATTCAGAAAAGAGAGTACAACATTATGGATCAATTGTTGCAAACTCCGTCTCGAATTTCTGTGTTATCTCTCCTGCTTAGTTCAGAAGCTCACAGAGACGCCCTACAGAGAGTCTTAGAACAGGCCTTTGTGGAACAAGATGTGACCGTGGGTTAATTTGACAACATCATCTCCAATATCACTTCCTGCAACAACTTGGGATTCAGTGATGAAGAACTTTCGGAGGAAGGCAAGAACCATAATATGGCACTCAATATCCCAGTCAATTTCCAGGATGATGCTTTAGCCAACGTACTGGTAGACAGAGGTTCATCTTTAAATGTCATGCCAAGGTCAACTTTGGTTCGACTATCTTTTCAAGGTACTCCGATGAGAGGCAGTGAGATCATCGTCAAAGCCTTTAACATATCCAAAAAACCAGTTATCGACGAAGTCAATTTTCCCATAACCATTGGTCCTCACACTTTCCAAGTCACTTTCCAGGTCATGGACATCCGAGCAGCATACAACTGTTTATTAGGAAGACCTTGGATACACGAAGCTGAGGCAGTCATTTCGAAACTTCACCAGAAGCTGAAGTTTGTCAAGAACGACAAGTTAGTCACGGTATGCAGAGAGCAAGCTTTAATCGTGAGCAACTTATCATAATTCTCCTGCGTAGAATCAGAAGAATTCGTCGGAACTCAATTTCAAGCACTATCGGTGAGCAATGAGAATCACCAAGAAAAAGGAACATCGATTTCCTCATACAAGGACGCTCTCAAAGTAATGGGGAGTAGTGACATAAAAAGATGGGGACAAATTGTAATTCCTACTGATAACAAGACAAGAAAAGGTCTTGGTTTCTCTCTGACCTGTACCCAGACTCTGAAGAAGGATGAAAGTTTTCGTCCCATTCAGGATTTCTTCCACAGTGGGGGCTTCCTCCACCCAGTATCTCAAGAAGTCCACACCATCGATGGGAACCACTCTTCTGATATAGAGGAGGAGTGGAAGTCTTATCTCAACGATGAAGGTTATATATCTCAAGGAGAAACACACGTACCATTGTGCTCTCCAAAGCAGAGCCCAAGATATATACCAAGATCAGACGCCAGAATGATCTACGGAGATTGTCATCCCGAAGGATGTCGTGCTCTACCCAACTCATTAGAGGAAGACAATCTGATGAAGGACAACTTTGACTAAGATTATTATGATCCCCTGGATGACTTGCCTATCTAGAAGCCATGCACGGAAGACTTGGGGCAAAAGAGTCAGCCAGACCATTCCTATCAGCTGAGTAATCTTGAAAATAATACACATGTTCCCACAGAGTCATGGAATCCTTACTCAGAACATTCCGAAAATGTCCAACACAACATCGATGAATTTGCAAAGGTCGCAGGACAAGAGTTCATTTACTACACATTTCTTGAGGTCAATGTCATTGAGGAAGATGACTCATCTATGCCCATAGAAACTTGAGATACCTTGGGACAACCAAGCAGCAAGTACGACTTTCTAGTCAAATACACTGTTCCCAAAAGCTCTCGCATCAGATAAGAGGACATCTAGCCAACTGGATGGGGAGATCCTCTTGAAAGTGAAAATACTATGGAAGATGCGACAGAAGAGTCCTCTTATGATAACTCTGCATGGGAAGAAGACTCCTGAAATTCTGGCATATGCAGGCAACAGATGTCCTAACACATGTCAAGACATTGTTCTGCATAAACATTTAAACAAAGAGACACAACAACAGAATGATACTTTGAATATCAGAATTACAGAGACACAGATGTTACGACATCTGCTTCAACATGTTTATCATGAACACTAACAGAATAATTAAATCTGCAGAATGATAAAAGACACAGTAATTGTTAACCCATTTCGTTGCAATTCACCTACATCTGGGGGATACCAATCCAGGAAGAAGACTCCGCTATCTGTAGAATTATTACAAAGCTAAACTCCCCCATTTACAACTTTATATCCTAATATCTACCTAATGAAATCCTTATCAAAGAACATCCTCTTTGATACGAGGTACTCCACTCACTTCCCTTAATCACAACCTGTGATATCTACATTATCCCTGTCAATATAGAATTCTGTCAATCTTTATTGACCAACACGCTAACTTGAATTTGCTTAAAAGCTTCATCCAAGAACAATACACAATCCAATACCTCAAGGATCATGGATATGTGCAGTACCTATGTCTTCCACACCGTATCAAATCAATACAGAGGGAGACTTACAAATCTAGAGTCTACGACTCTCAAAACCCTAAACCTTTATTTTTACACAAGAGAACTAGGTTACAATTGTTACATACAAAACCTTAGACCAAATTCTCCTATTTATAGTCTTCTTCTATCTTGGGCCTTCTAATCTTTTGTTTATTTCTTACTTGATCCGTGTTTTGATTGTTCCTTAAATCTTGCAACAGATTTAGAAACATCCTTCAATATCAGATCAAGATGTCGAGACATCCGTTAAGACATCATATCTGGCCAGTCTTCTTTCATAAGACTTCTTCTTGTTTAAACATATCTTTTGACATTCTGTTCTTCCAAAAATTTGCTCAAATTAGCAAAGCTTTCAATCTCACCCCTTAGACAAATTTTTGGTTAAAACTCCCTTGGCCAGAAAAAGAAAGTACGACATTTGGTAGACATGATTGGAATACCTCAAGAGCGCACCCTCTGTCTAACCTACCTGCTGAACACAATCATGAACTGCACTTATTGCTTCTTCTGACAAGAACCAATAATCACTCACACATGAACACCATCATGCTTCCCGTGAGGTCACATTAGGATAACCATCCTAAATTAACAAACTCTTGGATTAAGATCAAAGCTCAATTGATCCCCCTTTTCTTGAACCAATCTATACACCACTCAAATTCCTCTTGAATCCTTATGTATAGACCTCCATGTCCCTTGAGATAAAATCCAATTGATCTAGAATGATCCACATTCCTCAAAGAGATACCATACCTCTTAGTTTGTTATCTTCTTAACGATGTCAGATATTGTATGGATGCTCTAGAAATCTTCCGCCCATTTGCTCCACAAGCACCAAACTGATCTATTTATAGCATGTCCCATTCACATCAGACTTCCAAGACAATCCTTTACCCATCATTCTCCCATATGAAAAGATAAATACTTCTTAGACAAGATGTGAGTGTCAAGTTCTACACTCAGAACTTAGTATCCTACTCCAAGGATAACCAACCCAGAAAATGTTCTAACATCAGTTAGGACATCCTTCACACTCCACAGACACCACACACAATGGTTCTTGATATGCTCCACCACTGGACTTAGTATCTGCATAGTAATCCAACTGAAGATCATCAAACAACACCGCGCCACCAACTTGATCAATAAGAACTCCAGAAACCCAAAGAGAGAAATAAACTCTCATCCACCAAAAGAAGGTAATCTTCCATCCTCAACCTAGAACTTCTACCACAAGCTCCAAGATGAACCAAATCCTCCTTACATTTTCAACCAACTACCCTTCTGCCCAAGAGTAATTAGTTCCAAGCACCCTGCTTGAATGCACACTATGAAACCAACCAAATGCCACCTTTTGATTGATCTTACTCTTCTTCAGAACTCCCACAAGATTCACTGATCCACCAATGAAATTTGATCTTCAAGTCACATGAACTACTTGCTCCATAGCAAGACATCTTGGATCCACCAAGCCTCTAGACATGTAACATCTTCTCAATCCACAGCTCCCGTAAACTGCATGAGATAAACCTTTTTGAAGCTTCCATAACTTCCAATCTCCTGTAGATCACCTTATATTAAGCTGATGTGCCACATCACCAGCTAAAACTCTGATGTTGAACTAGATGTCAGAACATTTAGATACAATATCTAGCTGCTGAATTCAGCTTCTCCTTCTGCCACTTAGAAGAACCTCCTCCCTTTAACAAAACAAGAGTTCCATGCTCTCATAGACTTGATTCAACAACCGAGTTTGAGTAGACAACCTCCATCCTGTTTAGACTTATCACAGATATTCCCTTCAAGCTCACACCTTGATGAATAACTGCTTTGAAACTCCAAAGACTTCACACCTGCCACGTCTGAATCTTCATTAGAGAAAGTAGTCCTAGACTACACCATAGCCATACCAAATAATGCCACTTTACTTAATAGAGAAGTCTGTAGAAAGTCAGAGAAAATTTCCCCTTAACCTTGACTTTCAAACTGAGCAAGATCCCATGCTCCCTAGATCAGAAATAAACTGATCCAAGCTATGCCAACACCAGAACTCCATTTTAGACAAGTCTCTTACAAGGACACTTTCGAGATAAACACCAGATGCTTCTAGTAACAACTTGAACACACTTGCTGCACTCCAATACTCTTAGATCAGAAATAAACTGATCCAAGAACTATCCATCAAGATTATGATGTCTTCTTCTCCATCTTCCACATCACCATTGTCTATACTAGTTTCTTGCCAGGAAACTATCCAGAGATCAGATGCTTCTGCCACACCAACTGAAGTAGATTCTTAGGTCACCTCCTATGATAAATATAACTAAAAGCTTATGCAGTACCCCTCCCATGATTATGCACAAACCATATGAAGAGATGTTCCAACATCTTGTTGACTCACATACAAGAATAACCAATCAAATACTTGTGAGTAACACAAATAGCAATTGATCTTAAATCCTTGTTCAATAATCCTATTTCAATGTTGAAACTACACTCCACCAGATCACTTCATGAACACTTATCAAGTATTCAATCTTTTGCAAGTATCTTCTTTTACAACAAATTATTGAGATACCAAGGCTGCCACCCTAGACTCAAGTAACTAATATTCTCTCTGAACGAATCCCATTTACCTCAATTGTTCTGAAAACTCCAATCATATTGGATCCACCCTTAGGATTAAGAGAGATGAATCCTTCCTTGTTATTTTAAATAGTGAAAATAAATCACCTCCATTTTCTTCAGGTTGTGTTTCATAGAAACACCTTCTAGTTAGAAGAATAACTAGAAGACTCCAGATGCACGACTGAGACGCCTTTATGAGTGGACTTGAGAGAATTCTCAAGTATCTTTGACAACTTAACCGATCAATAATTTATCAAACTCCCAAAGCAAGAACTTGATAAACCTATACTCAACTCCTCTCCTCTTCAACTAACTTCAAACTGCACCATGGAACCAAGCGTCCAAGTACCAAGTCACCATAACAGGCATCTTCCAACAACTCTTTCCATTCCATCGCTCCCGACTTTGGAATAAAAGACGCATATATCTTCACAAATAGAGGCCGACGATTGAGATCTTCCACCACCCATCTTCAGTAAAAACTCCATAATCCCATAATTCTAGAGCTTTTCCATCAGAAACATATACAACGGAACCACCAAGGAACAAATTCTGCTTGCCCTAATAAGATGTCATAACATCTTATAAGACACCCCAATAAGAGAACTAGCCACTTCTCTTGCAGTTTTTGTAGAACCTCCTCAGCAACAAGAACAACCACCGGGTTGTTACCTTCGATCCAGAACATCCATCCCATCCATTAATACCCTTGAGTATGTCTAAATTGATTGATCTGATCTTCAAAACTCCTCCTTGTTTAAACGCCAGAAAGTATCTCCCAAAGATATCATCCAGAAAAAGACAGGATGTCTGCTCTGATACCAATTGAGATTCTGGCATATGCAGACAACAGATGTCCTAACACATGTCAAGACATTGTTCTGCATAAACATTTAAACAAAGAGACACAATAACAGACTGATACTTTGAATATCAGAACTGCAGATAAATAGATGTTATGAAATCTGCTTCAACATGTTTATCATGAACACTAACTGAATAATTAAATCTGCAGAATGATAAAAGACACAGCAATTATAAACCCAGTTCAGTGTAATTCACCTACATCTGGGGGATACCAATCCAGGAAGAAGACTCCGCTATCTGTAGAATTATTACAAAGCTAAACTCCCCTGTTTACAACTTTATATGCTAATATCTACCCATTGAAATCATTATCAAAGAACATCGTCTTTGATACGAGATACCCCACTCACTTCCCTTAATCACAACCTGTGATATCTACATTATCCTGTCAATACATAATTCTGTCAATTTTTCTTGACCAACACGCTAACTTGAATTTGCTTAAAAGCTTCATCCAAGAACAATACACAATCCAATACCTCAAGGCTTATGGATATGTACAGTACCTTTGTCTTCCACATTGTATCAAACCAATACAGAGGGAGACTTATAAATCTAGAGTCTACGACTCTCAAAACCCTAAACCCTTATTTTTACACAAGAGAACTAGGTTACAATTGTTACATATAAGGTACATAACAAACCCTAGACCTAAGTCTTCTATTTATAGTTTTCTGCTATCTTGGGCCTTTTAATCATCTGTTTATTTCTTCCTTGATCCATGTTTTGATTGCTCCTTAAATCTTGCAACATATTTAGAAACATCCTTCAATGTCAGATCAAGATGTCGAGACATCCGTTAGGAAATCATATCTGACCAGTCTTCTTTCATCAGACTTCTTCATGTTTAAACATATCTTTTGACATTCTGTTCTTCCAAAAATTTCCTCAAATCAGAAGAGCTTTCAATCTCCCCCCTTTGACAAATTTTTGGATAAAACTCCCTTGGCCAGAAAAAGAAAGTCTGGCGTTTGGTAGACATGATTGGAATACTTCTGAGACTCTTTCTTACCCCTGAAATTCCTAGTTGAATGTTGGTGTACATGAGGAAGAGTACATAACCCACTCCCCCTTAAACCAGTACCTGCCCCGGGCGGATAAATCTTCCTCTTAAGGGGCATAAGATAGCCCATAAGAAGGTCCAGTTGTATCGTGCGTAACATTGAGTCCATAGAGCATGTAACTCAGGTCACAAGACACAACCTGCTTCCTAACTCAGATCACAAGGTATAAAGGGAAAGACTTAGATAGAATGTTATAACATCCTCTCCAACATCCTTGAAAAACATTAGCAAGGATGCACCAGATGTGTGTTGACAAACCCATCCCCTCACAACCATTCTCCCCCTTTTTAGCCAAAAATTGACAAAAGTAGCCAATACAGTTCCATATCCATATGTTACTTATCCAAACACGAATGAAAGACATGATTAATCAACCCACAGCCTGGAATTCCATAAATAGATGCACTCTTTAAATACCTAAACAGTTTCTCTAGAGATCCACGGTCCAAAGAAGTTACCGCTGGAAAAATAAATGGAAAAATAAATTTAGGTAGGTAAATTCAACATTAATAACTGTGCACCGCCCAGCTAGGATAAGACTATTTCAACTTTTAAGAGTAACAGTCCAAAAAGAACACTTGTATCAAGACACATGTTACCTGTTGCCTTCTCTAGGAAGCACTTTCCACCGTACAAAACAGCCAGTTAGGACCCACCCTCAGGTCTTAATCTCAGGCTTGTTCAGTCCATCTGAATCATAGTCACCATCCTTTTGATGAGTCCCAAGAATAATCCTTTTAAACAGAAGAAGAATAGAACTGACCAAGATGTTAACACATTTCTTCAAACATCTCCCAGTTAGCACCCAAGAAACTTGTATTGACACTTTAATGATGGAATTAACTTTATACTGTCAAGTCCCCCACGACCTTGTAACAGTAATGTCAAGACATCATTCTTGACACCTTAGCTCAACTTACTTGTCATCCAAATAACCTGGATTCATGACTGCACCCCTGCAGTAATACATCTTAGATCAAGGAGCAACTCCCTATATCTAAGATATCCAGTGCTCCTCCAATGAACACTTATGTTGATGAATGGAAAATATAAGATGCATCTTCATGTCTTCAAGAGCGCACCCTCTGTCTAACCTACCTGCTGAACACAATCATCAACTGCACTTATTGCTTCTTCTGACAAGAACCAATAATCACTCACACATGAACACCATCATGCTTCCCGTGAGGTCACATTAGGATAACCATCCTAAATTAACAAACTCTTGGATTAAGATCAAAGCTCCATTGATCCCCCTCTTCTTGAACCAATCTATACACCACACAAATTCCTCTTGAATCCTTATGTATAGGCCTCCATTTCCCTTGAGATAAAATCCAATTGATCTAGAATGATCCACATTCCTCAAAGAGATACCATACCTCTTAGTTTGTTATCTTCTTAACGATGTCAGATATCGTATGCATGCTCTAGAAATCTTCAACCCATTTGCTCCACAAGCACCAAACTGATCTATTTATAGCATGTCCCATTCACATCAGACTTCAGAGACAATCCTTTACCCATCATTCTCCCGTATAATAAGATAAATACCTCTTAGACAAGATGTGAGTGTCAAGTTCTACACTCAGAACTTAGTATCCTACTCCAAGGATAACCAACCCAGAAAATGTTCTAACATCAGTTAGGACATCCTTCACACACCACAGACACCACACACAATGGTTCTTGATATGCTCCACCACTGGACTTAGTATCTGCATAGTAATCCAAATGAAGATCATCAAACAACACTGCGCCACCAACTTGATCAATAAGAACTCCAGAAACCCAAAGAGAGAAATAAACTCTCATCCACCAAAAGAAGGTAATCTTCCATCCTCAACCTAGAACTTCTACCACAAGCTCCAAGATGAACTAGATCCTCCTTACATTTTCAACCAACTACCCTTCTGCCCAAGAGTAATTAGTTTCAAGCACCCTGCTTGAATGCACCCTATGAAACCAACCAAGTGCCACCTTTTGATTGATCTTACTCTTCTTCAGAACTCCCACAAGATACACTGATCCACCAATAAAATTTGATCTTCAAGTCACATGAACTACTTGCTCCATAGCAAGACATCTTGGATCCACCAAGCCTCTAGACATGTAACATCTTCTCAATCCATAGCTCCCGCAAATTGCATGTGATAGACCTTTTTGGAGCATCCATAACTTCCATTCTCCTGTAGATCACCTTATCTTAAGCTGATGTGCCACATCACCAGCTGAAACTCTGATGTTAAACTAGATGTCAGAATATTCAGATAGAATATCCAGCTGCTGAATTCAGCTCCTCCTTCTGCCACTTAGAAGAACCTCCTCCCTTTAACAAAACAAGAGTTCCATGCTCTCATAGACTTGATTCAACAACCGAGTTTGAGTAGACAACCTCCATCCTGTTTCGACTTATCACAGATATTCCCTTCAAGCTCACACCTTGTTGAATAACTGCTTTGAAACTCCAAAGACTTCACACCTGCCACGTCTGAATCTTCAGAAGAGAGTGTAGTCCTAGACTACACCATAACCATACCAAAGAATGCCACTTTACTTAGTAGAGTAGTTTGTAGAAAGTCAGAGAAAACTGCCACTTAACCTTGACCTTCAAACTGAGCAAGATCCCATGCTCCTAAGTACCTAGATCAGAAATAAATTGATCCAAGTTGTGCCAACACCAGCACTCCATTTTAGACAAGTCTCTTGCAAGGACACTTTCCAGATAAACTCCAGATGCTTCTAGTAACAACTTGAACACACCTGCTGCACTCCAATACTCTTAGATCAGAAATAAACTGATCCAAGAACTATCCATCAAGATTATGATGTCTTCTTCTTCATCTTCCACATCACCATTGTCTAGACTAGTTTCTTGCCAGGAAACTATCCAGAGATCAGATGCTTCTGCCACACCAACTGAAGCAGATTCTTAGATCACCTCCTATGATAAATATAACCAAAAGCTTATGCAGTACCCCTCCCATGATTCTGCACAAACCAGATGAAGAGATGTTCCAACATCTTGTTGAACATCAGCAATCTTGACTTCACATACAAGAATAACCAATCAAATACTTGTGAGTAACACAAATAGAAATTGATCTTAAATCCTTGTTCAATAATCCTATTTCAATGTTGAAACTACACTCCACCAGATCACTTCATGAACACTTATCAAGTATTCAATCTTTTGCAAGTATCTTCTTTGACAACAAATTATTGAGATACCAAGGCTGCCACCCTAGACTCAAGTAACTAAAATTCTCTCTGAACGAATCCCATTTACCTCAACAGTTTTGAAAACTCCAATCAGATTGGATCCACCCTGAGGATTAAGAGAGATGAATCCTTCCTTGCTGTTTTGAATAGTGAAAATAAATCACCTCCACTCTCTTCAGGTTGAGTTTCATAGAAACACCTTCTAGTTAGAAGAGTAACTAGAAGACTCTAAATGCACGACTGAGACGCCTTTATGAGTGGACTTGAGAGAATTCTCAAGTATCTTTGAGAACCTAACCGATCAATAATTTATCAAACTCCCAGAGCAAGAACTTGATAAACCTATACTCAACTCCTCTCCTCTTCAAATAACTTCAAACTGCACCATGGAACCAAGTGTCCAATTACCAAGTCACCATAACAGGCATCTTCCAACAACTCTTTCCATTCCATCACTCCCGACTTTGGAATAAAAGACGCAGATATCTTCACAAATAGAGGCCGACGATTGAGATCTTCCACCATCTAACTTCAGTAAAAACTCCATAATCCCATAATTCTAGAGCTTTTCCATCAGAAACATATACAGCGGAACCACCAAGGAACAAATTCTGCTTGCCCTAATAAGATGTCAGAACATCTTATAAGACACCCCAACAAGAGAACTAGCCAGTTCTCCTGCAGTTGTTGTAGAACCTCCTCAGCAACATGAACAACCACCGGGTTGTTACCTTCGATCCAGAACATCCATCCCATCCATTAATACCCTTGAGTATGTCTAAATTGATTGATCTGATCTTCAAAACTCCTCCTTGTTTAAGCGCCAGAAAGTATCTCCCACAGATCTCATCCAGAAATAGACAGGATGTCTGCTCTGATACCAATTAAGATTCTGGCATATGCAGACAACAGATGTCCTAACACATGTCAAGACATTGTTCTGCATAAACATTTAAACAAAGAGACACAATAACAGACTGATATTTTGAATATCAGAACTGCAGACACACAGATGTTATGACATCTGCTTCAACATGTTTATCATGAACACTAGAAAAATAATTAAATCTGCAGAATGATAAAAGACACAGCAATTGTTAACCCAGTTCAGTGCAATTCACCTACATCTAGGGGATACCAATCCAGGAAGAAGACTCCACTATCTGTAGAATTATTACAAAGCTAAACTCCCCCGTTTACAACTTTATATCCTAATATCTACCCAATGAAATCCTTATCAAATAACATCCTCTTTGATACGAGATACCCCACTCACTTCCCTTAATCACAACCTGTGATATCTACATTATCCCTGTCAATACATAATTTTGTCAATTTTTCTTGACCAACACGCTAACTCGAATTTGCTTAAAAGCTTCATCCAAGAACAATACACAATTTAATACCTCAAGGCTTATGGATATGTACAGTACCTATGTCTTCCACACTGTATCAAACCAATACAGAGGGAGACTTACAAATCTAGAGTCTACGACTCTCAAAACCCTAAACCCTTATTTTTACACAAGAGAACTAGGTTACAATTGTTACATACAAGGTACATAACAAACCCTACACCTAAGTCTTCTTTTTATAGTCTTCTGCTATCTTGGGCCTTCTAATCATCTGTTTATTTCTTCCTTGATCCATGTTTTGATTGCTCCTTAAATCTTGCAACATATTTAGAAACATCCTTCAATATCAGATCAAGATGTCGAGACACCCGTTAGGACATCATATCTGACCAGTCTTCTTTTATCAGACTTCTTCATGTTTAAACATATCTTTTGACATTCTGTTCTTCCAAAAATTTGCTCAAATCAGAAGAGCTTTCAATCTCCCCCCTTTGACAATTTTTTGGATAAAACTCCCTTGGCCAGAAAAAGAAAGTTCGGCGTTTGGTAGACATGATTGGAATACTTCTGAGACTCTTTCTTACCCCTGAAATTCATAGTTGAATGTTGGTGTACATGAGGAAGAGTACATAACCCACTCCCCCTCAAACCAGTACTTGCTATGGGCGGATAAATCTTCTTCTTAAGGGGCATAAGAGAGCCCTGAGAAGGTCCAGTTGTATCGTGCGTAACATTGAGTCCATAGAGCATGTAACTCAGGTCACAAGACACAACCTGCTTCCTAACTCAGATCACAAGGCACAAAGGGAAAGACTCAGATAGAATGTTAGAACATCCTCTCCAACATCCTTGAAAAACAACTGCAAGGATGCACCAGATGTGTGTTGAAAGAGCCATCCCCTCACAACCATTCTCCTCCTTTTTAGCCAAAAATTGACAAAAGTAGCCAATACAGTTCCATATCCATATGTTACTTATCCAAACAGGAATGAAAGACTTGATTAATCAACCCACAGCCTGGAATTCCACAAATAGATGCACTCTTTAAATACCTAAACAATTTCTCTAGAGATCCACGGTCCAAAGAAGTTACCGCGGAAAAAATAAATGGAGAAATAAATTTAGGTAGATAAATTCAACATTAATAAATGTGCACAGCCCAGCTAGGATAAGACTATTTCAACTTTTAAGAGTAACCGTCCAAAAAGAACACTTGTATTAAGACACATGTTGCCCATGCCTTCTCTAGGAAGCACTTTCCACCGTATAAAACAACCAGTTAGGACCCATCCTCAGGTCTTAATCTCAGGCTTGTTCAGTCCATCTGAATCATAGTCACTATCCTTTGGATGAGTCCCAAGAATAATCCTTTTAAAAAAAAGAAGAATAGAACCAACCAAGATGTTAAGCCATATCTTCAAACATCTCCCAGTTAGCACCCAAGAAACTTGTATTGACACTTTAATAATGGAATTAACTTTATACTGTCAAGTCCCCCACGACCTTGTAACAGTAATGTCAAGACATCCTTCTTGACACCTTAGCACAACTTGCTTATCCTCCAAACAACCTGGATTCATGACTGTACCCCTGCAATAATACATCTTAGATCAAGGAGCAACTCCCCATATCTAAGATAACCAGTGCTCCTCCAACGAACACTTATGCTGATGAATGGAAAACATAAGACGCATCTTCATGTCTTCAAGAGCGCACCCTCTGCCCAACCTACCTGCTGAACACAATCATCAACTGGACTTATTGCTTCTTCTGACAAGAACCAATAATCACTCACACATGAACACCATCATGCTTCCCGTGAGGTCACATTGGGATCACCATCCTAAATTAACAAACTCTTGGATTAAGATCAAAGCTCCATTGATCCCCCTCTTCTTGAATCCATCTAAACACCATTCGAATTCCTCTTGAATACTTATGTATAGACCTCCATGTCCCTTGAGATAAAATCCAATTGATCTAGAATGATCCACATTCCTCAAACAGATACCATACCTCTTAGTTTGTTATATTCTTAACGATGTCAGATATCGTATGCATGCTCTAGAAATCTTCAGCCCACTTGCTCCACAAGCACCAAACTGATCTATTTCTAGCATGTCCCATTCACATCAGACTTCCAAGACAATCCTTTACCCATCATTCTCCCGTATGATAAGATAAATACTTCTTAGACAAGATATGAGTGTCAAGTTCTACACTCAGAACTTAGTATCCTACTCCAAGGATAACCAACCCAGAAAATGTTCTAACATCAGTTAGGACATCCTTCACACACCACAGACACCACACACCATGGTTCTTGATATTCTCCACCACTGGACTTACTATCTGCAGAGTAATCCAACTGAAGATCATCAAACAACACTGCGCCACAAACTTGATCCATAAGAACTCCAGAAACCCAAAGAGAGAAATAAACTCTCATCCACCAAAAGAAGGTAATCTTCCATCCTCAACCTAGAACTTCTACCACAAGCTCCAAGATGAACCAGATCCTCCTTACATTTTCAACCAACTACCCTTCTGCCCAAGAGTAATTAGTTCTAAGCGCCCTGCTTGAATGAACACTATGAAACCAACCAAATGCCACCTTTTGATTGATCTCACTCTTCTTCATAACTCCCACAAGATACACTGATCCACTAATGAAATCTAATCTTCAAGTCACATGAACTACTTGCTCCATAGCAAGATATCTTGGATCCACCAAGCCTCTAGATATGTAACATCTTCTCAATCCACAGCTCCCGCAAACTGCATGAGATAGACCTTTTTGAAGCATCCATAACTTCCACTCCCCTGTAGATCACCTTATATTAAGCTGATGTGCCACATCATCAGCTGAAACTCTGATGTTAAACTAGATGTCAGAACATTCTGATACGACATCCAGCTGCTAAATTCAGCTCCTCCTTCTGCGACTTAGAAGAACCTCCTCCCTTTAACAGAACAAGAGTTCCATGCTCTCATAGACTTGATTCAACAACCAAGTTTGAGTAGACAACCTCCATCCTGTTTAGACTTATCACAGATATTCCCTTCAAGCTCACACCTTGATGAATAACTGCTTTGAAACTCCAAAGACTTCACACCCTCCACGTCTGAATCTTCATAAGAGAAAGTAGTCATAGACAATACCATGGCCATACCAAAGAATGCCACTTTCCTTAGTAGAGCAGTCTGTAGAAAGTCAGAGAAAACTGCCACTTAACCTTGACCTTCAAACTCAGCAAGATCCCATGCTCTTAAGTACCTAGATCAGAAATAAACTGATCCAAGCTGTGCCAACACCAGCCCTCCATTCTGGATAAGTCTCTTGCCATGACACTTTCCAGATAAACATCATATGCTTCTAGTAACAACTTGAACACACCTGCTGCAATCCAATACTCTTAGAACAGAAATAAACTGATCCAAGAACTTTCCATCAAGATTATGATGTCTTCTTCTTCATCTTCCACGTCACCATTGTCTAGACCAGTTTCTTGCTAGGAAACTATCCAGAGATCAGATGCTTCTGCCACACCAACTGAAGCAGATTCTTAGGTCACTTCCTAAGATAAATATAACCAAAAGCTTATGCAGTACCCCTCCCATGATTCTGCACAAACCAGATGAAGAGATGTTCCAACATCTTGTTGAACATCAGCAATCTTGACTTCACATACAAGAATAACCAATCAAATACTTGTGAGTAACACAAATAGCAATTGATTTTAAATCCTTGTTCAAAAATCCTGTTTCACTGTTGAAGCTACACTCCACCAGATCACTTCATGAACACTTATCAAGTATTCAATCTTTTGCAAGTATCTTCTTTGACAACAAATTGTTGAGATACCAAGGCTGCCACCCTTGACTCAAGTAACTAAGATTCTCTCTGAACAAATCCCATTTACCTCAATAGTTCTGAAAACTCCAATCAGAATGGATCCACCCTTAGGATTAAGAGAGATGAATCCTTCCTTGCTGTTTTGGATAGTGAGAATAAATCACCTCCACTTTCTTCAGGTTGTGATTCATAGAAACACCTTCTAGTCAAAGGAATAACTTGAAGACTCTAAATGCACGACTGAGACACCTTTATGAGTGGACTTGAGAGAAATCTCAAGTATCTCTGAAAACCTAGCTGATCAACAATTTATCAAACTCCCAGAGCAAGAACTTGATAAAGCTATACTCAACTCCTCTCCTCTTCAACTGACTTCAAACTGCACCATGGAACTAAGCGTCCAAGTACCAAGTCACCATAACAGACATCTTCCAATAACTCTTTCTATTCCATCGCTCCTGACTTTGGAATAAAAAGATGCAGATATCTTCACAAATAGAGGCCGACGATTGAGATCTTCCACCATCTGTCTTCAGTAACAATTCCAGAATCCCATAATTCTAGAGCTCTTCCATCAGAAACATATGCAGTGGAACCACCAAGGAACAAATTAAGCTTGCCATAATAAGATGTCAGAACATCTTATAAGACACCCCAATAAGAGAACTAGCCACTTCTCGTGCAGTTGTTGTAGAACCTCCTCAGTAACATGAACAACCACCGGGTTGTTACCTTCAATCCAGAACATCCATCCCATCCATTAATACCCTTGAGTATGTCTGAGTTGATTGATCTAATCTTCATAACTCCTCCTTGTTTAAACGCCAGAAAGTGTCTCCCAAAGATCTCATCTAGAAACAGACAGGATGTCCGCTCTGATACCTGTTAGTTCTTGTATTGGCTGGAATTTTGGTAAAACAAAGTTGAACAATGTTGATATCATATGTCTGATGTCTTAACATTGGTTCCTAACATTAGTTGTTGCAAGGTTGAAGTTTTATATGATGATGTTAAATTTGATGTCTTGACATCAGTTATCTGAACATCAGAACATCAGGCTGTGATGTTTTAGGGTTGCGTGTGAAAGTTTGGTTTGAGAAGATCTGTTAGAGAGATTGTGTGCGAATATCTTGGAGAAGATATTTTCAGTTGCAATCAGATTTGGAGCAGATCCTGTTGCTATGTTTAAGGGCTGTTTGATTTAAAAAGATTTGAAGATCAAATCTGTTTTAAATTCTGTTTTTAAAACAAATCAAATCAGATTTTTGGAAGAGGTCCAAGCCCAAGTCAAAATTCTATTTAAAGCAGCCTCAACCCTTGTTGGAAGGGGATGAAAACAAGAGAGCAAAGACTGAGAGTCAAGTTAGAGTTGTCGTGTGTATTTTGTAAGCCTTTCATGGTTGAATAGGTGTTACTATTTTGGCTTGTAAGTGTATTCACTCTAGAGCTTTTAAGCAAGAGTGTGTTGTTCTTGATCAAAGTTGTTAAGCAAGATCAAGGTGTGGTTTAAAGTGTAATCTTTGGATTGTGTCAATGAGGTGATTTCGGGAGTGAGTGGTTTCTCATATCTAAGTGGTCTCTTAGGTAGAAGTGTCATTGGGTAGTGATTAAGATTAGTAGATGTCAACTGGGATTGTTGAGTCTGTAATTTAATACTACTAATAGTGAATTTCCTCCCTGGCTTGGTAGCCCCCAGACGTAGGTAGTTAGACCGAACTGGGTGAACCATTCATTGTGTTGATTTACTGTTGTTATAACCTTGTTCATATTAGCAGAGTGTGTTGTTGTGACATCACACTTAACATCACACATCTGATACCAGAATTTCAATTGGTATCAGAGCAGGCATCCTACTCTGCATCTGGGTGAGATCTAGGGTTGATACTTTCTGGTGCAATGGACAAGGAGAGTGGTGGATTTGTGAATAGACCCCCTATTCTAGATGGCTCTAATTATGACTATTGGAAACCACAGATGGTTACCTTCTTAAAGTCATTAGACAGAGGGCTTGGAAGGCTGTCTTAAAAGAATGGAAAGCACATGTTATTGTTGAAAAGGATGGTACAACAAAGCTGAAACCTGAGGAAGATTGGACCAAGGAAGAAGATGAGCTTGCACTTGGAAATTCAAAAGCCTTGAATGCCATCTTTAATGGTATTGACAAGAACATCTTTAGGCTGGTAAACACTTGTGAAGTAGCTAAGGAAGCTTGGGATGTCTTGAAAACTACTCATGAAGGAACATCCAAGGTCAAGATGTCAAGACTTCAACTGTTGACTACTAAGTTTGAAAATCTGAAGATGAAGGAGGATGAAACCATTCATAATTTTCACATGAATATTCTTGAGCTGTCCAATGCTTCTAGTGCTTTAGGAGAAAGAATGACTGAAGAGAAGCTGGTAAGGAAGATTCTCAGATCCCTTCCCAAGAAATATAAAATGAAGGTGACTGTTATTGAAGAAGCTCAAGACATCAGCAAGATGAGAGTTGATGAGTTGATTGGTTCTCTTCAAACTTTTGAGTTGGGGTTGAATGAGCAGCCTGAAAAGAAGACCAAAAGCATAGCTTTGGTGTCTAATACTGAAGATGGTAAGAAGGAGTGTAATTTTGAAACTCAGGAGGAACTGTCAAATGCTGTTGTGATGTTTGGGATATAGTTTAATAAGGTGCTAAAGAGAATGGACATAAACTATATACCTAATGTTAAGAAAATCACATCTGACAACAACAGGTCTAGTAATCAAGTGAAGAAAACAAGAGATGAAGAAAAGTCCAATCATGACAAAGGAGTTCAATGCTATGAGTGTGAAGGTTATGGTCGTGTCAAGAAAGAATGTCCTACATATCTCAATAAGTAGAAAAAAGGGGTTATCTGTTTCCTGGTCTGATACAGATAGTGAAAGTGAAGAAGAGAATGCCAAGCATGTTAAGGAATTGACTGGAATATGTGTCTCTGATGGAGAAGCTAGTGATGGTGAATTGATCTTTGAAGAGCTGGCATCTTCTTATCAAGAGCTGTGTCTGAAAAGTGAAGAGGTCTGTCAAGAAGGGGAGAAGCAGAAGAAAATTATAATACAGCTTGAGAATGATAAAGCTGAACTTGAGAATGAAGTTTTGTTGTTAAAATCACAGCTTGATCAAATGTCAAAATCCATCAGAATGTTAAATAGTGGAACTGACACTCTGGATAAAATACTTGAAGCTAGAAAAGGGGCAAGTGATAAGACTGGTCTAGGATATGAGGGTGAGAAGAAGATATCTGCAGAGGCTAGTTCTTCTAGGGTTAAACAAAACATTCCTCATCATCATGAAAAAGGACATGGTTCTGGAATTAAGAAGGTTGTTCCTCACCTTGGGCCACAAAATAATGGAAAGGGTTATGGTCCTGTACCTATGAAGTTTTTGCCTCAACCTCAAGGAAAGCCTCAGGTTTCTGGAGCTAGGCAGTATATGCCTCCTCAATACCATAGGAGTATGCAGGCTTCTAGTTTCAAACATAACATGTTCCATCCGATGTCTCAACATCAAGGGAAAATGTATGGTTTTGGACCTAATAATGATGTGCCTCATTGTTATGGCAGAAGAAAGCCTCATCATCATGGTAGAAGATAGCCTAATCATTACAAAAGACAGACTCATCATTATAGAAGACAGCCTAATTATGGGAGAAGACAACATCAATATTCTGACAGATGGCAGCCTCAGCAGTATGACAGAAATCATCATCAAGGTGGCAGACATTTCAATCACTTCAGAGAAGAGATTCAAAGAGTGAGATGTTACTATTGTGGAAGATTTGGCCATATACAATCTTCTTGCTTTAAACTGCATGGTTATCCCAAATCTGTTCCTCAACCTAGACAGAAGCAGAACAGGCCTCAGGCTGTTAAACAATGGGTTCCTAAAGCTGCTGTCACATGTCTATTAGCTCACTCATTTGTTAGAACCCCAGCTTTGGATGGTTGGTATTTTGACAGTGGTTGCTCAAAGCATATGACAGGTTTCAAGAATCAGTTGATGGATATCAGGACTTACTCCACAAATGATGTAACTTTTGGTAATGGAGAAAAAGGGGAAGTTAAAGGAATTGGAAAATTGAATTGTGAGGCTGGACCTAATCTTGAAAATGTACTTCTTGTCAAAGGATTGACTGTTAATTTAATTAGCATCAGTCAGTTATGTGATGAAGGATTCAAGGTTAGCTACACTAAAGATGAATGTTTAGTGACTAATTGTCATACCCCAAATTTTGACCACTAAGATTCCCATCATTGTGTAAATCCTCATCACAATATGGATGTACCTTTATGCCTCATCAATCTCCTCAAGGAATTGTTGAGCATTCACCACAATCAAAATTAGGGTTTCAAGCCCACTCTGAGCTCTTAGACAAATGATCAATCAAGAAATGACATGATCTTCAACTTGTCTAACCTCTCAAACATCCACATGGGATCAAGAAGACTCCCACTTCAAGGATTAAGCACAAGGTTGCTCCCTTCTAGATGGATCAAGCTTCAAGATCGACAATGTCACCAAATTAGGGTTTTGGTCGACCAGGGCCTCCGGATGGAAGTTTTCATCTGGGCATAAGCCAAAGATCCAAAACATAACCTAATATGCTCCATGGAACCTCATAAACCCAATCATTAAGTCAATCTTGCCTATGGGGATGCATTCATAAAAAATCAGGAATTAGGGTTTCTTGATCTAATTCACCCCTAAGTTGACTTTTGGGACAAATCATGAACCAAGACCTCAAGACATGATTTGAGGGTCTCTAGTATACCATATTTATCCATTTGGAACAATGGATTGATTCAAGAAGCTTGAGCAACAAGTTTCAATCTCATCAGTACCACAATTAGGGTTTCGCGAGAAAAGTCAACTGTAACTTTGACTTTTAACCAGGACATGCTTCCAAGCCCTAAGACATGATTCAACATACCCTATAACACCCATGGAACATGTCCATTAAGTTTTATTTAGGTCAAGGACATAATTTCCTGAAGAATTGCACAGTTTGGAATTTATTTGACAAAAAGTCAACTGTGCACAAAAGTCAACTTTGACTTTTTGAGATTTTTCACAAAAATGGATTTTTAACCCTAAAATGATGTTAATGTATGATTTGAATCATCATTCATCAAGAAAAATAAAAGAAAATTGGATAACTTGTAAAAGGGGTAACCATAAAAACTTAGAAAATTTTCTAAGTTATGAAAAAAAGTGACAAAGGTACCAACTTTGAAGGATCATAACTCCTAAACCACAAAGCCATTTTTTTCATCCAAAGCTTGATTTGTAGATCTCATTTCCCTCTACAAAAGCTTCATACTGACCTATGTCCAAATTCCTCATGGATTTTGAGTTATGGAGTGATCAAAATCAAGAAAAGTCACTTTGTTCCAACACTTAGTGAAAATTTCACTAAGTCAGATTTTGCCTTACTTTTTTCCAAATGTAGGGACATTTTTCACTTGGATCCAAAAAGTATCAAAACCAAATATGATCAAACAGTTGTTGTATCATATAAGAGCTTTCCAAAATGGCCAAGAACATCACCAAATTCAACTTGAGCCATGAGATATGACATTGGCAAGTTGCCTTGCTGAAATCTGCCAAGGCAAGGCAGATTTTTGCACTTTTGGTCGATTTGCCAAAATCAGCCAATTCCAAGCCTTGTCATCACTTTGGACACATCTGAGGATTGAATCTAAAGGGGACAATCACTGAGCCAAGCCTCCAAAGTCTTTGGAACAAGAAATATTATGCTAAACCTAGAATTACCCAAAATAAGGACAAGACTCCAATTTTGGATTGGAGCATTCAATGGAAGCACCAAGGTGGCTTGGACTGAGCCATTAGCAACTGAATTCAGTCAAGACTTATCCAAGACCAAGAGGACCAGCAGCCTGTGTCCTAACCTCTAGTCAATGGCTAGAGGAGACTTGGATTCTCATTTGCCAACATTGGCCAAACCTACTCAGCAGTTGCCATTCACTATTCCTTGCAAAACAAACTTGCTCTACTATAAATAGAGCTCAATTGTGATCAGTTTAAGTACACCAAAGGCCTACAACACTTTCCTTTCTCAAAATCCACTTCTCACTCTCAAAAATGCCTTTCTTAGCAAGTCACTATCGGGTTTTGCATTAGAGAGCAATTCCACTCAAACCAATCACACACACACCTCATATACATCATATGTGAGCTGATCAAACACTTAAACAACATCTGGAACACTGATTTCTCAGAATCACCAGTCAATTGCTCAAGGTTTTAACCAAGTTGCAGTTGAGATGCCATGAAGTGATCCAGCCAATTTCCATCAAGTCCAAGCATTCAAACATACTCCATAGGGTGTAGGGAAGCTGTTCAGATCATCACAATTCAATTGTAACACCTCCTACTCAGAAATCAATTTGCTCTTGCTGTCACGACCTAGAGGTAAGCCTAAACTTGGTCATCTCTCAATCTATGCATATTTCCTCGCACAATACTTTTGCCAAATGTTCATAATCATGCATGGAATGTTTCCTCTCAAGTAATTGCTTTGTTTGAATCGTGTATAAAAAATCCCAGCCTTCATGCAGAATTTAGGGTTCTTGAGGATTTTTCGTGATTTCTTGTTTTATGCTTAATTTAAATGAAATTAATTGCCATAGACATGATCGTGAGGTTGAAACGAGTTGATTGGTATGTGGATTGCATGATATGATCAAGTATTCAGTGAGATTGGATAGAAAATGCAAATCTGGGCAAAACTGAAAAACGCGCGTGTTCTTCAGCTGTTCTTGGCGCCATTTCTCTCAAATTCAAATATTTGAATTTTGTGATTTTATTTAATTGATTCAAAAATTAATTTCTCTCTGAGTTTTAATGATTTTGAGTTGATTCTTTTTTTAATAATTCACAAAAATGTTAAAATATTTTATTTTTCCAAAAAATCCCTAAAATATTATTTATTTCATTTAATTGATATTTTTGCAAAGAATTAATATTTTAATTGTTTTTTAACATTTTGAATATTTTTTCCACCTTGATTTTGCAACTTTTAATGCCTTCTAATTATTTTGTAGGTCAATACTTAATTTTTGAAGCATTAATCCAAGATCACAATTTGTTTTCCATTTGTTAAACAATTTTGATCATTTTAATTGAATTTTTATTCAATTAAAACATATTTTGAAAACAAATTAGGGTTTTTGATTAATTCAACCCTCATAAATCATTTTCAAAACACTTTGGGCCTCTATTATAGTGTAAGACCCAACCCTTTGTAAATACAACCTTTTTGGGCCTCACTTATTGTATAAGTCCCGTTGTATTTTAAAAAGTTCAGCGCGATCATCGTCCGTTGAAAAACAAACTCTGGGCCTCTAATAGAGTGTAAGACCCAATTCCCTTTTAACCAAAACAACTTTGGGCCTCAGATATTGTATAAGCCCCTTTGCGTTAAAAGAAAATCTCGGCGCGATCGCCATTTTAAACGAAAAATCATCTGGGTCTACCCTCGTGTTATAAGCCCCACTCTTTTTCTTTAAACCTTTTGGGCCTCTTGAGAGAGTGTAAGACCCATCCCTTTGTACAGAAAACAATTTTTGGGCCTCAGTCACTCGTATATGTCCCTCTGTACAAATTCAACAGTGCGCTCACTGATAAAACCCTGGGCCTCTCCTTGAGCTGTAAGCCCCAAATCTTTCTTTTTCAAAGCACTTCCTCCTTTGATTTTGAAATATACGGTTGTTTTCAATCTTTCTTTGTTGAACAACTAACCAAACATCATGGAAGCTCTACAACCGAGTAAGTGTTTATACGCTTTCATTTACCGCTTTCGTATACATATAACTGTATTGTGGGGCTGTTTCGCTGTAAGTCTTCTTTCATAAACTCATATCAACTGTGTAATAATAGTATAGATATTTAGAGTTTCCCCGGCAACTACGTCTAGTATAGATATTTAGAGTCAAAACTAGATCCCCATAGGATTACCAGACACAGTCTTCCCTCCTCTTAGGGTTAAACAATAAGGAGACATGAAAGGCAACATTCTCGGTGAACCCTTTCATAGACTGTCGCTCGTAGAAGTTGTCAAAGAAACTCTATTCCCCAGAGATGATCTCTTCTTCGTGAATTGCATCTCTTGAGTTTCTTCCAAATTCTCGAACTTTCCTGGCTTGATCTATTCTTTGTGAATAACCTGTCTTGAATTTCTCGGGGTTTGGGGACCCACAAGCTTCTTAAAAGCACTTGTCAAGAAACTCTATTCCCCAGAGATGATCTCTTCTCCGTGAATTGCATCTCTTGAGTTTCTTCCAAATTCTCGAACTTTCCTGGCTTGATCTATTCTTTGTGAATAGCCTGTCTTGAATTTCTCGGGGTTTGGGGACCCACAGGCTTCCTAAAAGCATCCCCGCCTCCTCTTGGGCGTTGTACAAGGACCCGTCAGCTTCTTAGAAGTATTCACAGCCTCCTCTTAGGCTTCATATAATGATTCTTTCCTCTGGGAATGATAGCCTCCTCTCGGGCTTCATACAAGGACCACTCGGCTTCTTAAAAGTTTCCAGCCTCCTCTTGGGCTTAGTACAAATTGTCCCAACGACCTCCTAAAGGTATAGGAACAGAAATCAGTCATCTTAATAGAACAGTCTTTCCAAGAGTCTACTACTGTTTCTTAAAGCATAGTACAAAAGATGAAACTCTAGACTTGGACACTATAATTTCCTTGAGTCTCAAAGACATTCTCAAGCACCCTTCAAGAATAGGAAGGAACCCCGTAGACTCGGACAGTCTCAAATACCCTTTGGATTTCCAGTTTCCTTAAAGAACAGGAAATAACCCCGATCCTTGGAACAAATCCATGAGTACAACATTGCTCATATAAGAACTGATTTTCTCTTTGAACCCATATACTGGACCTGTCACTCAACTGAAACAGCACCATAGCCTCTCTCTTGGGCTTTGTACAATGATTCTCCCCAGTGGAGCTAACCTTTCCAGACTCTCTTGTTGAGTCCAACCTTTAGCCTCCAATCTCGGGCTTCGTACGAGATACAAAAACACTCTCTTGTTGAGTATAAAAGATCCTCCTGTAGAGTCAATCCTTTTAGCCTCCGTCTTGGGCTTTGTACAAGACACAAATCACTCCCTTGTTGAGTATAAAACAACATTTTAGCCTCTCTCTCGGGCTTCGTACGAGACGCATAAAAAACACCCTCTTGTTGGGCCACTAGCCTCCTCTTAGGCTTTGTATTAGGAAAACCAATAGCCTCCATCTCGGGCTTCGTACGAGATACAAAATCACTCTCTTGTTGAGTATAAAAGATTCTCTTGGTGAGTCACCATCTTTAGCCTCCATCTCGGGCTTTATACGAGATACCAAAAGACTCCCTCGTTGAGTCAAAACCTTTCAGCCTCTCTCTCGGGCTTTGTACGAGACACATATTAGCCTCCTCTTAGGCTTTGTATAAGAAAACCACTGGTTGATCCAATCAACCTTTTAGCATCAAAGTTGTGCCTCGTTCACTGTACACCAACATCAACAACTCCTTCCCCTTCATCTAATCGCTGTAAGAGGCAAGCCTCTGGATTATTTACATCCATGCCACTGTCCCTCTTTTAGCATGAGAAATTCCTAAGGAAAGATAGCATTGATCTACACTGAGTTAAAGTCTTCTCCTTCAGGTTAGAAATCCCCTATAAAGGAAATTATGGCATTGCTGGATTCACAAATCCCGGTTAAAGTAATTCTCCTTTATAAACAGTTGTGACATACAAACCCCTCTTTAGAGATGACAAATTCTCTCTAAAGTCAAACTCTTTTAGCTTCATATCATGGGCTTTGAACAAGATACAAACTACCTTTAGCTTCACGTCTTGGGCTTTGAACAAGACACCAAAACACCATTTCCTCCCGTAGAATAGGAGGAACTACGATCGCTCTGATTTCTCTGTTTCGGTAAACGGGAACACGTAGGCATAAGATTGAAAGAAAAATCTTAGCGAGCACCCTAAACAAAAACCCCAAATCCCATACTTTCATACATCCGTCCTAACATTTCAACTGACAGCCTAAAACACTTTTTTTTAACAAAATAACCTAGGAGAGACCCCGAATCTTTGTAGCATCTGTAAACCAACAGTTTTGACTGTTTAACCTCAATATGCAAGCAGGGTTAGTTGGAGACATCTATTTCCCTTCCTTTATCAGCTTCAATAGGATAAAAAATGAATCGAGTTATAGTACTAGAGCGATTGTGCTTCGTAACCACATCCAAAAATAACTCGCTACAGAAGAATGGCGACTCTGCTGGGGACTGCGAGATCTTGTTCTCTTCACATCTCTTAGGTAGAAACCTTAAAAAATTCTCTTTCTTTCTTTCTTTCTTTTCTGGGATAGGTCTTTTTGTTGACTTCGCTAGGATCTTAGGTCAAAACCTTTAAGTTGGGAAAGAACCACAGAATGGCGTCTCCGCCGGGGAGCCATTTTCTGTCAGGAACATAAGATTCTTAGCTTTTTAAAAGTCTAGGACATTAGGACAAATATATATACTGCTTTTCCTAACTGATATCTGTGTTTATTTTTCTGCTAATGGGAATGCGTGTGATGCCGCATGTGGAAAGATTGAGTATACACTTAAGATAAGTGATGGCGACGAGGTCGACCATCAACCTCAGTGGAGGCTTCCAAATGCAACCCATTCCCTCTCATAGGCAATGGGCCAATTGTGACGTCTGAGAAGCTGAGGAGCCAACCCTTTTGTAGTGCGGAAACTATCGGAAATAGTTGTCACGCGATACTACCCTCATTTGAGGCTGATGATCTATTCTCAGTGAATAGCATTTACTCTAAGATTTCATACAGCTCGCTGGCGATCCGCTTGCTGTTTGTTATCCTGGGAGGAACTGATGATTTTGGGGATGGGTAGAGCCTTGACTCCATGACAACGACCCTTTGACCCCATGTTTTTTCTATGTTTTTGTGTGCTGCATTCATGCATTCATTTAAAAAACATTAAAATATTCAAAAAAAAAATTTCTCTTCTAGTCTCTCTGTTTTTTTTCAAAATAAACCAAGACTGTGATTGCAAATATCAAAGAAAAGGATTGCGCTAATGGATTTCGGTAGAAGGAGAACTCATAAGTATACCTTCAGGATTCCGAAACTAGAGGATTTAAGAGGTTTGGTGAGGATGATCACAAACCAAGAGTCTTTTAGAGCCAAGTACGAAGGTTTGTTATCTCTCCTAAGAGTCCATGTGATTGAGGGAGTCATGGATGCACTTGTTCAGTTCTACGATCCGGTTTATCATTGTTTTACATTCCCGGATTACCAGCTAGCACCAACGCTGGAGGAATATTCTCATCTGATTGATTTACACATCACTGATCGAGCTCCATTTTCTGGACTGGAAGAAATTCCAAAGAATCAGACCATTGCAAGAGCAATTCATTTGGACGAGTATGAGGTCAGGACTCACATGACCATTAAGGGTGGCATACAAGGTTTGCCAGCCCAATTCTTGATAAAGAAGGCCTTGTACTTTTCCAGTATAGGGAACGTGACTCCTTTTGAAAGCATCTTTGTTTTGCTCACCTACGGGTTATTTTTGTTTCCCAACATTAATAACTATGTGGATATCAACGCCATTAAGGTTTTTCTCATTGGAAACCCTGTGCCAACTTTGCTCACGGATGCGTATCATTCTGTACACTTAAGGAATTTATACAGCGGAGGAATGATCACGTGTTGTGTACCCCTGCTATATAAATGGTTTATCTCCCATTTGCCTAAGTCTGCTGCATTTTGGGATCATAAGAGTGCCTTACGTTGGTCACAGAAAATCATGTCTCTCACCAACTTTGACATAGATTGGTGCAATAAGATTTATGAGGGAATCAGGATCATTGACCGTTGTGGAAACTTCCCCAACGTACCCCTCATAGGAACTAAAGGAGGAATCAACTACCATCCGGTATTAGTTCATCGTCAATTCAGATACCCGATGAGGCATGTCTCACGTAATGCTCATCTGGAAGGTCTTTTCTTCAAAGAAGGAGAAAATGACAGGGCACTAAAGATGGAAATAGTGCACGCTTGGAAACATGTTCATAAGAAAGGACGGGAGTCTCTAGGAAAACCGGACTGTGTCTCGGTGGAGCCTTATCTCCACTGGGTACAAACTAGAGCTCTCAAGCTAAAGATGCCTTATCCTCGTCATGGAGTTCTTCCACCGAGGGAGTCTGTCATGTACTTCATGACTTAGACTGAAAAGCTCCAGGTTACTCTCAACAAAGTTCAACGGGAGAAGAGGTCTTGGAAGAACAAGTACCGCACCCTCAACGTGGAGTGCATCAAAATACAACAACTACTGAAAGATTAGCATGCTCTGATCGAGATTTTGGAGCAACATGTTGTAGAGAATCAAGATGACCAAAGGAATTTGCTCGCTCCTTTCACCTGGAAAAGGAATTACAACCCGACAACGGCCCAAGAGCCCCGGTCAAAGAAAAGGAAAGTACCGGAGTTAGCACCCGATTTCTCTTCAGAGAGGACTCGGGACTCATTAGCTTAGGTTTCTATTTCTGCACCTTGTAATCTACTGTATTTCCATTTCTGTAATCCATTGAATTAAATAAAAAGGGGTTTCCCCACTGTTTGATATTTGCAATCTAATTGTCGAAGTTTATTTTGATTAAACCAAAAAACAATTAATATAATCATTGCATTCATCATTCTCACATCGCGTATTCTTCTTACCTGCGAATCTTACGTTTATGTCTCGGTTCTAGAGTCAAACTGTCTCATTCGTACAATACTCGGGCCAATCGTCAGAAAAAGATAGATGATCTTGAGGAAGAAAATAGAGAGTTGAAAGAAGAGATCGACGCTCTGAGAGAGGATATGAGAAAGCTTCGTAACGACATGCAAGCCATGGCAGAAGCTCAGCTACAAAGGACTGTGATCTCAGAGATCACCTCAACGCCCATAGTGGAGAAGTATGATCCTAGGTATCAAATGCCGAAAGATCGTCCTTGGGGCATGCCTGTTAACTATATCCCGGAAGGATATGTTCCGCCGATCACTGAAGATCTGGGAATCATAACAGAAGCCGCTGGGCCTGAAGGTTACAAACTTCGGGAAAGCGAAGATGCCAGAGGTATACTGAAGACTCCTGAAGGTTACAAACTTTGGGAAATGCCAAGATTCACTACCGTACTCACGGTACCACCCCCTGTGGTGCACACTGTCCCAGAAGGACAGATTCCGCCGATCCCTTCTGGCAAGAAGGAAACTATGTTCGATAGAATGGATGAATTCCAGGAACAGTTCCTGGAAATGCAGAAGGAACTGCAAGCCATCCGCGGTCAGGATTTATTTGGAAAGGACGCCGCAGACCTTTGTCTGGTCCCCAATGTGAAAGTCCAGCACAAGTTCCAAGTGCCCGACTTTGAAAAATACAAGGGTAACTCTTGCCCTCAGAGCCATCTGGTGATGTACGCTCGGCGAATATCAGCTCAGATGGAGAATCAGGACCTACTGATTCACGACTTTCAGGATAGTTTAACCGGTGCCGCACTCAAATGGTACATGGGTTTAAACCGTGCCACGATAATCACTTTTAGAGATCTTGGCACTGCCTTCGTGCAACAATACAAATACAATTTGGATATGGCACCAGACAGAGATCAACTCAGATCAATGTGACAAAAGGACAAGGAAACCTTTAAGGAATACGCTCAGAGATGGCACGAAATTGCCGCTCAGATTTGTCCACCTCTTGAGGAAAAAGAGATGATGAAGATCTTCTTAAAGACCTTAAGCTCATTTTACTATGACATAATGGTTGCCAGTGCGCCTAGTGACTTCACCGAGATGGTCGGTATGGGAGTTCGTCTTGAGGAAGCCGTCCGAGAAGGATGTCTAATAAAAGACGTTGGATCATCAAGTAGTATAAAATGATACGGTAGTGCTCTCCCTAAGAAAAAAGAGCAAGATATTGGGAATATCTCTCTCGGAAAGCAAAGGCGACGTTATCAACCGGTAGCAGATGTAACTCCTGCTATCAGCCCTGCGCCTATTCCTACGTATCAACCTCAAGTTGCACAAAGCTAACCTAATCAGCAAAGGACACAACAGCCTCTGCAGCAGGCTCGTCCTCCATACAACAACAACCGTACAACGCGGTCACCAGGGTTTGATCCTATACCCATGTTGTACGCAGAACTATTTCTGTTACTACTGGCTAAGGGGCACATCCAGACTAAGTCTCCTCTTACAGTACCGGAAAATCTGCCTTTTTAGTTTAAGGTGGATCAGACGTGCCCTTACCATTAAGGAGGATTAGGGCATAACATAGAGAACTGTCTCAATTTCAAATCCGACGTGAAAAAGCTTGTTAGGAGTGGGCTCTTATCTTTCAAAGATACGAATCCCAATGTTCTCACGAACTCGTTGCCTCAACACGAGAAAGCTGCAGTCAATTTGATAGAGGGAGAGTCTAACGACATCTATCAAATCCATGATGTACTCTTATTGAGGACCAATCTGGTTAAGATGCATTGCAGACATAATGGGTATGGCCATATACCACCTCACAATTATCATCAGTGTGATGTCTGCTCTAAAAACAATCAAGGATGTTCGGTAGTGCAATCAGCTCTACAGGAACAGATGGATCTCGGATGGATCCAAGAGCACTGAGTTCGTGGAGTTAACATGGTCTATACGAATTCCAATGTCATTCAGAACCACGACATCCGTGCGATGAATGTCAACCTGGTGGCAATGCATTCAAGGCAAAGCCAGTATCATAATCTGCCGCGGCATGATTACAGTTCTTGTCTGACTTGCTCGGTAAACAAACAGGGATGCTCTTTCATACAGGAGGCCCTTCACCGTCAGATGGATCTTCGATGGATCCAGGACTACCATGATAGGAATCCCTATTAGATCAACATGGTTCAAGTCTTCGACATTCGCTTGATGAATACCAACTTGGTAGAGTTGCATGCTGAGCAGGTCCGAATCGGATTCCTGGTCTCACATAATTATCACAGCTGTAAAGCGGGTTGCGAAAATGATCAGGGATGTGCCCTTGTCCAGGAGGCACTTCAACACCTGTTAAATCATTGGTGGATGCCAATCTACATGGATGAAGATACTCAGCAAATTAGTATCGATAACAGGAATCCCACTCGGCGTCAAAGTCAGGATGTCCGATCCGTGGAAGCTAACGTAGTGAGGTTACATTGTATTCAAAGTAGGCGTGGCCAGGTGCCACCACACAATTATGAACGCTGTGGAGTCTGTTCGGAAAGTAACCAAGGGTGCTACCTTGTGCGAGCTGTAACGCCCGTATTTAATTAATTATTTAATTAAATGTTATTGAGTATTTTTCCGTATATTTGTTGAATATGCTGAATATGTGGTTTAATGCTAGTAAGTATTAATCGGGTAATTATTCGATTTAGTCGGGAGAAATTAATATTAGAAATAATATTTTTTCCGTAGAATATTAATTAATTCAATTGGGTTAAAGTGGCGTGTGAGAAATACCAAGTGGCAGTATCATATAGTAAGCCCATTAAGAAATTAGTAGGCCCATTATTATTAAATTAGGTTATAATATTAGGTTATAATTAAAGGAAATAAAAAGAAAGTGGCAGTAAGAAAGAAGTAACAATATGAGAGAGGAAGTTACAGAAAGTGCACGAGAGTTTGGAAACGGCGGTTGGAGAGGAGAGAACACGAGAGATTGCCGGAAAAAGCTTTGGTGTCGATCGAAAATTTGGGCTACCTTCAATCCAAGGTAAGGGTGGGGTTCGAATTTTATAACCAGGTATATGATAATTGATACGTGGGATTGGGATTTATATAATTTTCTACTGAATGTGTTGAAGTGTATTGATGAATTGGTTTTATTTTTGTGGAACTTGATGTTCTGTGGCATGATAATCGTAATCGATGTTGTGAACTGAAAACTGGTATTGAGCATTGATATTTCTGGGTTCGAAATATATATATATATATATATATATATGCACTGGTTGTGTAAAAAAAAATAAAAATAAAAATAAAATAAAATAAAAATAATATAGGGGGTGGCGCCCGCCACCCCTGTGTGCCAAGGATTGTGTGGCGCAAGCCACCTAAGTATAGTGTGGCGCAAGCCACCTTCTAGTAAGGGGGGAAATGTGGCGCCAGCCACATCCTGAAGGGGAATAAAAAGAAAAAAATTAGTGGCACAAGCCACTTTAATTCATGTGAGTGTGGTTTTGTGAAATATTACATTTAATTAATATTTTAATAAGTACTACATGTGTGTGTGTGTTGGAAAATTAACTTGTTAGCAGAATTAATTAGAATTAGGACCAGTAAAATTAACTTTAGCAGGAAAGTAACAACAAGCATGAAATAGCAGTAGCAGGTTTTGTTTTGTTAGCAGAAAATGAGAAAATAGCAGTAGCAGGCTTTTGACAGAAATGAGATTTTTGCATCAGAGTTGAATTTCGTTGACAGTATAATTGATAACGTAATTGTGCTTGTATTAGTAAGTTAAAAATTATCAGCATCAGTAAAATTAACTAGTAGTAATAGTAGTGTGTAAAACAGTACCAATTTAGCCGACTTAGCCGAGTTAAGAGGAAAAATTAGTTGTCCGGAATTAGTCGAAATTTGTCAAGGTAGTTCGTATAAATTAGTAGGTAATTTTGGTTGGTTTATTTTGTTGAAATCATGATGAATACATGGATTTGTAGATACAGCTGAGTAAGTTGCTTTGTCCCGACTTATGGGCATATTTAAGTTGCCGGCCTTTGGCAAATGTTGATTTGCTGTTGTTGTTAAGTTGCAGGCCTTTGGCCAATGTTGATTTGCTGTTGTTGTTAAGTTGCAGGCCTTTGGCCAGTGTTGAGTTGAAATTGTTGTTAAGTTGCAGTTGTGTTGTTGTTGTGTTGTTGTTGAATAAGTTGATGTTGTGGTTGTTGTCGCATGCATAGCATAGCATTATTAAGTTGGCCTGGATTGGAAAAATTATTAAGTTGGTCTGGATTGGCAAAAAGTTGAAGTTGAAGGCTTATGCCTTGTTGATGCCCGACAAACTGGCTCTTTCTAAGTTGGGAGTTTTGCTCCAATGGTACCACATGCATACGCATAGTTGAGTTACATTATTATGTTGATAAAGTTGTTGTTGTATTACGTTGATAAAGTTGTTGTTGTATTATGTTGATGAAGTTGTTGTTGTATTATGTTGATAAAGTTGTTGTTGTATTATGCTGATAAAGTTGTTGTTGAGTCGTTGATGATTGCTATTTGTTGTTGTCGTAAAGTAGTGAAATTGTATGATTCTAGTCGAATGTATTGATTATCATACTCTTGTTTATATTATTCGATATCTCACCCCTTCTGTTTGAATGTTACCCCTATGTTGGTAACGTGCAGGTTAGCAAAGATGAAGGTCGTTTATCCTTACTAGTTTGAGTCGGTGATGTCGCTCTGATACGTAACACTCGGGGGATGGACGCTTGTTGTTTATTGTTGGATATGTTTTATGTTGCTGAGTTTTTAAGTTGAATTTATTAAGAATTATATTGTTTTGAAGTTGTTTTAGTCGAACAAAAATGTTAAGTGAATCAAAGTTGAATATTTATATCTTGAAGTCGGTTTGCTTCGAAAAGAAGATATATATGAAATTGTTGTTATCGGTTCATCCGATCAAAGTGTTATGTATCTGTTCATATGAAATTAATGTTAAGTTGTTTTTAAGATCAAAGTGTAGCATCCTATTGAATGTTGAAATTTTATAACTCTGATTTTACTATTATCCGCCGGGTAGAAATAGGGTGTTACATTAGTGGTATCAGAGAGGTCGGTCTGTCCGGCCAAGTTGTCTAATGTCGTTTATCCCTTAGTACGTGACAAGTGTGTGGAACACTGTCGGTACTTGTTTGTTTTCCTAATCGATGGTATGCAGGAGTTGGTTTGAAACAAGTGGGGGAGAAGTTTACTTCTCAGAGATGTTTGTAGTATGTGAAGTTGGTTCGAAGTGATATCGCTTACAGGAGTGCAAGTGTTGTCGGAATTGTGTTGTTGCGAATCGACGAGAGTATGGACCCATGATTTTATCCGTCGGTCTAGTTGAGACATTTTGAAGGAAGACGAGTCAGTATGATTGATGTTTGCTTCTCGGAGAAGAGAGGGCAATGTGACGAATAGTGATATGCAAGTGGAGTATATCTGGAGTGAAGTCAGATGACTTCCAGAGTTGGGTGAAAAGCAAGGATAGTTGGAAGAGTTTGGAAGCAAGAGAAAGAGGTAGAACTCATGTTCACCAATTTCAGTTTTTATTTCCGTATTTATGGGACAGCCTTCAGTAAAAAAGGCATAACTTTCTACTCGTAACTCCGATGAAAGCGATTCTGGACTTTTCGGAAAGTTTACGAAATTCCCTACAGTTTGCATATAAATTTTGTCTTCGGTATGTTTTGAGGAGAGAGAAAGATGCATTTGAATAGTTGGGTCTGATGCGGATTTTGTTTGGTGGAAGTTTGTATACGGGATTTCTTGACCAGTCCCATTGCAAAGACGATAACTTTTTACTCGTAATTCAGATTTGAGCGATTCTTGAAGTTCTAGAATCTACACGAAATTCCCTTCATTTTGGAATATAATTTTGTGTCTGGGAGGTCTATATTGAAGAAGATAATCGTGTTTGAAGTTGGACAATTCCTGCTGAAAATAGTAAGATGAAGTCAAGTATGAAATGTTTAGTAATAAGAAGAAGAATATCGGAGAAGCACATGGAAGTGCGGCGTATGATAGTTGAGAATGATTAAAGTATAGAAATCCTTGAGGATTGTTAAATAGTAAAGTGGATTGTGTGTTGTTGGCGGGATGTGTCGGCATGAGTCGGAAATTTTTGGACGTTATATCACCAACCGATGATGAAAGGGTATTGTTGAGATTGTGATTGGAATGAGAATCAAGTGTGAAACTATACAGATCATCGAAGTTGTGAGATTAAAAAGAAAGACAAAGGATTGGTTAGGGTTGTCAAAAGTTTTGGACTTGGATAAATGTTTCGATTGAAGTGGGCCGATTTGGATTGTACTTGATGTATCAGAAGAATATTCAATAATTAGGTTGTGCAACAAGTGTGTATAAGAATATATGTGTTGGGTTTTGTGCGTTCTTGGAAATAAGGAAATTAAGAAAAACATTTGTAAGCCTTAGAGAAATGGTAGAGCAGTATGCTTAGATAACTTTGAGCACGAGGAAGAAGGCGCTATTTTAGTTGGATGATGATGATTTATGCCACCATTATGGTTGCCGGCTGTCTATTGACAAATTGAGGAACTGATCACCCTTAATCTCTTGTTGATAGTAGACGGAATCATGTGGATGGAGTAGACGTGTCTTGCCAACTAGAATAGTATGCACAGTGAATTGTTGGAGTTGAGCCAAGTGCTTATGAATTGTTTGAGTTGTCGATGCAGATTCCTATATAGGAAATGAGGCGGAATTGAGGATGTTAGTATGAGGTTGCGGGTTGATCAATGAGTAGTATAGAAACTCACAGTTGTATTCGGATGACTTGGATTTTGATTTGTGATGAATCGAGAATCCGATTGACATGAGACTTGAAACACTATAAAGATGACTCAAGGAGGAAGTAAATGGTAATGTAAGACTATGATTTGACCAAGGATGTCGGATCGATAAGGGTTGTGGCTGGTATGCCTTAATGTGTATATCGGAAACACGAATTGTATTTTACATACTTGTTCAGATAATGTTATACCTGGTGTTCGTTATGGATGTTCTGATCTGCTATGAAATCAGGAGGAAGGCGCGTAGAGTATTTGAGAGTTGAGTTGCAAGTATTGAAAGAAGTGAAGCTATATACTGAGTTAGCAAGGTGTGAATTATGATTTGTAAAGATGAAGTTGAGTGGGTGTGTTAATTCGGATGAGGAATTTTGGGAGAATTGTGCTAGTATGAGTAGGACTTGATGAATTAGTTGGTTTGATTGGTTTGGTTAATATGCCATGTTAAGTGTAGGTTATTGAGGCTAAATCTATGGCTATTGGGTGTTAAGCTCTGTTTGGAAGATGATTTTTCTTGTTGAGATTAATTGGATACATGTATCCTTATGCTGTGGTAATATTGTCATGCGTTGAGATAAATTTTGATGATGTGTTAGTACAAGGTGGTTAAGTTGTAGCTTATGTTGACGATAATTGGGAATTCTTGAAAGTATCTATCCTATTCAAGATTTAGAGTTGGCTGCAGTTGTAGTTGTGTTTGATATTCGGAGGTATTATTTACGGATCTATGTTCGAAGTGGTCAGTCATCAAAGTGTAGAAGCCTGTTTGGTTTGAATTTCCGATGAGTTAAGTCGAAAGCCTTTTCTTATATCTGCTTTGATGGTCGGAGATTGATGTGAACTTGGTAGATTTGATGGTTGCAATTAATCAGAGTGCGCAGCGAAAGCGTGGCATAGCGCAATTGGTTCTTATGTGGGTAACCACGATGTCGGTAGTTTGATTATGTTGGTGTTGTGCTTTGGGCTTTGTGCTCTTATCCTTGTTGTTGCCTCGTTACCTAAGGTGACGGTTCGAGTGCGAGTACCTATTTCCTATGATGAGAATTAGGGGAGTGTTGCCTTCGGAGATGGTAACGTTTGTGTTGTGTTCTTAACTTGGCTATTCTTTGTGTCTTGAGTTAGTTGTTGGGTGCGTTGTGTGAGCCTTGTTTCGTGTTGTTGTTGTCGTTGATGTGATGTATTGTTGTTTGGTGTTAGACGTGGGGTTTCCTTTTAGGGCAGGGAAGTTGATTTGTTAGCTGAGATAACGTAATTGGAGTGTGGTGCGTCGAGTGAATTTTCGAGGCCGAAAATATTCTAAGTGGGGGAGAGTTGTAACGCCCGTATTTAATTAATTATTTAATTAAATGTTATTGAGTATTTTTCCGTATATTTGTTGAATATGCTGAATATGTGGTTTGATGCTAGTAAGTATTAATTGGGTAATTAGTCGATTTAGTCGGGAGAAATTAATATTAGAAATAATATTTTTGCCGTAGAATATTAATTAATCCAGTTGGGTTAAAGTGGCGTGTGAGAAATACCAAGTGGCAGTATCATATAGTAAGCCCATTAAGAAATTAGTAGGACCATTATTATTAAATTAGGTTATAATATTAGGTTATAATTAAAGGAAATAAAAAGAAAGTGGCAGTAAGAAAGAAGTAACAGTACGAGAGAGGAAGTTATAGAAAGTGCACGAGAGTTTGGAAACGACGGTTGGAGAGGAGAGAACACGAGAGATTGCCGGAAAAAGCTTTGGTGTCGACCGAAAATTCGGGCTACCTTCAATCCAAGGTAAGGGTGGGGTTCGAATTTTATAACCGGGTATATGATAATTGATACGTGGGATTGGGATTTATATAGTTTTCTACTGAATGTGTTGAAGTGTATTGATGAATTAGTTTTATTTTTGTGGAACTTGATGTTCTGTGGCATGATAATCGTAATCGATGTTGTGAACTGAAAACTTGTATTGAGCATGGAGATTTCTGGGTTCGATATATATATATATATATATATATGCACTAGTTGTGTAAAAAAAAAAAAAAATAATAATATAGGGGGTGGCGCCCGCCACCCCTGTGTGCCAAGGATTGTGTGGCGCAAGCCACCTAAGTATAGTGTGGCGCAAGCCACCTTCTAGTAAGGGGGAAATGTGGCGCGAGCCACATCCTGAAGGGGAATAAAAAGAAAAAAATTAGTGGCACAAGCCACTTTAATTCATGTAAGTGTGGTTTTGTGAAATATTACATTTAATTAATACTTTAATAAGTACTACTTGTGTGTGTGTTGGAAAATTAACTTGTTAGCAGAATTAATTAGAATTAGGACCAGTAAAATTAACATTAGCAGGAAAGTAACAGCAAGCATGAAATAGCAGTAGCAGGTTTTGTTTTGTTAGCAGAAAATGAGAAAATAGCAGTAGCAGGCTTTTGACAGGAAATGAGATTTTTGCATCAGAGTTGAATTTCGTTGACAGTATAATTGATAACGTAATTGTGCTTGTATTAGTAAGTTAAAAATTATCAGCATCAGTAAAATTAACTAGTAGGAATAGTAGTGTGTAAAACAGTACCGATTTAGCCGACTTAGCCGAGTTAAGCGGAAAAATTAGTTGTCCGGAATTAGTCGAAATTTGTCAAGGTAGTTCGTATAAATTAGTAGGTAATTTTGGTTGGTTTATTTTGTTGAAATCATGATGAATACATGGATTTGTAGGTACAGCTGAGTAAGTTTCTTTGTCCCGATTTATGGGCATATTTAAGTTGCAGGCCTTTGGCAAATGTTGATTTGCTGTTGTTGTTAAGTTGCAGGCCTTTGGCCAATGTTGATTTGTTGTTGTTGTTAAGTTGCAGGCCTTTGGCTAGTGTTGAGTTGAAATTGTTGTTAAGTTGCAGTTGTGTTGTTGTTGTGTTGTTGTTGAATAAGTTGATGTTGTGGTTGTTGTCGCATGCATAGCATAGCATTATTAAGTTGGACTGGATTGGAAAAATTATTAAGTTGGCCTGGATTGGCAAAAAGTTGAAGTTGAAGGCTTATGCCTTGTTGATGCCTGACAAACTGGCACTTTCTAAGTTGGGAGTTTTGCTCCAATGGTACCACATGCATACGCATAGTTGAGTTGCATTATTATGTTGATAAAGTTGTTGTTGTATTACGTTGATAAAGTTGTTGTTGTATTATGTTGATGAAGTTGTTGTTGTATTATGTTGATAAAGTTGTTGTTGTATTATGCTGATAAAGTTGTTGTTGAGTCGTTGATGATTGTTGTTTGTTGTTGTCGTAAAGTAGTGAAATTGTATGATTCTAGTCTAATGTATTGATTATCATACTCTTGTTTATATTATTCGATATCTCACCCCTTCTGTTTGAATGTTACCCCTATGTTGGTAACGTGCAGGTTAGCAAAGATGAAGGTCATTTATCCTTACTAGTTTGAGTCGGTGATGTCGCTCCGATACGTAACACTCGGGGGATGGACGCTTGTTGTTTATTGTTGAATATGTTTTATGTTGCTGAATATTTAAGTTGAATTTATTAAGAATTATGTTGTTTTGAAGTTGTTTTAGTCGAACAAAAATGTTAAGTGAATCAAAGTTGAATATTTATATCTTGAAGTCAGTTTGCTTCGAAAAGAAGATATATATGAAATTGTTGTTATCGGTTCATCCGATCAAAGTGTTATGTATCTGTTCATATGAAATTAATGTTAAGTTATTTTTAAGATCAAAGTGTAGCATCCTATTGAATGTTGAAATTTTATAACTCTGATTTTACTATTATCCGCCGGGTAGAAATGGGATGTTACACGAGCAGCTCTCCAGGGGCAGGTAGATCGTGGAGAGATTCGCCCATATCCAGGTTCCAGACCCATCAATTGGTCGCCGAACTACCTTGCCAATCAAATTGAGGACGTTGTCGTCATCTCTGATCATCAGAGGACGAAGAATGTTTTTTCCATTATCCCTCTGCTTGACGAATCAAGAATTCCCAACCGGGAACAGATCGAGATTACGTACGATGGTCAGAAAAACCAGAAGGTTCCCATAGTCATCTATCTGCCGGGACCACTACCGTATGAATCAGCTAAGGTAATCCCTTACAAATACGGTGCAACGATAATTGAAAATGGAAAGGAAATTCCATTACCCTCCGTCGTGAATATTGCAGACATCAGTCGTGTAACACGGAGTGGTAGAATCTTCAACAGAGGAGTTGGAGAGTCCAACAAAGAAAAGGAACTTTAGACAGAAGCTCCCGATCCATCAGTCGGTCAATCCAGTAATCCCGACCTTTCGAAAAACAATGATGAGATGCTGAAGCTCATCCAAAGGAGTGAATACAACATTGTTGATCAACTGTTACAAACTCCTTCAAAGATCTCGGTATTATCACTGTTACTCAATTCAGAAGCGCACCGGGAGGCTCTACAGAAAGTCTTGGAGCAAGCCTTTGTGGAACAGGATGTAACCATCAGACAGTTCGATGGTATTGTCTCTAACATCACTTCTTGCAATAACTTGGGATTTAGTGATGAGGAATTACCAGAAGAGGGTTGTCGTCATAACATGGCGCTCAATATTACAGTCAACTGCCAGGACGATGCTTTAGCCAGCGTACTGGTAGACACAGGGTCAGCCCTGAATGTTATGCCGAAGTTCACTTTGATGCAATTGTCATTCAAAGGCCCTCCGATGAGAACCACCGAGGTCGTCGTCGAAGCGTTCGACGGATCCAGAAAAACGGTTATCGGCGAAGTTGACCTTCCCATAACTATTGGTCCTCACACTTTCCAAGTCACCTTCCAGGTCATGGACATCCGGGCAACGTACAGTTGTTTATTAGGAAGACCTTGGATACATCAGGCTGGAGTGGTCACTTCAACCTTCCACCAAAATCTAAAGTTCGTCCAGAACGGCCAACTCATCACAGTCTGTGGGGAACAGGCCTTGCTCGTCAGCAATTTATCGTCATCCACTTATGTAGAACTAGAAGGGATAATCGGAACCCAGTTCCAAGCGCTTTTGCTACACAAGGACGATCAATTCGGAGGAGGAACTTCGATTTCCTCATACAAAGATGCTATTAAAGCGGTCGAGAGTACCGATACAACAGCATGGGGACAGCTTGTCATTCCTACTAGCAATACAACAAAGAAGGGTCTTGGTTTTTCTGCAACCTGTACCCGGACAGCTGCTAACGATGAAAGTCTTCATCCCATTCAGAACTTCTTTCACAGTGGAGGGTTCCTTCACCCAGTGCCTCAGGCAATCCATGCTATCAATGAGGAGGATTCCTCCGACATGGATGAAGAATGGAAGTCCTATCTTAACGAGGACGGTTATATGTCTCAGGAAGAGGTGCCTACGCCATTTTGCTATCCCGCATAGAGTCCGAGATTTATACCACGGTTAGATGTCGAAATGATATACGGAGGTTGTGATCCGGAAGGATGTCGTGCTCCGCCAAATTCATTAGAGGAGGACACTCTGATGAAAGACAACTTTGACCATAATTACTATGGCCTGATGGATGGCCTGCCAATGTGGCAGCCTTACCCAGGAAACTTGGGGCCAGAAAGTCAGCCGAGTAATGAAACTCAGCCGAGCAACATTGAACAGAATACCTGTGTCCCCACCATGTCATGGGATCAACACTCAGGTCATTCAGAAACTACTCAGTACGACGATGAATTTGCAACGTTTGCAGGACTAGAATTCATTAATTATGCTTTTCCCGAGGTCAACGTCATCGAGAGAGATGACCCCTCCAGTTCCAGAAAAGGTTTGGACACCTTGGGACAACCGAGTGGGAAATACGACTATATGGTCAAGTACACTGCTCCAGATAGCTCTCGTATCAGGCTCGAAGATATCCAGCCAACTGGATGGGGAGATACAGCTGAGAGTAGAAATGCTATGCAAAATACAACTGAGGAATCCTCCTACGATAATTCTGCCTGGGAGATAGATTCCAATGATCCTGCTCTACCAGAAATCAGCGTCATTTCTGAAGACAAATCGAGGAAGGTACCAGACTTTGTGATTCACCGAGGAGTTCGCCGCCAATGGGTTGCTGTCGATGTTCCGAAGATTGTCCATAAGTCAAAGTAATTGCCATCTTTAACCTTTCATCCTGCCCAGGTTAAACAGATGTTTTGATAGGGCTCGGTTTCTATAAATTTTCCCTCTTCGCTTCGCCCAAAGTGATAGAGTTTTGTTTTATAGGGCTGTAGTTTCTAGAATCGACTTGTTCATTAATAAAATAACGTCGTTCTGTAATTTCCGCATTAATTGTTGTTTTCTCTTTTTGTTTTTTCTCAGAAAATGGTAATCCTAAAAAACAATTCAATAATAAAAACAAGCAGTAATAAGAAAAATACACTGCACACTTTTGCATTCTCTCTATCTCTTCTAAACACGAATCATCACGTCATGCAGATTGCTTGTTTTAAACCCCGTTGAAACATACGATCCGATGCCTTCTCCCAACTTTGAGTTCCCAATATTTGGGGCTGAAGAAGAAGTTGACAACGAAATTCCAGAAGAGATCTCCCGATTACTTAGACCAGAGGAAATGTCCATTGAACCTCACAAAGAGCCGTTGGAAACGGTCAACATGGGTTCAAAAAAAGAGAGAAAAGAAATCAGGATTGGGGCACTGCTCAGTCCAACTGCCAAAGAGAGTTTGACAAAGCTTCTCAGAGAATTTCCCGATGTATTTGCTTGGTCCTATCAGGACATGCCAAGGTTGGATACCAGCAACTTAGAACATCACTTACCATTAAGATCGGAATGTCCGCCAGTAAAGCAGAGGTTGAGACGCACTCACCCAGACATGGCCATCAAAATCAAAGAGGAGGTACAGAAACAGATTGACGCGGGTTTCCTCGCTACATCTGAATATCCTCAATGGTTAGCCAATATCGTACATGTTCCGAAAAAGGACGGAAAGGTCAGAATGTGTGTCGACTACAGGGATTTGAACAAGGCAAGTCCAAAGGACGACTTTCCTTTACCACACATTGACATGCTGGTTGACAGTACAGCAAAGTTCAAAGTTTTCTCCTTCATGGATGGATTCTCAGGCTATAATCAGATCAAGATGGCGCTGAAAGACATGGAGAAAACTTCGTTCATTACCCCATAGGGTACCTTTTATTATAAGGTAATGTCGTTCGGTTTGAAGAACGCCGGGGCAACCTATCAAAGGAGGAGCATGATACACAAAGAAATCGAGGTATATGTCGATGACATGATTGCCAAATCTAAAACAGAGGAGGAGCATGTGACCCACTTGTCGAAACTATTCGAGCGTCTGAGAAAGTACAAACTCTGTTTGAATCCCAACAAATGCACCTTCGGTGTCCGTTCAGGGAAACTTTTAGGGTTCATCGTCTGCCAGAAAGGAATTGAGGTTGATCCTGACAAGGTCAAGGCCATTCAAGAAATGCCTTCTCCGAAAACTGAAAAACAAGTCAGAGGGTTCCTGGGACGTTTGAACTACATCTCCAGATTTATATTCCTCATGACTGCCACATGTGCGCCGATTTTCAAATTACTCAAAAAGAACCAGGATTACGTTTGGACAGAAGATTGCCAAACTGCCTTCGACAGTATTAAGGAATATCTGTTGAATCCTCCGATTCTATCACCTCTAGTGGATGGAAGACCACTGATCATCTACCTCACAGTCTTGGAAGACTCAATGGGGTGTGTACTTGGCCAACAAGACGAAATCAAAAGGAAAGAGTCTGCCATTTACTATCTAAGCAAGAAGTTCACCGACTGTGAAACTTGGTACACGATGCTCGAGAAAACTTGCTGTGCTTTGGCTTGGGCAGCCAAACGTCTTCGTCAGTACATGATTCGTCACACTACTTGGTTGGTCTCTGAAATGGATCCAATAAAGTATGTATTTGAAAAACCTGCTCTCACGGGAAGGATTGCCCGTTGGCAGATGTTGTTATCAGAATATGACATAGAGTACCATGCTCAGAAAGCTGTTAAGGGGAGTATTTTAGCCGATCATTTGGCTCATCAACCGATTGACGATCGAGAATTAATCGGGTTTGACTTCCCAGACGAAGATGTCATGTATCTAAAAATGAAAGACTGCGATGAACCGCTGCCCAGTGAAGGGCCAGAACCAGGTTCCCAATGGGGACTAATTTTTCACGGAGCAGTCAATCATTACGGAAACGGAATTGGGGAAATCATTGTTACCCCTTAGGGTACCCACAATCCTTTCACCGTCAGACTTACGTTCAAGTGTACAAACAACGAGGCCGAATACGAAGCTTGTATCATGGGTCTCGAGGAAGCAATTGATTTAAGGATAAAAAACTTGGACGTATACGACGACTCAACCCTGGTTATCAATCAGATAAAAGGAGATTGGAACACATACCAATCAGGATTGATTCCTTACAAAGACTATGCAAGAAGGTTGTTACCTTTCTTCAATAGAATTGGGTTTAATCACATCACTCGTGATGAGAATCACATGGCTGATGCATTAGCCACACTCTCTCCCATGATTAGTGTAGATCAATGGAATGACATACCTAAGATCGACGTAATACGCCTTGAACGGCCCGTTTACATCTTCACGATTGAAGCAGTCATAGACGACAAACCTTGGTATCACGGTATCAAATGCTTCCTTAAAAAACAAGAGTACCCACCTGGGGCACTAAGGAAGGACAGAAAAACCCTCATAAGACTGGCTGGCAGTTTCTTCCTGAGTGGTGATACCCTCTATAAGAGGAATTTTGACTTGGTTTTGCTTCGATGCGTCGACAGACCAGAGGCAGACATGCTGATAAAAGAAATTCACGAAGGGTCCTTTGGCATTCATTCCAACGCACACACAATGGCGAGAAAAATTCTAAGAGCAGGGTACTATTGGTTGACAATGGAATCCAACTGCTACAAGTACATGAGGAGGTGTCACAAGTGTCAGATATACTCCGACAAAATTCATGTACCGCCAACGCATCTCAAAGTTCTTTCTTTCCCATGGCCTTATTCCATATGGGGAATCGACATGATTGGCTTGATTGAGCCTAAGGCTTCAAACGGACATCGGTTTATCCTGGTAGCCATTGATTACTTCACCAAGTGGGTCGAAGCAGCGTCGTACGCTAATGTAACCCGACAAGTGGTGGTCCGATTTATCAAAAACAATATCATCTGTTGTTATGGTGTTCCAAACCAGATCATTACTGATAATGGATCTAACTTGAACAATAAGCTGATGACAGAGTTGTGCGCAGAGTTCAAGATTGAACACCATAACTCATCTTCCTACCGACCCAAGATGAACGGAGCGGTAGAAGTGGCTAACAAGAACATCAAGAAGATTGTTCAAAAGATGGTTGTAACCTACAAAGATTGGCACGAGATGCTACCCTTGGATCTTCACGGTTATCGAACATCTGTCCGCACTTCAACAGGGGCAACCCCTTTCTCTCTAGTATATGGCATGGAAGCAGTGCTCCCCATAGAAGTAGAAATCCCATCAATACGGGTATTGATGGAAGCTAAGCTGACAGAAGCTGAATGGTGTCAAAGTCGACACGACGAACTGAATCTGATCGAAGAGAAACGGATAACGGCTCTATGCCACAGTCAGTTGTATCAGTAAAGAATGAAGAGGGCGTTCCACAAAAAGGTCCGACCTCGCGTCTTCAGGAAAGGAGACCTTGTGCTCAAGAAGATACAATCATTTCTCACTGATTCTCGGGGCAAATGGACTCCGAATTATGACGGCCCCTACGTGGTCACGAAAGCTTTCTCAGGCGGCGCCTTGAGACTTGCAACCATGGACGGAGAGGAATTTTCCTACCCCACGAATGTTGATGTAGTCAAGAAATACTTTGCCTAAAAAAAACGTCTCGGTGGATTGAAAACCCGAAAGGGCGGTCCAGGCAAAAGTTAGAGACAAAATAAAAAAAAATCATCCCGGTGGATTGGAAACATCACAGTACAATCCAGGTAAAAGTTAGGGATAATGGCAAGTAACTATGTTCAACAGAGGCAAGTCCCTCAGCAGCAGTTACACCATCCATCGGAGGAAAACTCCAGTCAAGGTCATCTTCGACAGAAGCTCAGGATGTCCCGAATTTAAAGTTGGTAGAAGGATAGTGGTCGTTATGTTTCAACGTAGCCCTTTTTCCCTGTAAATTACCATTTTCTAGCTTTGTATATACACTTTGGAATCACACGTTTGGCTGATCTCCATCTTATCAATAAAATTTGAGCTCTTGTGCTTTTGTTTGTAATTCTCATTTGTTTTTGCTTTACAGAATGACATTTTAACATGCTCAACGATTCTTGAAATAAAACAAAAATGAATTTACTTGTAAAACTTTTTCTGCTTTTAAAATAAAGATGGCAATTTCTTTTGACTATTGAACATCAAAAGAGCATCAACCGCTTCTCCAGAAGTAAGCGAACTTCAAAGTGCAGAATCAAAGTACTCCTTCTACGCCAGTGCGCCTGAATGAAGGATCAACAGTGTCAGATGCAACTAATCCATCTGACATCTTCGACAGAGTCTTTATCTCCTAATCCCGATTAATGGTATTCCCCACAGGGATTATCTCTCCTAAGCAAGGCAGAATCGCTATCGTGAATAAGTGATACTTTACATCTCCCACTGAGGCCGAGTATCCCGTCATGTTCATCCGTTAGTCTGTATGTCGCGTTAGTTCTGTCAGCATAAACATACATACATCATGCATTATTGATTTGCATTCGCATTCGCATTGCATCATTGTCACTCTAGTCGGTCTTATCCCCTAATGATAAAAGTCATCTCAATCGAGTTGTCGTTTCTTTCCTCGTCGGGAAATGCTGCGTCTGAACAATCTCTCTCTTCCAAATTATTTCTGGATGGAAGTTGGCTCCTCGACCACTTTGATAACTTGAACCTCTGAAAAACCAGAGAACCTTCAGTCAACATCACTCTTCGCCATTGAAGATGATATCCTTGCTTTCCCGGATTAAGGAAAATCCCGATAGAAAGCCCCTTAATCACAGATTCAGTGGTACAGCAGTTTTTCTCCGAAAAAACCACTGATGGAAAGGTCATCGGCACCTCAAAATTGGATCCCATCATATGGCATTTCTCCGAGAAGATCCCGAGAAAAGTATGATGTAATATCCCCAAGCGTGAAAGCAGTTTCTCAAGGGACTCGTATTCCCCAAATAGAGTCAACAAATGGCATCTCCAACAGAGAAGTTTGTACACCTCTACAACTCAGACGATTGGGTTCCCCAGCAAGTCTGGCATCGAAACTTTTTCCATCAAATGGCATCTCCCCAGGAAAATTCGGTGAGATGTTTAAGGAAAACCGCTACGCATAGCGTCCCTTGTCAATTAAGTTTATTCACAAAAGAAACTAAGACTAGTTCCTTGGTAGGAAACCAGGATCAAGGGGAAGTTTAAATCAGAAACTAAGACCAGTTCCTTGGTAGGAAACCAGGATCGAGGGGAGGTTTATTTCAAAAGAAAACTGAGACCAGTTCCTTGGCTGAAGACCAGGATCGAGGGGAGGTTTACCTTTTCTAAGTATCATTGCTTAGCGAAAGAAGATGAATGCGTGAATTACCATTCATAAACGCCTTCAAAATTTCGGATATTCCGATATTTAATCCTCTTGCACCCCGAATGCCCGAACACCTTCGTCATTCGCACCTTCGGGTCCAAGAAGATTAAATAGGGGCATCTGTCATACCCCAAATTTTAACCACTAAGATTCCCATCATTGTGTAAATCCTCATCACAATATGGATGTACCTTTATGCCTCATCAATCTCCTCAAGGAATTATTGAGCATTCACCACAATCAAAATTAGGGTTTCAAGCCCACTCTGAGCTCTTAGACAAATGATCAATCAAGAAATGACATGATCTTCAACTTGTCTAACCTCTCAAACATCCAAAATGGATCAATAAGACTCCCACTTCAAGGATTCAGCACAAGGTTGCTCCCTTCTAGATGGATCAAGCTTCAAGATCGACAGTGTCACCAAATTAGGGTTTTGGTCGACCAGGGCCTCCAGATGGAAATTTTCATCTGGGCATAAGCCAAAGATCCAAAACATAACCTAATATGCTCCATGGAACCTCATAAACCCAATCATTAAGTCAATCGTGCCTCAGGGGATGCATTCATCAAAAATCAGGAATTAGGGTTTCTTGACCTAATTCACCCCTAAGTTGACTTTTGGGACAAATCATGAACCAAGACCTCAAGACATGATTTAAGGGTCTCTAGTATACCATATTGATCCATTTGGAACAATGTATTGATTCAAGAAGCTTGAGCAACAAGTCTCAATCTCATCAGTACCACAATTAGGGTTTCGCGAGAAAAGTCAACTGTAACTTTGACTTTTAACCAAGACATGCTCCCAAGCCCTAAGACATGATTCAACATACCCTATAACATCCATGGAACATGTCCATCAAGTTTTATTTAGGTCAAGGACATAATTTCCTGAAGAATTGCACAGTTTGGAATTCATTTGACAAAAAGTCAACTATGCACAAAAGTCAACTTTGACTTTTTGAGATTTTTCACAAAAATGGATTTTTAACCCTAAAATGATGTTAATGTATGATTTGAATCATCATTCATCAAGAAAAATCAAAGAAAATGGGATAACTTGTAAAAGGGGTAACCATAAAAACTTAGAAAATTTTCTAAGTTATGAAAAAAAGTGACAAAGGTACCAACTTTGGAGGATCATAACTCCTAAACCACAATGCCATTTTTTTCCATCCAAAGCTTGATTTGTAGATCTCATTTCCCTCTACAAAAGCTTCATACTGACCTATGTCCAAATTCCTCATGGATTTTGAGTTATGGAGTGATCAAAATCAAGAAAAGTCACTTTGTTCCAACACTTGGTGAAAATTTCACTAAGTCAGATTTTGCCTTACTTTTTTCTAAATGTAGGGACATTTTTCACTTGGATCCAAAAAGTATCAAAACCAAATATGATCAAACAGTTGTTGTATCATATAAGAGCTTTCAAAAATGGCCAAGAACATCACCAAATTCAACTTGAGCCATGAGATATGACATTGGCAAGTTGCCTTGCTGAAATCTGCCAAGGCAAGGCAGATTTTTGTACTTTTGGTCGATTTGCCAAAATCAGCCAATTCCAAGCCTTGCCATCACTTTGGACACATCTGAGGATTGAATCTAAAGGGGACAATCACTGAGCCAAGCCTCCAAAGTCCTTGGAACAAGAAATATCATGCTAAACCTAGAATTGCCCAAAATAGGGACAAGACTCCAATTTTGGATTGGAGCATTCAATGGAAGCACCAAGGTGGCATGGACTGAGCCATTAGCAACTGAATTCAGTCAAGACTTATCCAAGACCAAGGGGACCAGCAGCCTCTGTCCTAACCTCTAGTCAATGGCTAGAGGAGACTTGGATTTTCATTTGCCAACATTGGCCAAACCTACTCAGCAGTTGCCATTCACTATTCCTTGCAAAACAAACTTGATATACTATAAATAGAGCTCAATTGTGATCAGTTTAAGTACACCAAAGGCATACAACACTTGCCTTTCTCAAAATCCACGTCTCATTCTCAAAAATGCCTTTCTTAGCAAGTCACTATCGGGTTTTTCATTAGAGAGCAATTCCACTCAAACCAATCACACACATACCTCATATACATCATATGTAAGCTGTTCAAACACTTAAACAACATCTGGAATACTGATTTCTCAGAATCGCCAGTCAATTGCTCAAGGTTTTAACCAAGTTGCAGTTGAGATGCCATGAAGTGATCCAGCCAATTTCCATCAAGTCCAAGCATTCAAACACACTCCATAGGGTGTAGGGAAGCTGTTCAGATCATCACAATTCATTTGTAACACCTCCTACTCAGAAATCAATTTGCTCTTGCTGTCACGACCTAGAGGTAAACCTAAACTTGGTCATCTCTCAATCTATGCATATTTCCTCGCACAATACTTTTGCCAAATGTTCATAATCATGCATGGAATGTTTCCCCTCAAGTAATTGCTTTGTTTGAATCGTGTATCAAAAACCCCAGCCTTCATGCAGAATTTAGGGTTCTTGAGGATTTTTCGTGATTTCTTGTTTTATGCTTAATTTAAATGAAATTAATTGCCATAAACATGATCGTGAGGTTGAAACGAGTTGATTGGTATGTGGATTGCATGATATGATCAAGTATTTAGTGAGATTGGATAGAAAATGCAAGTATGGGCAAAACTGAAAAACGCGCGTGTTCTTCAGCTGTTCTTGGCACCATTTCTCTCAAATTCAAATATTTGAATTTTGTGATTTTATTTAATTGATTCAAAAATTAATTTCTCTCTGAGTTTTAATGATTTTGAGTTGATTCTTTTTTTAATAATTCACAAAAATGTTAAAATATTTTATTTTCCCAAAAAATCCCAAAAATATTATTTATTTCATATAATTGATATTTTTGCAAAGAATTAATATTTTAATTGTTTTTTGACATTTTGAATATTTTTTCCACCTTGATTTTGCAACTTTTAATGCCTTCTAATTATTTTGTAGGTCAATACTTAATTTTTGAAGCATTAATCCAAGATCACAATTTGTTTTCCATATGTTAAACAATTTTGATCATTTTAATTGAATTTTTATTCAATTAAAACACATTTTGAAAACAAATTAGGGTTTTTGATTAATTCAACCCTCATAAATCATTTTCAAAACACTTTGGGCCTCTATTAGTGTGTAAGACCCAACCCTTTGTAAATACAACCTTTTTGGGCCTCACTCATTGTATAAGTCCCGTTGTATTTCAAAAAGTTCAGCGCAATCATCGTCCGTTGAAAAACAAACTCTGGGCCTCTAATAGAGTGTAAGACCCAATTCCCTTTTAACCAAAACAACTTTGGGCCTCAGATATTGAATAAGCCCCTTTGCGCTAAAAGAAAATCTTGGCGCGATCGCCATTTTAAATGAAAAATCATCTGGGCCTACCCTCGTGTTATATGCCCCACTATTTTTCTTTAAACCTTTTGGGCCTCTTGAGAGATTGTAAGACCCATCCCTTTGTACAGAAAACAATTTTTGGGCCTCAGTCACTCGTATAAGTCCCTCTGTACAAATTCAACAGTGCGCTCACTGATAAAACCCTGGGCCTCTCCTTGAGCTGTAAGCCCCAAATCTTTCTTTTTCAAAGCACTTTCTCCTTTGATTTTGAAATATACGGTTGTTTTCAATCTTTCTTTGTTGAACAACTAACCAAACAGCATGGAAGCTCTACAACCGAGTAAGTGTTTATACGCTTTCATATACATATAACTGTATTGTGGGGCTGTTTCGCTGTAAGTCTTCTTTCATAAACTCATATCAACTGTGTAATAATAGTATAGATATTTAGAGTTTCCCTGGCAACTACGCCTGGTATTAAGCCCGTTGATCACTCTTAAATTGTCGAAACTAGATCCCCATAGGATAACCAGACACAGTCTTCCCTCCTCTTGGGGTTAAACAATAAGGAGACATGAAAGGCAGCATTCTCGGTGAACCCTTTCATAGACTGTCACTCGTAGAAGTTGTCAAAGAAACTCTATTCCCCAGAGATGATCTCTTCTCCGTGAATTGCATCTCTTGAGTTTCTTCCAAATTCTCGAACTTTCCTGGCTTGATCTATTCTTTGTGAATAGCCTGTCTTGAATTTCTCGGGGTTTGGGGACCCACAGGCTTCTTAAAAGCACTTGTCAAGAAACTCTATTCCCCAGAGATGATCTCTTCTCTGTGAATTGCATCTCTTGAGTTTCTTCCAAATTCTCGAATTTTCCTGGCTTGATCTATTCTTTGTGAATAGCCTGTCTTGAATTTCTCGGGGTTTGGGGACCCACAGGCTTCCTAAAAGCATCCCGCCTCCTCTTGGGCGTTGTACAAGGACCCGTCGGCTTATTAGAAGTATTCACAGCCTCCTCTTAGGCTTCATATAATGATTATTTCCTCCGGGAATGATAGCCTCCTCTTGGGCTTCATACAAGGACCACTCGGCTTCTTAAAAGTTTCCAGCCTCCTCTTGGCCTTAGTACAAATTTTCACGACGACCTCCTAAAGGTATGGTAACAGAAATCAGTCATCTTAATAGAACAGTCTTTCCAAGAGTCTACTACTGTTTCTCAAAGCATAGTTCAAAAGATGAAACTCTAGACTTGGACAGTCTAATTTCCTTGAGTCTCAAAGACATTCTCAAGCACCCTTCAAGAATAGGAAGGAACCTCGTAGACTCGGACAGTCTCAAATACCCTTTGGATTTCCAGTTTCCTTAAAGAACAGGAAATAACCCCGATCCTTGGAACAAATCCATGAGTACAATATTGCTCATATAAGAACTGATTTTCTCTTTGAACCCATATACTGGACCTGTCACTCAACTGAAACAGCACCATAGCCTCTCTCTTGGACTTTGTACAATGATTCTCCCCAGTGGAGCTAACCTTTCCAGACTCTCCTATTAAGTCCAACCTTTAGCCTCCATCTCGGGCTTCGTACGAGATACAAAAACACTCTCTTGTTGAGTATAAAAGATCCTCTTGTAGAGTCAATCCTTTTAGCCTCTGTCTTGGGCTTTGTACAAGACACAAATCACTCTCTTGTTGAGTATAAAACAACATTTTAGCCTCTCTCTCGGGCCTCGTACGAGACGCATAAAAAACACCCTCTTGTTGGGCCACTAGCCTCCTCTTAGGCTTTGTATAAGGAAAACCAATAGCCTCCATCTCGGGCTTCGTACGAGATACAAAATCACTCTCTTGTTGAGTATAAAAGATTCTCTTGGTGAGTCACCATCTTTAGCCTCCATCTCGGGCTTGATACGAGATACCAAAAGACTCCCTCGTTGAGTCAAAACCTTTCAGCCTCTCTCTCGGGCTTTGTACGAGACACATATTAGCCTCCTCTTAGGCTTTGTATAAGAAAACCACTGGTTGATCCAATCAACCTTTTAGCATCAAAGTTGTGCCTCGTTCACAGTACACCAACATCAACAACTCCTTCCCCTTCATCTAATCGTTGTAAGCGGCAAGCCTCTAGATTATTTACATCCATGCCACTGTCCCTCTTTTAGCATGAGAAATTCCTAAGGAAAGATAGCATTGCTCTACACTGAGTTAAAGTCTTCTCCTTCAGGTTAGAAATCCCCTATAAAGGAAATTATGGCATTGCCGGATTCACAAATCTCGGTTAAAGTAATTCTCCTTTATAAACAGTCGTGACATACAAACTCCTCTTTAGAGATGACAAATTCTCTCTAAAGTCAAACTCTTTTAGCTTCATATCTTGGGCTTTGAACAAGATACATACTACCTTTAGATTCACATCTTGGGCTTTGAACAAGACACCAAAACACCATTTCCTCCCGTAGAATAGGAGGAACTACGATCGCTCTGATTTCCCTGTTTCGGTAAACGAGATTACGTAGGCATAAGATTGAAAGAAAAATCTTAGCGAACACCCTAAACAAAAACCCAAAATCCCGTACTTTCATACATTCGTCCTAACATTTCAACTGACAGCCTAAAACACTTTTTTTTAACAAAATAACCTAGGAGAGACCCAGAATCTTTGTAGCATCTTTAAACCAACAGTTTTGACTGTTTAGCCTCAGTATGCAAGCAGGGTTAGTTGGAGACATCTATTTCCCTTCCTTCATCAGCTTCAATAGGATAAAAAATGAATTGAGCTATAGTACTAGAGTGATTGTGCTTCGCAACCACATCCAAAAATCACTCGCTACACTAATGAGAAGAGTGAAGTCGTTATGAGGGGAGTTAGATCAATAGATAACTGTTATTTATGGGTTCCTCAAGAGTCCAGCTCATCATGTAATGTCAAGGATGATGTTATGACATCTGAATGTGACATTAGAAGGATCACCAAACAACCTAGTGTGATGCATCTATTCAGAGGAAATCTTGAGGAAACTAAGGTCATAGAGGTTGATCATTCAGATATGAAGTATAATGACAATTTCCCTAAAGATATGTGTGCTGAAATTTGTGAAGTCTTAAGTAGAAATTTGGGCATGTGGAAAAGTCATCTGATGTTAGTGACTTATGGTGTGCATTTAGTAAATTTCAAAAATTTAAAAGGAAATATGTTTCGGTGGGGAAAATACATTTATTGGCTTTTAAGTGATCAACAAAAGCAGCCCCCTTACCTTAGGCTATCATTCCCTATTGTTACTCTCACACGCTACATCAATCTCCACACTCCAAGTCTGTTCATCTTCTCACCAAAGATCAGAAGACACAACACATCCTTGTACATCAACTGTTTCAAAGGAACAATGTCTCCACATGGGTCATCTCCCTCCAAGAAGTCTGCTTCAAAGAGCTCTTCGCATGCAACATCTAGGGTTTCGACGAAAGAAGTTTCAATGGATGAAGCCTTGGACATAGTGCCTCTCTCTATGATTCCAGGTTCAGAAAAGAAAAGACCTGAGAAGTATCAACCTAAGAGGCCTTCAAAAGGTAATACTTCTGATCAATCTGTGGGTAATAAATTTGATGATAGCAAAAGTAGAGCGTTTGTCACTAGTGTTTTATTTGGAGACAAACCTACTCCTAAGACTACCACCCCTCTTCCTCAAGCTGTTGAAGAAAGGGTAGATTTGGACAAAAGTGTTGATCAGATTGTCACAAAAATTTTTGAGAAAGGGATTTCTGTGAAGGGAATATCTAGACCTTTGAGTTAAATGCCTGCTGATCAATCTGTTAGAGAAAAGGGTGACATGCAAACTTCTGAAACCAATCTTCACAGATTGGCTGTTTCTGTCATTGAAGATGCAGAAGCTGAAGTTGAAGATATTGATACTCATGTTGAAGATGAGGTTGATGTTGAACCTGATGTCAGAACATCACCTGCTAGGAATGTTGTTTCTAGTCCCAGAGGAATGAAGACTGCTGATGTGGTCGAAGTGGTTGACCTATCAGATAATGAAGTTATTGGTAAAGTTGTCCCTGGTATTGCCAAAAGAATAAGGTCTAGAAAAGGGAAGTCTGCAGATTCTTCACCTAAGGAGAGACCTGAGAACAAAAAGAAGAAGTCAATTGTGGTTGGTCCTACTAAGACTTGGAGCAAGGTTGTTGTGACTTCCAAAAAGAGGAAGCAGAGGGAAGAATCAGAATTTGAGTTTGATGTTGATGATGATGTTCAAAACATCACTCCAGTCAGAAGGTCAATTTTGAAGAGGATTTCTGACAAGGTTCCTGAAGTGCCTGTTGACAACATATCCTTTCACTATGCAAGCAGTGCTCACATGTGGAAGTTTGTGTGTCAAAGGAGATTAGCCATGGAAAGGGAGCTTGGTGGAGATGCTCTGGAAATTAAGGAAGTTATGGGGTTGATCAAATTTGCTGGGCTAATGAAGAATGTTTCTGGGTTGTCCAAATGCTATGATGGGTTAGTCAAGGAATTTGTAGTAAACATTCCTGTGGCTATTAATGATAGCAGAAGTGTGGATTTTAGAAAGGTATATGTAAGAGGTCAGTGTGTTAATTTTTCTCCTGAGATCATTAACACTTACCTAGGAAAAGATGAGAAAGAGTATAGAGAGTTGGAAGTGACTGATAATGCAGTGTGCCAAGAAATTACAGCAGGACAAGTGAAGGTCTGGCCTTTAAAAGGAAAGTTGTCAGCTAGTTTATTAAGTGTTAAATATGCTATTTTTGCACAGGATAGGTGCCGCCAACTGGGTCCCTACTAATCACAAGACCACTATTTCTGTTGGATTGGGAAAGATGATTTATGTTATTTTGACAAAGCAAATATTTAATTATGGATCCTACATTTTTTATCAGACAATTAAGCATGCTGCTACAAATGCTGTGAAATTACCTATTGCTTTTCCCTCTCTTATCTGTGGGATCATCTTGTCTCAGCTTCCTGGTATTCTACATCAATCTGATGTTGTATGTAAAAGGGAGTCTGTTCTGTCAATTCACTACAAGTTGTTTGAAGGAAAGCATATTCCTGACATTGTCAAGACATCTGCCTCAACATCGCACCAGTCAACTTCCAAGACTGGAATAATTTTTGAGCTGGAGGAAGCATGTAAGGAGTTAGATGAAGTCATTAGAGTTAGTACTGAAAGGAAACAAAATTTTGAAAGACTAATTTTGACTCTAAGAATGGCAGAAAAAGAAGGTGAGGAAGTCAATGCAAGTAAGGATGATGATGATGTTCATACTAAAGATTCAGGTTCTGATAAAGGTGATTCAACAATTGAGACTGAGGAGGATGCAGATGGTTCTACTGATAAGATTGAGTTGCTTCTTTTACTGTTTATTGCTTTTGTAGTTTGTAGTTTTTTTGTTTCTGCACATTGTGTGCATGTTGTGTAACTTAGATAAAAGTACTTTTATGCTTATCTGGTTTTTGTTCTATGATTTGTCTTGTCATGTGGTGCTGACTTTTGACTGACAAGGAGAGCTAGTAGGACTAACTATTGTAAGTGTTAGTTATGTGAGGGTATAACTGGTTGGTAGTTGTCCAATTGTGGCTAAAAAGGGGGAGAATTAGCTTATGTGCCTATGTGTTGCCTAGTTGTCTGTTGTGGTTCTAGGCTTGAGGGGGAGTGTGTATGTTTGAACAGCTGGAATGCTGGTTCTTGTTTTGAGGGGGAGTTTAGCAGATTTTGGATGTGATTGATGCTGGTTGTGTTTTTGAATGTTAGGAGTATGAAATTTTTTCGCTGCAGGTATCTCTGATGTTGGCAGAGATTGTTTTAGCCAAACTTAGCCAAAGGGGGAGATTGTTAGTTCTTGTATTGGCTGGAATTTTGGTAAAAAAAAGTTGAACAATGTTGATGTCATATGTCTGATGTCTTAACATTGGTTCCTAACATTAGTTGTTGCAGGGTTGAAGTTTTATAGGCTGATGTTAAACTTGATGTCTTGACATCAGTTATCTGAATATCAAAACATCAGGCTGTGATGTTTTAGGGTTGCGCGTGAAAGTTTGGTTTGAGAAGATCTGTTAGAGATATTGTGTGCGAATATCTTGGAGAAGATATTTTCAGTTGCAATCAGATTTGGAGCAGATCCTATTGCTATGTTTAAGGGCTATTTGATTTAAAAATATTTGAAGATCAAATCTGTTTTAAATTCTGTTTTTAAAACAAATCAAATCAGATTTTTGGAAGAGGTCCAAGCCCAAGCCAGAATTCTATTTAAAGCAGCCTCAACCCTTGTTGGAAGGGGACGAAGACAAGAGAGCAAAGACTGAGAGTCAAGTTAGAGTTGTCGTGTGTATTTTGTAAGCCTTTCATGGTTGAATAGGTGTTACTATTTTGGGTTGTAAGTGTATTCACTCTAGAGCTTTTAAGCAAGAGTGTGTTGTTCTTGATCAAAGCTGTTAAGAAAGATCAAGGTGTGGTTTAAAGTGTAATCTTTGGATTGTGTCACTGAGGTGATTTCGGGAGTGAGTGGTTTCTCATATCTAAGTGGCCTCTTAGGTAGAAGTGTCATTGGGTAGTGATTAAGATTAGTAGATGTCAACTGGGATTGTTGAGTCTGTAATTTAATACTACTAATAGTGAATTTCCTCCCTGGCTTGGTAGCCCCAAGACGTAGGTAGTTAGACCGAACTGGGTGAACAATTCATTGTGTTGATTTACGGTTGTTATAGCCTTGTTCATATTAGCAGAGTGTGTTGTTGTGACATCACACTTAACATCACACATCTGATACCAGAATTTCAATACCAATTGGAATTCTGGCATATGCAGACAACAGATGTCCTAACACATGTCAAGAAATTGTTCTGCATAAACATTTAAAGAAAGAGACACAACAGCAGACTGATACTTTGAATATCAGAACTGCAGGCACACAGATGTTACGACATCTGCTTCAACATGTTTATCATGGACACTAACAAAATAATTAAATCTGCATAATGATAAAACACACAACAATTGTTAACCCAGTTCGGTGCAATTCACCTACATCTAGGGGATACCAATCCAGGAAGAAGACTCCACTATATGTAGAATTATTACAAAGCTAAACTCCCCCATTTACAACTTTATATCCTAATATCTACCCAATGAAATCGTTATCAAAGAACATCCTCTTTGATACGAGATACCCCACTCACTTCCCTTAATCACAACCTGTGATATCTATATTATCCCTGTCAATACAGAATTCTGTCAATCTTTCTGGACCAACACGCTAACTTGAATTTTCTTAAAAGCTTCATCCAAGAACAATACACAATCCAATACCTCAAGGTTTATGGATATGTGTAGTACATATGTCTTCCACACTGTATCAAACCAATACAGAGGGAGACTTACAAATCTAGAGTCTACGACTCTCAAAACCCAAAACCGTTATTTTTCACAAGAGAACTAGGTTACAATTGTTACATACAAGGTACATACTAAACCCTAGACCTAAGTCTTCTATTTATAGTCTTCTGCTATCTTGGGCCTTCTAATCTTCTGTTTATTTCTTCCTTGATCCGTGTTTTGATTGCTCCTTAAATATTGCAACAAATTTAGAAACATCCTTCAATATCAGATCAAGATGTCAAGGCATCCGTTAAGACATCATATCTGACCAGTCTTTTTTCATCAGACTTCTTCATGTTTAAACATATCTTTTGACATTCTGTTCTTCCAAAAATTTGCTCAAATCAGCAGAGCTTTCAACTCCAATGATCCTACTCCGCCAGAAATCAACGTCATTTCTGAAGACAAACCATGAAGGAAAGTACCAGACTTTGTGATCCACAGAGGAGTTCGTCGCCATTGGGTTGCATTCGATGTTCCGAAAGTCGTTCATAAGTCGAAGTAAGTGCCGCGTCTTTGTTTTAACCTTTCACCTTGCCCGAGTGAAATGGATGTTTTATAGGGCTTACTTTTCTATAAATGTCCCTCTTCCTTCGCCAAAAGCAACAGAGTTTTGTTTTATAGGGGTGTGTTTCAAGAATCGACAAATCATAAATAAATAATGTCATTATGAATTCCTGCATTTTATTGCTATTTTCACTTTTCGTTTTTTAGAAAATGGTAATCCTAAAAAACAACCCAAAAATAAAAGCAAGCGTTTTCAGAAAATACACTGCACACACTTTTGCATTCTCTCTGTCTTTTCTAAAAAGGAATCATCATGTCATGTAGATTACTTGTTTAAAACCCCATTAAAACATGTGATCCAATGCCTTCTCCCAACTTTGAATTCCCGGTATTTGAGGCTGAAGAAGAAGAGGACGAAGAAATTCCAGAAGAGATCTCCCGACTACTCAGAAAAGAGGAAAGGTCTATTGAGCCTCATAAAGAGCCGTTGGAAACGATCAATTTGGGTTCAGAAGAAGAGAGGAAAGAAGTTAAGATTGGAGCACTGCTCAGTCCAACTGTCAGAGAAAGCTTGATAAAACTTCTCAAAGAATTTCCAGATGTGTTTGCTTGGTCCTACCAGGACATGCCAGGGTTAGATACCAGCATTGTGGAATATCACTTACCACTGAAAAAAAAATGTCCTCCAGTAAAACAAAGACTGAGAAGGACTCATCCTGATATGGCCATCAAAATTAATGAGGAAGTACATAAGCATATCGACGCAGGTTTCCTTGCCACCTCAGAATATCTTCAATGGTTAGCTAACATAGTGCCAGTTCCAAAGAAGGACGGGAAAGTCAGAAGGTGTGTAGACTACAGGGATTTAGACAAAGCAAGTCCAAAGGATGACTTCCCCCTACCACACATTCACACACTGGTGGACAGCACAATAAAATTCAGAGTCTTTTCCTTCATAGATGGATTCACAGGCTATAATCAAATCATAATGGCGCCAGAAGATATGGAGAAAACTTTATTCATCACCCCATAGGGCACCTTTTGTTACAAGGTAATGTCGTTCGGTCTAAAGAACGCAGGGGTAACCAATCAAAGGGCCATGACAACTCTGTTTCACGACATGATGCACAAAGAGATTGAAGTGTATGTCGATGACATGATCGCCAACTCTAAAATAGAAGAAGAGCATTAGAACACTTATCAAAGTTATTCCAGCATTTGAGAAAGTACAAAATCCGCTTGAATCCCAATAAATGCACATTCGGTGTTCGTTCAGGAAAACTTTTGGGAATCATTGTCAGCCAGAAAGGAATTGAGGTTGATCCTGACAAAGTTAAGGCCATTCAAGAAATGCCTTCACCAAAGACTGAAAAACAGGTCAGAGGATTTTTGGGACGTCTGAATTATATCTCAAGATTCATATCCCTCATGACCGCGACATGTGTGCCAATCTCCAAACTACTCAGAAAGAATAAAAGCTATGTATGGAAAGAAGATTGCCAAAAGGCTTTCGACAACATCAAAGAATATCTGTTGAATTCACCGATTCTGTCTCCTCCAGGAGAAGGAAGACCACTGATCATCTACTTAATAGTCTTGGAAGACTCTATGGGTTGTGTGCTTGGCCAACAAGACGAAACAAAAAGAAAAAAGTCAGCCATTTATTACTTAAGCAAGAAGTTCACGGACTATGAAACTCGATACACTATGCTTGAGAAAACTTGCTGCGCTATGGCTTGGGCAGCCAAACGTCTTCACTAGTACATGATTTGTCACACTACTTGGTTAATCTCCATAATGGATCCGATCAAGTACGTCTTTGAAAAGCCTACTCTCACAGGAAGGATTGCCCGTTGGCAGATGTTGTTTTCGGAATACGAGATCGAGTATCATGCTCAAAAAGCCGTCAAAGGAAGTATTTTAGCCGATTATTTGGCTCATCAACCGATTGACGATCAGGAATCAGTCAAATTTGACTTCCCAGACGAAGATTTCATGTACTTAAAAATGAAAGATTGCGATGAACCGCTACCCAACGAAGGGCCAGAACCAGGTTTCCAATGGGGACTAATATTCGACGGAGCCGTCAATACTTATGGAAACGGAATTGGGGCAATCATTGTTACACCTCAGGGTACCCACATTCCTTTCACTGCCAGATTGACATTCAAATGCATAAATAATGAGGCCGAATACGAAGCTTGTATCATGGGTCTTGAAGAAGCTATTGACCTCAGGATAAAAAATTTGGATGTGTATGGAGATTCAGCCCTAGTTATCAATCAGATCAAAGGAGATTGGAACACATATCAATCAGGATTGATTCTTTACAAAGACTATGCGAGAGGTTGCTACCATTCTTCAACAGAATCGAGTTTCATCATATCCCTCGTGAAGAAAATCACATGGCGGATGCATTAGCCACCCTATCCTCCATGATTAGTGTGAGTCGATGAAATGACGTACCTAGGATTGACATAATGCGCCTTGAAAGGCCCACTTACATCTTCATCAATGAAGGAGTCATAGATGACAAACCCTGGTATCACGATATCAAATGTTTCCTTCAAAGACAGGAATATCCGCCTGGGGCATCCAGAAAAGATAGGGAGACTATTAGAAGACTGGCTGGCAACTTCTTCCTGAACGATGATACACTCTACAAGAGAAACTTCGACATGGTTCTGCTTAGATGCGTAGACAGACAAGAAGCAAACATGCTAATGAAAGAAATTCATGAAGGCTCCTTTGACACTCATGCCAATGGACACACAATGGCAAGAAAAGTTCTGAGAGCAGGATATTATTGGCTGACAATGGAATCCGATTGCTACAAGTACATGAGGAGGTGTCATAAGTGTCAGATATACGCTGACAAAATCCATGTACCGCCAATGCATCTCAAAGTCCTTTCTTCTCCATGGCCTTTTTCTATATGGGGAATCGACATGATTGGCATGATTGAACCCAAAGCTTCAAACGGACATTGGTTCATCCTGGTAGCCATTGATTACTTCACCAAATGGGTTAAAGCAGTCTCATACACCAATGTAACCCGACAAGTGGTGGTCCGATTTATCAAGAACAATCTCATCTGCTGTTATGGTGTTCCAAGCCAGATCATTACGGATAATGGATCCAACTTGAACAACAAGATGATGAAAGAGTTGTGTGCTGAGTTCAAGATCGAGCACCATAGCTCATCTCCCTACCAACCCAAAATGAATGGAGCTGTATAAACGGCTAACAAATATATCAAGAAGATCATTCAGAAGATGGTTGTAACCTACAAAGATTGGCACGAGATGCTACCCTTTGCTCTTCACGGTTATCGCACATTTGTCCGCACCTCAACTAGGGCAACCCCTTTCTCTCTAGTATATGGCATGGAAGCAGTGCTCCCCATAGAAGTAGAAATCCCATCAATGAGAGTGTTGTTGAAAGCCAAGCTAACGGAAGATGAATGGTGTCAGAGAAGATACGACGAACTGAATTTGATCGAAGAAAAGAGAATGATGGCTTTATGCCATGGTCAGTTATATCAGCAAAGAATGAAGAAGGCGTTTGACAAAAAAAGTCCAACCCTGTGTCTTTAGAGAAGGAGACCTTGTGCTCAAGAAGATATAATCATTTATCACTGATTCTAGGGGAAAATGGACCCCGAATTACGATGACCCCTATGTTGTTAAGAAAGCCTTCTCTGGAGGTGCCTTGAGACTCGCAACCATGGATGGAGAGGAGTTTACCTACCCCACAAATGTTGATATAGTCAAGAAATACTTCGCCTAAATAAATCAAAAACGTCTCGGTGGATTGAAAACCCGAAAGGGCCGTCCAGGCAAAAATTAGAGACATAACCAATGATCATCCTGATAGATTGAAAACCCGAAAGGGCAATCTAGGCAAAAATTAGGGATTCATGGCAAGTAACTACATCCAACAAGATTGGCTCCTCAGTGGTAACGTCATCTGTCAGGAACACTTTAGTCAGGGTCGCCTTCGACAGAAGCTCAAAATGTACAGAATTCAAAGTTGGTGAAAGGATAGCGGTCGTTATGTTTCAATGTAGCCCATTTCCCTTTAAATTACCATTTTCTAAACTTTGTAATGCTCCATGGGATCATGCGTTTGGCTGATTACCATTCTATTAATAAAATTTGAGCTTGTGTGCCTTTTATTTGCAATTCTCATTTGTTCTTCTTTGCAAAATGACATTTTAATATGATTTATGATTCTTGAAACAAAACAAAAATGAATTTACTTGTTAAATTTACTTTTGCTTTCAAAACAAAGTTGGCAATCTCTTTTTGATTAATGAGAAAAAGAATATCGACTGCTTCTCCGGTAGTGATCAAACCTCAAAATGCAGAATCAAGGTACTCCCCGAATAAAGGATCAACTATTTCAGACAGAATGATTCATCTATCATCCCCGACAGAGTTCTTACCTCTGAAAACCAATTGTTGATTTTTCTCCCCAGTAGGGTCCACCTCTAAAAAGCAAGAACGGATTTCTATCCCTAGCAGGTTTGTACCTCCAGAAACCGGAATGAATGCAGGAATCCCTATTCCCGAGCAAAAGTACAACTTTTAGAATCTCCAGTGATACCCCCATCTCCCAGAGTGGCCGAGTATCCAGTTGTGTTCATCACCAGTCTGTATGTCGTGTCTATTTTGTCAGCATAAACATACATACATCATGCATAATTGATTCATATTCATACACATGATGCATTAATATTACTCTGGTCACATCATCCCTAAGTGATAAGCATCCTCTCTCCGATAGAGTTGTCAGTCTGTCCTCGACCACTTTGATAACTTGAACCTCTGAACGATCAAAAGTCGTTTGGTTATACACATTTGAAACTTCACTCTTCATCAATGAAGATGATATTTTGCTTTCCCGGACTAAGGAAAATCCCCAGAGAAAGCCTCTCAACAGAAGACTCTTGGCAATACGGCAGTTTCTCTCTGAAAATTTTGCTTTCAATGGAGTCATCAGCACCTCAAAATTCAATTACATCACGTGGCATTTCTCTGAAAAGGTCTCGAAGGAAAGAATGATGTAACACCACCAAGAAAAAAGCAATCTCCCAAGAGGTTTGTTTTCGCCAGTTTTAGACGAAGGCAATTGATCTAGAATGGGGGGTTGAATAAATCACTTCTTTTTAAATGCGAGTCGGCATTTGTTTTTAAAATTATTTTGTGAAAGCGGTTGAGGATAATTCGTCTATACGAACCGAGTTACAGAGAGAATCAGATATACGTAAGCTAAATGGAACGAAAGGCTCAATGAGAAAAATTGAATCACAACTTAATAATTAATCAATTAACCAAAAGCACTTAACAAGGTGCAATACCAATAAGTATTCAAAAATTAAACCAAACTTGACAATGTATCAAACACCTTGTATACGTTCAATGTACCGAGCACTTGGAGTGTGTAAAGCTCCAAGCCAAACCTTCTATTATAGTTTATATTGAATTTCACTAAGTATAATCCAAAGGAGATTGTACAATGGTTTTCAAATTAATTTTCTTCACAAAACTATACCAGAATTTTTATCGATCAATTGAACGATTACAAGCGTAAACAATTCGAAATATAAATGAGATAAGGAAAAGGAAACGACACCATGTTTGTTTAGGCAGTTCCCCTTTTGTCCTCGCTTCAGGCACGTCTTCCCCCAATTCTAAAAACTAGAATTGAGATATTTATAACTTGTTTGCAAATGTTTTTACAAGAGAAAACTTAGCTATCCCACACTCAAGAACACTTCGTTGATGTAGATATTTCGTCTTCTCTTCCCTTGATTCGAGTCGAATCAAGTGCCTCGAACTTGTTGATAGAACCTCCGTTTACCGTTACTAGATTGCAAGAACACACAATTCTTCAATTACCTTCACTCGGCTGATTCTGATCCACACACAGTTCGATCCTCAAACATTGTTGCATAATCCTCCGGCAACCGCTACTAGATCAACAAAAACTTCCGTTCTTCGATCACCTTCGCTCGGCTGAATTCAATGCACACAAGATCTGATCCAAAAAACCCCCAAATCCAATTGATCTTGGTGGGAAAAACCTAGAGGCTTTATTCAAGAACAAATCCACTGAACCACTCACCCCAAACAAAGATACAAATCTAAGCTTTGGACGTTATCACTTCATGATGCAGAAAATCAACAAAAATGATTATGTGTAATTGTTGAAAAAGGTGCAAGATTAAGATGAAATTGATGAGAGAAAAGGGTTCAATGTATTTCTTTCACTTGTTCTTGTTAGTTGTAAAAATATGAGGAACCAACTATATATATGATGCAAAAACCAACTAACTCAAGTAGCAGCAAAAAGAACATAGAAGAATGCAGAAAAAAATGACCCAAACGAGCGAAGAGTCGACCGCTCGCTTGATGAGGATCGGCGAGAGCTTACCCGTTGACATACCTATGCAAAATGAACGAGCATGCGTCGACCTCCACAGGACCATGTGTCGACGCATGGATGCTAAACATGCAGAATAAAGAAACCCAGAAGCATGTGTTGATCGTAGGCTTAGTAAGGGTCAGCGTGCGCTTACCCGGACATTTCACAATTCTTGACACAAGTGCATGAGTCGACTCATGCACATGTTTGGTCGACGCAAGACATGAAAAGACCTAGAAATTGATTTTTCTACAAGTCTTCACCAACTTAGGCACTAATCATGCATACCTAACACTAACACCATGATTTTACACATGTAGGAAGTGTGCAGGACTCTTCCTATGTGTTTAGACACATGATAATCATTTGTTGTATGCAATGCGAACGACAATGAAATGATACCGTCCAAATTACAAACTAAGATCTAGCCTACATTTTTTACATCATTAAAACAGAAACCAAGTGAGAAGCACCTTGCCCTCACATACTCCCCCTTTTCGATGATGGAAAAATTTTTTGTCTTTAGGTTTGTCTTTAGCTTGGTTTGTAATTTGAATCCTCCCCTATCTTTGTGAGGTCTTTAAAAAATCAATTGCTGCTAGTAGAGATTTATCATTCTCCCCCTTTGACCACATCAAAAAGAGAAACAGAAAGTGGTCAAATTGAAAACATCATGATACTTGATGATTCACTCAACAATTTGCAAACAAGATACATTAACAAACATTCACATAGAATGATGATAATGAAAAACATATTAAATGGATAAATAAAGCACAAGAGATGCAAACATATAAATTCAACATACATTCCATAGTAGTGTCATACCCTAAATATGGATTCCCCATCATTGTGCAAATCCTCACCACAATATGGATGTGCCATCATGCCTCATCAATCTCCTTAAAGATGGTTGAGCATTCACCACGATCAAGAATTAGGGTTTTGAGCCTTTCGGGACACTTAGGCAAAGGATCAATCAAGGAATGACATGATCTTCAACTTGTCTAACCTCTCAAACCCCCCATAAAGGATCAAGAGGACTCCCACATCAAGAATCAAGCACAAAGTTGTAGCATTCCAAGTGGATCAAGCCTCGAGATCGCCAGTGTCGCCAAATTAGGGTTTTGGTCGACCAAGGCCTCCAGATGAAAATTTTCCTATGGGAATGAGCCAATACTTCAAAACATGATCCAAAATGCTCCAAGGGACCTCATGGACCCAATCATCAAGTCAATTTAGCCTCAGGGGATGCATTCATCAAAAATTAGGAATTAGGGTTTCTTGACCTAATTCACCCCTAAGTTAACTTTTGAGGCAAGATATGAGCCAAGACCTCAAGACATGATTTGAGGGCCTCAAATACACCACATTGATCCATTTTCAAGAATGTATTGATCCAAGAATCTTGATTCATAAGTTTCAATTTCATCTGAACCACAATTAGGGTTTTTAAGAAAAAGTCAACTGTATCTTTGACTTTTGACCAAGGCATGCTCGCAAACCTTGGGACATGATTCAATACACCCTAAAACACCTATGGAATCCATCCATTAGGTTTGAATTAGGTCAAGAACTTGATTGCACAAAGGATCGCACAGTTTGGATTTCATCTGACAAAAAGTTAACTGTGCACAAAATCAAGTTTGACTTTTAGGAATTTTTCACAAATATGGTTCCCCTAAGTCAAAAATAATGTTAATGTATGGTATTGATCATCATTCATTAAGAAAAAAATAAGAAAAGTGAGGTTTCTTGCAAAAGGGGCAACCTTGAGAAACCAAAAGTTTTCTAAGTTATGGAACAAAAGTGATTTTGTACCAACTTTGCAAGGTCATAACTCCTAAACCACAAGGCCTTTTTCTCCCATTCAAAGCCCAAATGAAAGTCCATCTGACATACTTTAAAAGTGTCAACTTCAAGAGATTCCAAATCCTCATGGATTTTGAGTTATGGATTGATCAAAATCACAAAAACATGATAATGACCACTTTTCCAACACTTAGTGAAATTTCCAAAAAGTCAGAATCTGCCTTACTTTTTCCAAAATGTAGGGACATTTTTCACCTTGATCCAAGTAGAACCAGGTCCATTGGTGAACATCAAAGTTGAAGTATGCCATGAGGGCTTTCCAACAAGTACCAGATCATCTCCAAATTCAATTTGAGTAGGGAGATACAACCCTTGGAACATGGCATCATGGACTGATTTTTACAAGACAAAATTTTGCACTTTTGCTCGATTTGGAAAAATCAGATAAGTGCAAGACTTGTCATCCATTTGGACACATCAGAGGATAACATCCTAGAGAAAAGATCTGATCCACAAGCCTCCCAAGTCCAAGGAACTACATGTAGCCATGTGTGACCTAAAAAGGCTAAAAAGGTGCCAAGACTCCAATTTTGTTTCCAAGCATTCAATGGATGCATCAAGGTGGCATGGACTGAGACATTGCTAACTGAATGAGTCAAGATTCAGCTCTGAATCAAAGGATCATAGGCATGTGCCCTAACTTCAAGTCAATGGCTAGAAGAGACTTGAGATTCCATTTGATCCACATTGGCCAAAGGCCTGCTGCAGCTGCCATTCACTATTGCTGCCAAAACAAACTTGCTCTACTATAAATAGAGCTCATTTGTGCTCAGTTAAAGTACACCAAAGCACTACAACACTTGCTTTCCTCAAAATCTCTCTCATTAGGCCAAAATGCCTTCTTTTGCAAGTCATCTCTGAGTTTTTGAGTTAGAGAGCAATTCCACCATAGCTCATGATCCAAACACATCCAATGTATCATATCTAAGCTGTTCAAACACTCGCCCTTGATCTGAAACACCAAAATTATAAAGTCAACCTCCAAAACCTCAAATTTTGACTTTTCTGCATTTTTCAAGCCATGTCTTGATTCAGTCACTTCCAAAACTAAACCAGGCCTCAAACACACTCCAAATATCATCCTTAAACTGTCCCAATTAGTTCCCCTCATCTGGAACATCATTTGAGTGAGTTGCCATTTTGGTTACTTTTGCCACTTTTGCAAGAAAGAGCCAGTTCTTGTTCCTGAGGATTCCATCTGGTTTTGATCATCCTAAAAGCTTCTAAGGGATCAATCAAGAGTGTCTAAAGCATTGGATTACTTCTGGCACAAGGAACTTGACAGTTAGCACAAGGAGCTTTAAGAGGTAAGTGCATCACAACTTGAACTCTCTAAATCATGCATTGCTTTGAGGTCCATTGATCATGGACCTCTCATACATATCATATGTGTTGTGTTTGAACCAATTTGCCCTGCTATTACTGCTTGTATGATGAGATGGCATAGAACATGCAAATCTTGGCCTATTTTGAAACCACTATCGGGTTTTTAAATAGAAATATTTTTTGAAAATTCCAAAAGCACCATTTGATTCCTCATGAAATTCTGGGCAGGATACACCTAAATTTTGTCCCAATCCATGGAGAAATGAGGAAGTTAGAGCCTTCACGCAAGAGGCCTAAAATCAGGCCTTGCCTTGGGCAAGGCCCGGACATGGCGCCTTGGCCAGGCCTAAAACAAGGCATCCCTTATGTATTAATGGGGTGGTTTTGATACACGGATGTATCACCACCCCAGTGGTAGCGCGCATGTGTGTTTGACTGAGAGGTCGTGGGTTCAACACCCACCAAGACCATTTTGCCATTTTTACCATATTTTTCTATTTTTCATTATTTTTATGGTTTTTGTTTAATTAATTCCAAAATTAATTTCTCTCTCAATTTTAATTTTTTTATTGGTTCTTTTTTTGAAAATTCCCAAAAATGTTAAAATATTTTATTCCACAAAAATATTACTTATTTCATATATTTAGTATTTTTGTAAAGAATTATGTTTTATTTGTTTTTAAACATTTAAAAATATTTCTTTCTCTTGATTTTTCAACTTCAAATGGTTTTCAAATCATTTTATGAATAAAACATGATTTTTCAAACATTAATCCAAGATCACAACTTGTTTTTCACACATGTTTAATAATTTTGATCATTTTAATTGAATTTTTATTCAATTAAAATATATTTTTGAAAACAAATTAGGGTTTTGTTGATTTTCACCCTCACAAATCTTTTTCAAATAATTTTGGGCCTCTAATAGAGTGTAAGACCCATCCCTTGTAAATAGAAAACCTTTTTGGGCCTCAGTCGTTGTATAAGTCCCATGGTGTTTATAAAAACACGGCGCGATCGTCGCCTTTTAAACAAAAATCATTTGGGCCTACCCTTGTGTTGTAAGTCCCATTTCTTTTCTTTTTCAAACACTTTGGGCCTCTTAATAGAGTGTAAGACCCATCTCTTTGTACATAAACCTTTTTGGGCCTCAGTCATTGTATAAGTCCCGATACGATCTTTAAAATAACGGTGCGGTCGTTGTTTTTTCATCTGGGCCTCTCCTTGAGTTGTTAGCCCCATCCCTTATACAAAAATAAACTTTGGGCCTCTAATAGAGTGTAAGACCCAACCTCATTGCAAATATAATAATTTGGGCCTCAGTCATTGTATAAGTCCCGATACAATTTTCAGATCAACGGTGCGATCACTGTTTTCCATCTGGGCCTCTCCTTGAGTATAAGCCCCAATCTTCTCTTTTAAAACAACTTTTCTTTTTTATCTAGGTTCAAATTCATAGTTGTAATCAAAACTTTCTTTAATTTCTTGAACAACTAACCATACAGCTGTTACAATGAAAGTTTGCTCACCTGTAAGTTTTATCAGCTTTCTTTTACATACTTGCACATATATATATATATATATATATATATATATATATATATATATATATATATATATATATATATTTGTTTGTGGTGGAAGCCTGCTCACCTGTAAGTCCTCGTACCTTCTTTTTACATACAGTATATATTTCATCTATATATATGCCTGTATATTATCTGTTTAGAGTTTTCCCCGGCAATTAGGTCTAGAACTAGATAAAGCCAGTGGTCACTCTTTCAACACAGTCAAAACTAGTTCCCCATAGGAATTCCAGATACAGTCTTGCCTTCTCTTGGGCTTATACAATATGGAACAAAGAGAAAGGCATTATTCCCGGTGAAACTTTTCTCAGACTGTCACTATTAAAAAATTGTCAAAGAAATTCATTTCCCCTAGAGAGGATTAATTCCCAATGAAACCTCTCATGAATTTCTTCAAACCCTAGAACTGTTCACTAAAGAAAAGATTATTCCCGGTGAAACTTTTCTTGAACTCTTCTTAGGTTTGGAACCACAGGCTTCCTAAAAGCATCCCCACATCCTCTTGGGATTTGTACAAAGGACCCTCCGGCTTCTTAGAAGTTCTCATGCCTTCTCTTGGTCTTAATACAAGAACCCTGAAGACCTCTTAAAGGTATAGGGCATGACTTAGTCATCCTTTGTTAGAGCAGTCTTTCCGAAGAGTCAAAACCTCAAACCAATTTAAGGGTTGATTCTCATCCCTTAAAACATCAGCCTCCTTTTAGGCATCATGCAAAGATAAAATCTTCCATACCAGTAAACTTGGACAGTCTAATCTCCTCTTGGTTCTCAAAGAAACCCTCGAGTTTCCCAAAAGCACAGGATAAACCCTGGTCATCTCATCAATCACCCGCAGAGTTAAAACCTCCATAGGTTTTAAAACTCCATCTTTAAACTCTCCTTTTGATTTTTCCCAGCTAGGGTCAAATCACTATCAATAAACCTTTATCAGAACCTCAAGGCATCTGATATCTCAACTCTTCTGTAATCCTCAGCAAGAGTTGATTCCCCACTTTGGACCTGCCTCTGGATCTCAATAATCCTCAGCAGAAGTCAGCCTCCTCTTAGGCTTTGTATAAGGATCTTTCAACACTCTCTTGTTGAGTCAGTCTTTTCTAGCCTCCTCTTAGGCTTTGTATAAGGATCTTAAAAACACTCTCTTATTGAGTCAGTCTTTTTTTAGCCTCAATCTTGGGCTTTGTACAAGACACCACATAAACACTCTCTAGTTGAGTCAGTCAAATATCTTTTAGCCTCAATCTTGGGCTTTGTACAACACACATATAAAATCTCCCTAAACATAGTCATCCTCTTTCCAGCCTCAATCTTGGGCTTTGTATAAGACAAATCAGACTCTCTAGTGGAGTCAATCTTCTTTTAGCCTCAATCTTGGGCTTTGTACAAGACAGATAAAATCTCTCACTAGTAGAGTTAGTTTCCCCTTTTAGCCTCAATCTTGGGCTTTGTACAAAACATATACAAATATTCCCCAGTGGAGTCAATAACTCTATTTTAGCCTCAATCTTGGACTTTGTACAAGACAGACAAAATTTCCCCAGAAAAGTCAACTTTCAGCCTCCTCTTAGGCTTTGTATAATGATATCCCCCAAAGAGTCAGTCTCTTTTCAGCCTCAATCTTAGGCTTTGTACAAGACAAATAATAAACTCCGCAATGGAGTCAATCAATCTCTTAGCTTCAACCTTGGACTTTGATCAAGGCACACAAAAATCAATATCCCCTCAGAGGAAATAAAAAATCTCTCTGCAGGAAGACATTTCTCTGTACCATTACAAATCAAAATAGAAAATCAAAACAAACCCTAATTTCAGATAACTGCTGTAAGTGGCACACTTGTTGATTCAAATATCCAAGCTGTAGTCCATCTTTTATCCTGGTAAATCCCTTCTTTCATATAATTTCTATAAGCGGCAAGCCTCTAGATTATTTACATCCAAGCCAATGTCCCTCTCTTAACATGAAAGATTCCTAAGGAAAAATGGCATTGCTCAACACTGAGTTAAATTTTCCTCCTTCCGGACAAATCCCTTATAAAGGAGTTATGGCATTGCTGGATTGACATATCCTAGTTAAAGTAATTCTCCTTTATAATCAGTCACCCAACAATTGTGATAAACAGAAGAGATGTCTCCCTTTAGAGATGACAAATTCCCTCTCAGTCAAACCTTTAGCTTCAATCTTGGGCTTTGAACAAGACACAAATCACCTTTAACTTCAATCTTGGGCTTTGAACAAGACACCAAAACATCTTCTTTCCTCGCATATAATAGGAGGAACTATGATTGCTCTGATTTCCCTGTTTTCTTTAACGGGAATACGTAGGCATAAGATTCTGAAATCTTAGCGAGCATACCAATCAAAAACTTTAGGTTCAGTACCTTCATACATATAAAAAACCATAGGTCCAACACCTTACCAAAAACATCGGGAAAAATCGACATCAACAAAAACACTCTCTCTCACAGACATCCCCACAAAAAAGAAACTTTCCCATTTACAGATAAACACCATCAAGTATAAAGAAGAACCTAATGCTAATCAACCCATGGATAACCATGTATAGGATGGGTAATTGACAACTCCCCATTGTATAACCTGACCCCGAACTCCCCAATCTCCCTCAGCGACTGTTCAGTTAAACATTCGCGTGCAAGGTTAGTTTTAGATAGCTTCCCTTTCCCTTTCAGCTTCACGGGATAAATAAGAAATCTGAAAGTAGGACCCTCGTTCCTCCCATTGAGGTGAGAAAATCCCCATGGCGATAAGGTGGTCGCGTCACCGACAAAAATCGCACGCTACAAGTATTTCAAAACGTAACATAATCAAAAAGTAAACCAAGTACATAAACCAAAATGCAAGCAAATAACAATTCAGATAATCCAAACACTAAATAGAACATGCATCACACTATGATCCTATCCCTCAGGGTCTCCTCCCCCTAAATTGATGGCCTCTTCCTCTGAAATGCTGTCCTAGTGGTGGAGGGGGTGGTTATTCCTCTAAATACTCATTCAGCTCAATCACATCGTGATTGTGAACACCTAGACCGTTAGTTACATTTCGAGTCTGATGTTCAACTGTGGCGTCCAAAGCATCAAATCTTGTTATTGCAGCATTAGAAAACTGGTTGAAATCTTGAGTATGGTTTTCCAACTGATTTGAGAGAGATGTAAACCTCTCCTCCTAAGCTGTATACTGTTCCTCTTGTAAGGTCATAAAATCCTGCTGTTGAATCTGCATGGAACATAACATGTCCAATACCTCATCATTGTTATGCTGAGGTGGCTGTGTAGGTGTAGGAATTGAATGCTCGGGATGTTGCCATTCGTATTCATCATGTTGTTCCCAGCCATGATTTGGAGGAGCATAAGAAGCACCAAGGGTGGTCCATCCCGTGTGCTGCCATTCTCCCCAACCTTGATTTTCATAAGGATCTCGCAGTGGGGAGTATCCCATACATTCAACATGATCTTCTTCTTCCACCATATTTACCTCAGTTGGCACGTTGTTTCCGGCTTGTCCTTCCTACACATTTTCTTCTGCAACAGCTTGTTCATCAGGAACATCATACTGAATATCTTGGTAAGTTGCACTTTGCCTGAATTTGAACTCCTCGTCTTCAGAGTCCCAAAAGTAACCCATCATAGTCAGGGTCTTCTGTGTGAATTCTTGATCAGGGGTAATGGTTACATAAGGAATACCCGGAACCGTTATCCCAACCTTTTTCATTAGAGACTAAATACAGGAGGCATAACACAAAGAAGTACCTCTAGTGGAATCTCGAAGAGCAAACATCCGATATGTGAAGTAGTACGGCCAATTAATGTGGATTTTGTTCTTCAACAGATAGATCAAATGGACTTCTTCTTGATCGGCCCGAGAAAAACCTCCTTTCTTGGGCCTTAAGATGTAAGCAACAATCCATTGCAGAATACGATCAATGGGTTTCAACGTTCCCGTTGTGACAGTTTTGGGAAATAGGTCGTTGTTCACAACACTTTACGAGTAAGGATCGCGAAGCATTAAGTTCAAAGCTGGCTTAAACTCATAGTTATTAACACATACAGTATCTTTTACCTTATGAAGACCTGCAGTTTCTAGCTTAAACAAAATGTTCCAAACAGCATCATTCATAGAATAGTTCTTATCACCAATAGTATACTGAAAATCCGTACCTTTAAATTTGTCCAAAATCCCAGTGTAAAACAGTTTCACCAAATCTTCATTGTACTTAGTGTCACATTCTAAAAAATCGTCACATTTTTGAACATTCAACAATTCAATGACTTCAGAGAGGTGATAATCGTCTGCCCTCAACGAGAAGTACACATACTGCTTAATCATAGAGCGATTTCAAAAATCTTTGTTGAATACCTCAGATAAAGCATCAGATAGCAATGAAAGAGCGTTTACCGTTGTTGACGATGAGCCGGCCCTTGATGTTGATGCTTTGGTGGACCTCTTTTCTGTAACTCTTGAGAAGCCATTGATGAGCAATTCTATGAACCCAAATGAACAGTTCCAAATTTTGGAGAAGATGATGAACAATGCACGTTTTAGATGATGAGGATGAGTGAATTTACAACTCTTGATTCCAATGTAGATAGAAAAACCCCTTTTTAAAACCTTTGTTGATTATGAAGTTAGTGGGTTTGGAATAGTGGAGTAGTTTTGGGTTTTTAGGGTTTGGAAGATTTTAAGGAAAAGAGTGAGATTAGGAGACACTAGAGATAAGACTTCTATGACACGCACTTGGAAAATGAAAATAAATTATGATGTAGTTACTTTCTTGTACAAATGAAACAGCGCGTGCCTTCCCAAGAAAAGAAAATTCAGAATTCGTCAGCGATGCGTCGACCAAAGCAGGTCATGCGTCGGCGCGCGCTGAGCAAACTTTGACAAATTTAAAAGCTTTATGGGATACGTCGACCATAGGTCAGTGTGCGCTGACCCGCGCCTTCATTTGAGAAAAGCCACCTTTCTTGAGTCGACCCATGCCATGTTTTGGTCGACTCAAACTAGCATAAAATGGAAAAATGCATATTTTCATCTACTTATGCACCAAATAATGATAAATAACACACCATACACATGCCAATACTCACAAATGGATCAAAAATACATTTAATCATGAATAACACATCAAATTAAACCACATTTTGGCCATAATAATTCACAAACATAATTGATCAAGAATGGAGTTTCTAAGAAGGGAACGATATTACCTTCGACGATTGATGATGGATGCTTAGTTAGAGGAAATAAAGACAAGCAAAAGGAATAAAGCATGAAAATCACATACATATAATCAAATACGATCCGAGATATCGAGAACACCAAGTTCCCTACGAATGTAAAAGAAAGGTTCCTTTGCAAGCGATTTAGTGAAAATACCCGCAAGTTGATTCTTAGAGTCAACATGCTGAACTGTGACATCCCCTTTCTCTACATGATCCCTAAGGAAATGATGGCGTATTTTTATATGTTTCGTACGAGAAAAAAATACCGGGTTTTTGGTTAAGTTAATGGCACTTGTATTATCACACAAAATAGGAATACGTTCAAGTTGAATATTGTAGTCAAGTAATCGTTGTTTAAGCCATAAGACTTGAGCACAACAACTACCAGCCGTAACATATTCTGCCTCGGCTGTTGACAAAGCAATGGAAACTTGCTTTTTGCTATGCCAACTCACTAAGAAATTCGAGAAAAAGTGACAAGTGCCACTAGTACTTTTCCTATCCGATTTGCAACCGGCAAAGTCAGAATCAGAATAGCCAACCAAAGAGCAATCGTTTCCTTTGGAGTACCAAAGCCCATACTTTGGAGTACCACAAAGATACCTAAGTATACGCTGTTAGTTTCTTGGATTGGCTAGAATTTTGGTAAAACAAAGGTTGTTAATTGTTGATGTCAAGGTGGTGATGTCACAACATTGAGTCTTAACACTGGGTTGTGTTAAGTGTTTAAGTTGGATGTCTGATGTTACATGCGATGTTGTGACATCAGGTCTGCAGAATTAATAACATCAGGTTTAGTGATGTTGTTAGGGTTTGCGTTTTAGCTGGAATTGTGGAGAGCAGGTAGTCTCATTGGATGCAGATTTGTAGGAGGTTTAAAGGCTGAAAATTTAAGAAGATTTTGAGAGAGAAAATCTGTTTTGAAGATTCAGTTTTAAATAACAAATCAGGTCAGATATTGTAGCAGATCCAAGCCCAATTCAGATAGCTATATAAAGCGCATCAGTACTGAAGGAAAAGTAACGAAGAAAGAGAGCTAAAGACTGAGTGTCATTTGTGTCTTCGTGTATGTTTTGTAAACCATTCGAGTGTGAATTGGTATTGTTGTTTTGAGTTGTTCTTGATCAAAGCTGTGAAGCAGAATCAAGTAGTGCGTTTCAAAGTGTGTGATATTTGAATTGTGTCACAGAAGTGATTTAGGGATTGAGTAGTGTTCTCATACTTAAGTGGTCTCTTAAGTAGAAGGTTCATTAAGTAGGAATTAAGATTAGGAGATTGGCAACTGGGTTGTTGAGTCTGTAATTTAATTCTACAAGTAGTGAATTTCATCCCTGGCTTGTTAGCCCCCAGACGTAGGTAGTTAGACCGAACTGGGTTAACAATTCTGTATGTTCATCTGTTGTGTGCTATTGTCCATTGTTCAGAGTGTGTTGTTGTGACATCGAGTGAGACATCACATATCTGGTACCAGAATTTCAATTGGTATCAGAGCAGGCATCCTGTCTGTCTCTGGGTGAGATCTAGGGAAGTTACTTTCTGGTGTAAAGATGGACAAAGAAGTTGGAGGATTTCTCAACAGACCCCCTATTTTGGATGGCTCGAATTATGATTATTGGAAGCCAAGGATGATCACCTTTTTGAAATCCTTGGACAGCAGGGCTTGGAAGGCTATCATTAAAGAATGGAAAGCACCTGTTGTGTTTGAAAAAGATGATGCTGGGAAAGATAAAGAGGGCACCTCAAAGCCGAAGCCTGAAGAAGAATGGACCAAGGAAGAAGATGAGCATGCCCTTGGTAATTCCAAAGCTTTAAATGCAATTTTCAATGGAGTGGATAAGAACATATTCAGGTTGATCAATACCTGTGAAGTCGCTAAGGAAGCTTGGGATATTTTGAAGGTTACACATGAAGGTACATCTAGAGTTAAGATGTCAAGACTTCAGCTTCTAACATCGAAGTTTGAAAGTCTGAAGATGAAGGAAGATGAGACTATCCATGACTTCCACATGAGTATTCTTGAGCTGTCCAATGCATCCAGTGCTCTTGGAGAAAAGATTTCAGAAGAAAAGCTTGTAAGGAAAATCCTTAGGTCCCTTCCTAAGAGGTACAAGATGAAGGTGACTGTAATTGAAGAAGCCCAAGACATCAGCAAGATGAGGGTTGATGAGCTCATTGGATCTCTTCAAACTTTTGAGCTTGGGTTGAATGAGGAAGAACCAGAAAAGAAGCCAAAGAGTATAGCCTTGGCTTCAAATGATCAAGAAGAGAAAGGGAATAGTGCTGAATCCCAGGAGGATCTATCTCAGGCCATTGTTATGTTGGGAAGGCAGTTCAACAAGGTATTCAAAAGAATGAACAAGAACTTCAAGCCTAATGTCAAGAACATCGCTTCTGACATTAGCAAGTCTAAGGAGAAAGATGAAGAGAAGACTGCTCAAGACAAGGGTGTTCAGTGCTTTGAGTGTGAAGGTCATGGACATGTTAAGAAAGAATGTCCCACATTCCTGAAGAAACAGAAGAAAGGAATGACAGTTTCTTGGTCAGACTCCGACAGTGAAAGTAAAGGAGAGTCAGCCAAACATGTCAAAGCTTTAACTGGAACAGTTGTTTCTGATGGTGATTCAAGTGATGAGGAACTGACTTTTGAGGAGTTAGCTTCCACTTATCAAGAGTTGTGTCTGAAGAGTGCAGAAATCTGTCAAGAAAGTGAAAAACAGAAGAAACAGATTATTCAGCTTGAGACTGCTAAAGTTGATTTGGAAAATGAAGTCTTATTAGTCAAAGCTCATCTTGATCATATGACCAAATCTGTTAGGATGCTGAACAGTGGTACAGACACACTTGATAAGATTCTTCAGATAGAAAAGGTTGCTGGAGATAAGTCAGGCATAGGATTTGTGGCTGAGTAAAAGGTATCTGCTGAAGCAAGCACTTCAGGAACCAAGAAGGAGATGTCTCAACCATTGTCTCAACATCAAACTAAGAGACAGGATCCTACACGTAAGAAGGTTGTTCAGCCACAAAATGTTGAGAAGAAAAATAGTACTCATCAATGGAAGGTGCAACCTCAAGGAGCTAGTCAGTATATGCCTCCTCAATATCACAAGAGCATGGAGGCTGTTAGGTCCAATCAGAACAGGTTTCAACATCAGGGTAACTGGTATGGATATGGATATGGATACAACAATGGTGTGCCTCATTAATATGGAAGAAGGAAGCCTCATCACCATAGGTGACAACCTAGAAGACAGCATCCTCAGTTCAGGGGACAGTCTACCTATGGTAAAAGACAACAGCACTATAGAAGACATGCCAACTATGGAAGAAGGAGACAACATTATGGGTGGGAGCCACAGCAATATCATCATCATAATGGTAGAAGATATAACTAATTCAGAAATGACAGAGTTAGATGCTTCTATTGTGGAAGGTTTGGACATATGCAGCACTCTTATTTTAAACTGCATGGTTATCCACAATCTGCTCCTTAAAGAAAACTAAAGGAGGTCAGGCCCAAAGTTGTTAAACAATGGGTTCCTAAGGAGAAGGTGAAATGTCTTTTAGCCCACACCTCAGATAGACAGGTTGATAAGGATACATGGTACTTTGACAGTGGATGTTCAAAGCATATGACTGGATTCAAAACTCTGTTAGTTGAAGTCAGTCACTGTCCCTCTCATGAGGTTGTTTTTGGCAATGGTGAAAAAGGTGTAGTTGCAGGAGTTGGAAAAGTGAAAGGTGATGGTAGACCTAAACTTGACAATGCTCTTTTTGTCAATGGTTTGAATGCTAATTTGATAAGCATAAGCCAACTGTGTGATGAAGGCTACAAAGTTAACTACACCAAAGATGAGTGTGTGGTAGCTGATGAGCATAATCAGGTTGTTATGAAAGGTGCCAGATCCAAAGATAACTGCTATCAGTGGATACCTCTTGAAGTTAATTCAACTGATGATGTTCAAGTTGATGTTATAACATCAGACTATGACATCAGGTGTGAAAGGATGTTGAAGGGTCAATCAGTTTTAATGAGCTCTGATGTGAATCATTTTGAACTTTTAAAAGGTAATTTAATTTGGAGGGAGAAAATCAGTGATTGGTCATTAAGAGGTACTTAAAATCAGGCACCTTACCATATTGATTCTATATCAAGATTCATCAAAGCTTTCTCGTCTCAACTATTCATCTCCTTTAATCTCAACAGAATAGAAAAATCTTCTCTAGACCTAGTCTGTTACAAAGGAACGATGTCTTCTCCATCCAAGAACTCTGGTTCTCCAAGTCTCGAGCGAGAAAAAACTAGGGTTACGTCAAGTGAGGAACGTGTAGCTATGAATGTAGAACCCATTTCTATGGTGTTCCCAGACTTTGGACCTTCTAATCCTGAACCTAAGAAAGCTGCAACCAAGTTTAATAGTAGTGAAACCAAGAGACTTGTCACTAGCATTCTTTTTGGTGATAAATCTGAAACCAAGTCTTCCACTTTTCAAGCTGTTGAAGAGAAGTTTGATGTTGACAGACGCTTGGGGAAGATTGCAGACAAGATCCTTGATAAGGGTTTACGGGTGAAAGGAATCTCTGTTCCTTTAAGACAAATGTCTGCTGAACAGGTGAGGTCTCAAAGTGATGACCTTGATGAAACTGATGATGTCAGAACATCAAAACCTGGAGGTGAAGTTCAGAGCTCTAAAAGAAAGGATCATATTGAGATAATAGATGTTGATGATGAAAGTGTGTTACCTGAAACAGCAAAAAGAGTACAGGGAACTTATGTTAAGATATCTTCTAAAGACAATGTGATCTTGCAAAAGACTAGCAAGAAGAGGAGAATCATAGAAGAATCAGACTCTGAGGTTGATGTTGAAGAAGATGTTCAAGACATCACCCCTGTCAGGACAACCATATTGAAGAAAGTTACTGATCAAGTTCCTGATGACAACATATCATTTCACTGTGCCAGTAATGCTTCCATGTGGAAGTTTATGTGTTAAAGAAGAATAGCTGTGGAAAGAGAGCTTGGTACAGAGGCTCTAGAAAATAAGGAAATTGTGGATCTGATTAAATTTGCTGGTCTTATGAGGACTGTCTCTGGATTGGTCAGAGAATTCATAGTAAATATACCTGAATCCATTAATGACAGCAGAAGCTTGAATTTCAAAAGGATATATGTAAGGGGTAAGTGTGTGTGGTTTTCTCCTAAGGTGATTAATGCTTATTTAGGAAGAAGTGAGGAAGACTATGGAGAATTAGAAGTGTCTGATAATGCTATTTGCAAAGAAATCACAGCTGGTCAAGTAAAAATTTGGCCTTCAAAAGGGAAGTTATCAGCAAGTTTATTAAGTGTGAAATATGCTATTCTTCATAGAATAGGTGTTGTTAACTGGGTTCCTACAAACCACAAGACTTCTTTTTCTGCTGGTTTGGGCAAATTAGTTTATGTCGTTGGAACAAAGAGACTAATTGATTATGGTTCTTACATTTATAATCAGACTATCAAGCTTGCTGCAACAAGAGCTGTGAAATTACCTATTGCATTTCCATCCCTTATTTGTGGGATAATTCTGTCTCAGCATCCTGGGATTCTTCACCAGTATGATAGTGTTTGTAGAAGGAAGCCTGACTTGTCTTTTCATCAGAAGTTATTTGAAAGAAAACATGTTGCTGATCATGTCAAGACATCTGCCTCAACATCTACTCATCATAATCATGTTAAGACTGCTATGATTTCTAAACTAGAAGAAGCCTGTAAAGAATTAGATGAAGTCATCAGAGTAAGCACTGAAAGAAAGGAGAAGTTTAAAAGATTACTTATGACTCTGAAGATGACAGAAAAAGAAAGTGAGAAAGAAGTTGAGTCTGATAATGACAGCTCAAAAGAAGATGAAGAAGATGATGATGATCTCAGCTCAGATGATTAAAGCTCTTACTGTTTTTCTTAGATAGTAGTTTTTGTTTTATGCTGTTTTTTATTCTGCACTGTTGTGCTTGGTTTGTAATTTGAATATTGTGCAAGTATATGCACTTGTTTTGTTCTATGATTTGTTATGTCTTTTTGATGTCTGTGAGATTGACAATGAGAGCTAGGGTAGTACTAATTGTGTCTAAAAAGGGGGAGAAATAGCCAAGTGAGTCAAGAGTATCAAAGAGTAAAAATGTCAAATGCTGTCAAATACTACTAAAGTGATGTGATGCAGAAGTGTAGAAATTAAGGGGGAGTAATTGCTGATCTGCTGAACAACTGTTATGCTGGTTCTTGTTTTGAGGGGGAGCACCATTGTTGATTGTTGAAAAGTGTAGCTGTTGAAGATGGTGCTGCAGCAGAGTTTTGTGTGAAGTGTAGTCTTTATTGAAGATGTTGCTGATGTTTGGAGTTTCAAAAATATTGACGATTATTCCCCTGCTGAAGTCTCTGAAGCTGCAGAGATTGTTTTAACCAAATTTAGCCAAAGGGGGAAATTGTTAGTTTCTTGGATTGGCTAGAATTTTGGTAAAACAAAGGTTGTTCAATGTTGATGTCAAGGTGGTGATGTCACAACATTGAGTCTTAACACTGGGCTGTGTTAAGTATTTAAGTTGGATGTCTGATGTTACATGCGATGTTATGACATCAGGTCTGCAGAATTAATAACATCAGGTTTAGTGATGTTGTTAGGGTTTGCGTTTTAGCTGGAATTGTGGAGAGCAGGTAGTCTCATTGGATGTGAATATCTTGGGATAGATATTCTCTGTTGCATAGAGATTTGATGCAGATTTGTAGGAGGTTTAAAGGCTGAAGATTTAAGAAGATTTTAAGAGAGAAAATCTGTTTTGAAGATTCAGTTTTAAATAACAAATCAGGTCAGATATTGTAGCAGGTCCAAGCCCAATTCAGATAGCTATATAAAGCGCATCAGTACTGAAGGAAAAGTAACGAAGAAATAGAGCTAAAGACTGAGTGTCGTTTGTGTCTTCGTGTATGTTTTGTAAACCATTCGAGTGTGAATTGGTATTGTTGTTTTGAGTTGTTCTTGATCCAATCTGTGAAGCAGAATCAAGTAGTGCGTTTCAAAGTGTGTGATCTTTGAATTGTGTCACAGAAGTGATTTAGAGATTGAGTAGTGTTCTCATACTTAAGTGGTCTCTTAAGTAGAAGGTTCATTAAGTAGGAATTATGATTAGGAGATTGTCAACTGGGTTGTTGAGTCTGTAATTTAATTCTACAAGTAGTGAATTTCATCCCTGGCTTGTTAGCCCCCAGACGTAGGTAGTTAGACCGAACTGGGTTAACAATTCTGTATGTTCATCTGTTGTGTGCTATTGTCCATTGTTCAGAGTGTGTTGTTGTGACATCGAGTGAGACATCACATATCTGGTACCATAATTTCAATGCGCTTCACTGCTTTTAAATGAGACTCCTTAGGACACGATTGATACCTGGCACACATGCATACACTGAACATGATATCTGGTCGGGATGCGGTAAGATAGAGTAGAGAGCCAATGATACCTTTTTTACATCTACATCCTTACCGTTCTCATCTCGATTCATGTTGACACAAGTAGGCATCAGAGTGTCAATAGATTTTGAGCTAGCCATGTCGAAGCGCTTCAGCAACTCAAGGCAATACTTCGCCTGGCTCACAAATGTCCCTTCATCGAGTTGCTTGATTTGCAATCCGAGGAAATAGTTTAACTCCTCCATCATGCTCATCTCGAACTCTCCCTGCATTAACTTAGCAAACTCTTTGACCAAATTTATGTTAGTAGACCCAAATATAATATCGTCTACATATATTTGAACCAAAATTTGATGTTTTTCTTGACGTTTAATGAAAAGGGTTGTGTCAACTTTTCCTCTAGAGTATCCTTGATCAAGGAGAAATTTTCTAAGACGCTCATACCAAGTCCTAGGGGCTTGTTTGAGACCGTACAAAGCACATTTTAATTTGTAAACATGATCGGGATACTCATGGGACTCAAATCCAGGAGGTTGGGCAACATAAACCTCTTCATTAATATAACCATTAAGGAATGCACTTTTAACATCCATTTGAAATAACTTGAAGTTTTTGGCGCATGCATAGGCAAGCAATATGCGTATAGCCTCGAGTCGGGCAACAGGCGCATAAGTTTCCTCATAGTCTATGCCTTCCTCTTGGTTATACCCTTGCACAACCAAGCGCGCTTTATTTCTCGTTATGACTCCATTTTCGCCGAGCTTGTTCCTAAACACCCTTCGGGTGCCGATTACTCGATGGCCTTGCGGAGGAGGGACAAGGTCCGAAACCTCATTTTGTTCAAATTGATTTAACTCCTCTTGCATTGATAAAAGCCAATGTTCATCAAGTAAGGCCTCTTTTGAGTTTTTAGGCTCAACTTGCGAAATGAAAGCGGAGTAATAACAGAAGTTACTTAGCTTGAAACTGGTTATTACTCCCTTTGAGATATCATCGAGATTTTTGTCTATGGGATGGTCTTTGGAAGATTTCTAAGCTGGAGGAAGGTCATCTTTATTAGACGGATGATCCTCCTCACTCTTCATCGATTGGTGATTTATTTCCTCCTCAACATGCACTGCTTCAGGTTGATCAGTCCATTTATCAGTGTCATTGAGTATGTCTTCAGAAGATACACCTGCACCATGAAAAGAACTACCTTTTCCGACATTTTTGGGATAAGACTCATCAAAAGTAACATGAACCAACTCCTCAACAGTACATAACCTCTTATTGTAAACCCTATATGCCTTACTTGACTGAGAGTATCCAAGAAAAATACCCTCGTCGGCCTTAGCATCAAACTTACCAAGTGTCTATTTACCATTATTCAACACGAAACACTTACAACCAAAAACGTGAAGGTGAGAGACATTGGGCTTTCCCCCTTTTAAAAGCTCATATGGTGTCTTGTTTAGAATAGGACGGATGAGCACCCTATTCAAAACGTAACAAGTCGTACTTATGGTGTCGGCCCAAAAGTATTTTGGAAGCTCACTCTCATTGATCATAGTCCTTCCTACTTCTTCCGAAATTCTGTTTTTACGTTCCACAACCCCGTTTTGTTGAGGGGTATGTGGTGCGGAAAAATTATGATCAAATCCACGGCTTTCACAAAACGCTTCAAAAAGATGATTTTCGAACTCACCCCCATAATCACTTCTAATTGATATAATGTTCGTGTTTAATTTGTCTTGGTATAACTTGGCAAATCTTTCAAAGGCCGAAAAAGTATCGCTCTTGTTTGCTAAGAAAATAGTCCAGCAAAACCTAGAAAAGTCATCGACTATCACAAAACCATAATAGTTACCACCTAGGCTTTTAATCCTAGATGGTCCAAAGAGGTCCATATGGAGGAGCTCAAGGGGTCTCTTAGTTGAAAGAATGTTTTTAGATTTGAATAAGATCCTTGTTTGCTTCCCCATTTGACACGCATCACATAAATGATCCTTTGTGAATTTGATTTTGGACAACTTGATCACTAGGTCTTTAGAAACTATTTTATTAAGCAAATCAAAATTGAAATGCGCCAACCGTCTATGCCGTAACCATGAATCTTCACTCATGGTGACTAGACACTTGTCGCTACTTAACGATACCTCATTTAAGTCTAGCATATAGACGTTATTCACCCTCAAGCCCTTAAACACATCCTTTTTATCACTATTTTCAATTATGCAACAATCCTTTGAAAAATATACTTTATAGTCCTAGTCACATAATTGACTAATGCTTAAAAGGTTATGCTTAAGGCCCTTAACAAGAAGCACATCAGAGATAGTAGTAGATGAGGGGTTACCTACACTACCTTTGCCAAGTATTTGTCCCTTGTTATTGTCTCCATAGGTTACAAACCCCTTTTTCTTCGCCACAAAGTCGATGAAAAGAGATATGTCTCCTGTCATATGTCTTGAGCAGCCACTGTCCAGAACCCATCTTCTTTCCGTGGTCTCAAGATGTTGTACCTGCATAGTCAATCAAGGGAAATAAGTACCCAATTCTTATTGGGTCCTTGGTTGTGAGTGAAAACATGATTGCATTTAGGCACCTATTGATAAACGCACTTAGGAACCAAAAACCTCCTAAAACAGCACTTAGCAATGGTATGACCCCTTTTACAACAATATAAGCAAGTGAGGTTAACATGAGAATCACATTTTCTAGGTTGATGTCTAATCACATAAGTATATTTTTGATATGGATTAACCATGCTTTTCTTAAAGTGTGATTTATCAATAGCAAAAGTCATTTTTGGTTCTAGATCCTTGTCAAGCTTGGCCTTAAGAGTTATAACCTCTTTTTGCCAAATGTGACAAGTATCGCAACCAAAATTTACCCACTTACTTTTGTCTTCCACAACATCCACATTTGTTACTTCCACCATGGACTTTTTGAGAGCCTCTAATTCCTTTTTGAAATCGGAGATCTTTTGCTCCAAATAGGAAAATATTTGGTTATTTGAAGCTAACCGTTTAAAGGCTTCCTTGGCCTTATGGTGTAGTGTATCAAACACACGTTGTAGTTCAGAATAAGACATTGAATTAGAGTTATCGTACTTAGAATGTCTTACCTTTTTGTTCTTTTTCCTTTGGTGAGCGGAAAGGCAAATATTGACGGATTCTCCTTCGTCACTAGAACTTTCAGCACTAGATGATTCACTATCGCTTTCCCAAGCGATATAAGCTCTCCTAGGTTTTGATTTTTTCTTCCCGTGATGACTTTTATCCTTACCTTTGTACTTCTTCAACAAAGGACAGTTCGGCTTGTAGTGGCTGATTTTCCCACAGTTATAACAAGAACCCTTAGTTTTTCCACTCTTTTTGTCTTCATTCTTTGAAGACTTTGATTGTTTACGAAAGTTGACGAGGTTTTTCTCCGAATGTTGGATACCATTTTTCTTGATATAGCGATTATATGGCTTCACAAATAATCCCATGTCTTCATTCGAATCCTCTTCCTCATCATCACTGGGTTCACTCTCGCTCGGCTCGTATGCGGAGGACTTTGAACTAGAAGTCTTTAGTCTACTTCTTTTCCGCTTCCTTGGTCTTGCTCTTTTCCTTCTTCTCTCTTTTCTCATACAGGTCTAAGCTTATGAGCATTTGCTCACGTTCTTCAAGCTTCCCAAACAACATTGTGATGTCTAACGTCATTAGTTCGTTGGCTTCTTTGATGGCGGTCACCTTCGGTTGCCAATCCCTAGTCAAACACCTCAAGATTTTGTTAGTAGCAACTTCATTGGATATTGGCCTACCAAGTGAATGAAGTCTATTGATTAAATGAGTGAACCTCTTTTGCATGTTGGCAATGGTTTCCCCTTGCTTCATGTGAAAGAGGTCGAACTCTTGAGTCAATGTATTGATTCTAGCTAGCTTGACGTCGTTAGTACCCTCATGGGAAACTTGTAACGCATCCCACATAGCTTTAGCACTCGTACAATGTGAAACTCGATAATATTCGTCAACTCCCAATGAGGATATCAGAATATTTCTCGCCTTCCAATCATAGTTGTACTTTTTCTCGTCTTCTTCATTCCATTGGGCTTCAGGCTTGGGTACTACCACGTTATTCGCATTGGTCATGGTTATTTCCATATGACCGTTTTGAATAACGCACCATACCTTCCTATCAATATAATTGATATGAACACGCATACAATCCTTCCAGTAACTATAATTCTCACCATTAAAAACAAGTGCTCTATTATAAGCCCCTTTCGGTTCGTTTACCATCTTCTAAAAAGTTATACTTGAACCACTAGAATTAACCGGTGCTCCTGATACCACTTGTTAGACGAAGGCAAATGATCTAGAAGGGGGGTTGAATAGATCACTTCTTTTTAAATGCGAGTCGGCGCTAAATTTTGTTTTTAAAATTATTTTGAGGAAGCGGTCGAGGATAATTCGTCTATACGAACCGAGTTACTGAAAGGATTGGATATACGTAAGCCAAATGGAACGAAAGGCTTGATGAGGGTCGGCGAGCGCTTACCCATTGACATACCTATGCAAAATGAACGAGCATGCGTCGACCGCCACCGCATGAATACTAAACATGCAGAATAAAGAAACCCAGAAGCATGTGTCGACCGTAGGCTTAGTAAGGGTCAGCGTGCGCTTACCCGGGCATTTCACAATTCTTGACACAAGTGCATGAGTCGACTAATGCACAGGTTTGGTCGACGCAAGACATGAAAAGACCTAGAAATTGATTTTTCTACAAGTCTTCACCAACTTAGGCACTAATCATGCATACCTAACACTAACACCGTGATTTTACACATGTAGGAAATGTCCAGGACTCTTCTTATGTGTTTAGACACATGATAATCATTTGTTGTATGCAATGCGAACGACAATGAAATGATACCGTCCAAATTACAAAATAAGATCTAGCCTACATTGTTGACACCATTAAAACAGAAACCAAGTGAGAAGCACTTTGCCCTCACATCCAGTAGGTTGATAAATGGCATCTCCCACAAAGAAGTTTGCACACCTCTGCAGTTCAGACAAATGGTTCTCTTCAGCAAGTCTGACATCAAATATGTTTCCATCAAATGGCGTCTCCCCAGTAAAACTCGGCGAGAAGTTCGATGAAAACCGCTACAAATAGCGTTCTTTATCCAGGGAAGAACTCGACAAAAAGAAACTGAGACCAGTTCCATGGCAGAAGACCATGATCGAGGGGAAGTTTATTTCAAAAAGAAACTAAGACCAGTTCCATGGCTAAAAACCAGGATCGAGGGGAAGTTTATCTCACAAGAAACTGAGACCAATTCCATGGCAGAAGACCAAGATCGAGGGGAAGTTTATTTCAAAAATAAAACTAAGACCAGTTTCATGGCTGAAGACCAGGACCGAGGGGAAGTTTGACAATTTTCTAAGTAACATCACTTAGCAAAAGAACATGAATGAACAACCCGCTACACATTCATAACCACAATCCAAATTTTGGGTATTCCGATATTTAATCCTCTTTTACCTTGAATGTCTAAATGTCTTTGCCATTCATACCTTCAGGTCCAAGAAGATTAAATATGGGCATGATTCAAAACTTTGGGACATGATTCAAAACACTCTAAAACACCTATGTAATCCATCCATTAGGTTTGAATTAGGTCAAGGACTTGATTCCATAAAGGACCACAAAGTTTGAAATTCATCTGATAAAAAGTCAATTGTGCCCAAAAATCAAGTTTGACTTTTTGGATTTTCTTGACAAACATGGCTCCCTTAAGTAAAAAACAATGTTAACTTATGGTTTTGATCATCATCCATTAAGAAAAATCAAGAAAAGTAGGGTTACTTGCAAAAGGAGCAATCTTAAGAAACTTGAAATTTCCCTAAGTCATGAAAAAAATGATTTCTACCCAACTTTGCAAGAACATAACTTGTGATCCAAGTAACCTTTTTCTTCAATCCAAAGCTCAAATGAAAGCTCTCATTACCTACTTCAAGATTGTCAACTACAACATATTCCAAATCCTCATGGATTTTGAGTTATGGATTGATCAAAATCACAAAAATTGGAAAATGGACACTTTTTCGACACTTTGAGGCCATTTTTCATTATGATCCCAGATTTTCATTATGGACAGAATCAGTTTTGTGTTTTCACCAACTTTGAGGCCATTTTTCATTATGATCCAAGATGATTCAAGACCAAAGTTAAACATCAAAGTTGAAGTATGTTATAGGGGCTTTCCAAAAAGTACAAGAGCCTCCCATGGTTCAACTTGAGCAGGGAGTTATAAGCCTTCAAAAATGGAATTTTTCATCTTGCCCACACAAAGGCATGAAAACATAACTTGGTTCCCACGATTTCTTGAGCCAATTTGGACACTTGCATCATTTCATTTCTGTCCAAAATCAACATGAGTGATAAGGAATCTGATCACAAAGCCACCAAGTCAAAAATCCTATTCCTTGGCATGTGAAATTCAATGTTGCAAATCCAAAAACTTTAACTTTGTCATAAGGCATTGAATGGCTGCATAGAGCTAGCATGTATCAGTCCACAACATTGCAAATGAGTCAAGATGAATCCAAGCATCAGAAGACTATAGGCCTGTAAGATTGACTCAAGTCAATGGCTAGAGGAGACTTTGGCTACATGACAAACTTCAATGGATAATGGAGTGATCCAGCCCCTAATCAATGTTGCTCCAAAAACAAACTTGCTCTACTATAAATAGGGGTTCTTTCTGATCAGTTTGAGTACACCAAAGCATAACAACACATGTTTTCCTCAAAATCACTCTCAAAAACCAGAATTTGCTTCTCTTTCAAGTAACATTCAAATTTTCAAATAGAGACACATATGTCATATATAAGTGATCCATAACCTCAAAACACATCTGGAACACCAGAATCACTAAGTCACTATGCAGGTTGTTTCAATCCATTCCAAGCTTCCAAACACCTTACATAAGGTCCATTGAAGCTGTCCAGATCATCAAACAACATCTGTAACACCTCCAACACACAATTCAACTTCTTCTTGCAAGAGGTAAGCCTGAACTCTCAAACTCTATGATTCATGCATCATAAATGTGTTTTCAAGTTACAAACATGTTTCTGCACTTATGTAGAGTGTTTCCCCTCAATCAATTGCATTGTAGCTATCGTGTATAGGATTTCAAAGTGTTCTTGCAGAAATTAGGGTTCATGTGTTCATCACTTGATTTCTCACTCCACACTTAATATAAATGCAATTAATGGGTACCATTGAAATCCTTGTTCAAAAACGAGTCAGATTGATGTTTACAAAAGTCAAAACCATTGAGTAATCAGAGAGAAAAGTAAGGTTTTGAAAATCAGTCATGGCGCGGTCACGAGGAAGAAGAAGGTGACAGTTGGTGCTATATTTCAAATTATTTTGATTTTTGAATTTTAAGTTATTTTCTTAAATGATTTCAAAAATTAACTTCTCTCTCAATTTTAATCATTTTTTATTGGTTATTTTTTTAAAATATCACAAAAATGTTAAAATAGTTTATTCTACAAAAAAAATCAAATTTATATTATTTATTTAATATAGTTTGAATTTTTGTAAAGATTTTCATTTTAATTGTTTTTTTAACATTTTAAATGAAATTTTCCTCTTGATTTTTAAAATTCAAATGAGTTTCACACTTTCATACAAACATAACACAATTTTTCAAAACATTTTTCAAAATTTCCAACTTGTTTTTAAATATGTTTGATATTTTATATCATTTTCTATTTAATTTTCTTTGAAAAATTGTTTTTTTTTAATCAAAATTAGGGTTTTCTTAAATTTTGATTTTTTCAAACTTCATTTGAAACACTTTTGGGCCTCTAATAGAGTGTAAGACTCATCCCCTTTGTAAATATACCATTTTGGGCCTCAGTAATTGTATAAGTCCCGATACGATTTTCAAAATAAACGATGCGATCGCTATTTTTCATTTGGGCATCTCCTTGAGCTATAAGCCTCATCTCTTGTATAAAAATAAAATCTTTGGGCCTCTTTGTAGAGTGTAAGACCCATCCCTTTATGTAAATAATTTTTTGGGCCTCAGTCATTGTATAAGTCCCTCTGTGGCTTTCAAAAACCTGACGCGATCGTCGCCTTTTCAAATAAATCATCTGGGCCTCTCCTTGAGTATAAACCCCATTTTTCTTGCTTCACAAGCACTTTTTGGGCCTCTCCTTGAGTTGTAAGCCCCATACCTCTGTTTTCAAAATCATCTATCTATTTTAACTGGTACTAAGAGGAGCATTATTCCCGGTGAAACTGCTCTTAGACCACTTGGGCCTCTCTTTGAGTTATAAGCCCCAAATACTCTTTTCTTTTAAACAAATTTTCTTTTAATTCAATCCATTTTCAAAAGTTTTCTCAAAACTTTCTTCAATTTCTTAAAACCTTAATCATACAGTTGTAAATCAATACAATCAATCACCATACACTTGGGCCTCTTCTCAGAGTGTAAGACCCAACATCTTTTCAATTCAATGCATATTTGTTATATACTTGTCAATTTATCTGTATATACTTGTGCATATCTGTTTAGACTTTCCCCAGCAGGTAGTTCTACACTTAGGTCAAACCAGAGGTTACTTTCTAACTTAGTCAAAGCTAGTTCCCACATAGGAAATTCCCTATACAGTCTGCCTCCTCTTGGGCTTATTCAATATGGAACAGAGAAAGGAATTATTTTGGGTGAAACTTTTCTCAAGACTGTCAAAACTTATGTGTATATATATATATATATATATATATATATATATATGTACAAGAAATTCATTTCCCTAGAGAGGATTAATTCCCGAAGAAATCTCTTTTGAATTTCTTCAAACCTTAGAATTGTTCAACAAAGAAAGGATTATTCCCGGTGAAACCTCTCTTGAAATTTTCTTTGGCTTGGACCCATAGGCTTCCTAGAAGTATTCCCAAGTCTCCTATTGGGCTTATTACAAGGACCCAAAGGCTTCGTAAAAGCATAGGATAAAATTTAGTCATAAATACTAGTTCAATCCCCAGAAAAGTCAAAATTCCAGAACATCATACCATTCTAGGGTTGGTCTTTATCCCTTAAAACAACAACCTCCTCTTGGGCATCATACAAAGACCCCTCTCTACACCTGAGCCTACCACTTCTTGAGAGACTTGGACAGTCTCAACCTCCTCTTGGGATTCATTCAAATAAGACTTGGAAAGTCTCATCTCCTCTTGGATCTCACATAGAGACCCTCAGGTTTCCTAAAAGCACAGGAAAAACCCTGATCATTATACCAATACACTAAGTCTCCAGCAGAATTAAAGACCTCATAGGTTTCCAAACTCATCTTTAAACTCCCTTGACACCCAACAAGGCTTAACTTTCACCTTGAACACCCCAGCCAGTATCAATTTACCATCAACAAATCCTTAGAGGAATCAGAGCCTCATGGCATCTGGTACTTTCACTTTTCTCTGATTCACAGCAAGAGTAAATCCCCTTGGACTCCCCAATACAATTAGGACTTGCTCCTGTATTTCAATAAATCCCCAGCAAGATATAGCCTCCTCTTAGGCTTAATATAAGAAATTCCTCAGTCAGCCTCAATCTTGGGCTTTGTACAAGACAGATAAAATCCTCCCCAGTGGAGTTAGTTTCTTTCAGCTTCAACCTTGGGCTTTGATCAAGGCACACCATAATCAATATCCCCTCAGATGAGACCAAAAATTCTCTCTGTAGGAGGATACCTCCTCTATACAATCACATATCAAAACAAACAATCAAAACCTTTTCCAGATAATTGTTGTAAGTGGCACACTTGTTGATTCAAAATCCAAGCTGGAGTCCTTCTCTTATCCTGGCCAAAACTCCTCTTTCATCTAACTGCTTTAAGTGGCAAGCCTCTGGATTTCTATACATCCAAGCTAATGTCCTTCTCTTAACATGAAAGACTCATAAGGAAAAAGTGGCATTGTTGGATTCCCACATCCCAGTTAAAGTAATTTCCCTTTATAACCAATTTCTCAACACTTGTGATGAATAGGTGAGATATTCTCCCTTTAAAGATGACAAATTCTCTCTCAGTCAACCTTTAGCTTCAATCTTGGGCTTTAAACAAGCCACAAATACTTTGATAGCTTCAATCTTGAGCTTTGAACAAGACACCAAACATTTTCCTCCTATTACGATTGCTCTGATTTCCCAACTATCTTTACGTGAATACGTAGGCATAAGATTGCGAAATCTTAGCGAGCACACAAATCAAAAACTATAGGTCCAGTACCTTTCCAAAAACAACAGAAAACCTGAAAACAATAAAAACATTCTCTCAACACTCCCAAAGGAGAAACTTTCCCAATCCACAGCAGATAAACACAAGAAAGCATTTCAAGTTAACAAAAATACATGCAAAAGAAGGTTCTTATGGATTACCATAGATACACTGGGTGTTAATAGCTTCCCTTTGTATAACCAGACCCCGTTCCCCGATCTCTTAGCATTTGTTAAAGAAAACATTTGCGTGCAGGGTTAGTTTAAGATATCTTCCTGTCGCGGTCGGCTAAAAATTTTTGAGTCGCCATCATATTCTTTTAAGGAAAAAAAATGATAAACCTAAAAATCCTAATCCTAAAGGCAGAGATTCCTAAGGTTCGGGAGTCGGTTAAGTGAGGGGAAGGTGTTAGGCACCCCTCGCTTCCATTGTACTCAATGGGATCCTCCTTAGATTTTAGGGTATGGTTGTTTGTCGTCTAACTTATTTATTTGCGAAGAAAAATCCTAAGTTTTTTATAATTGTACTCACTAGGGTTTACAACCCTATGCCTACGTACCTTCAATTTTGAAGGATCAGAGTAACCGCAGTTCACTTCCCCTATTCCTACCCCCTAATCGTATTCCTAACCCTAATCCCAAACCTATTCCACTATTTATATTCTTGGATAAAGAGTTCTATCCCCAATTCTATTATTTATACTCCTAGATAAGGAGTTCTATCCCTTAAATTCCTTTGTCCATTGTTTATACTCTTGGATGGAGAGTTTTATCCCAAAATCCCTTATCCAATTTTTCTACTCTCGGATGGAGAGTTCTATCCCTTAAAAAACCCTTATCCATTGTTTATACTCTCGGATGGAGAGTTTTATCCCTAAATCCCTATCCATTGTTTATACTCTTGGATGGAGAGTTCTATCCCTTAAATTCTATCAATTATTTATACTCTTGGACGAAGAGTACTAGCCCTTAAATCCTATCCATTATTTATACTCTCGGGCGAAGAGTACTATCCCTTAAATCCTAATCCCATGGCCTATATTTATACTCTTGGAACCTAAGAGTTTTATCCCTTTTCCTATGCATTACCCCTAAAATTTATTTCATCTAATTATCCCTTTATAGCCCATGAACTATCCCTTGATATCCTATATATCCTTTTTTAATTTATTTAACAAAAATAATTATATAATATAAAATTATAATAAAAACCCAAATTTAATATCCCTTATCCCTCATTTTATTTTCCCATTCAAAAATGTAATTTCTAAATTTACAATATTCCCCAAAAATAAAAGGAAATTTAATCCCAAAAATTAAATTAAATTTACTTTAATTTATTTTCATCCCCAAACCCATATTTAAATCCAATTTACAAATCTAAAAACACTAATATTTCTTAAAATAAATCCTACACCCAAATTTTAATAAAATACCCAATTTCTCAAAATATCTCATCCAAAAAACCATGAACAAAATCCCAAAATTAACTATTTTAAGTAGATAAACAATATATTTTAAATATATAAAACTTTTTATTTAAAACCAAATCAAACCCAATATTCACCTTAAAAAATCCCACTTATAAAAAATTATCCCTATTTTAAAAAAAAAAAACAAACAAGTTATTTTAAATATACATAAAATGTAAATAAAAAAAAAACCAAACCCAAAAATTAATCCTAAATTCCTAATTATATTTCCTAATAATAATAACCTTAAAATTCCATTTTTATAAATCCTAATTAAAAGAAATTAAATCCTGATTGATAATTAAATTAAGGAATTAATTTAATTACATAACTAAACCTAGGGGGATGTAATTCCCTGCATAAAAACAAATGGGCCATTGACTGAGGGTGTAACTAGCGTTAGGCGCAAGGCCCAATAACCAGAACCCAATTCAGAGATAAAGAGAGAAAAAAACAAAAAAACCCATGATAGAGAGAATCTGTTCGTTGACTCTCTCTTCATCGCTTGATCACGATCCTACGAGCTAAGACATATGCAATCCCATCCCTTGATCTTAATTACCAAACTAAGTAATCTGAACGCACGACCAGGATTCAGAGTTACCCTATGCTCTCAAGGGCACGCGTGTGTGGGATGCCAGTTGACTCCAACGGTCAATTTAATCAAGCGGCCTGGAATGCACCACTTGCAAAGATCCAAGGTCACACGGAGGGAGTACATAATCCCAATCTCTCTCAGACCTTCCCCATTTTCCCCTTCGATTTCTCTCTCTAATACACTCTCTCTCTTTAAGTTTCTCATTCTCTCTCGCTTCTCTCTAAGCTCCTTTCTCCGGTGAGCCTCCGGCCACCATCTACAACCACTAAACCACCACAAAATCCAGATTTCCGGTTGACATTCAACCGGAATCTTCATCAGCCAAGAACCCTAACCCCCACCCTAACCCAGATTCACTTGGTTCTTTAGGGTTCGTGAGGAACCCTAAGAACCCTAACCCTCAACCTTCCTCCAAACCCAGAATTCATACGAACCCCCAAGAACCCTAAGGGTTCTATGAGGAACCCTAACCCCAACCCCAAAGAACCCTAACCCTAATAAGAACCCTATCCCTAAAAAAATCCAGAAAACCCTACAAAATTTACAAACGCAACAATCAAAGATCAAACATATCAAAGCTAAGTTATTTTTGTATTATACCTCCCTTGCTGTGATACTGGTTATATTTTCCTTATTATCTATGTTTTTTCCTCTTCTAATTTCCTTTTTCTTATGGTTTGCAGGTACGCTATGGAGATCGAGGATTCGTCGCTCTGGATTTTTCTCCCTTCCTTCGCTTACGGTCCAAATTTCTGATTTGTCTTAGGTTTATATAGGATTAAATTCTAGGTTTAGGAATTAATTGTAGATTCTGTTTTAGGAAAAGTTTTATCTGATTCAATGTGTAATTTCTGATTATTAGAATTAGGGCTTTTTGATTTGTAAAGTTGTAATTGGATCTAATTTGATTTCTGTTGTAACTTGATTGAAACATTAATGAGAAACGATTTCGTTTGATCCATTTTCCCAATTTCTGCGCACAATTAGGGTTTCTCACTTGGGGAAGAAGACCCCACTCGTGGTCAACAAATTTGACCAAAAAAATAAAAATGAAATGAATAATAATTATAAAATATTAATAATATAACCACGACCAAAAGAAAAATAATAATCCTAATATTATCATACGATAACCAGATTAATAAAAATGAATGAAATAAAATACTACCGGTATCTTTTAATAAACCTAAATTCAAAATAAAAACTTAATAAAAGTTATCCCTAACTAACAATTAAGTTAAAATAATATACTTGAAACTTAAACCTATTTAGATAAACCTAATGACTTTTAAAAAATAGCAAAATAAATAAACAACAGATATATTTAATCCTTCACAAATAAATTGATAACAATATTCAAAATAATTAAAAAAATAAATAATTCTAAAGTAAAATCCTGATTATTATACTGTTAAACTAAAAAGGCCCACACTTCCTAATTAACTCTAAAAAAAATCTAACAAATTAATAAAAATTAAGCAAGCTCCCTTTAAATGAATGAAAAAAGAAAAACCCCTTATACCAAACCAATTCTAAAATGGGCCTAAAAGCTAGCAAGCTCAGAAGTTCAATGACATCTAACTGATACCCCCTGGTAGCACAAAAATAAAAAAATAGTAACAAAGAACTGGTCAAAATTTAGGGTACTACACTTCCCTTTCCTTAACCAGTTTCATAGGATAAATACAGAAATAAAAAAGTAGCACCCAAACCCCAATTCCTCGCGGTAAGGTGGTCGCGTCATCGACAAAAACCACACGCAATACACTTAATGGGACAATCAAATTCGATTACAACAAAGAAAGAAACCACAAGTTCATTTGAAGCTAAGAGACCGAGTCAAGGATGACTATGATGGTGCATCATGAATACTAGAAAGAATATTAAATAAATTATGACAAGTATAAAGAAAACGTTAATCGAATAAATGTAAATAAATAAATATTGTTCATACATGTAAAATGAAAACTCAATGGCACAACATCCTGTATATATTATACATAAATTAAAGTCAAGTCTGTCTATCTGGAGGTGTTGTACCGTCATCCTCTGCCAAAGCTTTTGTCCCGAACAACTTCATGTAGGTCAAGTTGCGATAGGGGAACAAGAATGTTCGTACAAAGAATTTCCATCTGGTTGACATCTTGGTCAAAGGCCCCGTACACCCTTTTAAGAGTTTTCTTGATGGCCTCATCAACCTCCTTTCTAATTCCAGTCACCCGTCCCTCATAGGCTTCATGCTCCTTAACCTGATGTTCCTTCTCCTTTATGTACATTTCTTGATTTATAATTTATTATCTTGTTCATTAATAATCTATCAATTCTGGTTTAAGATGTTGAACACCTTGGCTTAAGTATCTAATCAAACATCCATCCCCTTAAGAATAGAATTTTAATTGGTATTAAACCAGACAATTTGTTTTGTTTGGGTGAGCTCGGATGATATTTTTTGTTCAAATGGACAACACTAAGGATTGAGGGTCTGTCAATAGACCACCTATTTTGGACGGCACCAACTATGTGTTTACTGTGAAATTTTGTAAACAAAACAAGTTTCTAATAATACTTAAGGGATCAAACTCAAAAATCTCCCAAAACATATTTGTGTGCATTTATGAGTTTGAACAACATTTTTTATTGTCGAAATCGAAGAGTAGTAATTTGAAAAAGATTTCAATATCACTTTGAAACAAGACTTGAGAATATAGTTTCTTAGAATAAAGGTTGAAATCAAAATACAGGATGAAGTAAAAGCATGAATTGTAAAGTGAAATCGAAAAGTAACTTAATGCAGAAAAGGTACTTGAATGTAAAAAGACTTGAAATTTATAAATAGTGGAACGCATACGTACATTTTCCTCAGTCGTTTCTCAAATGCGCAAATACTTTGAGTTTACAGAAATATGGGTACAATTGCAGACCCTTTACAAAATGAACATGAGTCCCTTTATATACTACTCTAAAATAACTACCTAAGAACTATCAGTTAACCCTATCACGACACGTTTTAGTCCCATGCAGCAATTTCTTCCGACGAGCCTCCACGTGTCTTCGAGTAACCATCTGTGTCAAACCAGTTCCCGCTCTTTTAACAACATTAAAATATCTTAACTGCTTTCATTGGTCACATGAACTGACTATATATGTCAAAGTTCTTAAAATCGATCATGTTACGACAACACACTCTGTAGTACTTTCCATATGCAGTGCCCAAGTCGACATTGTTTCCATTGTAATGATGAACTCCAACCTTAGCCAACATAGCATACTAATCAATTTCACTAAGTCCCCAAACTCTTTAACGTCCATCGACCTACCGCTTCTTCGACCGACATCACTATGGGTGACCCCTGTCCTTTAGTCAGCTTGATCTCCCTTTGACTCCGTTTTAACTTGACATTCCACGTGGAGTATTTATTGTTATTCTATTAATACTTTCCACTTATAGTTAAGTCGTAAAATCCAAGGTAACACATTGCCCCCCAAAAGGCCATGTTTCGATTTTCGAATCAGACAAGAGAGTCGTGGCTTTTTTGAACGTATTTTTCAACGACACTTCACTTCTGCTGACTTCATCGTCATTATTACCCATTTTACGATGCATTGCCATTTTCCATGAGATCCGTTCTGAATCTCATAATTACTCCTACTTCCTAGGAGGTCGTGGGTTTGCACAACACATCTTTCAACGTAAGGGAACATGATAAACTCGCATATCCCATATTTTCAACTAAGGTTGAAATCCTTGTTGGTGTAGTTATGTAGAAAGGTTTATCTAATTTTCTGATTTTCTTCAATATTAAAGTCAAAGGAGTCATGTGGTGTGAAGCACCACTATCAAGTATCCGATTGAAACAATATTCAAATTTATCAGTCATGTTTTCATGTGGGTTTGTTTGATTTTTGGCACGAACTCCATGCATGGTGTGTCCAGATATTGATGCTTCTGGATATTCTTTTCTCTCAGCGGCCAAAGCAAAATTTGCTACTTTTTTCCCTCCTGATTTGTTAAGTTTTCGCCTTTGAGTTCTCTATGATTCCCAACTTGTTGGATATCCAACAATCTCAAAGCTCTTTGTCGTGACATGTCCAGTTTTCTCATAGTGATCGCACTTTAATCTTGAGTGATATTCATTTCCTCTCTTCCTATATGCACCTGAGTAAAACGCATATGCATTTTCCACCTTGGAATCTCTTTCCTTATTTCCTGAAAAATGAGATTCTTCTCGTTGTATTTGATTAAAGACAACCTAAGAAAGGGTACTGGATCAGTATAAATTAACATTCCTTTCTGACAAAAACATATACAAGAGAATTATAGGAGTTTTTAAGTTCTAAATTATTTTCCTCAAAACACAAGGAAAAAGAAATTATATTTACTACAACAAAACTTGATTGATTAACAATTTTTTTTGAAGAAAAAAAACAAATTTATTTGTGTTTTTGCAAAAATAAATATTTAAACTAATTAAAATGAAATAAACTATGCCAACAAACTCTTGTTCACCATATTCCAACAGCACAAATACTTCTTTGTATTTTATACTAAAATTTTAGTACTATGGTTTGGTTAATTAAATATTTTTCAAAAAAACTATTAAAAAAAATAAAACATATAGATAGAAATAATATTAAAAAGGGTTTCCGAAATTCAAGTTTGAATGAAACTATAAATTAAATCTGAAATGAAAAAAAGAGAAATATAAATTATATATACCTCACAAATTGTAGCAAGAAGTTTGGTTTTTTCTTCACGATATAACTAAAATGAAAATTTCTCTCTCATTTGCATTTCCTTTTTTTCAATTTCTTCTTCTTTCGCCCTAGAAGTTGAAAGAACAGACCTAGAGATCTCTTCATCTTCCTTAGAAAAATAACTACAAAAATTTAAACTTCCTGAATTCTGCACTAACAATTGGTTATTGTTGTTATTTTGTTGTTCACTCATCTTTGTCTTCAACCAAACCCTTGCACCTCATCCTCAAATTCCTATCTTTAAGAGAGGAAGAGAAAAGAAACATGCAAATCTCGAAATTGAAATAGAGAAAAGAAAGAAGAATGGGAAGAGGAAGATGAATCTGGAAACCCAAAGGATTATTGGGCTATCCCTCTTACTTGGAGAGGCCCAAATTGATGTGGGTTAGTGGCCCATTTGTTTCTATGCCTTTTTTATTACCTAACGAAGAGAATTAGGTTAATTTTATCCATTGTGTGTGAAAAACAACAAGAAAAGTAGAGAGAAGAGTAAAATCCCGCAACCCAATTTCAGCCAAGAGCAGTTCCACTAAATCGAAGATTGTGCAAAATCCAACAGTCGGGTCGTCCTAAAAGTTTGACAAAACATTCATGACTCATAGGAGCACATTCTAACCGATTTTCATTGGATTCAAAGCTTTCTATGTCAGTCTGTCGAGTCCATATTTGAGGTCTGGATTTCTTGGTGTTTTTGGGTTATTTTTGTCTCTCTTGATTATTGTTGTATTCCAAGATTGATTGCAAATATTGATGATGTTTATGTATGCCTCTAACTAGTGTTAGAGAGAACCTTGCTTGTACCCATTGATTGATGATAGTGGAGGATTAAGTGGCCTACGGGTCCTGTGGTTTTTTACTCCTAGTTAACAGAGGTTTTTCCACGCTAAAATCTTGTTGTGTTGTTTTATGTGTTTTGTTGATTGTCGTTGCATTTGGTATTTGGGAGAGATTGTCTTGGTGGTTTATTCTGTTATGTTTGTGGATTTCCTCCCAACAAGTGGTATCTAGAGCCGTGGTTTGATTTGTGTAATGATGGAGATGAACACATCTAGGATGGTAAGTTTGAATGGTTCCAATTATAATGTTTGGAAATAAAAAATGGAAGATTTGCTTTATGTGAAAGGTTTTCACTTACCGGTTTTCTCTAATAAAAACCCGATGGAAAGAGTGATGAAGAATGGACTTTGTTGCATAGACAAGTTTGTGGTTATATTCGCCAATGAGTGGATGATAATGTTTTGAATCATGTGAGCTCGATGACTCATGCTCGCTCTCTTTGGACCAAACTTGAGGAGTTGTATGCAAGAAAGACGAGAAACAATAAGTTGTTCTTGTTCAAGTAATTAATGTCATTGAGGTATAGTGATGGTTCACCAATGACCGATAACTTGAACATTTTCCAATGGATTCTAAATCAATTGTCGGAGATGAATCTTACTTTTGATGATGAAATTCAAGGTTTATGGCTTCTTGGTACTTTGCTTAATTCTTGGGAGACTTTTAGGACATCCTTGTCTAACTCCGCTCTGAATGGTATCATCTCGATGGACTTGGCTAAAAGTTGTGTGTTGAATGAGGAGTTGAGGCGTAAGTCACAAGGTTCTTCTTCATATTCCGAGGTGTTAATTACCGAATCAAGGGGGAGAAATCAAAGTAGAGGTTCAAGTAATCGTGGAACTTCACGTGGTAAATCACAAGGAGGCTCTAATATATTCTCTCATATTGAGTGTCATCATTATGGAGAAAAAGGACACATAAAGAGGTATTGTTGTAAGTTGAAAAGGGAAAACTAGAAGAAGAGCTACAACAACGATAAAAAGGAAGGTAACAATAATGAAGATGTTGCTATTGTTGATGATTTCTTTATTGTTTGTGATAGTTGTATTGAGATTGTCAATCTATCATGTGATGAGATGGATTGGGTGGTTGATAGTGGTGTTTTTACTCATGCAACCTCGAGACATGATCTTTTTTCAACCTACGAGACCAGTGACTTTGGGGTTGTTCGTATGGGAAAAAATGGGCAAGTTAATGTCATCGGAATAAGAGATATTTGTGTCGAAACTAGCAATGGGACAACTTTAGTTCTCAAAGGTGTGAAACACATTCTGGAACTTCGATTCAATCTTTTATCCGGTTGAAAGTTGGATAACAAAGTATATGATAATTATTTTTCGGGAAATGAATGGAAGTTAAAGAAAGGCTCAATGGTGGTTGCTAAAGGAAAAAGGAATTTGAACTTGTATGTCGTCCAACTTGGGGTTTCAAAGTGCTACATCAACACTTGTGGCAATGATAGCTCATCAGAATTATGGCACAAACGTTTGGGTCATATGATTGAAAAAGGTTTGACCATTTTGGCAAAGAAGAATGTATTGAATGGTGTTTTCGATGCAAAGTTGAGAAAGTGTTCACATTCTTTGATGGGTAAGCAATTGCGAGTTTCCATTATGTCATCCGAACCAAAGAGGAAATCAGAAGTGTTGGATTTAGTACATTCCGATGTGTGTGGTCCGATGAAGACACGGTCACTTGGTGGTGCATATTACTTTGTGACTTTCATTGATGATTGTTCTCGGAAAACATGGGCTTATACATCGAAAATGAAAGATCAAGTGTTAGATACTTTAAAGTTGTTTCAAGCATCGGTTGAAAGAGAAACCGGTAAAAAGCTCAAGTGTATCTGAACCGATAACAGGGGAGAGTATATCTTTCGACAAGTATTGTCAAGATCAAGGTATACGTCATCAAAAGTCTCCTCCAAAGACACCACAATTGAATGGGTTAGCCGAAAGAATGAATAGAACTTTGGTGGAAAGGGTGAGATGTTTACTTTCTCAATCAAAGTTGCCGAAATATTTTTGGGGAGAAGCATTGAGCATGGTTGTACATCTTTTAAACCTCACTCCATGTGTTCCGTTGAAGTTTGATGTTCCAAATCATGTTTGGAGTGGTAAAGATGTTACCTACAACCATCTTCGGGTGTTTGGATGCATGGCTTATGTGCATATTTCGAAGGATGATAGATCGAAATTGGATGAGAAGTCGAAGAAATATGTTTTTTTTGGGTATGGACTTGATGAGTTTGGGTATCGATTCTTTAATCCGATTCAACGGAAACTTATTCGTAGTCGTGATGTCATATTCACGGAGGATTATACCATTGAGGACATTGACAAAGTTGAGAATAAAGATCTGATTTTTGAAGACGAAGAAATGGTTGATACGGACCCAACTACTATTGCTCTTATCCCAACCGGTTGCTTCTAATGAGTTGAGGCGGTCTATTCGGGATAAAAGGCCTTCCGTTCGATACCCCTCAAACGAGTATGATTTTCTTACCGATGGTGGAGAACCCGAAAGCTTTAAAGAATTTTTGGAGGATGAGAACAAAAAGGAGTGGATGGATGCCATGGAGGATGAAATGCAATCACTTCGTGAGAATAATACCTTTGAGCTAGTGAATTTTCCAAAGGGTATGTGAGCATTGAAGAATATATGGGTTTATCGGATTAAGCAAGATGAGTGTACTTCTCAAAGAAGATACAAGGCTCGCTTGGTGGTAAAAGGTTTTAAACAACGGGAAGGTGTTGACTTTGGCGAGATTATTGCTCCAGTTGTGAAGATGCAATCTATTCTAGTGGTTCTTGGGCTAGCCGCTAGTCTTGATTTGGAAGTAAAGCAAATAGACGTGAATAAGGCTTTCCTTCATGGTGATCTACATGAAGAAATTTACATGGAGCAACCAAATGGATTCCGGGAGAAAGCCAAAGAAGACTATGTTTGCAAATTGGAAAAAAGTCTTTATGGTTTAAAACAAGCACCTCGTCAATGGTATCAAAAGTTCAACTCGATGATGATTGAACATGGGTACAAGATGACTAAGGCCGATCATTGTCTGTTTTTTCCGAAATTTCTCTGAAGGTGATTTCATTATTATCTTGCATTATGTGGATGATATGCTAATTGTTGGAAAGAATATTTTAAGAATTAAAGAGTTGAAGAACACTTTGAGTGAATCTTTTGCTATGAAGGATTTAGGAGAGGCTCGAAAAATTCTTTGTATTGAAGTCGTTCAAGAACAAAATGAGAAGAAGTTATACTTGTCACAAGAAAAGTATTTGGAGAAAGTCCTTTGGCGTTTTAGTATGGATAAGGCTAAAGATGTGATGATTCCACTTGCTTCTCATTTCAAGATTAGTCATAAACTATGTCCATCTATGGATGAAGAAAAGTTGAGTATGAAGAACATTCTGTACTCGTCGGCCGTCGGTAGTTTGATGTATGATATGGTTTGTACAAGACCCGATATTGCTCATGCCGTGGGAATGGTGAGTCGTTATCTCTCAAATCCGGGAAAAGATAATTGGGAGGCCGTGAAGTGGGTAATGAGATATTTGCATGGCACTTCGAATTTGTGACTAACTTTGGGATGCAAGAAGCCTATGTTGGTTGGGTATACGGATTCAGATCTAGCCGGAAGCTTAGATGATCGAAAATCCACTTCGGGGTATATGGGGACTTTTACCCGGGGAGTCGTGGCTTGGCAATCAAAGTTACAAAAGTGTGTTGCACTCTCTATTACCAAAGCCGAGTTTATAGTCTTCGTGGAAGCGTCAAAAGAGTTGTTATGGTTGAGGAAATTTGCAATGGAACTTGGTGTGAAACAAGAAAAGTATGTCTTGTTTTGTGATAATCAAAGCGCCATTCACTTATCGAAGAATTCCTCCTTTCACTCGAGGTCGAAGCATATTGATGTTCATTATCATTGGATTTGTGATGCGTTAGATTCCAAGTTGATGGAGATTGAGAAGATTCATACCGATGACAATGTTTCTGATATGTTGACGAAGGTGTTGCCTAGAGGAAAGTTTGAGTTTTGTCGTATGGAAGCCGAATTGGTGTTGCCCTCAAACTAGTCCGTCGGAGAGTTTGTTAGGTTATCCCTCCTATTTGTAGAGGCAAAAATTGATGTGGGGTAGTGGTGTAACATCCCATTTTAAATTATTTGGTCGTCGGTGCTATTTTGTTTGTTTTGCCTTGTTAAGGGTGTGTGTGGTTGAGTGCGTAGGCGTAGTGTCCTTAGCGGAACCGGTAAATGGAGATGTCGGGATAACGATAATGTAATGTTGGATTATGTGTGGGCATAGTTAATAACAATAGTAAGGTGAATATTATTATTAATATGGTGAAGATTATTAATATTATTATTACTATTATTATTAATATTATTGGTGTGTTATTAGAATTATTATTATTAATTATTAGCATCATTATTAATATTATTATTTTATTAATTAAAAATTTGATTTAATTAATGGACAATTGGCTAGTAAGGGCAGTTTAGTCATTAAGCTAGGATTAGTGAAGGTTAGGGGGAAATTAGCCATAATCAGAATTTTGGAGAGAAAAGGAGAAAGGCTAAGGAGAAGGGAAGAACAAGGGAGAGCTAGGGCACCCATCTTCATCCATTTTCGCAGGAATCTGATCAAGAATTCGAGGTAAGGGGGGAGAACGAGTTTAATATTGGTGATATAATCATGAGAGGGTAGTGGGGAGTTCTTAACCCCGTAGGGATTCGTATGAATACATGCTGTTTTGTGAATTATTTGTGCATTGGTAAATCTGTGATGAAAAATGTATGAATTGAATGGTTGTGTTTCTGAATTATTTAATCTCTTGATGTTGTTGCTACGGTATGAATATGAATGTTGCAGGTCTAAGTTTTGGTGCATGTTGAGTGGACGAAATTAGATCCAAGAACCGTAAATTTGACTAGTAATGATTAGGTAAAAGAAGTAAGATGAAGAATAGGACCTAAAACTGATGTAGAACTAATTTTAGGACTGAATTGGAGTGGAAAAGTGAGGATCCCGTAGCAGAACCCAGACTGGTGTGGGGAAACTGAGTTTGCGTAATAGATCTGGCCATACGCGTATCAGGTAATGCAATACACATACGGCTAAGGTCATTACGCGTATGGGAGGGCCAAAAGGAGGATTGGCACGACCCTCTGCCTGTATGCGTAACGGTACGCGTATAGAGCTTGGGCATTACGCGTAAGGGAGAGGCATTACGCGTATGAGAAGGGGATACGCGTATTGGATCTGAGAATGGGCTTTTTGATGGAAAACAGGTCTCTGCCCATACGCGTAATAGGTAGGGCAATACGCGTATGGCAGGGCAGGAGGAGAGGTTGTACGCGTATGATACGCGTAGGGAAGGGCGAGCAAGCTGGGCAATACGCGTATGGCACAAGGCAATACGCGTATGGCCAGCGAGGTTGCAGAATTTTTCCGTTTCGCGATTTCTTTCCTGTTTTCGCGTCCGAAGTAGTTCCTTTTGGTTTGAGAGGTCGGGGATAGATGTCAGACCTTGAGAAATGCAGGATTGGTGATAAAAATAATTTATTTAGTAGTTTTGGTGAATTAATTAGTAATTAGCTAATTAGTGGATGAGTGCCTTGTGAGGCGTGTAGAATGTGGTTGTGTGGCAATGTTTGTGTGAGGTACGAGTGGTCTTGGGGTAGCAGAGGTAATTCTTGGTGAATTACTGGGAGTGTATGACTCACTTGGGATCAATGAGGATCGTGTATCTTACTTGATAATAGTCTCTTGTGCATAATTTATGTGTGATGATGTTGTGTTGTAGGTGAGGTAATTCCGGTGAGAATTACGGTAAGCGTATGGCTTACGTGTGATCAGGAGGATCGTGTAAATGTATAGCTGATTATTATACATGTGTTCTGTGTGTAAATTGTGTTGTGGTGAATGACTATTTTATGTGTGATCAGGAGGATCGTGAGAATGTGTAATTTTATTATACAGGTGTGTTGTGTTCATATTTGTTATTGTGCATTTCATGGTGTCGGTGGTGATGAATCGTTGCTCAGGAGGAGTGTATGTGATTCATCCGAACTCCAATGTGGAGTGTGGTGGGATAAATCATTGCCAAGTAGGGGTGTATGTGATTTATCCGGGTTCGATTGAATGAACCATGGTGATTTTGGTACCACATGCATTGTGTCTGTTGTTGGGTCGCATTGCATTATTATTATTATATGTTGATTGAATTATGGTTGCGAGTGACAAATAGGTCGTGATTATGTGATTGTATGATTGGGTGTGACCCTTAATATGTATTATTCACCGTTTATTATTGAATGTAGTTCTCACCCCTTTGTTGTTGTTGTGTTTGTGCTTCTTCGGAAGTACAGATAATCCAGGTACTTGAGTTGCTTGGAGTGTGTGTTGCCTGTTCGAGTCGTAGGAGTCGCTCTGATACGTAACACGTGAATTTTGGGGATTTTATTAATTGTTATTTTGTAATGAATTTTGTTACGTATCTCTTTTAAATTCAATAATTTTGAGGACCACGAGTTTAATGTGGAGTTTTGGAGTATGTTGGCAAGTGTGCCGTGAACTTATGAAATGATTATTCCACTGTTTTATTTCACTTAATGAAAAGAAGTTTTGATGTTGATTTTATTGGTGTAGCATCCTACTTGTAAAAGCTGAAAACTCTGATTTTATCCGTATTACTTTTAGTTTTATAAAATGGGAAAGTGGGGTGTTACAAGTGGCCCATTTGTTTCAATGCCTTTGTTATTACCCAACAAAGAGAATTAGGTTAATTTTATCCATTGTGTGTGAAAAACAACAAGAAAAGTAGAGAGAAGAGTGAATCCCGCAACCCTATTTCAGCATAGAGCAGTTCCACTAAATTGGAGATTGTGCAAAATCCAACGGCCGGATCGTCTTGAAATTTTGACACAACATTCATGACTCATAGGAGCACATTCTGAGCGATTTTAATTAGATTTGAAGCTTTCTAATTCGGCATGTCGAGTCCATCTTTGAGGTCTGAATTTCTTGGTGTTTTTGGGTTGTTTTTGTCTCTCTGGATTATTGTTGTATTCCAAGATTGATTGCAAATCTTGATGATGTTTATGTATGCCTCTAACTAGTGTTAGAGAGAACCTTGCTTGTACCCATTGATTGATAATAGTGGAGGATTTAAGTTGCCTACGGGTCCTGTGGTTTTTTTACTCCTAGTTAACGGAGGTTTTTCCACGCTAAAATCTTGTTGTGTTGTTTTATATGTTTTGTTGATTGTCGTTGCATTTGGTATTTAGGAGAGATTGTCTTGTTGGTTTATTCCGTTGTATTTGTGGTTTTCCTCCCAACAAGGATGTGTATGGAAATAACTTCATGATCCCTAAACATCAAAAAGTAATGAACCATAATCAAATGGATGTGTACAAAAATAACATAATAGCACAAAATGAATCCTAAACATGAACTGTAAACCATAATCATAATCAAAATATCAGAAGATACATAATAAACAACAACTACTTTACCTGTTTAAGAAAATGGATGAAGAATGAGATGTAAATAGTTGAAGGAGACATAGAAACATAAGAGAATATGGAAGTGAAATGTGAGAAGTGAGAGAAGTGGGAAGTGAGAAGTGAGAAGTGAGAGAAAAGAAGAAAGAAAAGAGAATTGTGATGGAAGTGTAGCAGATTGATTTGACAGAAAGTTACTTTTAAAGGCTTTTAGTTGGAAAATCAAGTGAAAACAAATGGAATCAGTTTGTTTCATTAAACAATCAGTCATTATCAAACCAGAACATAACAATAGTTAGAAAAAGTATTATTTGAACAAATAAAACCCCAAAATTAAAACCCCAAAATTAAAGAGGTGGTAAATTTGTAGGTAAGGGCATTGATGTCTTTTCAACAATAGCTATTTTTTTTTATATTATAAATAACAGATCAACAACCTATTCCATTTCATAAAAATATTTTTAAAAATTAAAAATATTAATGATTGCATATATATATATATATATATATATATATATATATATATATATATATATATATATATATATATATATATATATATATATATATATATATATATATATATATATATATATATATTGTTATATATTTTGATAAATCAAATAGAATGGCATAAAAGAAAAACATGATTGAACTCTAATTTAATTTTTTATTTTAGATTTTTTTAATATAATATAATTCTAATTTAACAAAAATTAAATTTTAAAATTAAATGAAAAATATTTTTATTATTAAATTTTTTATAAATAAATAAGATAGAACCAAAATTGGCAATAACGATTTTTATTCAAAACAAAGTTTATCATTTTAATTACACGAATATTTTATTTTATTTTGGGAAGAAATCTATAAAAAAATAAGTTCACATATATTTGAAAACCTAAGTAACTTTAAAATAAATTACTTTGAGGGAACTAAAATAAAAGGTTGTATTTCCACCTGACTAAATCAACTTAATATTATAAAATTTGACACAAATAAATTGTATAAAATGGGATATAAAATTTTTATAATTTTAATCATTCTCTTTTCTAACTTCTTGCTTTCAAAATAGGAGATAATGTGTTACAACATTATTCATCACAAATATTTTTTTATAGTTTTTTTAAATAGATCAAACACCAATTTAAACAATGAAACATTTTATTCACTTTACATTCTCTAATTCATCTACATTTTAGAGTTCTATCATACAAACAAACATGTAAAAGAATAAAAATAATTGTAATTGAAAGTAATATATTTATAGAAAAAATTTGTAAAAGAGAAGTTAAAAAAAATTAAATACGAAACGCTACATAAGAGAAAATACTTACATAACAAATTGCATTTTCTATCAATATGAAGTACCTCATAATTTATTCATTTTTTACACAACCTCATACTTAATACACGCAATCACATTTAATATAAATATTTTGCATGTTATTTATGCTCGACATGATTTTGTTATTTTCATGTGGTTATATCACATTGTATTCATGAGTTAATTTTAACACTTATACGTGATTATTTTATGCCAAAGAAAATAAAAATATCATCCAATAGATTGTTCAACTAAATATTTAGGAGTTTTCCATGACAAATATAAAAAAATTTAGTTTAAAAAACAAATACTTGCTTATATTTACAATTGAAAGGAGTGTACTTAAAAAGTATTATAAAAAATGTGTTTTATACAATTATTAAATTAATATTTTTAATTAACATTTAAACACTGTGGATTGCCACTTGAGTAATCTTTCCTTTTTTGTTTTGTCTCGCCATATTTGTTGTTTTGGAATTTAAAAATAGATCTTTTATTTTGGTTGAGGCATAAAACCAGAAAGAGATCAAGGAGATGAAGATCAATTTCATCTGAGACGTGAGCTTAAGAACTTGATACGAAGGAAAACTCTCGAAAATTCATATAGAATTATATTGAAAAATGAAGTAAATAATTACAAGTGATGCTCTATATATAAGAGAATTCTTTTAATGAGTTTGAAGTATAAAACTACACTACCTACCTTTTTTTGTAAGCAAGGATTGAATAAATACGAGTACTAGGGGTACCCGAACCCTGATACAAAAGGCACCGACGGCCGAATCAAGACATTCGAAACCAATTGAAATTAAGCAAGAAAATGCAAAGGATCTTTGCAAAAATCATAAAAATTACAATTGGAATAACTAATCTCCCCGATATGAGACCATCTCCACAGCAAAATTTTCACATTCCACACGAGATCGTTCACAACACACTTGTCGTCTCTAAACGCCATACCGTTCCTTAACATCCAAATGCACCAACAAGTTGCCACCCACACACACCCTTCTCTCCTCTTCCTGGCTTTTTTCTTCCTGCAGAAAAGGAACCAACTTCTGAAGTTTTCAAAAATGTTCACTACTTCCTGTGAAAAATCAGCCCCCACCCACCTCGAAATCTCCCTCCAAACCCTCTTCGAAACCTCGCTGTTGGAACTGGGTTCCAAAAAAGATGAATGTTTGAGAGAAAGAAGAAGAAGAGAAATAAAGAAAATAAGAAGAGATTAGGGTTTGAAACTTTGTAAAATTTTATTATGAAGTTGTTGTACAAAAATACAAAGTAAATGACCCTTTATATAGGCTATCAAAGCCCAGGCCCACAAACTAACATTTCGACTGAAGTCTTTATCAGATATATTCGACTCTGTCGAATACAGCTGACTTACAACATTTCGACTTCGCCAAACCTATATGTCCTTCGACTTCGACAAAACCTGAATTACATCTAACACACCACCTAATTCATGTTTTCGAGACTTCTCATCCCAATGTTCTTCTTTAACTCGTCGAATCTGATTTTCTTCAAAGGTTTGGTAAGTATGTCAGCTAGTTGAACTTCAGTCTTGGAATATTCAAGATCCAGCTTCCCTCTGTTCACTTGATCCCTGAGAAAATGATACCTTCTTTCTATGTGCTTACTTCGACCATGACACATAGGATGATTGGCAAGATCAATAGCTGACTTGTTGTCTACAAACAATTTCATCTTCCCAGATTCCTTGATCTTGAGTTCTTCGAGCAACATATCTATCCATGCTGCCTGACATGCTGCATACGATGCAGCTACATACTCAGCTTCACATGATGACAAAGCCACAATGCTTTGTTTTCTCGAACTCCAAGAGATTGGAGCTCCTTTGATCATGAAAATGTAGTCAGCAGTAGTTTTCTTCTCATCTTGGTCTCCACTGAAATCTGAATCAGTATAACCATATACCTCCACATCTTTCGACTTGGACCTATTTCGACATGGCATCAGCACACCATGATCAATCGTACCCTTAATGTATCTCAGTACTCTCTTTACTACAATAAGATGACATTCTTGGGGTTTCTCCATAAATCGACTTAACAATCCAACACTTTGATAAATGTCCGATCTTGTATTGCAAAGATACCTCAAGGATCCAATAATTTATTTGTACAGTGTCGAACTTACAAACTCATCATCAGTTACCTTCTTCAACTTTGCTCATGTTTCCAATGGAGTTGTTGCAGCTTTACAGTCAGTCATCTTGAACCTCTTCAAAATATCTTGAACATACTTCTTCTGGTGCAGGAACACACCTTTAGCTGTGTCTTTGAATTCCATTCCTAAGAAATATGACAAATTCCCTAGGTCGGACATTTCGAACTCTTGCATTAGCTTCGACTTAACTTTTCTTATCTCAGCTTCACTTGCACCTGTAATTAGAAAATCATCAACGTACAGGCATAAAATGATTCGACTATCATTGTCAACATCATTTATGTAAACTCCATGCTCAGACACACACTTTGTGAACCCTGCTTCGATTAGGAAACTATCTATTCTTTTGTTCCAAGCCCTTGGGGCTTGCTTCAATCCATAGAGAGCCTTCCTCAATCTGTACACCTTCGACTCCTGCCCTTTGACCTCAAATCCTGGTGGTTGACTGACATATACTTCTTCCTCCAAAGGTCCATTCAAAATGCTGATTTCACATCCAACTGATGTATCTTCCATCCTCTATATGCTGCTGTCGAAACAACAATCCTGATTGTTTCCAACCTAGCCACTGGGGCATAGACTTCGTCGAAATCAATACCAGGTTTCTGCAGAAATCCTCTTGCCACTAGTCTTGCCTTATGCTTGGCAATTTCACCATTTGGCCTTCGTTTCAGCTTGTAAACCCATTTCACATCAATAGGCTTCTTGCTGGCTTTTTCGACAAGTTCCCAGGTATTGTTCTTTTCAATTGCCGGAGTTCCTCCTTCATGGCTTCACACCAATTCGAATCATTCATGGCTTCATCCAAGTTAATTGGTTCTGCTTCAGCCATCATCATTGCTTCTTCTATTAAGTCACCATCTGCATCGATTGCATTATCTGGAAATCTCTCATATCCAGCTAACCTTGTCGACTCAGCTCTTGTTCTAGTTGATCTTCTGACATTCTGCTCAGGAGGTTCTTCATTTCGACTTGTCGTGGCCTCAGTTTGTTGATCTTCTTCAAACATCGTCAGAATTGTCTCTTCCATTTGTCGACCAGTATCCTGTCGAACTGACCCATGACTCCACTCCCAATTTTGATTTTCATCTACCAGAACATCTCGACTGATCACAAATTTATCATCTTCTGGTGAATATAGTCTATATGCACCAGTCGAATGATAACCTATAAACACCATGGTTTGACTTCGATCATCTAGTTTTTTTCTCAATTGCTCAGGAACATGCCTAAAACATATTGATCCAAAAACTCTAAAATGACTTACATTTGGCTTCTCACCTGTCCAAGCTTCATAAGGAGTCTTCTCGACTAACTTCTTCGTTGGACATCTATTCAGAATGTATACTGCCATCGAAGCTGCTTCAGCCCAAAATCTCTTTGGCACCTCTTTAGCCTTCAACATACTTCTCGTCATATTCAATATACTTCTATTCTTTCTCTCAGCTATCCCATTATGTTGAGGTGTATAGGGTGCAATAACCTCATGCTCTATACCTTCCTCTTCACAAAATCTAGCAAACTCTCGAGAGATATATTCACCACCACCATCAGTTCTCAGTTTCTTTAGCTTGCAGCCACTTTGCTTTTCGACAAGCAACTTAAACTTCTTGAACTTTGTGAATACTTCACTCTTACTTTTGATCACATAAATCCACATATATCTGGTGAATTCATCAATGAAAGTTAAGAAGTAACGCTTTCCACCATTCGACCTAACTTCAAAAGGTCCACATACGTCAGAATGAACAAGTTCCAACTTTCCTTTCGACTTAATTGGCAGATCATGTTTGAATGTTTTTCTTGCCTGCTTTGCTTTGCAGCATTCTTCACACACATGATTTGGTTCCTTCACCTGAGGTAAACCATACACCATCTTCTTCTGATTCAGCATACCCAAACTCCTGAAGTTTAGATGCCCATATCTATGATGCCATAGCCAATTCTTTTCCTCTTCTGTAGTTGACGCAAGACATTCATGATTAATCATGTTAATCTGAACTTTAAAAGTCTTGTTATCAGCCAATGGTGCTTTCAGTATCAACCTACCATCAGCATGATACACCTTCATTTCATTATTCTCCAGCTTCATATTATGTCCTTTGGCAAGTAATTGACCTATACTTATCAAGTTACTTGTCATAGAAGGCACATACAACATATCAGTAATGCTGGCTTTTCTACCATCTCTCTTCATTACAGATATGTTTCCTCTTCCACCTGATGTGACACGTCTACCATCTGCAAACTTTATCACCTTCTTAACTGATTCATCAAGCTTCGTGAACCAGTTCTTATTACCAGTCATGTGGTTGCTGCAACCTGAATCAAGGTACCACAAATTTGTTTCATCATCATTCGACTGAGTGTCTGCCATTAGTAGCACACCTTCAGAATCACTATCTTCTGTCTGTGCATACTGCGCTTTATCACTTTCTTTTGCTCGTACTTCCTTCTTCTTTCGACAGTCTCGAGCATAATGACCAAAACTTTGACAATTGTAACACTGCACGTCTTTCATGTCAACTTTCTTCCCAGAATATTTGTTGCCCATGCCTTTCTTTGTCGAATCATCATGATTCTTTGAACTCTTGCTTGACTTCTCATCACTAGCAAGATTCCTTCCCTGCTTCACCCTCCCAGATTTCTTTGTGAATTTCGCTTGTAGTGCTTGGTCTGATACCTTTTCTCTTTTTGAATCTCTTTGCTTCAATCTCATCTCATGAGCTTCTAACGAAACCTGTAGCTCTTCAACCTTCATCTCAGCGAGATTCTTAGACTCTTCAATTAACACTACAATGTAATCAAAATTTGCAGTCAGAGATCTTAGTACCTTCTCAATCTTCTGCAAATCTGTGATTGTTTCTCCACAAGACTTCATCTGGTTCGTCAGCATCACCAATCTTGAAAAGAACTCCGAAACTGATTCATCTTCCTTCATTTGAATCATTTCATATTGCTTTCTCAAGGTTTGCAGCTTCACCCTCTTCGGTTTCTCATCACCTCCATACAAGTTCTTTAACTTGTCCCACGCTCCTTTTGCAGATTCCTCTTCACTAATTTTCTCAAACACATTCGGATCCACACACTGGTGAATCAAGAACAACGTTTTACCATCTTTCTTCCTTTGATCCTTGTACGCAGCTTTCTGTTCATCAGTAGCATTTGCCCCCAATTCCATTACACCATCATTCACGATTTCAACCACATCTTGAAATCTGAAGATAACCCTCATCTGCACCACCCACCGTTGGTAGTTTTCCCCTTTGAAAACCGGTAGATTCGCTGGGAATTGTGTGGACGTTGTTGTTCCGTTTGCCATTAGATTCTCTCTGAATCGTAACCGGGCTCCTTGATACCAATTGTTGGAACTGGGTTCCAAGAAAGATGAATGTTTGAGAGAAAGAAGAAGAAGAGAAATAAAGAAAATAAGAAGAGATTAGGGTTTGAAACTTTGTAAAATTTTATTATGAAGCTGTTGTACAAAAATACAAAGTAAAAGACCCTTTATATAGGCTATCAAAGCCCAGGCCCACAAACTAACATTTCGACTGAAGTCTTTATCAGCTATATTCGACTCTGTCGAATACAGCTGACTTACAACATTTCGACTTCGCCAAACCTATATGTCCTTCGACTTCGACAAAACCTGAATTACATCTAACACTCGCAACGAAAGAAGAGATGAGAAACTGTTTCAGCTTCTTCGTTGCAGAAGAGACAAGCGTTGTCGGAAGAAGGTAACACGCCTCTGTTAATAATAACTACCTAATCACAAACTTTAACTAACTAATCTACCAAATAAGTCCAAACCCATCAATTGAAGCAAATGCATGTCTAGGTTCACTCAATCTAAGAAATCAGCTTTTAAGAAGAAAAAATTAGAAAAGTTTCACACTTCGTTGCCACATATCTCAGGACCACTAATCTGAATTGAAAAACTTCATTTTATGGTCAGTTTCATTGACCCCGAGCAAGACAACAATAAGTACACGGGGACTAACACAAAAGTTACGATCAAAGAGTTGCACACCTTTATGTGAACTAATCTAATTATGTGATCCAAAAATGCAGCATTGCGATTGTTTGAAGGGGATGAAAAAAAAAAAATCAATTTTGGATTTGTACGTAAAGAGCATATTAATAGGTATATCCTTAAAAAATTGATGAATGAAGACTTTTTTATGAATGGTCCATTAGGATAAAAAATGATAATTCATACTCAAGAAAACAAAATCAAAACAAGGAGAAACATAAATATAAAGTTGAAGATATACATTTTTGCACGTGTTACGTCGGGATCAAAAAGAAATATAGATGTATCACATGATAGCTTTACCATTTCATTATTATGCTTAAAGCTTTGAATTAATACAACAGAGTATATAATCCTCTATTCATGCTTGTAACAAACTTGAAATTGACAACTTACCTAAAACGAAAAGTTCTCTAACTAAAATTTGAAACCCTTACTAAAAAAGGAAAGTTAGTTATAAGTTGAAACTATTAGACTATATGTATATATGTCCACAATATCACGCTAATTATGAACAATATCAAGTTAATTATTACAATGAATGTGGACATATATACATATAGTCTAATAGAAACAACTTTTATCAAACTCTCGGAGGTTTTTATTCTTTTAATTATTTCCACATCATTCCTCAAGCTTAAACATGATATATATCTAGAATGCCAATATTGGAAACAAAATCATTGAACTTGTTTATATGCAAACTTTTGGTAAGGTAGTTGTTAGTTGCTGAATGGAAGAGATAGATAATAGCTTCAACATCCCTTGCTAAACTTTCTATCTCACTAGATGACAATCTATATCATGATGTTTCGTTCTTTCATGAAAGACAAGATTGGATGCTATGTGCAATGGACTCTTATTGTCACACAATACAAGACATATGATTCTGAACATGTAATCTGCAAATCTCTTAAATGTATAGGAGAAAAATCAACTCACGTGTAGCTGAACCATGAGCCTAATACTCTGCTTCTAAGGAGGACCTAGATGATGTTTGTTATTTCTTTGATTTCCAAGAAAAAAAGGATAAACTAATGAAAAAACAATATTATGATGTTGAATTTCTTAACTAGATACATCCATTTCAATCTGCATGTCAATAGCCTATAATCTGTAGGTTAAAAGACCTTGAAAATAAAAATCCTCTCAAGATTTTGCTTAAAATATCTGATGACTCTATAAGCTGTTTGAAAGTGTAGTTAAGTTAGACTTTGTAGAAATTGGCTCAACAGTTGGGTGGCAAGGGTTATGTTTGGTCTTGTGTTATTTAGGTACAACAACCTAACAATAAGCCTTCTATATAGAGTGATATCTTCAAGTGGATTTCTTCTAACTTGATGAAGCTATATTGAAGGATTTAAAGGTGTTGAAACCTTTTTTGAAACTAGCAAACCTCTTTTCTTTAACAAATCTGGGCAACACTTCCTTTTTGAAATAGATATGCCTTCTTTAGAATGTGCCATCTCCTAACCAATAAAATATTTTGAAATTCCTTGGTCTTTGATTTTTAAATTCCTACCAAGAATGCCTTTGACATTCTCAAATTCAGATAAAGATGTGCCTGCTAGTATGATGTCATCCACATATACTAGTAGGATTGTGATCAAACTTTCTCTTATAAGGATGAACATTGATTAATATTAGTTTGATTTAGTGTAACCAAGATTCAAGATAAAATATGCCAGCTTCTCATACCACTTCCTGCTTGCCTATTTCAACTCATATAAACTCTTGACTAGTTTGCAAACTTGGTTAGTCTTAGTGCACTTGACTCCTTGCGGTACACTCATGTAGACATCCTCCTTTAAGTCTCCGTGAAAAAATGTATTATTGCCATGAAGTTGATTAAAATGCTAGTTTTTTATGGAAGTTAGTGCAAGTAGAACTCTGATAGTGAATAATTTGGCTACTAGTGAAAAGTATCAAGAAAGTTCAATCACTCAATATGTATCGTTTGGAAACCAATATTGCCTTGTACATGTCTATAGAGACATCATCTTTATGTTTGATTTTTTAAATTTATCAGCTCTTAATAGGTTTGAAATTAGGCGGCAGATGTTATTGAGCACAAAATTATGTTTTATAATTATCATATCCACAAAGACAGTTTTTTCAAAGACTGTTTAATAGTTTTTAAGATGTCAAGTAGAGAAGGGTTTATATATATTTTTATTCATCAAAGTAAATGACACAAAATAAATGACAGCAAGTAAAATGGAGATTTCAATGTTAACTTTAAGAAAGCTTGCTAAGGGTAGATTTCGTCATTATGTGTTTATCATGCATAACCATCTGTCAGTAATATGCTCATATAATAAGTTATTAATATTACCACATGTTGCTCTCATTTGTATATCTTGTCGGTCTCAACACCGTGAAATCAGTGCATTATCTAATAGCTGATATCTTGGTCTATTACCCAATGCTAAGATTTAAGTTCCAACAATTATTAAGCAGTAAGAATCCACACCGATCCTACTATAATATGTGCAGATATTGAACCTAATATTATGTTTAGGCATATATATCCAATAGATTGTTATCTTGGATCTAGTAATGACAAGCACCTTGCGGATGTCAAGTCATACCATGAAAACAAGTTTTAGGTAGAAAATCTAAAACATACATTAAGATTAAAGAGTCATCAATATTAAATCTTAATTATAGTTACATAAAACTCCATGAACTATTTAATACATGAATATAATGTTTACATCTAACCCCCAATAAAGAGATTTTTAGCTATGCTTACACATCGTATTTGTACCGGTGATGGGGGCTATTCCGCAAGTGCACGAAATCTATTGTAGTTTTAATAGATATCAAACCCACAAGGACCAATAATCGAACTTATCGTCGTCGTCTACTGCTATGTAAATCTAAGGCTAATAAAATTAACTTTTTATGCGAAGTCAAATAAGAACAGGAAATAAGATTGAAATTAAACAAATACTTGACAAAGGCGAGACCGGAATACAGTTCTCGACTCCAACAGGGGAATAAATCACTAGGGAAAGATTCAACTCGGGAATAAATATGCGTGGAAATAAACCCAAACACAGTTAGAGCGGACATCAAATTAAGGTTCAACTGGAGAAAATTTAACAATGCAATCAGCAAAAAGATACCAACTCCAACAGGGGGATAAATCCGGAGAGGCAAGGGATCACTGAGTCTTTTGGGGAATGAAACCCTGAATAGGTAGTGAGGAAAAATGAATAGGATATGGAGTCTGCTGGAGAATCTCAAAGGGAAAGTCATTTGTTCTACTGGAGAAGAAACTCCAAGGTATATAAGTATTATCATGATAATAAGCTTTCACTATTAGAATAAGGCTCAACTTCTTCTTTAATCAAGTCTCAAACTTGAAAAGGGTAAGTGACAAGCTTCACAAAGGATAACCACTTGCTGGAGATAAACAATAATTCTGCCGGAGATACTCAAAAGAGATGCGAGCAGGTCAAGCCACATAACATACTTCTCAAATAAAGATACAACCATCTGTTGAGGACGAAAGATTTACTGGATCGCAACAGGAGTCTCAATTAAGGAGATAAACACCTATTTAAATAATGAACCAATTCGAATTGCTAACAAGCTCCAATTATTAGAATAGGGCTCAACTTCTTCTTTAATCAAGTTTCAAACTTGTAAAAGGACTAAATACAAGTTGTCTCCGCTAAAGGGACTACAACCTGTTAGGGATTAGGAATCAATAACTCTACCGGGGATCTTCAAAAAGAGACACGGGCAGGTTAAATTGCACAACAGACTTCTCAAATAAAGAGATAGCCATATTTTGGTGATGATGAGGGCTTCACAACAAACTTCTCTAACGGGAATATACCGGAGAGATGCCATTTGATGAAAAAGTTGACGCAGTCACAACAGGCTTCTCAAATAAAGAGATGCCACCTGTTCAAATAACAAGTCCAGGGCTTCACTTGATTGAATGGGGATCTAGGATTTCACAATAAACTTCTCTACCGAGGATAAACTAGAGAGATGTCGTTTAATGTGAAGATACATATTGATATTTGGGGACTTACAAGCTGCTCAAATAAAGAGACCGCCACTTGAAGTCACATAAAAGTTGTAAATAAAAACAAAAGCTTCTCAAAGAGACTGCCACTTGTAATTGCAAAGGATGGAGAACCATCAAGAATGGATAAGCTTCTCAGAAGAGCCTGCCACTTATCGTTTCAAAGGTTGAAATAACAAAAACAAGCTTCTCAAAGAGACTGCCACTTGTTACCAGATAGGGCCTACCATGCCGGGGACATACAAGCTTCTCGTATAAAGAGATTGCCACTTGTTGTCAAGCAAAAATTCCAAGAGAGTGTTATCACAACACTGTTGGGGAAACAAAACCTTCATCTTTTGATGGGGAATCATAAACACATTTCTGCTGAGGAAAATAAATCCTCAAAGGGAAAAAATAAATGCCTTCTCATCATATAGGTTTCACAACCTAGAGAGATTCACACTAATTGCTGCAGGAGACTAAAGTTCAATCCAGGAACAAACTAGAGAGAAACGGTCTAACAAGACTCTACATGTCAAGGAAATAACTTAACTGGGGAGTGGTTCCACCTAGATAATGAGCTGGAAAGGAAAACTAAATCAAAACTCTTCCATGAGGAATAAACTCGGTGGGGAGTTAGAAAGGATATACACTTTCTGCTTACGGTATACACTCTAATGGAAAAAAGGATACACACACTCTGTGGGGATAATAGCACCAGAGTTAGTGGATAGGAAACACCAAGAAATGCAGGATGAGCATGAATTTTCATTCAGCTATGCATGATGTATGTATTAATGAATGTATGTATGTATATGTATGTATATGCTAACAAAACAAGCACAAAGATAAATTGGGGATAACCAATCACCACAGTACAACCAGATACTCGGCTAAATCTCAACAAGATGGAGATACCACTAGAGATTCTACTGAAGATCCTGCTAGGGATTCGGCTAGAGATAAACAAAAGCCACTGAAGGAATGAAGTCTTGCTTTAAGGCTCACATTTATGGGGAGAGGAAGATACTGCTTGGGAAGAAAACCCAATGTTCAATCTTCTAACATCAATAATCCACTAAAGGGATAACAATATAAACTACAACTTCGAGGGAATCGAAAAATCTGTTGGGAAAACACAAACCACAAATCTTCCAAACTCTTCTTGGGGAACACAAAGAACCATGCAAAACTCTGCTACGAGAAGATGAGGACTTGTTAGGGATACACACAAAGCAAAACTCTTCGGGGAATATCAACCTCTAGGAGGTATAACATTTGTATCAACTCTATTAAGGGAATGGAAAGACCAGTTGGAGTAAACACGACACGGTTCTTCCAAAAGACAACCTTTGAGAGAAAAACATGCACATCTTTGCATAAATCTCCGTTATGGGAGAAAGTGGATATGTTGAGGATTAACACCACAAGAGTAACAATTGCACAAACTCTGCTTAAAGGAGTGTAAACTTGGTGGGGATTATCAAAGAAACACTCCTTGGGGAGAAACACACTTCAAGGAAAACATCTTTGCCCCTGTGAAAGCATCAACTGGGAAAACAAACTTGCTCAGTCTCAACAAAGTCTTCAGGCGACATGTCCCTTGATATGATCATTCTTTGAAATGATTTTCCAATTACTCATCGAAGTTTCAGGCCTTAAAAGATTAAACTCATAAGTGATGCTCATATGTAATCTTATATAATGTCAAACAAATGTATGCAAGCAGAAAATGTTAATCCTGAGAATGATAATTCTAATGCAATTACACATTTTAATATTGAAGTTTTACTAAAAAGATGTCACAAAACCCTGTGAATGAATCACTAGTTAGGATGCGACATTGGTTTTTGAATGAAAGATAACATGCATATACAATACCAACAAATATCTTTTAGCACAACTCATGGGAGTCAAGAACACTATCTTGTTGAAACATGCTTTCAAAATAAATCATGCTTCAATTAGGTATTTTGAGGGTTGTAACATAGCCTGGTTCATGGTTTTTAGAAAAAGGATTTTTAGGCTCAAAGTTTATTCGTACTCACCCATTCTCCGTGATGTTCTTCAGTCCTACATTCAGTTAATTTGACACGAATTTTCATCTCTCAAAAGGATTTTGTGATGGTTTTGGAACCAATGAAACTGATGGTTTAAGAACCAATGAGGTTTTTTGGGAATAACGGTCACCCTTTTTGTCTTTTGTGTTTGTAGCCACATAGATTTGTTCTTTTGATGAGGATTTTTCTTTGTAACCCTTTCTTTTCGCTTTTTGCATTTTTCATTCTTTTGTTTTTCCCTATTTTTGCCTGGACTAATTATTTTGAATTTTTGATGTCCAACAAGATGCCCTAATTATTTCCTAAGTCACTTGTTTTCGACTTAGCGGGCTTTTTCTTTCTTTTTCTTTTTCTTTCTCTTTTGATTTCTTTCTTTCTTTTAAACAAATCATGTGACATTGGCTTATCTGACTTATTAAAAAGGGTTGTGAGTGCCTCTTTCCTTTGTGGGTGAGGGATAACCATTGTGGTTGATCCTTAAATACACACTCCTTTTGAAATTTGAACGCTTGGTCAAATTAACTGAAGACTACCCCGCCCAAGGTAAATGTGAGGGTTTTTACATTTAGAAAAGAAACTCATACTTCAAGTCTCAAAGGGGTTAACAAGGGACTATCTTCCTTATATCTTATGTGTTTGGAAATTTGAAACAATGCTTGACAACGTTAGCAGGGTCTTATTCAATAGCATACAACCAGAAATTTTGCGTTTTTCACTTCATCATCCTACCTCTAAGATTTTAAGTAAGAAATTGGTATTGCAATACAGAAAAACATTTTTATGAGTGAATATGAATGGATTACTTCAAGACAAACATATTCAATGTATTATGATTAGCATTAAAAAACAAACAAGTTTCTACATGCAAACAAAGCGTTAACAAACAAGAAAGATTATAAATGAAAATGCAGTAATGAACTAATGATTTGAGGAGACTGTCTCGGTCTGAGCTTATGGTTTAAGGAACATCCTTAATCTCCAAGTTGGCAAGTCTTCCCCCAACCAAAGTGCTTCTTGCTCTAATCTTGGGCTTCTTTGAAAAGTTTCTGAGTTATGGCATGCTTTGGCCTCTGAATCAACTCTTGGATGAGAACATCCTTCTTGCTTATGATAACTTCTCAGTATCAGCATTGGCATTCCCAATTATCATTTTCCTCTTGAAGTTGTTTGTAGTTAATTCCTACTTGGTGAGATTCAACTCTAGGTCTCTTGACTTCAGCTTGAGCTTTGAGTTTTTCAATCTCTGCCAGAGCATTGTTCAATTGGAATTAATGCCCAATGAGTTGGCGATCCGCCTGTTCTTTTAAACAACATTCTTCTTTGAACTCAATTTCTTTAACATGGAGCTGCTTCTTCAAATTCTCAACATGAGCTTTGAATTGGTCCTCCATCTCCTTACAGGATCTCATAAGGTCTTCCGCTGCTTATTTACCTTGAAGATCCTTTGACGCGCCTTGGCCAAATCTTCATTTCTATCATCAATTGTGTGAGTAGCACTTTTCAAATTTGTACCAATCCTCTGTCTCGTTTTGCTTTCCTGGAATTAATCCTGGAACTCATCCATTTTTCATAAACACCAATGCTTTCACTGGGTTCGATATGATAAATGGGCTCTTTAGCATGTGGAACAGTATAAACCACAGGAGGTGGAACAGTTAAATAAGTTGAGGAGCTGATATGACTTTAGAAATCACAGTAGCTTGAGTTGCACGAGGAAAATGAGGAGGATGAGGAGATTGATTCTAGAGAGCAACTAGAGATTCAACCAAAGCATTGAGTCTTTCCATCCCAACCCTCAGAGTAGTCACCTCTTGATGGAGTTCTTTATTGTCTTTCTCAAAATGATCCATCTTTCTTATACAATTAGCTCGAGTGTTGTACGAATGTTACAGCTTGACTTCTGAGAAGACCAAGAGAAAATAAATAAGACACCTGTAAAAACTCTCAAAAGCAATACCAAATGAAAAATGATGCATGATATGCAATACAAGTGTTTTCATTTAGTTTTCGAGGAACTTTAAGATATCATAAAGCAATTACAAACATCATAAATAAATAACACTTTTGAAATACTGAAAAAAAATTCTCATTTCACTGATAATTGGAAAGGATTACAATTTGAAGTACAAGTTTCAAAAGATCTTAAACACAAGAGGAAAAAGCTACATCCTAAGGGTCCTAAGGAACCACATCCGAAGATGATCCAACTCCATGCCGATAATTCATCCTAAGCCTCTTGATCTCCCTCTCATAACTATCCTTCATGCTAGCTTTCTCTAACACAAGCTGATCCACAATGCCCTTCCAAGCACTTGAGGTATGACGATGAGGTAGTGGAATGCTAGAGGAAAATAAATCCTCTCTCTATCTCTTCACAGCATGTTGCTCAAGCTACTCTATCAAATCATATTTTTCTTTTAACTGCTTTTGCAATTCTAACTTCTCAAGGTTTGAAGCATGAAATTTGCCTTCCCAAATATCCCTCTCTTGCTTCATCTTGGCTAAAGCTTCTTGAAGTTCTTTCATATCTTCATTAGGAATGGTAGGTGGTTTGGCAATCACTACAGACATGGGCTTCTCATAAGCATATGGCATCTTGAGATCTCTCGCTATTTCCTTCACCAAAGAGTATAAGGCTCCAAAGCTACACAGTTCTACTTTCCAAGCTCACCATTCCCCTTTCTATGGGTATTGTGCCAAGCATGCGCCATCCTTTTCTTCAAACCTTGAGTTTCCTTTCCTTCTTGGAAAAATAAACTCTCCAACAAAATGTTATTAGGTTTATCTTTCAAGGCATACCCAAGCTATCGTCTTGCTAAACTTGGGTTGTAGTTAATTCCACCTTGTGTACCAAGAAGAGATACATTAGAGAACTCCCCACAACTATCAATGATCTTGACATTATCATATACGGAAGAATACCAATTAATGTCAGCATTGGTAAGGGACATGATCCTTTGAGACCACCTCAAATAACTCTTGTTTTTCTTGAAGATAGGAGATTGTGGCAAGTGCAAAATAAACCACTTTTACAGTAGAGGTTCACAACATACAATAGTTCCATTTCCCATGGAAGTCTTATGATGGATAAAGAAGTAAATATCCCCAAGAAAAGTTGGAACAGGATTCCCAATTAAGAAGATTTGAATAGCAATAACTTCAATAAAGTTGTCACTGTTAGGAAACAAGACCAATCCATAAATGAGCAAGGCTAAGATAGCCTCAAAAGCCATCATGCTACCAGCACTAACAAAAGAAGAAGCTCTCTCAATCAAGAACTTTGAAGTCAACCCTTGAATGCCTCCTTTGACACTAAGATTGGTATCTACATCAGATTTCCTCAAGTGAACAGCTGCTGCAATGACTTGTAATTTAGGAACCTCTTCCAAACCATTAAAAGGAGCTTTGCCAGAAACTGGCACACCCACAAGATAAGCATACTCTTCCAAGGTAGGCATAAGCTGATATTACTGGCTTTAACGACTACTCGTCAGCCAATAATATTCTCAAGAGAAACTCGCTGAGTCTAGTATCGCATAACAACTAATCCAAGTTTACACCTGAATAGTCATCGCACTACGACCGATAAGCCAAATGGGTTAAAGGGTTCCTCAGCTTCCCAGGCTCTCAGGTCGAAAGTAATAATGCCTTCACAACTCACTTGTTTAGCATTATCACCCTCAAAGAGGCCTGCACTGAGTTAGGGATCTCAAGTCAGCTTATTAAGGATTAACTCCACATAAGCCAAACATGACTATACCACCATCCTATCTCAAGTGCACTCCAGTCCGGGTATATGACATATCTCACCACTCAGAGATCACCATGAACAAAAAACAACAACAGATAAAAGATACTAATAAAACACAGATAAATAAGTTAGGATAAACCCACTAGGGACTACTCCCCAGCAGAGTCTCCGCTTTTCTGTAGCGGTGAAAAATTGAGATTAAGTTATTGATTAACTTAACTCACAAAGCAAGAGTCGCCACTGCACTTTATTATTTCCAAAGGAATGGGAAAAGAGCGAATAAAACCCACAGAAGTTTTAAAATAAAACTAATAAAACAAAGAGACAAGGGTAAGGGGGTTGGTTATGCAATTAGAAGGTGTTAGAACCCAAAACATCTATAGTAATCTATAGGAACCTCTTGAAAATCTATGTTTAGCTTAAAACCGGGTTGTTTGCAAAAGATTGAGGAGATGAGAAGAGAAACATTTTTTTATATTTTTGTGTTTGACAAGACCTCCTGAGTCTCGTGCCTACGTATGCACAAAGTGCAATGGAGGATCAAAACCTCGTAGTTCGTGGTAAAAATAACAAAAGTGTTTATTTTGATTGATTTTAAATGAAAATTCATTTTGTCATTTTAAGGAGAAAACTCAACTAATAACCCACAAACATGAGAAAATGGACCTTTGCATCACTATTAAGAAGGGCTCCAACTTGGATAGAAATCAACAAGTATGTCATTAATCTCTTAAGTGGAAAAGAATCAACATCATTTCAATCATTACTATGGGGATAGGAGAATCACATCCCAAATATGAAAATGACTCATGTTTAATCCTTGAGAAAAGGTTTTTAAAAGGAAAAAGTGTACAAAGAATACAAAATAGTTTGAATGAGTTGTGTGTTTTTTATAAGTTTTTTGAAATGGTTTTGATATGCTTAAGATGTATTAGCATTGATTTAAGAAAAATATTTTGAAAAATCACTTGACAAAGTCAAGGTTTATTGAGAAAGCGATTCATGTTTGAAAACAAGAAGGTTTTGGAAAAGGGAGAAGATTTTGAAAATTAAAGAAGGGGGAGGAGATGAAGAGATTATCCTACTAAAAGCAATAAAGTGAAAGTGTGTGCAAGTTTACTAACTAGAATCTAGTCAGTATTTAACAAAAGTAAAGATTAAAATCCCATTCCTTTGGAGTAAGCCACAAGCAATAAGTAGATGAGCACAAGAGAATCCAGACAAACAAAGTCTCAGATAACCAAGTAAGGCATCCATGCTTGATTCAAGGCCACATATATTAGAGGAACTCAAGGTTTCAGGAAAGGCATGGTATCAGATGAAATTCCAAGTTTCAATCAAGAAAACTTCAATTATGGGAAACCCTACATCTAAGTCCATAGGTCAAAATCCAAGTCAAGCAAAGGAGAGTAGCCATAGTCCAAGAGATTAATGTTTTTTTAGGGGATTTTCCTTTATTAATGTCTTTAAAAGAAAAAAAGAAATGTCCAAATGGACAAAGGAAAAAGAAGCATAAACATAAACAATATGAAATGTAAATGCTAAAAGTAAAAGCATAATGTAAAGAGGAAGAAATTAAATGACAAGAAAGTAAAGGTGCAAGAAAAGTAAATGACATAAAGTAAAAGTTAGCACAATAATTTTGTTAGTGTTAGAGTTAGATTTAATGAATCTATCGGGACAAATTTAACGCTATATTAAGTAATCGTAGCACAATCTATTAGGAAGATCATACTATGGGAGGACGGTCAATAACAATTTATGTACCATACATGATAGAGATATGATAGAAATCATACTCCTAAAACATTTAGCACAAGTAAAAACCAAGGAGGGATCAAGCACTAAGGCAAGGAGGTTGGTCCATTACATCAATCATCCTTCATGACAACTTAGGAAAAACTTATGCATCAACCCAAAGTACCTCAAATGATCTATGATCAATTAGAAGGTAGATTTGAAATGATGAAAGTTCATCAAGCATCAATCCAAACATCATGAACAAGATGGACACATAATCATCCAATTGATTAAGAAAAAGAAAAAGAAAAAGAAAGAGAATGAGAGATGAAGAGAGAAACCAAATTGAATCAAGACTTAAGATCCATTTATCATCAATTTCAATCACCTCTCTTGGTGTATTAAGGAATTAAACCTATCATCAACCCAAAGCACCAAAAATAAATCAATTATTCATTTAATGATAGATTTGAATTGATGAAGATTCATCCAACCTCATCAACACCCAAAGTTTATTAAAATTGAGGAAAACTTTGATAAAAAAAAAAAACCATGATCCAAGGCAACAACAAATAACCAAGTCAAAATGCAACATTAAAAAAATAAAATGCATGAAATAAGATTTTAAAATGATTTTTAAATGGAAATAAAAGAGGAAATAAAAATGAAGCCTCTAAACAACAATTAAAAGCTCAATATAATCAAGATAAGTCAGAAACAAGTCAAGGATCACAAAATAATTTTTGGAGATTTTTACAATGCATAAAACTATTTTTAAAACCAATCAAAATGCTTGAAATATGAGAAAATTAATGAAAAATAGAAAAATATAAAATAAAATATGAGAAAAAGTAACACTAGGTAGAAAATATTTTTAGAAAATTATGAAGAATAAAAATTTGAGTGAAAAATCAATTAAGAGCTATTTTTAATGAAAATAAAAGAGAATTTAAAAACAAATTAAAACAAAATAAAATGAAACAAAAAAAACCACAACCATCAGATCAATCCAATGTGTGTGGAAAGGAGCACTATAGGCCACGTGATCTGATGACTGAGTCAGAGTCAAAGATCTTAGGGTCGGGATTTAAAGTCAAAACGCGCTTACCAATGGACCACTGCACGCAATCACAACAGACAAAATAATTTGAAAAAATGTGTGTCAACACGCTATTGGACAGAATTTGAATTTTGGTTCCAAAATGCACGAACCTCAACTTCATCTTCTTGCTCAGTTCAATTTCTGCAAATTCATGAACTAGTGTTTTAGCTCGAAACAACCATGGATTCAGTGGCCTAACACATCATCATTCATGTCTCGTTTTTTCAGAGCAATTTATTTTCTCTGAGCTGAGAGAATTTTCTCAAAAAACGCAAGAACCCTAAGACTTGAAATAAAATTAAATTCCAAATATGAAATATAAATACAACGTAAGAGAGGGTTATTGACCAGTGAAGTAAGACGAAGCTATTGGTAACTAGTTTGAGGTGTAATTTTACAATTATCTACCATTTCAGTTGAAGCTCGAAGGTTCAACAATGGTGAAATGGAAAGCTCAGATTCAAGTTGTTTCAAGTCAGGACAATGCTTCATTTAGCTTTAGATAAGGCCGATGATGGATTCTGGGCAAAGAAACAAAGAGAAACGAGCTTAATTTTGAAAAATGAAGATCTGGTTTGTGAGAGGTTTCGGGTTCAATGGAGGCAGATTTTCTTTGGCTATTCAAGCTTGCCAATGAAGGGGAAATGATCCTCTATTTATAGGAAAGTGAGTGAGGTCATTGCTTGTGTGAAATTCCCTATCAATCGTGCCAACCGAATCAAGAATTTTCTAGATCTAGAATGTGTGAAAAATTGGCATGAAAAGTGTGATTATGAGCTCATTCAGATTGTTTCAAGTTGTACCAGATGTATTTTACCATATAGAATGAGTTTTCACATGCGTTGTGGTCCCTAAGTTGAGTTTGCACATGCTTTCTAAAATTGTAGGTCACGGTGTAAGCAGATTTCAGGTCACCTTGTTCCAACTGATGCCAACTGAAATTCCCTCGTGCATTTTGTGATTTTTCTTGAGCCAAATGTTCTTTTCATGGCAAGGAATACAATGCAAAAAGAATCAAATCAATTGGATGTCTGATGAGAAAATGACAAGCTTAGAAAGTTAAGGAAAGACCACTTAAAATTAGGTCTGGCATTAGGTCAAGCAGGTCATGACCTAGTTTTGTGCACAAATGGCCTTCAAGATTTGAGGTCCCTGGAGCATGAATTGATGCTTGACCTCTAAATTAAAGTTGTAGAGGACATCCAAAAGGATATTTGGAAAAAATAAGCTCTCATAAAAGTTGAAATTGACGAAGTTATGATCTTTGTAACATAGGCACGCCATACTTGAGTTTTAGGTCAAATTTTTCTAAGTCCAATAACTGACCTCTAATGTCTTCAATTCTTTCATGACCTTCCAAGCATAATTGGCTCTTGACTTCTGAAGAGAAGTTGGAGGATGTCAAGAAGAGTCATTTTCCCAAAGAAGCACTAAAAAATGTTGAACTATGAAGAAGTTATGATATTTTGAACTTGGACTTGAAATGCTTTACTATTGGCCAAACCTCCTTGGAAAAACATGCAACCTTGTACTTTTCCTTGCCTTTCAAGGTAGATTGATGATCATATAAACTCAAAATGATGTATGCTTGAATGTCTTTTGATGAAACTTGCAATGGCTTGAGGAAACTTGTTGATGAAGGCATGCAAATAAACACATGAACCTTTGAAGTTTTTTGAGAAACAAGCTATCAACCCTTGAAACATCTTTTGTAACACCCATTTATAACAACATACATCAAAGCATGTATATTATACATGAATCCAAGTTTTGGTACTAAAATACCAATAAGTTCCTAGTTAACACATTATATACATTACATGCCCAAAATGCAAAATACTAAAACTGTGGCATAATATACACAAGATGTTCCAAAGTACTAAGAACTAGATCAATAAATGATCTCAAAATAAAAATTCCACAACGGAAGCTATGCCATCCCAAAAGAGCACGATACGTAAGGATAATCAAACGAATTTATCCTTACCCTTCTCGGAACCTAAAGCACCTGAAATATAATCAACAACATGGGGAGAGATTTTAAATCCCAGTGAGTTCCCTATCTTATGGATCCTCTCGACTTTACAAGGTTCTAACAGTTCCTAACTCAAGTCAAGGGGAAGGGAAAAGACCTTGAGTTCACAAGCTCACACTATATGGAAACATGCTCACGAGTTCACCAACTCAAAGTATCACTAATCGGTAACCTCATCAAGGCATCCCCTTTTCCGGTCCTCTTCTACGTCTAGAAGTCGGCACGAGTCATGGATCCTTGCACTTACTTGACATACGAAATGGATTCGGGTTCTACGGGCCATTAACCGTTATGAACCATCACTTCAAATGGGCCATTAACCATCACAAGTCTCTACCCTTGGGTTCCATTCGTACTACACACGGGAATCAAATCTGCCAAGTAATCATGCGTACATTCCAGATGAGCCCTAAGCTCATGAAACGAAAATCTCAGGGAAATGGTTCCGATTACGTGATCTCACACAAATGTGATTGTATTCGACAATCACAAGGCCACATTCGCCTTATCACACAAAACACAAGGTTCACACATGTTCCATACTAGTGTCTCACTCTCCTCTAGACCATTATTCGTCGGGGATGCACACCTATGCATCGAACGCACGAGCATCGCCATCTAGATTATCTATCAATTCCTAGTCACACTACTAGGTTCCACTATTGATTTGTGGTAAGGTTTTCCTCACTCTTCCTATTCCATTTTTAATCATGCATTCACTCTCTCACAATTAACAATATGAAGATGAATATAGCATAACCCAATAGTATAACAAAATACATGTAGTAATAATCTCATAAAATTATCACATTTACCCGATTTGCACCGATTAATTAATTTCATAACTTAAATCTACATTTTTTACTTATATTGCATAGAATAATTTCATAGCTTTCCAACAACTATTACTACGCCTCGATCAGAATTACGATCCAAAAGATATGAATTTTTTCAAATATTTTTCATCCACTTACAGTGGTAATTGGTTACTCACATTGTACTGTTCAAACATAATCAAAATGAGAGTTAGAGACACATTTTGTAATTGGTTACTCATTTCATGTTAATCGATTACCCAGTCCAGACTTGGCGCAGAACATCATTTTTTCCACAGAGTAATCGATTACCCCCAAGCTCTTAATCGATTACTCCTACTGCAGAAGCTGAAAAGCTCTGATTTTCTTGATATAAAACCAGTCAAACTCAATCTAAAATTCATGGAAACACCAAAACCTGTAGTATCGATTAAGCTCATGTATGACTCGACTATATTACGCATTTATTTCACAATTGAACCGTGAAAACATCGATTCCACACCAATATTCATAATCTACCATTTCTAACCTAAGTTCTAACATCTCTAAAATTCTAGAACTTAAGTTTCTAACTAGAACTCACCTCAATACAAGATGGTGATGAAGATAGTGAGATGATTTGATGAAGAATGAAGAAGTTCCAAGCTTGTTCTTCAACTTCTAGGTCTTCTTCCCCTCTTTCTCCCTTGCTTTTCCTTCTCTCTACTTCTTTCTATCTATTCTTTCTATATTTGTCACAAATGAAGAGGAAAGGAAATGAATATGATATGTTGAGGTATCATTAAGTTAGTAACAGTACTAACTTAATTATCCCAATTGTCTCTAATGCACCAATTGATAAAACCTCAGAGTCAGATAATATTAATTTAATATATTCTGAGCTTATCAGTTGCTCTAATTATCTTATCAAAAAATTCTCAGAGCACACCGGAACTCAGTTGATCTCAACTAATATTATCTAGAGCACTTAGTTAAATACGGGGTATTACATCCTCCCCTCCTTAAATAGAAATTCGTCCTCGAATTTAAAAATTACCTGAAAAGATGAGGGAAAGCATCCCGCATTTCTGATTCTAATTCCCAAGTTGCATCACCCGGATGCGTCACATCCCACTGAACTTTAACAAGAGGAATTTCCTTGTTCCTTAGTACCTTAGTTTCTCTCCCTGCGATACGACTTTGTTGAGGTTCAAACGTTAAATCTGCTTCTATCTCAATCGTATCTGGTAGAATTGGCTGAAGAGGATCTGGAACAAACTTCCGAAGTTGAGACACATGAAAAACATCCTGCATCTCTGATAGGGAAGGCGGTAACTTCACCAATCCTTTCTAAGATTTGATACGGTCCCACGTATCTCGGACTTAACTTCCGTGACTTAAACGGTCCTTTCAACCTCAATCTCGGAGTAACCTTCAAAAACACATGATTACCTTCTTCAAATTCTAAAGGTCTCCTACGATTATCCGCATAACTCTTCTGACGATCTTGTACTTGCTTAACTTTGTCACGGACCATCCTAATATTTTCCGTAGTCTCTTGAATAATCTCGGGTCCAAAATTCTATCTTCGCCAACTTCCGCCCAACACAAAGGCGTCCTACATTTCCTTCCATACAATGCTTTGTAAGGAGCTATACCGATACTCGCGTGGTAACTATTATTGTATGAAAACTCAATCAACGGTAAAAGTTCTATCCAATTTCCTTCACTTCCAAGCACACAAGCTCTTAACATGTCTTCGATCGTTTGTATCGTCAGTTTCGTCTGACCATCCGTTTGAGGATGATTCGACGTACTCAAACACAACCTCTTCACATAGCTTGTTGAAAAGCTCTCCAAAATCTTGAAGTAAACTTTGGATCTCTATCTGACACAATGCTAGAGGGAATACCATGTAGCTTCACAATTTCCGAAATAAACAACCTTGCAAGATGACTTGCCTTGTAAGTAGTCTTTACGGCTAAGAAATGCGCAGATTTCGTCAACCGATCCACAATCACTCAAATAGAATCATAACCACCTTGTGTACGGGGTAATCCAACTGCAAAGTCCATAGAAATACTATCCCATTTCCAAACTGGAATTTCTAAAGGTTGTAATAAACCGCCCGGTCTCTGGTGTTCAATCTTTAATTGTTGGCACACCGCACACTCTGACACATACTCTGCAATATCTCTTTTCATTTCGGACCATCAATAGTCCCTCTTTAAGTCTTGATACATCTTCGAAGAACCAGGATGTATAGTAAAAGCACCTTTATGAGCTTCCTCTAATATCCCCCTTTTCAATACTGCGTCATCCAGAACACAAATCCTTTGGTTAAATAGAATAATACCATCCATAGCTCGCGCAAAACCAAGTTGAACCAACATCTCTTGTAACTTCGAATCCAACACTTGCCCTTGTTAAATTTCCTCTCTAAGAGTAGAATTAATATTCAGGTTTCCCATTATCACACCATTTTGAGTCCAAATAAACTGAAGATTAAAATCTCTAAACTTTTCTAATAAGGCATACTCTAACATCATCAATTCGGCACTATGAAACACTTTTCGACTCAATGCATCCGCTACTTTATTCACTTTACCCGGATGGTACTTTAGTTCCAAATCATAATTCTTTACATACTCCATCCATCTCCTTTGACGCATGTTCAACTCTTTTTGGTCAAATAGATACTTTAAACTCTTGTGGTCGCTGAACATTTCAGAACGTACTCCATACAAATAATGACGCCACACTTTCAGTGTAAAAACAACCGTCGCCAATTCCAAATCATGAGTTGGATAATTCTTCTCGTGAACTTTTAATTGTCGAGAAGCATAAGCTACCACTTGACCATCTTGCATCAAAACACCTCCTAATCCCATCTTTGACGCATCACAAAATACCTCATAAGACTTGTTAGGATCAGGAATGATCAAAACAGGAGCAGTCGTCAATCTCTCCTTCAAACTCATAAAACTTTGTTCACAAGCCGAATCCCACTCATAAGAAAAATCCTTTCGAGTAAGCTTAGTCATTGGTAAAGCCAATTGAGAAAAGCCTTTGATGAACCTTCTATAGTAACCTGCCAATCCCAAGAAACTTTTAACTTTTGAAGCATTCTTCGGCCTCTCCCAATTAATTACCGCTTCCACTTTCGATGGATCTACTGCCACACCTCCTTGAGATATGACATGACCAAGAAATCTAACCTCCGTCATCCAAAATTCACACTTGCTTAACTCGGAAAAAAGTTGTCTATCTTGTAAGATCGATAGAACGATTCTTAAATGTTCTCTGTGCTCTTGAGGAGTACGAGAATAAATAAGAATGTCATCAATAAAGATCACTACAAATTGGTCCAAGTAGGCTTGAAATATTTGATTCATATAATCCATGAAAACAGATGGAGCATTCGTCACACCGAAAGGCATTACCAAGAATTCATAATGGCAATAACGGGTTCTAAATGCGGTCTTTGGTACATCTGAACTCTTCACACGGATTTGATGATAACCCGACCTTAAATCAATCTTCGAGAACACACAGGCTCCTTTCAATTGATCTAACAGGTCGTCTATCCTGGGTAATGGATATTTGTTCTTGATGGTGACTTTGTTCAACTGCCGGTAATTAATACACAACCGCATTCCACCATCCTTCTTCTTTACTAACAACACTGGAGCTCCCCAGGGCGAAACACTAGGTTGAACAAAATGCTTATCCAATAACTCTTCCATTTGATCCTTCAATTCCCTTAACTCAAGTGGTGCCATCCGATACAGGGAAACGGATATAGGAGCCGTTCCCAGTACCAGGTCAATAGAGAATTCCACTTCCCTTTCCGGAGGAAGAAAAGTGACATCCTCGGGGAAAACTTCGGAAAACTCACAGACTACAGGGATATGTAGAACTTACAAGTCGCTACTCTCAGCCTTAGTGAGAACCAAAAGAACAGATTTTTCCTTCTCAAACAAGAAATTTATGATTCCAACCATACCTTCTAAAATAGTAGTCAACACATCTTTCGGAGTAGCTTCACAAGACGGAATGATGATTAGCTTCTCCTCACAACCAATAAACATTGAATTAGCAGAAAGCCAATCCATCCCCAAAACAACATCTACTTTCTTAAGCAGTAAGCAAATAAGATCAATCTGAAAAACCCTTCCATCCACGGATAATACACAATTTTCACACATTAACGATGTTTCAACCATCTCATCCATGGCAGTAGTAACCACCATAGGAGGAGACAACGGAATCGCTTGCAACCCAAGTCACTTCATACATTGTATCGACACAAAGGAGTGTGTTACTCCACAATCAAATAATACAAAACAAGGATGCCCATTAACGAAACACGTATCAGCAATCAAAGAGTTATCACCCTTAGCCTTCCTTGCATCCAATGTATAAACTCGACCGGTACACTTTCCTTGCGTTTGATTTCTATTCTGAGGACAATCCCTCGCCAAATGACCCAATTTCTGACACTAATAGCACCTCACACCTTCGATACCACACCTTCCATGATGATTCCTACCACAAGTACGACACACAGGAGGTGCACTAGTTCTAGAATTCTGAACTTGTTTCCCTTTGAAAGCTTGTTGTCTAGGCCTAAACTGTTGGCTTGATCTCCTACGATCATTCTGACTCGACCTACTCAAATCCCCCTCTGCTTGAACTCTCTTCAAACTGTTCTCAGCTACATAGCATTGCCTTAGCAACTCATTATAAGTAGTGAACTCTCTTTGAGACACACTGTGAGAAATCTCAGCTTTCAATAAAAAAAATTGGTCAATCTTCCACTTTTCATCCAGAGCATACACGGCTTGCCTAGAGTAAGCAACCATGTTCTCAAACTTCTCAGCATAAGCAGTCACTGTCATATTACCTTACCTCAATTGTTGGAAATCAAACTCCTTTTGGGTCCCCAAAGAACTAGGGAAGTACTTCTCCATAAAGTTAGTCTTGAATTGCTCCCATACTTTAGGTACATCTTGGATAGTCATTAGAGTCGAAGCACTCTCCCACCACCTCATAGCAGAACCTTTCAATGAGTGAGAAGCAAATACCACTTTGTTCTCCTCGTTACACTGAACTATCAGAAAGATTCTCTCCATACCAGCCACCCATTTGTAGCACCCCAAAATTTGCCCTACCTTTTTCTAACCTTTTTTTGGCTTTTGTTTCGCATTCAACTGCATATCCATTAGGTTATACTCATATTCATTCATTTGCATCAGGTTCCTAAGGCGTGGGATCAAGGTATTGTGTGCAAGCTCGAGATTTTCTTTTGTTGTGAGATTCTCATCTTCATTCAGGTTTGAATTCATATTATCATGAAGATCTTCTTATTTCGATATTCATCAAGCTCTAAGGTTTTCCCCTTTCGGAGGAGTCATTTGAAGCATGGGGTCAGGATTCCTTGGGTGAGAATCAGGGTTTGACTTCTTCTCATTTTGGGTCATCTTCTTTAAGATTTATCAGTGTATCTCAAGGAGGATCAGGATTCTTATTCATGGGTGAGCTCGTGAACTGTTATCAGTTGAAGATCATGAGATTAGGGTTTCATGGCAAAGGCATCTTGATACTCAAGGGATATGAGATTCAGTTGTGGATTCATATTATGGCCAGGACTACGTCATTCTCAGTTTCTTATTGACTTTTGCTTGTAATAAACGTTAATGAATGTGAACTTGAGATTGAAATTGGGGATTCATTAAGATAACAAGTTTAATTTGGGGACCAAAGGTGCTCAATTGGTCAACTTCTTTAAGCGTACGGAGTGGAAGAGGGTTCATGTGGATTACTTGGAATTCAAGATACAAGCCCACCCAAATATCTAAACCTCTAACCACATCCATATTCAGATTCCAAGTATCCATTCTTTGTCCATATATATTCACCTTCTAAACCCATGTTCAATTCTTAAACCATTTTCAAAGTATATACTTATCCGTTTGTTTTTAAACCACTTTTCAACCCGCTTTTCATTATCCATGACTTCATCTAAATCCAAAATTGCATTTCAAATAAAATCTATATCCATTTTTAACCATTGTTCTAAATAAACCACATCTATTTCATGTCCAATTTTGTTTTAAGTCCATTACCAATTTCAAAATTCATTTTAAATCCAATATCCAATATATTTTTCCATATCCAAATCCATAATGAAATAAAGGGGATGAATGTTTAGGAGAATCATTTAGCAAGCCTTGTCCCGAGGATAGTGTGGCATCAGATGGCACCTTGTATGCATCAGCCAACTACTCTTCAAGGGTCATCAGATCTTCATTCACAGATACTATCTATGTCAGCTAATATTATCGGTCTTCAATGCTTCTCGAGAAACCATAACTTACTGAAGAGCGTGACATCAACTAGAGAATCACACGACAGGGAATTACATAGCAGAGAAAAAGTATAACAAGTTCACATCAGAAAAATTCATGACAGGAGGTGCAGAATAAAAAAGCAGAAACTATTAACAAAAGGCATAGCAGAAATTCATTTTGAAAGAGGTTCATAACAGCAGCAAAATTATATAACAGAACTTCATTTTTTCAAAAGCTGATAACAGAAAATAAAAAAGGAATTTCGGGGGAAAATATTCATAGCAGTAATGAGAAATACAAATACACAACAGTGTCACAAAAGAAACTGGATATCAGTAATTATAACAGAAGATTCCTTGATCCAATTCATAACAAAAATCCTAACTTCCTACCAAAATATCTAACAGAAAATTCACAAACTCCTAACTGATCTTAAAAAAAACTTTTTCTGAGTTCTTCATCTGGAAAACCTCTCTCCAAGCTTCTTCATTCATCTTCTCATAGTCATCTTCAATTCATGCTCCCATTCATCTTCAAGAACTACAACCTTCTCTTCATTAATCTCCAATCTCACAGCTCTTGAATTCATCTCCATCTTCTTCAACCTTCGCCATCCAGAACCAGAAACTCAAACATCGCCACAACTTCGAAGCCTCTACAATTTCATTCAACCACAACAACGTCATAAAGGAAGAAGAAGAGGAATCCAAGAACGCAATAAATAATATTCAACATAAAGAACGCAACAACAACAACGAGAGCGATTCAAGAAGTTACGGTAAAGGAAAACCATCAGGACGCTGGAGAAGAAGAAGTTAGGAGCAAGCAAAAGCATAAGGAAGCAAGAAGGGATCGTACTTGTGAAATTGTCAACGTCATCGGAATCACACTGGATTCGGTATGCATTTCATCGTCGTCATTAATTTATTGACATAGCATGCTTTTCCTCCATCCTCCCTTCGATTCCCTGATCATAACTTAACGTGGAGTTCCATAGCTTTGAGTGCGGAAGTGTTGAAATTGTAATTCAGTGTTGTGTCGAAGTCGAAGGTTTATAGGTTTGGTCGAAGTAGTGTATGTTAGTCGAATAGTTGTAATACATTGTAAGTCAGCTGTATTCGACAGAGTCGAATATAGCTGATAAAGAGTTGTGTCGAAATGTAGTTTGGGCCTGGGCCGTGATGGCTTATATAAAGGGTTTCCTAGTTTGTAATTTACACAGCTTGACACAGCTTAATACATTTACACAATTTTTCTGCAACATATCTTTCTCTCTCTCTCTCGTTTCTTCTTCTTCTTCTTCTTTACAAACCCCATCTTTCTTGAACCCTAATTCCAACAAATTGGTATTACAGAGCCCGGTTGCGATTGCAATTTTGAGAGAATCAAATGGAAAACAGAACAACATCTACGCAATTTCCAGCAAACTTACCGGTTTTCAAAGGCGAGAACTATCAACGGTGGGTGGCGCAGATGAAGGTCATTTTTAGATTTCAAGATGTTGTTGAAATCGTCAATGATGGAGTATCGGAATTGGGGGCAAATGCAGATGAGGCGCAGAAGGCTGTGCACAAAGATCAAAGGAAGAAAGATGGCAAAGCACTGTTCTTGATTCACCAGTGTGTGGATCCAAACGTGTTTGAAAAGATTATTGAGGAAGAATCAGCAAAAGCAGCTTGGGAAAAGTTAAAGAGCTTGTATGGTGGAGATGAAAAATTGAAAAAGGTGAAGTTGCAGACCTTGAGGAAGCAATACGAGATGATTCAGATGAAAGAAGATGAATCAGTCTCGGCATATTTCTCAAGAATCGTGATGTTAACAAACCAGATGAAGGCATGTGGTGAATCACTCACTGATCTGCAAAAGATTGAGAAGGTATTAAGATCTTTGATAGCAGATTTTGATTACTTTGTAGTAACAATAGAAGAATCCAAGAATCTTTCTGAGATGAAGTTAGAAGAACTTCAAGCTTCTTTAGAGGCTCATGAGATGAGATTGAAGCAGAGAAACTCAGAAAGAGAGAAGGTAACTGAAAAGGCGCTGCAATCAAGATTCACCAAGAAATCTGGAAAAGAGAAATCGAAGCAGTCAAAGAATGTTGCTAATGATGAGAAGTCAAGCAAGAAGACTGATTCGACTAAGAAAGACATGAAGGATGTGCAATGTTACAACTGTCAAGGTTTTGGTCACTATGCTCGAGATTGTCGAAGAAGAAAGAAGGAAAAAGCAAAAGATAGTGATGAAGCCCAATATGCACGCACTAGAGATAGTGATTCTGATGATGTGTTGCTGATGGCCAACACTCAGTCGAACACTGAGCGAACTAACATGTGGTATCTAGATTCAGGATGTAGCAACCACATGACTGGCAATAAAAACTGGTTTACCGACTTAGATGAATCAGTCGAAAAGGTTATAAAGTTCGCAGATGGCAGGCACATCAAATCAGGTGGTAAAGGAGATATTTCGATTGTCAGAAAGGATGGTTGAAGAGCAACTATCACTGATGTATTATATGTACCAGCAATGACAAGTAACTTGATAAGTGTAGGTCAATTACTTTCAAAAGGCTTCAATATGAAGTTAGAGAAGAATCACATGAAGGTACATAGGGCTGATGGGAAGTTGATAATGAAAGCACCTATGGCAGAAAACAAAACCTTCAAAGTTGAACTCAACACATCAGATCATAAGTGTCTTGCTTCAATGACTGAAGAAGACAAGAATTGGCTATGGCACCACAGGTATGGACATCTAAATTTCAAAAGTTTAGGCATGCTCAACCAGAAAAGAATGGTGTTTGGTTTACCGCAGTTGAAGGAACCAAAGCAGGTGTGTGAAGAATGCTGCAAAGCAAAGCAGGCCAGAAAAGCATTCAAGCATGACTTGCCCATGAGATCAAGGCAAAAACTGGAGCTAGTTCATTCTGATGTGTGTGGACCTTTTGAAGTTAGGTCAAATGGTGGTAAGCATTACTTTTTAACTTTCATTGATGAATTCACCAAATATATGTGGATTTATATGATTGAAAGTAAAAATGAAGTATTCACAAAGTTCAAGAAGTTTAAGTTGCTTGTTGAAAAGCAGAGTGGCTGCAAGCTAAAGAAACTGAGAACTGATGGCGGTAGTGAATACACCTCTCGAGAGTTTGCTAAATTTTGTGAAGAGGAAGGTATAGAGCATGAAGTTATTGCACCCTATACACCTCAACATAATGGCATAGCTGAGAGGAAGAATAGAAGTATACTGAACATGACAAGAAGTATGTTGAAGGCGAAAGAGGTGCCAAAGAGATTTTAGGCTGAAGCAGCTTCGACAGCAGTATACATTCTGAATAGATGTCCAACAAAGAAGTTAGTCGAGAAGACTCCTCATGAGGCTTGGACAGGGTCGAAACCAAATGTTAGTCATCTTAAAGTTTTTGGATCAATATGCTTCAGGCATGTACCTAAACAATTGAGAACAAAACTGGATGATCGAAGTCAAGCTATGGTGTTAATAGGTTATCATTCGACTGGTGCATACAAACTGTATTCACCAAACGATGATAAACTAGTGATCAGTCGATATGTTCTTGTGGATGAAAGCAAAGGGTGGGACTGGAGTCAAACTTTAGTTCGACAGGAGTCAGATACAGTCACAACTGTGTTTGAAGAAGATCAACAGAATGAGGCTTCAACCAGTCGAAGTGAACAGGATAAAGATTCAACCAGTCGAAATGAAGAACAACCTGAGCAGAATGCAAGAAGATCGAATAGAAGAAGAACTGAGTCGACAAGACTATCTGGATATGAGAGATTTCCAGACCAAGCAGTTGATGCAGATGATGACTTAATCGAAGAAGCCATGATGATGGCTGAAGCAGAACCAATTGATTTGGATCAAGCCATGAGTGATTCAAAGTGGTGTGAAGCTATGAAGGAAGAACTCAAAGCTATTGAGAAGAACAAGACCTGGGAGCTTGTCGAAAGATCCAACAAGAAGCCAATTGATGTAAAATGGGTCTATAAGTTGAAACGAAGACCAAATGGTGAGATTGCCAAGTATAAGGCAAGATTAGTGGCTAGAGGTTTTCTGCAGAAACAGGGCATTGATTTCGACGAGGTTTATGCACCTGTTGCAAGGTTGGAGACAATCAGAATTGTTGTGGCAACAGCTGCTTATCGAGGGTGGAAGATACATCAGCTGGATGTAAAGTCAGCATTTCTGAATGGACCTTTAGAAAAAGAGGCCTATGTTACTCAACCACCAGGATTCGACATCAAAGGGCAGGAGTCGAAGGTGTACAGATTAAGGAAGGCTCTCTATGGTTTGAAACAAGCTCCTAGAGCTTGGAATAAACGAATAGATAGTTTTCTGAATGAAGCAGGTTTCACAAAATGTGTCTCTGAACATGGAGTGTACGTGAATGATGTTGACAGTGTCAGTCAAATCATTCTATGTCTCTATGTCGATGATTTGTTAATCACAGGAGCAGACGAAGCTGAGATAAAGAAAGTCAAGTCGAAGCTAATGCAGGAGTTTGAAATGTCCGACCTAGGGAAGTTGTCATATTTCTTAGGGATGGAATTTAAGGACACAGGTGAAGGAATATTTCTGCACCAGAAGAAGTATGCTCAAGATATCTTGAAAAGATTCAAGATGAGCAACTGTAATCCAGCAACCACACCATTAGAAACTGGCGCAAAGTTGAAGAAAGAAACTAATGATGAGTTTGTAAGTGCAACTCTGTACAAACAAATCATTGGTTCCTTGAGATATTTGTGCAACACTAGACCTGATATATGTCAAAGTGTTGGAGTGTTAAGTCGATTTGTGGAGAAACCCCAAGAATGTCATCTCATTGCTGTGAAGAGGGTGCTGAGATACATAAAGGGAACGATTGATCATGGTGTGTTGATGCCAAGGAAGTCGAAAGATAATACAAAGGCAGAAGTCTATGGGTTCACTGATTCTGATTTCAGCAGAGATCAAGACGAAAGGAAGAGTACTGCAGGCTACATCTTCATGATCGAAGGAGCCCCAATATCTTGGAGCTCAAGAAAACAAAGCATTGTAGCTTTGTCCTCATGTGAAGCTGAATATGTAGCTGCATCATATGCTGCGTGCTAGGCAGCATGGATCGAAATGTTGCTTGAAGAACTCAAGGTAATGGAATCGAAGAAAGTAAAGTTACTTGTAGACAACAAGTCAGCTATCAACCTGGCGAATCACCCAATGAGCCATGGTCGAAGCAAACACATTGAGAGGAGGTATCATTTCCTGAGAGATCAAGTCAACAAAGGGAAGCTGGAACTGGAGTATTGCAAGACAGAAGTTCAACTAGCTGATATACTTACCAAACCTCTGGGAAGAGTCAGATTCGACGAATTGAAGAGAAGCATCGGGATGAGAAGTCTCAACAACATGAATTAGGGGGTGTGTTGAAATTGTAATTCAGTGTTGTGTCGAAGTCGAAGGTTTATAGGTTTGGTCGAAGTAGTGTATGTTAGTCAAATAGTTGTAATACATTGTAAGTCAGCTGTATTCGACAGAGTCGAATATAGCTGATAAAGAGTTGTGTCGAAATGTAGTTTGGGCCTGGGCCGTGATGGCTTATATAAAGGGTTTCCTAGTTTGTAATTTACACAGCTTAATACATTTACACAATTTTTTTGCAACATATCTTTCTCTCTCTCTCCCTCGTTTCTTCTTCTTCTTCTTCTTTACAAACCCCATCTTTCTTGAACCCTAATTCCAACAGGAAGCGATTCGAAATCGCGGTTGAAATTGAGCGGTTCTAAATCGTGTGTGAGTTTGAACCTTGATGTGGAAAGCATAAGTGAGAGCGTGAGTCAGCGATGTGAGATCATGGTGAGGCTTTAAAGTCTCCGCCACCGCCGGCGCGATGCCATGGCGTGGAGGAGTGGTTCGTCTCCAGTGATTTTCGTTTGCATGGAAGAAGAACATTAAGATATCGTGTGAGAAGGGTGCGACGGCGAAGGTAGTTGTGCCGCCGGCGTTCGGAACAGAGAGGGAGAAGTGTATTCAGATGGTGGCTTGTTGTTAGATGAGTGAAGAAATACGATGAAGTGTGGGAGAGTAGAAGAGAGGAGGCTTAGTGTGTGTTTAAACCCTAACGCCACACGTATTGGGCCATAAGCCCCATGTAAATCCCCTTTCCACAACCCTGATATACCCACTACTCCCCCTGAGTGCATAGTAAAGAGATCATAGGCCATTGAACTTCTACTTACACTTCCAATTCTGTTTTTCACCCTCTTGGAATGGTGAATTGAGGCTGTTAGCTTGGAATCAGGCCCTAAGCCTGATTTACTACTACTTCCTACATTTTTCTTAGTGCACCCCTTAGTTCTAGTTTTATTAGTTTTCTAGATTTCTAGGATTTTGGTTTAATTAGATTGTAATATTGACTTTAGATATTAATTTTGACTAATTAGATTTAGATTTTGATAATTGTTTTTTGCTTAATTGCTCACTAATTGTTTTTTTTTGCTTAATTGCTCACTAATTGTTTTTGCTTAATTGCTCACTAATTGTTTTTTTTACTTAAGTGTTAATTAATTGCTTTTTGGCTTAATTGCTCGCTAATTGAATTTCGGCTCAATTGTTCTATTAAGTGAGTGGTTGATTAATTGTTTTTAGCTAGATTAATCTTAGTTAATCAATTTTAGAATTAGTTTAAAATTAGAGTTTAGGATTAGTTCATAACTTTAGAAGTAGATTTTCGAATTAGAAATTAACATTCACTTGTAACATTGATTAGTAATTGATTAATGGTTTTAGTTAATTGATTAGATACTAATCTTTAGAATTAGCTTTATAACTTTAGAGTTAGATTAACTTTAGACCTTGACATTAATTTTGAAATGGAAATCAACCTTATTTTTAATTGACTTTTAGCATGATTAATAGTTGTTGGATTTTTCTAAGTTCAATTTTGTTCCAATTTAATTGTTAGTTGACCTTCTATTAGAACTTGATTGATTTTTTGGTTAGTACTTGGGTTAATTTTTGAAGTTTATTTTTAATGTTTCTTTGTGATTAATCCTTAACATGAGGTTAGTTTCTTAATCTTAGATTGTGGTTCTTTTATGAGAATTCTTTTGCTTAATTCATGATAAATCCTTTGGTTGAATGTTAGTAGATTTTTAGTTGAATAATTTTCCTTAATACTAATTGAGTTTTTAGAGGAATTCCTCGATGGAATCTCATGTGAATCTTTTGTTTCTTATTAGATCCTTGTTGATAATTTCCATTTGAATCTTGGATTGTCTTGACTAATTTTTTGAGTTATCTTTGATAGTGATTCATACTTGAGTTGCTAAGTTGTTTGAAGGTAGGAAATGTTGTTATATACATATTTGTTGTGCACAAGGTGAGCTGTTAAATGTTGCAATTCTGTCTAGACCTTTTATACCTATTCAGTTCTGAGAATAGGGGCTGTTGAAAGCTGTTCTAGCGTGTTGCTGGATTTTATGACTGTACAGGTGCAAGAGCGCTGTTGTTGCTGCTATTTTTGGTTTATTGGCTTGTATTTTGTTTTCTTTTGGAGAATGGAGAGTCACTCAACTTCTTCATAGTTGAGATCACGACACCGTTCTTCCCTTGTTGACGAAGAGTCACTCAACTTCCTCATAGTTGAGATCACGACATAGTCCCTTTTCTGTTGCGTTTTCTTTTAGTCGAGAATGAGGAGTCACTCAGTTTTGTTGCTTAGCTGAGATCATGACATCGTCCATTTTGTGATTGAGTTGTCCTGTGTTTACTTGTGTTTGTCCACATGATCCCTTAGGATTCCTAGCTGCACTTAATTTCTGATTAAGTTGGAGGTAGGAGAGACATTAGGCTTTCAATCCATGCATGACAACATTAGGTAGGCGTCCCTCCTGATCCTGACCTTAGGACCATCATTGCATGATAACGTGTAGGACCGAGTTTCCCTTAGACCTTCTATGCGTCTCTCTATTTTCTCTCGCACCCGTACGATAGAGATCCAGTTTTCCCGTAGTCGCGTGAACTACGGATGCTCTGATTCCTCTCTCCCGTCCGACTGAGGATACGTAGGCACGAGATGCGATATCTTGGTGAGCACACTAATAACTAACTTCCCTTTTCTCTCGCACCCGTGCGATCGAGACTAACCTGCTAATCGAACCTTTTCTCTCGCCCTAGGCCTAGTGCGATCGAGACTCTTTCACCAAACAAAACTGACCCGTAGGTCGAACTACGACTGCTCTAATTTTCTCTTTCGCGTTAGATTGAGGATACGTAGGCACGAGACCACGATGTCTTGGCGAGCAACCTTCCCCAACAACCTCGTAGTCCTCCGAACTATGTTGACTCTGACTTTCCCACTTCCGAGGGAATATGTAGTCCTAGGACGACGATGTCTTATCGAGTCACCTTTTCTTTTCCCCCCGTTCTCTTAGTTTCTCATTCCTTTCCCGTTTCTGTTTAGTAGTTGAGCTTTAGATAACTCGCATCCTTTGATCGATACAACAAGGGTGGATCCCACCGAGTACGATGGATGCGAGGGGGTGCTAATACCTTCCTCTCACGTAACCGACTCCCGAACCCAGGATATGGTTGCGATGACCATGTCTTTCCCTTTTTAAGGTTTTCTTTGATCGTTTCCTTTCCCTGCATCGGGATAAATAACGTTTGGTGGAGAATCTTCTGTCTTTTCCGCCGGTTATTTTCGCAGATGCGACAGCTGGCGACTCTGCTGGGGACTTTCCCATCCCTAAGCGAGTCAATCCTAGCGCTTGTTTGTTTTTGGTTATTGGGTGTTTATCTGTATGCTTTACCCGCTTTATTTATGGCTTTATTGCAAGTTTATCGCTTTTATCGCATTTACTTGCTTTACATTTCATTATTGCCACATATGCTGGACAGTGCTGGACTGTTGTTTTCTTTGGCGGGAAGGGTGTTCTGAGAGATGAGCCCAATACATAGGCTTGAGTGTACACATAGGACTAGAGTGGAAAGTAGTGTGGCCTACGTAGCATCTTAGTATGTTTGGTTTACACGAAACCCACACCCAGACGAGGTTTTCCTGGGAGATGTTCTGATTTGCGCACCTTGTGCATTTCGGGGTGTTAACCTAGAGAGCTGTCGACTCTGGTGACCATTTATGAGGACTCAGTTGAGGCACTCCTCTCGAGGGGCGATAATGTCAGACCAGAAATGGAAAACACATTACACTTCTTGATCTGAGGACCCGAAACTGGGAACTTGCTATAGGACGACCTTTTTAGGGGAATCAATTGAGGCCTCCTTGATTGAGGATGATGTAAAACCAAAAATGGTGAACGTATCATCATTTCTTGACCTGAGAGTCCGTGACGCTGAGGATCCTCTTTTTTAGAACCCACATGTGAGAAGGGCTGGGTGTTTACAGGTTTGCAAGAAACTTTGACCTTCAACCTACCTGGTTTTCTGGTTTTCTTATCAGTGTGACTTATCAGCTTGGTATTCTAGTATTTTGATTATTCTGGTACTCTGGTATTCTGATTATTTGAATATTCTGGTCTTCCGGTATTTTCTCCATAGCAGATTTATGAACTTATTCAGTCATCAGCACAACACTTATTCAGAATATATGGAAGCTTTGATCCCATGTCTGTCGCATCCATAACATGGCATTTACATTGCATTTTCATACTCATTTGCATAACAGGTGGTCGAGGATGTTTATTCTCATCCTAATCTGGTTTTCTTCAGAATTTCAGACTTAACTTCTCAAGCCAGTCAGAAGTTGATCATGGATCAAATTCAAGCAGAGTTGAGGGAAGTACGAGCCAAATGGGGGAAGTTTATGGGGGACATGCAAGCTTTGATTCAAGACCAGAAAATGATGAAGAAAGAGGTCAATCAACTGAAGACTGAGATGAGCCTGGTTATGGAAGTCGTGAGAAATGTGCTTAGAAAGGGTGGCAATCTCATGCCTGAGGCTGTAGTAGAAATTGTCGTTCCACCCTTGCCTGTGGGATCTCTCCCAAAGTGTGATTTACCTTGCGAATTTTCTGCATAACCTGGGGTTCCGGAATTTCCTCATCAGCAGCTACCTCCTGTCTCCCAAGACAATCCCAAGACTAAGAAGTATGCACAGAGGCCGACGAAAGCCTGACAAAATCTTTGATCGGCTTCCAATGCTTTATGCTTAGCTGTTGAGGCATCTACTTCAGCTCCAATTGGTTGAACTTCGGAGGATAAATCCTCTGGGTGGTAAGCCCCCACCCGGTTACGATGCAAGTGCCCATTGTGATTTCTACTCTGATGCGTCGGGGCATAATGTGGAAAAATGTAGGGTCTTTCAGCATGGTGTCCATGATTTGATCGATTCAAAGGCAATTGAGTTCACGCGGGGTGGCTGAGCGTACAAGGTGGTCCTACTCCTGTTGCTGCAAAAGAAGTGAATATCCCGGTTGTCTCTCATGAAGCTACATCAAGTCAAGGGCATGTGTTGCTGTCCTTGGTTTTAGAATATCCCCATCCGCAACTGTTGCCTGCTCCTCGACCAGGTCTGAGGAAGAAAGTCCCCGAACGGGAGGAAGGCACAAATCAGTATCAGCAACAGAGCTACCATCTGAAGAGTCAACAAAGGTCTAGAAGGCCCGAGAGAAGGTTTGATCACATTATTGTTCCTCACAGTCAACTGCTTGCTCGCTTACTTCAAGACTCTTTGATTCAGTTAAGGGAAGTTGCGCCTGTTCCGTATCCCCTCCCTCCAGAGTATAACAAGAATGCTAGGTGCAAGTACCACTCAAAGACACAGGGGCATGCAATTGAAAATTGCAACGTGTTCAAACACAAGGTGCAAGGTCTAATTGACGCTGGGGTCATTATTTTCATTGCAGACGGTCTGTACATCAATTGAAGCTTCCCAAGTGAGCACTTGAGACTGCAAATACATCTTCTGAAGCAATTAGTCCAATCGGAGCCAAGCCTCCTCAGCAATGGTGATCATCATCTTTCTTTACAGCATTTTCATTTGTAATTTTTCCTTATTGGTTAATGTTTTGTTAGCATGTTAAAACTTGTTTGTTCTTGAACGATGATCTTAATGCAATGAGTATGTTTTTCTTGAAGAAGTTCATTCGTGTTCACTCATTTAATATTTCTGTGCATTGCAATACCAACTTTCTTGCTTAAACTCTTTGAGGGAGGATGATGAGGTGAAAATGAAAACTTTATGACCGTATGTTTTTGAATAAAACCATGTTGATGATGTACAGACATTGTTTTAAATCCCTAAACACCGGAAATATAAGAAGATAATCCCTTGTCAACCCCGTTGAGCCTAGTAGTAGGAGATTCTTTCTGAAAGCGAAAAACCTTCAATCTTAACCTGGAGCAGGCTAGGTGTCAGTTAATTTGACCAAGCGTTCAAATTTCGAAGGAATGTACATTCAAGGATCCATTACATGTTATCCTTCACAATCTCACAATGTTCATCCCTCACCAATCAAAGGATGAAACAGTCACAACCCTTTCGGAGAAATCAAGACAAACTAGTGTCGCACGATTTGTTCCAAAAAAAATCAAAAGAAAAAAAGACCCGCTAAGTCGAAACTTGAAAACAAGTGACTTAGGCAAAAGTTAGGGCATCCCGTTGGACTTCAAAATCGAAATAATTTAAAAGAATCAGTCCAGGAAAAATCAGGGAAATCTAAAACAAAATAGAAAAAAAAGCAAAAAAGATTACAAAAGAAAAATCCTCGATAAAGAACAAGTCGTGTGACCACAGACACCAAAGACATAAGGGGTGACTGTCACTCTGAAAACCTTGTGGGTTCCTTAAACATCACTTATACCATTCAATACCTTTTTGAAAGGTGAGCGCTTGTGTCGAGTTAGCTGAACGTAGGACTGGAGAACATCAAGAAGAATGGGTGGGTACAAAAAAAATTTTGAGCCATAAATCCTTTTTTATTAAATCGCGAACTAGGCCATGTTACAACCCTCAAAAGTCCTAATTGAAACAAGGTTTATTCTAAAGGCGTACTTCAACGAGATAACGTTCCTGACTCGCATGAGTTGTGCTAAAAGACTTTTATTGGTATTGCATGTGCATGCTATGTTTCATTCAAAAATATGTGTCACACCTTAACCAGTGACTCGTTCACAGGTATTGGCGATATCTTTTCGATAAAAACTTTGAGATTAATATACGTGTTGCATTAGAATTCTAATTCTTGGAATAAATATTTTCTGCTTGCTTACATGTATTTGACACCAGTAAGGCTTACAAAGTGAACATAAGTCGAGAATTTTGATCCCGCCAAAGTGAGATGTTTGAAAACTCTAAGGCACAAGCGTGACAAGGGACATGTTGCCAGAAGACTCTGTTGAGTGTGGGCTTTCCCAGTAATTCGTGTTAAGAAGTTGTCAATCCGGGGCAGTTACATTGTGAAATATCTCTGAAGTTCGGCTAATATGGGGCAATTATGTCGAGAATCTGGGGCAATCAAGTCGAGATTTAGAAAATATCTCAAAAATTAGTCAGTCTGGGGCAAAGTCACTACAAGGCTCGTACTGAGGTAGGCCACTTCAAGAGCACAAGAAGTTATTTTCTCTGGAGAACGGTTAATCAAAGTCACGTCACCAGAGTACAACATACTGAGGCAGGATATGACAGATCTTCATGATACATTCTGAAGACAGGTTCCTTTATGGGTTATGCTGCATCAGGGCACTTCCTTTTGGTTATATCACTTCTGCAGGGTTCATGTTGATAGCTAACACGTGATGTCCCCAGTAGAGTTTCTCTCCTCGGCAGAGATAGCTGAAGTTTTATCACTCAGCAGAGCATTATGAAGATTGTGATTATTCTCCCTAGCAAGAATTCAGGATTTCGCTCTCCCTTAGCCAGGTTGGTGAAGGTTATTGCTCTTCAGCAAGAGTTCATATTCCCCTATAGGATAAGAGTGTTGGGTTTGTGCTTCCCCAATTTGCGGTAAACTTGTTTTCGTCCCCCAATAGAGTAAGGGTAGAAGGCAGGTCTCCAACAAAGGAGTAAGTCTGATGTTGTCCCCTAGTAGAGTTGATATCGTCAACCATCGTTCCCCAAGCAGATCTGTTGGTGGTGGCGGGTGTTCCCTAGCAGATCAAAGGTCGATTGTCATTGGCACTTTTCTTCAGTAGATTCCTGGGATATTTCCCCAGCAGACGTTTGTTATCCATACTTTCCTGCAAAATAGAGGTTTAGTTGGGATCTCGAGTAAAGCTTATGACCCTGAAGATAGTTCAGTTTATTATCCCCAACAGAGGTGGCCTCGTCTTTTCAGCATTTATGTTGGTGGAGTGGTCCTGTTGCATATCATAAACATCATTGCATAATCATTACCATGCATATCATTTTCCTAGCATAGCATTGCATGAAGTCGTGTAAAACCGAACAGAAACCCAAAGTCCAATCCATACTGGCAACCATCAGAAACCCACTTTGCTGGCATCTTCCTAAATCCAAAGCCCAATCCCTATTTACAACCACCGAAAGTCCAATCCCTGTTGGCACCTCATTTCAAAATCCAATCCATATTGGTACCCAGAAAAATCTCACCTTCGAAAAAACAATCACCATCAGGTTTCACCTGTCCTTGCCAGCAAAGTCCAGTCATACTTGGCACATCCTTCTTTCCCCGGTAGCCCGAGCATACATCGGCATTCAGCATATAGTAATCATCCTTTCATTGCATCCTTAAATCACGTAGCATTTCCGTTTTGTATTGAGCATTACGCCATAGAAAGAAAATTCAAGCATTTACACGTGGAGCATAAGCCAGATTTGGTACCTTGTGCAGAAACCCGAATCAACTTTCAGTCAAGACGGTGACGTATCCACGACAGACATTCCTTCGGTCAAGTTCTCTTTCCGTCAGATCCCTTTGACGATGTGTTTCCTCGGTCGAATTTTCTTTCCGTCAAACCCCTTTGACGATGTGTTCCTTCGGTCAGATTTCCTTTCCGTCAAATCCCTTTGACAATGTGTTTCTTAGGTTTCCTTTTCGTCAAATTCCTTTGACGATGTGTTTCTTTGGATATTAATCTTTTTGTCAAATCCCTTTGACGATGTGCTTCTTCGGTTCGGGTTTTTCTTGGTGATATGTTCTTCTTTCCGTCAAATCCCTTTGACGATGTGGTTCCTTGGTTCGGGTTTTTCGTGGTGTTATTTCAGATATTTTCTTCTTTCCGTCAAACCTCTTTGACTATGTGTTCCTTTGGTGAAAGTTTATTTCCGTCAAATCCCTTTGATGATGTGTTTCTTCAGTCAGGTTTTCTTTCCGTAAAATCCCTTTGATGATGTGGTTCTTTGGGCAGGTTTTCTATCCGTAAAATTCCTTTGACGAGGTGTGACTGGGCTCCAACTATATTTGCTCTTCCCACGGTTTGTAAATTTCGCGGTTCTTTTTGTATTTAATCACCTTCTACCTTGAACGTCTAAAAGTCATTGCTATCATCCTTTCAGGTCCAAGTCGATTGAATAGGGGCAGCTGTAGCACCCCAAAATTTACCCTACCTTTTTCTAACCTTTTTCTGGATTTTGTTTCGCATTCAAATACATATCCATTGGGTCATACTCATATTCATTCATTTTCATCGGGTTTCTAAGGCGTGGGATCAAGGTATTGTGTGCAAGCTCGGGATTTTCTTATGTTGTGAGATTCTCATCTTCATTCAGGTTTGAATTCATATTGTCATAAAGATCTTCTTATTCCGAGATTCATCAAGCTCGAAGTTTTTCCCCATTCAGAGAAGTCATTTGAAGCATGGGGTCAGGATTCCTTGGGTGAGAATCAGGGTTTGACTTCTTCTCTGTTCGGGTCATCTTCTTTAAGACTTATCAGTGTATCTCAAGGAGGATCAGGATTCTTATTCATGGGTAAGCTAGTGGACTGTTATCAGTTGAAGATCATGAGATTAGGGTTTCATGGCAAAGGCATCTTGATACTCAAGGGATATAAGATTCAGTTGTGGATTCATATTGTGGTCAGGACAACGTCATTCTCAGTTGCTTATTGACTTTTGCTTGTAATACACGTTAAGGAATGTGAACTTGAGATTGAAATTGGGGATTCATTAAGATAACAAGTTTGATTTGGGGACCAAAGGTGTTCAATTGGTCAAATGCTTTAAGCGTACGGAGTGGAAGAGGGTTCAAGTGGATTACTTGGAATTCAAGATACAAGCCAACCCAAATATCTAAACCTCTAACCACATCCATATTCAATTCATGTCCATATCCATTTCAACCTTAGACCATTATCCAAATTCCAAGTATCCATAATTTGTCTATATATATATTCACCTTCTAAACCCATGTTTAATTCTTAAACCTTTTTCAAAGTCTAAACTTATCCGTTTGTTTTTAAACCACTTTTCAACCCGCTTTTCACTATCCATGACTTCATCTAAATCCAAAATTACATTTCATATAAAATCTATATCCATTTTTAACCATTGTTCTAAATAAACCACATCTATTTCATGTCTAATTTTGTTTTAAATCCATTACCAATTTGAAAATTAATTTTAAATCCAATATCCAATATATTTATCCATATCCAAATCCATAATGAAATAAAGGGGGATGAATGTTTAGGAGAATCATTTAGCAAGCTTTGTCCCGAGGATAGTGTGGCATCAGATGGCGCCTTGTATGCATCAGCCAACTACTCTTCAAGGGCCATCAAATCTTCATTCACAGATAGTATCTCTATCAGCTCATCTTATCGGTCTCCAATGCTTCTTGAGAAACCATAACTTACTGAAGGGCGTGACATCAACTGGAGAATCACACGGCAGGGAATTACATAGTAGAGAAAAAGTATAACAAGTTCACATCAGAAAAATTCATAACAGGAGGTGCAGAATAAAACAGTAGAAATTATTAACAAAAGGCATAACAGAAATTCATTTTGAAAGAGGTTCATAACAGCAGCAAAATTATATAACAGAACTTCATTTTTTCAAAAGCTGATAACAGAAAATAAAAAAGGAATTTCGGGGGAAAATATTCATAGCAGTAATGAGAAATACAAACACACAACAGTGTCACAAAAGAAAACTGGATATCAGTAATTATAACAGAAGATTCCTTGATCCAATTCATAATAGAAATCCTAATTTCCTAACAGAGATTCTAACAGAAAATTCACAAACTCCTAACTGATTCTAAAAAAACTTTTTCTGAGTTCTTCATCTGGAAAACCTCTCTCCAAGCTTTTTCATTCATCTTCTCACAGTCATCTTCGATCCCTGCTCTAATTCATCTTCAAGAACTACAACCTTCTCTTCATCAATCTTCAATCTCACAGCTCTTGAATTCATCTCCATCTTCTTCAAACTTCGCCATCCAGAACCGGCAATTCAAACATCGCCACAACTTCGAAGCCTCTGCAATTCCATTCAACCACAACAACGTCAGAAAGGAAGAAGAGGAGGAATCCAAGAACGCAACAAGAAACATTAAAAAAAAAGAATGAATCAACAACAACGAGAGCAATTCAAGAAGTTACGGTAGCGAAAAACCATCAGGACGCTGGAGAAGAAGAAGTTAGGAGCAAGCAAAAGCATAAGGAAGCAAGAAGGGATCGTACCTACGAAATTGTCAATGTCATCGGAATCACGCCGGATTCGGTATGCATTTCATCGTCGTCATTAATTTATTGACATAGCATGCTTCGCCTCCATCCTCCCTTCGATTCCCTGATCATAACTTAACATGGAGTTCCATAGCTTTGAGTGCGGAAGCGATTCGAAATCGCAGTTGAAATCGGGCGATTCTAAAATCGCGTGCGTTTGAACCTTGATGAGGAAAGCATGAGTGAGAGCGTGATTCGGCGAGGTGAGATCGTGGTGAGGCTTTAAAGTCTCCGCCTCCGCGGGCGCGACGCCATGGCGCGGCAGAGCGGTTTGTCTCCAGTGATTTTCGTTTGAATGAAAGAAGAACATTGAGATATCGTTTGAGAAGGGTGCGACGGCGAAGGTAGTTGTGCCGCCGACGTTCGGAACGGAGAGGGAGAAGTGTATTCGGACGGTGGCTTGTTGTTAGATGAGTGAAGAAAGAAGCTGTAGTGTGGGAGAGTAGAAGAGAGGAGGCTGAGTGTGTGTTTAAACCCTAACGCCACACGGATTGGGCCATAAGCCCCATGTAAATCCCCTTTCCACATCCCTGATATACCCACTGCACCCCCTGAGTGCATAGTAAAGAGATCTTGGGCCATTGAACTTCTACTTACACTTCCGATTCTGTTTTTCACCACCTTAGAATGGTGGATTGAGGCTGTTGAGCCTGATTTACTATAACTGCCTTCATTTTTCTTAGTGCACCCCTTAGTTCTAGTTTTATTAGTTTTCTAGATTTCTAGGTTTTTGGTTTAATTAGATTGTAATATTGACTTTAGATATTAATTTTGACTAATTAGATTTAGATTTTGATAATTGTTTTTTGCTTAATTGCTCACTAATTTTTTTTTTTGCTTAATTGCTCACTAATTGTTTTTGCTTAATTGCTCACTAATTGTTTTTTTTACTTAAGTGTTAATTAATTGCTTTTTGGCTTAATTGCTCGCTAATTGAATTTCGGCTCAATTGTTCTATTAAGTGAGTGGTTTATTTATTGTTTTTAGCTAGATTAATCTTAGTTAATCAATTTTAGAATTAGTTTAAAATTAGAGTTTAGGATTAGTTCATAACTTTAGAAGTAGTTTTCGCATTAGAAATTAACATTGACTTGTAACATTGATTAGTAATTGATTAATGGTTTTAGTTAATCGATTAGATACTAATCTTTAGAATTAGCTTTATAACTTTAGAGTTAGATTAACTTAAGACCTTGACATTAATTTTGAAATGGAAATCAACCTTATTTTTAATTGCCTTTTAGCATGATTAATAGTCGTTGGATTTTGCTAAGTTCAATTTTGTTCCAATTTAATTGTTAGTTGACCTTCTATTAGAACTTGATTGATTTTTTGGTTAGTACTTGGGTTAAATTTTGAAGTTTATTCTTAATGTTTCCTTGTGAGTAATCCTTAACATGTGGTTAGTTTCCTAATCTTAGATTGCGGTTCTTTTATTAGAATTCTTTTGCTTAATTCAAGATAAATCCTTTGGTTGAATGTTAGTAGATTTTTAGTTGAATAATTTTGCTTAATACTAATTGAGTTTTTAGAGGAACTCCTTGATGGAATCTCATGTGAATCTTTTGTTTCTTATTAGATCCTTGTTGATAATTTCCATTTGAATCTTGGATTGCCTTGACTAATTTTTTGAGTTATCTTTGATAGTGATTCATACTTGAGTTGCTAAGTTGTTTGAAGGTAAGAAGTGTTGTTACATACATAGCTGTTGTGCACAAGGCGAGCTGTTAAATGTTGCAATTATGTCCAGACCTTTTATACCTATTCAGTTCTAAGAATAGGGGTTGTTGAAAGCTGTTCTAGCTTGTTGCTGGATTTTATAACTGTACAGGTGCATGAGCGCTGTTGTTGCTGCTGTTTTTGGTTTATTGGCTTGTATTTTGTTTTCTTTTGGAGAATGAAGAGTCACTCAACTTCTTCATAGTTGAGATCACGACACCGTTCTTCCCTTGTTGACGAAGAGTCACTCAACTTCCTCATAGTTGAGATCACGACATCGTACCTTTTCTGTTGCATTTTCTTTTAGTCAAGGACGAGGAGTCACTCGGTTTTGTTGCTTAGCTGAGATCACGACATCGTTCATTTTGTGATTGAGTTGTCCTTTGTTTACTTGTGTTTGTCCACTTTATCCCTTAGGATTCCTAGCTCCACTTAATTTCTGATTAAGTTGGAGGTAGGAGAGACATTAGGCTTTCAATCCAAGCATGAAACCATTAGGTAGGCGTCCCTACTGATCCTGACCTTAGGACCATCATTGCATGATAACGTGTAGGACTGAGTTTCCCTTAGACCTTCTGTGCGTCTCTCCATTTTCTCTCGCACCCGTGCAATCGAGATCTTTTTTTCCCGTAGTCACGTGAACTACGGATGCTCTGATTCCTCTCTCCCATCTGATTGAGGATACGTAGGCACAAGATGCGATATCTTGGCGAGCACACTAACAACTAACTTCCCTTTTCTCTCGCACCCGTGCGATCGAGACTAACCTGTTAATCAAACCTTTTCTCTCGCCCTAGTGCGATCGAGACTCTTTCACCAAACAAAACTGACCCGTAGGTCGAACTACAAATGCTATGATTTCCTCTTTCGCGTTAGATTGAGGATACGTAGGCATGAGACGACGATGTCTTGGCGAGCAACCTTCCCCCAAAACCTCGTAGTCCTCCGAACTACGTTGACTCTGACTTTCCCACTCCCAAGGGAATACGTAGGCCTAGGACGGCGATCTCCTATCGAGTCAACTTTTTTTTTCCCCCATTTTCTTGGTTTTTCATTCCTTTCCCGTTTCTGTTTAGCAGTTGAGCTTTAGATAACCCGCCCCCTTTGATCGATACAACAAGTGTGGATCCCATCGAGTACGATGGACACGAGGTGGTGCTAATACCTTCCTCTCGTGTAACTGATTACCGAATCCAGGATATGGTTGCGATGACCATGTCTTTCCCTTTTTGAGGTTTTCATCGATCGTTTCCTTTCTGTGCCGCAGGATAAATAGCGTTCGGTGGTAACTCTTCTATCTTTTCCGCCAGTTGATTTTCGCAGATGTGACACCATTCATGTAATACCCCGTAAACTATTTTACTCCGGATAATATTAGTTGTGATCAACTGAGTCGTGATCAACTGAGTCCTAGTGTACTCTGAGAAATTATCTGCAGATATAATTAGGGTAACTATTGGACTTAGAGCAAATCCAATTAATATTATCTGACTTTGAGATATTTAAATATTTGGACTTTAAAGACTTTTTGGACAATTAGTAGTGTTGCTAATTGATGATATTTTCTATATCATTTCATTTTCTCTCATTTCCAAACATAGTTAACGTTCGCCAGTGGTTCGCCCTGCGAACCTTACGTTGTTTTTGCCACTGCCTTGGTTTGCCAGCGTTCGCACTGCGAATGGTGCAGCGAACAAGTGTTGGCTAGGCGTTCGCTGGACGCTTCGCACTGCGAATGAAGTAGCAAGCATTCGCTGGCTTATTTGCAATGCGAACATAGCAGAACACCCATTTTGTTTCTTGCACAACTTTTGACTCGGCTGTCCGTTTTGCATATTCTTGATATCGTTGTGAAGCTAGGAACGTATTCTAGCTGAGGGTAGTGAGAAATATCTGTTTATTGCCCGATTAAATGAATCGGAGGGAACCGTAAATTGGTACAAATTGTGGTATGTTGAATTTTGGTGTTCCATTATGTGTTTGACGATTACATGCCTATGTTATTATTGTGAAACATGTTGGAATATGTATGCATGTTAAAATGTGAATAGGTAGAGTGAGGAACATTACTGTAAATGATATCGAAAGTGTGTAAATGACACGGTGACAACGCTCGTGCAAAAGAGGTCGAGGCGTGTGTATAGTAATCATAACTGATTGATCTTGCGGTGTAGTTTCATGAGACTCGAGCACCTCCTCTGAAACGTATGCACAATTACTTGGCAGGTTTGATTCCAGCGTATAGTACGATTGGAGCCTACGGGTAAAGAGACTTGTGACGGTGTACGGGCCGTGTGAAGTGACGGATCACGGTGTACGGGCCGATGATCCCGAATCTAATTCGTATGCCAAGTAAATACAAGGATCCATGACTCGAATCATCTTCTAGACGTAGAAGCGAACGAGAATAGGGGATACCTTGGTACGGTTATTGATTTGTGAGATTTTAGAGTAACAGGCTCAGAACTTACTTTGGTACTATTGTGAGTTAACAGGCTCACGAGTGTGAATGTATTTATATCGTGTGTGTACTCAAAGTCACTTCCCTTCCCTTTGACTTGAGTTAGGCTTATTAGAACCTTGTAAAGCCGAGATGACTATAAGATAGCGAACTCACTGAGATTTGATGTATCTCACCCCACTGTTGTTGTTTACATCACAGGTTCTGCAGGTTCAGCGAAGGGTAAGGATAAAGTGGTTTGACTTTTCCTTACGGATCGTAGCTTTTGAGATGGCATGGCTTCCACTAAGGTGTTTTTTTTGAGATCATTGTATTGATCTAATTCTTAGTGCATTTTGGGACATCTTGTATACGTTATGCCGTAGGCTTTAGAACTTTGTATTTAGGGCACTTAATGTATACAATGTGTTAACTAGGAACTTGTATATATATATTTCCGTACCAAACGTATTATTCATGTATGATATATGCTTTGATGTATGTATGTATATATGGGCTTTACAGTTGGTATCAGAGCAGGTCGTATCTTCGACCTAGCCATGAAATAGTATAAGTGTTTCTTTCCGTTTCATATGTGTTGTGTCGCCATTGGTCTTACGTATTATATTTATGGTATTGAGCCTGATCAACTTAATCCTATCTGTATGACATTTAGGAACATGGCTGACCGACGCAGAAACAACCGTGGTAGACCGAGAACTACTCCAGCAGGGACAAATCCGCCAGGGGACGAAGGGAATGCCCCTTTGTATCAATTCATGCAACAGATGCAGCAGCAGCAGAATCAGTTTGTATAACAAATGGCTGGTGGCGTGCATCCTCCAGTGGTTGTTCCTGAAGCTACAGGGGGAACCTTTAGGGATTTTATTCGTATGAATCCTCCGGAGTTTTTGGGAGGGTTAGATCCAGTAAAGGCTCATGAGTGGATATCCGGTATGGAACGGATTTTCTTGATTGTTCGGTGTAGTGAAGAGAATAAGGTTGTCTTTGCTTCTCACTTGTTAAAGGGTCCTGCTATGAGATGGTGGGAAAGCGCTTCAGCACTAATGACAATACAAGAGGTACCGAAAGTGTGGGAGCAGTTTAAGATAACTTTTATGGAGAAGTATTTTCCAAGTTCCTTAAGGTCTCAAAAAGAATTCGAATTTCAGCAGCTGAGGCAAGGTAACTTGACGGTGGCTTCTTATGTGGAAAAGTTTGAAGTTATGGCTGCTTATTCTAGACAAGCCATGTATGCTCCTGGTGAAAGGTGGAAGATTGATCAATTTTTGTTTGGTTTAAGGGCTGAAATTTCACATAGTGTGTCTCAGAGCGAATTTACCAGCTACGCTGAATTGTTACGATAGTGTTATGTGGCGGAGCATAGTTTAAAGAAGGTGCAAGCAGAAGAAGAGTTAAGTAGGGTGAATCAAAGTGATCGTGGAAGATCGAATCAACAATTTAGACCGAGACAACAACCTTTCAAAGGGAAACAAGTTTAGAGTTCTAAGTCTAGTGCGCCTCTGGTATGCCTTACTTGTGGTAGGAATCATTTTGGGAGGTGCAATTGGGATGGAATACGATGTTATCAGTGTAACAAGGTGGGTCATTTATCGAGGGATTGTCCTCAGAAGAGGAATCAGATGCAAGAAAAGAATACCGGACGAGTGTATACCTTGGATGCAAGGAAGACAAAGGGTGATAACTCCTTGATTGCGGGTACGTGTTTCGTGAATGGGAATCCTTGTTTTGTTTTATTTGATTGTGGGGCAACGCATTCTTTTGTGTCCACGCGGTGTGTGAAGCGACTTGGGTGGCAAGCTATTCCTTTGTCTCCACCTATGGTGGTTACTACTGCCATGGATGAAATTGTTGAAACACCGTTGATGTGTGAAAATTGTGTTTTGTCAGTGAATGAAAGAGTCTTCCAGATTGATCTTATTTGTCTGCTGCTTAAGAAAATGGATGTTGTTCTGGGAATGGATTGGCTTTCAGCTAATCCGGTTTTTATCGGTTGTGAGGAGAAGTTAATCATTATTCCATCTACTGAAGCTACTTCGAAGGATGTGTTAGCTACTATTTTAGAAGGTACGGTTGGAATGATTAATTTCTTGTTTGAGGAGGAAAAATCTGTTCTTATGATTCTTACTAAGGAGGGGAGTAGTAACCTTCAAATTTTGAGTATTCCAGTAGTTTGTGACTTTCCTGAAGTCTTCCCCGAGGATATCACTTCTCTTCCTCCGGAGCGGGAAGTGGAGTTCTCTATTGACCTGATACCAGGAACGGCTCTAATATCCGTTTCTCCGTATCGGATGGCACCACTTGAATTAAGAGAATTAAAGGACCAATTGGAAGAGTTGTTGGCTAAGCACTTTGTTCGACCCAGTGTTTCACCCAGGGGAGCTCCAGTGTTGTTGGTAAAGAAGAAGGATGGTGGAATGCGATTGTGTATTGATTACCGTCAGTTGAATAAGATCACCATCAAGAACAAATTTCCATTGCCAAGGATAGACGATCTTTTAGATCAATTGAAAGGAGCCTGTGTGTTCTCGAAGATTGATTTACGGTCGGGTTATCATCAGATTCGGGTGAAGAGTTCAGATGTGCCAAAGACTGCATTTAGAACCCGTTATGGTCATTATGAATTTTTGGTGATGCCTTTCGGTGTGACGAATGCTCCGGCAGTTTTCATGGATTACATGAATCGGATATTTCAACCTTACTTGGACCAATTTGTGGTGATTTTCATTGATGACAATCTTATCTATTCTCGTGACCCTCAAGAGCACGGAGAACACTTAAGAATCGTTTTATCCATTTTGTAAGAGAGACAACTTTTTGCCAAGCTAAGTAAGTGTGAATTTTGGATGTCGGAGGTGAATTTCCTTAGACATGTCATATCTCAAGGGGGTGTAGCGATTGATCCATCCAAAGTTGAAGCAGTGATAAATTGGGAGAGACCGAAGAATGTGTCTAAAGTTAGAAGCTTTTTGGGACTAGCAGGTTATTATAGAAGGTTTATTAAAGGCTTCTCCCAACTGGCTTTACCGATGATGAGGCTTACCCGGAAGGATTGTTCTTATGAATGGTATTCGGCTTGTGAGCAAAGTTTTATGAGTTTGAAGGAAAGGTTGACGACCGCTCCTGTTTTGGTTATTCCTGATCCTAGCAAGTCGTATGAGGTATATTGTGATGCGTCTAAGATGGGATTAGGAGGGGTGTTAATGCAAGATGGACATGTAGTGGCTTATGCTTCACGACAGTTGAAAGTCCATGAAGAGAATTATCCAACGCATGATCTAGAATTGGCGGCAGTTGTATTTACCTTGAAGGTGTGGCGTCACTATTTGTATGGTGTACGTTTTGAGATGTTTAGTGACCACAAGAGCTTACAATACCTCTTTAATCAGAAGGAGTTGAACATACGTCAACGGAGGTGGATGGAATATTTGAAAGATTATGACTTGGAACTAAAATACCATCCGGGTAAAGCGAATAAGGTGGCAGACGCTTTAAGTAGGAAAGTGTTGCATAGTGCCAACTTGATGATGTTAGAGTATACTTTATTGGAGAAATTTTGAGATCTAAATCTTCAATTTAATTGGACTCCAAATTGTGTGGTTATGGGGAATTTGGATATCAATTATACTCTTAGGGAAGAAATCCAACAAGAGCAAAGGTTAGATGAGAAGTTACAAGAGGTGTTATTGCAACCGGGTTTTGTGCGGGCTACCGACGGAGTTATTGTGTTTAACCAAAGGATTTGTGTTCCGGACAACACGAAGTTAAAAAGGAAGATTTTAGATGAAGCGCATAAGGGTGTTTTTACTATACATCCAGGATCTTCAAAGATGTACCAAGACCTAAAGAGGGACTATTGGTGGTCCGGGATGAAAAGGGATATTGCGAAGTATGTGTCGGGATGTGCGGTGTGACAACAAGTGAAGATCGAGCACCAAAGACCGGGTGGCTTGTTGCAACCTTTAGAAATTCCGGTGTGGAAATGGGATAGTATTTCGATGGACTTTGCGGTGGGTTTACCCCGTGCGCAAGGAGGTTATGATTCAATTTGGGTAATAATAGATCGGTTAACGAAGTCTGCTCATTTTTTGGCCGTAAAGACTACTTATAAGGCAAGTCATATCGCAAGGTTGTTCATTTCGGAGATAGTAAGGTTGCATGGTATTCCTACTAGTATTGTTTCGGATAGAGATCCGAAGTTCACTTCGAGATTTTGGAGAGCTTTTCAACAAGCGATGAGAGCGAAGTTGTGTTTGAGCACGTTGAATCATTCGCAAACAGATGGTCAGATGGAACGGACAATACAGACCATGGAGGATATGTTGAGAGCTTGTGTGTTGGGAAGTGGAGGAAATTGGATAGAACTTTTGCCATTGATTGAATTCTCTTATAATAATAGTTATCATGCAAGCATTGGTATGGCACCTTACGAGGCGTTGTATGGTAGGAAGTGTAGGACACCGTTGTGTTGGGCAGAAGTGGGGGAAGATAGAATGTTGGGACCCGAGATCATTCATGAAACTACGGAGAAAATTAAGATGATCCGTGATAAGATCAAACAAGCCCAAGATCATCAGAAGAGTTATGCGGATAACCGTAGAAGATCTTTAGAATTTGAAGAAGACAATCACGTGTTTTTGAAAGTTACTCCGAGGTTACGGTTGAAAGGACCATTTCGATCGCGGAAGTTAAGTCCGAGATACGTAGGACCGTATCAGATCTTGGAGAGAATTGGCGAAGTAGCTTACAGATTAGCCTTACTGCCTTCTCTGTCTGAGATGCACGATGTTTTTCATGTATCTCAGCTTAGGAAATTTGTCCCAGATCCTCTTCAGCCAATTTTACCAGATACAATAGAGATAGAAGCAGATTTGACATTTGAGCCTCAACCGAGTCGTATCACTGGAAAAGGAACTAAAGTGATGAGGAATAAAGAGATTCTTCTTGTGAAGGTCCAGTGGGATGAGACGCATCCGGGCGATGCAACTTGGGAGTTGGAATCGGAGATGCGGGAGGTCTACCCTCATCTTTTCTGGTAATTGTTTTGAATTCGTGGGCGAATTTCTATTTAAGGGGGGGGGGGAGGATGTAATACCCCGTAAACTATTTTACTCCGGATAATATTAGTTGTGATCAACTGAGTCCTAGTGTACTCTGAGAAATTATCTGCAGAGATAATTAGGGTAACTGTTGGACTTAGAGTAAATCCAATTAATATTATCTGACTCTGAGATATTTAAATATTTGGACTTTAAAGACTTTTTGGACAATTAGTAGTGTTGCTAATTGATGATATTTTCTATATCATTTCTTTTTCTCTCATTTCCAAACATAGTTAACTTGGAGAAGAAAAGGAAAGGAAGGAAAAGGGAGAAAAAAGGAGAAAAAGCTCAAGATCAAGAACATCATCAAATCTGCATCCAATCATCTTTAAATCTTCACCATCGTCATCTATTCAAGGTGGGTTCTAGTTAGATGCTTTTGTTTTAGATTTCCTTAGATTCTAAGACTTAGGTTAGAGTTGTAAGAGAATGGGTTAAATTGGAAATCTTGAAAATTAACGATTGAAATGTGTTAATAACTGAGTAGTATGAGTTATATGAGTGTAGAATCATTTATGTTTGATTGTGGGATGTTTGGATATGTTTTGGTGGGGTTTTGGAACCATGGGAGATCAGATGTTACGCTGATGAACTTTCTGAAATTCCCAGATTCGCACTGCGAATCCCCCAGCGAAGGGGAAATCGTGGGCTCGCAGGCAGCTTCGCACTGCGAATGAAGTAGCGAACATTCGCCAGTGGTTCGCCCTGCGAACCTTACGTTGTTTTTGCCACTGCCTTGGTTCGCCAGCGTTCGCACTGCGAATGGTGCAGCGAACAAGTGTTGGCTAGGCATTCGCTGGACGCTTCGCACTGCGAATGAAGTAGCGAGCATTCGCTGGCTTACTCGCAATGCGAACATAGCAGAACACCCATTTTGTTTCTTGCACAACTTTTGACTCGGTTGTCCGTTTTGCGTATTCTTGATATCGTTGTGAAGCTAGGAACGTATTCTAGCTGAGGGTAGTGAGAAATATCTGTTTATTGCCCGATTAAATGAATCGGAGGGAACCGTAAATTGGTACAAATTGTGGTATGTTGAATTTTGGTGTTCCATTATGTGTTTGACGATTACATGCCTATGTTATTATTGTGAAACATGTTGGAATATGTATGCATGTTAAAATGTGAATAGGTAGAGTGAGGAACATTACCATAAATGATATCGAAAGTTTGTAAATGACATGGTGACAACGCTCGTGCAAAAGAGGCCGAGGCGTGCGTCTAGTAATCATAACCGATTGATCTTGCGGTGTAGTTTCATGAGACTCGAGCACCTCCTCTGAAACGTATGCACAATTACTTGGCAGGTTTGATTCCCGCGTATAGTACGATTGGAGCCTACGGGTAAAGAGACTTGTGACGGTGTACGGGCCATGTGAAGTGACGGATCACGGTGTACGGGCCGATGATCCCGAATCCAATTCGTATGCCAAGTAAATACAAGGATCCATGACTCGAATCGTCTTCTAGACGTAGAAGCAAACAGGAATAGGGGATACCTTGGTACGGTTATTGATTTGTGAGATTTTGGAGTAACAGGCTCAGAACTTACTTTGGTACTATTGTGAGTTAACAAGCTCACGAGTGTGAATGTATTTATATTGTGTGTGTACTCAAAGTCGCTTCTCTTCCCTTTGACTTGAGTTAGGCTTATTAGAACCTTGTAAAGCCGAGAGGACTATAAGATAGCGAACTCACTGAGATTTGATGTATCTCACCCCACTGTTGTTGTTGTTTACATCATAGGTTCTGCAGGTTCAGCGAAGGGTAAGGACAAAGTGGTTTGACTTTTCCTTACGGATCGTAGCTTTTGAGATGACATGGCTTCCGCTATGGCGTTTTTTTTTTTAGATCATAGTATTGATCTAGTTCTTAGTGCATTTTGGGACATCTTGTATACGTTATGCCGTAGGCTTTAGAACTTTGTATTTAGGGAACTTAATGTATACAATGTGTTAACTAGGAACTTGTACATATATATTTTAGTACCAAATGTATTATTCATGTATGATATATGCTTTGATGTATGTATGTATATGTGGGCATTACAATTCATGAGCTTTCACAAGGTCTAATCCGCCATGAAATTCCGGAGGATTCATGCGGATGAAATCCCGAAAACTTCCACGTACCGCATCTCGAACTACCACTTGAGGATGAAAACCTACATTCGTCTATTGTACCATCTCCTGCATGAATTGGTTCTGCTGCTGCTGCATCTGCTGTAAAAACTGGGGCCATGGGACATTCCCATTGCTCCCTGGCAAGTTAGTCTCAGAAGGAGTAGTTTTGGGTCTACCACAGGTTCTGCGTCCGTCAGCCATGTTCCTAAACATCATACAGAGAGGATTAAGTTGATCAGGCTCAATACCATAAATATAACACTTAAGACCAATGGTGACACACGCATATGAACATAAATAATTACTTATACCATTTGATGGCTAGGTCGAGGATACGACCTACTCTGATACCAACTGTAACACCCATATATAACAACATACATCAAAGCATATATATTATACATGAATCCAAGTTTTGGTACTGAAATACCAATAAGTCCCTAGTTAACACATTGCATACATTACATGCCCAAAATACAAGATACTAAAACTATGACATAATATACACAAGATGTTCCAAAGTACTAAGAACTAGATCAATAAATGATCTCAAAATAAGAACTCCACAACGGAAGCTATACCATCCCAAAAGAGCACGATACGTAAGGATAATCATACGACTTTATTCTTACCCTTCTCGGAACCTAAAGCACCTGAAATATAATCAACAACATGGGGTGAGATTTTAAATCCCAGTGAGTTCCCTATCTTATGGATCCTCTCGGCTTTACAAGGTTCTAACAGTTCCTAACTCAAGTCAAGGGGAAGGGAAAAGACCTTGAGTTCACAAGCTCACACTATATGGAAACATGCTCACGAGTTCACCAACTCAAAGTATCACTAATCGGTAACCTCATCAAGGCATCCCCTTTTCCTGTCCTCTTCTACGTCTAGAAGTCGGCATGAGTCATGGATCCTTGCACTTACTTGACATACGAAATGGATTTGGGTTCTACGGGCCATTAACGGTTATGAACTGTCATTTCACATGGGCCATTAACCATCACAAGTCTCTACCCTTAGGTTCCATTCGTACTACACGCGGGAATCAAACCTGCCAAGTAATCATGCGTACATTCTAGAGGAGCCCTAAGCTCATGAAACGACAATCTCAGGGAAACGTTTCTGATTACGTGATCTCACACAAACGCGATTGTATTCGACAATCATAAGGCCATATTCGCCTTAAGGCCACATTCGCCTTATCACTCAAAACACAAGGTTCACACATGTTCCATACTGGTGTTACACTTTCCTCTAGAACATTACTCGTCGGGGATGCACACATTGGCATCGAACGCACGAGCATCGCCATCTATATTATCTATCAATTCCTAGTCACACTACTAGATTCCACTATTGATTGTGGTAAGGTTTTCCTCACTCTTCCTATTCCAATTTTAATCATTCATTCACTCTCTCACAATTAACAATATGAAGATGAATATAGCATAACCCAATAGTATAACAAAATACATGTAGTAATAATCTCATAAAATTATCACATTTACCCGATTCCCACCGATTAATTAATTTCATAACTTAAATCAACATTTTTCACTTTTATTGTGTAGAATAATATCATAGCTTTCCAATGACTATTACTACGCCTCGATCGAAATTACGATCCAAAAGACATGAATTTTTTCAAATATTTTTCATCCACTTACAGTGGTAATCAGTTACTCACGTTGTACTGTTCACACAGAATCAAAATGAGAGTTAGAGACACATTTTGTAATCGATTACTCATTTCCTGTTAATCGATTACCCAATCCAGACTTGGGACAGAACATCATTTTTTCCATAGAGTAATCGATTACCCCAAGTTGTTAATCAATTACTCCTGCTGCAGAAGCTGAAAAGCTCTGATTTTCGTGATACAAAACTAGTCAAACTCAATCTAAAATCCATGGAAACACCAAAACCAGTAGTATCGATTAAGCTCATGTATGACTCGACTATATTACGCATTTATTTCGCAATTGAACCGTGACAACATCGATTCCACACAAATATTCATAATCTACCATTTCTAACCTAAGTTCAAACTTCTCTAAAATTCTAGAACTTAAGTTTCTAACTAGAACCCACCTCAATACAAGATGATGATGAAGATGGTGAGATGATTTGATGAAGAATGAAGAAGTTCCAAGCTTGTTCTTCAACTTCTAGGTCTTCTTCCCCTCTTTCTCCCTTGCTCTTCCTTCTCTCTACTTCTTTCTATCTATTCTTTATATCTTTGTCACAAATGAAGAGGAAAGGAAATGAATATGATATGTTGAGGTATCATTAAGTTAGTAACACTAACTTAAATGTCCCAATTGATAAAACCTCTGAGTCAGATAATATTAATTTGATCTATTCTGAGCTCATCAGTTGCTCCAATTATCTTATCAGAAAATTCTCAGAGCACACCGAAACTCAGTTAATCTCAACTAATATTATCTAGAGCACTTAGTTAAATACAGGGTATTACATCTTTGATAATATAAAGTTGAGTAATGCTTGAGACTCCATGATTTGAGATTAGAGTTCATGCTTTGATGAATAGCCTTTGAAAATCAAGGGTTAACCACACTTTGACTCGAGGAACTCCAACCCTAGCTGAAGAGACAATCACTTGATGCTCTTGATTCCAAACCCTACCTAGCAAAAGAAACAAAAGGGACAAGACATATATTTTTGTATTTTGATTAGTGGTTAGTGAATTATAAAGCATATAAGTACAAAAAATGATAAAATATACATAAAGAGGTGCTTGATGATCTCTGAAAAGGAAAACCCAAAGATGATAAGGTTAGGAGACAACCAAGTTTGTGATCTTGATGCATTGCAAATATGCAAATGAGGTGGTATCTTAGGGGTAAAAATTAGGGTATGATAGTGGTAATACACCTTACAAATGTTAATGGTGAAAATTAACAGCAGAATGGTAAACGAGGAAACAACAAATATAATATTCTCACAAGAACACAATTACAATCCAATTTATAATTCAAATTCTAATGCACCAACTCCTTCATCAATAAGCATGTGGTACCAGGTTTTTGGGGTCAGAGGTTTGTTTCTGATTGCCCATGTCTCTGATTCCTCTCTAAATCGTATTCCTCTCTAGGCATGAGACTGTCATGGTTCCTCTCCGAACCTGGGCCAAACTTCTACCTAAATCCAAAATATATGAATGCTTGGTAATGTATAGCAAACATGCATGCAACTCAAGCAATCATCAAAATCATCATCAAAATAGGTTCCACTCTTGAACCAAAATTTTGCCAATAATCAGGCCTCACTATAATCCCACTAGATTACTATTCTCAAAAATATAATTTATTTATATAATTATAATACATCGTCAAATTGAGTAAAAATATGTTATTACACAACAACTCTAAAATCATCAAAAAATTCTCAACAGAGTTCTCAAACAACTCTACAACAACTCCTAAACCTCCAAAAATGACTCCAGAGTACTCAAAAGAACTTTAAAATACTCAAACATGCTCTACTGATAAATTTTCACACGAGATAACTCTATTGTACTCTAATGGGTTGCAGTTTGGCTCAAAACTACTAAAAAATATGTAATTCACATAACTCTCCAAACACATCAAACTAACTCATTTAGCACATTAGAGTCAACTCAATCATTTGAGACTCAGTTTTAAACATGTCAGTAGTTCAAAATACAACACTAACTCACCACTCTAAACATATTCGAACTCAAATTCAACACTAGACATGTTAAAAACTCTAAACTCATAACAACTTAACTCTCTTAATTTAATCAACTATAACAACATATCACTAACTCAATTTTTAGTTATTTATAATTATATTTAATTCCTTAAATTGCTAAAGGGTTTCCCAAAACTCTAGACTTAACTCTAAAATTGTCTCACTTCAAAATAGTACCAAATAATATAACTTATGATAAATGTATGAAACTCTCCAGTTTGAATATTTGAATCAATATTTTCATTTTTCCCTTTTCATATAATTTATACTATATGAGAAAACAAAATTTATTAAAATTTTATTGACTCACTACATATTTGATCAGTAGTTTCATTTTTCTCATTTCATATAATTTCCATAATATGAGAAAACAAAATTTATGAAAATTTTATTCATTAACTCATTATTTCCCGTATTATATTATTTTGTACGACATAATCGTACACACATGATTTTATAAGCGCAGACATATTCATGCAAAAATCAAATTGTAGAATATACTTAATTAATTTAGGGTTAATAGTCATTTACCCCCTGCAATATAGGCGAGTTTTGATTTACCCCCCTTTAAAAAAAGTTTTTTGGATTACCCCCTGAAATTTTAAAATTCTAAGTCTTTTGCCCCCTAGGTAGAAAAATTACCCCCTGTAAAATATTTTTTTTTATTTACCCCCCTGGTTTTTACACGCTTAGGGGGTACCCCAAAATTTCAGGGGGGTAATCCAAAATTATTTTTTTAAAGGGGGGTAAATCAAAACTTGCCTATATTGCAGGAGGGTAAATGACTATTAAACCATTAATTTATAAGTGTCATATATATATATATATATATATATATATATATATATATATATATATATATATATATATATATATATATATATATATATATATATATATTTGAATCATAGGCTTATAACGATGATAAGCAGAAAATCCCTATTAATAAAATTATGTAACGTGATAGTCAAATACACTACGTGTCCGTTTGTCCGTTTTTTTTATTGCGTTAACGCGTGTATATTTTTTAGGATTTTTTTTTTATGTACGTCCAATTATTCTATGTACAATGTTTGCAATTTAAATATCTATGAATATTCAAAACTCTATCTCACATATATTTTTTTATTGTGATTAAAATTAAGGTAAAGGGTATGTTGTAGTGTGTGCACTAAAAATGGGATTTTCATTTGTCACTACAGATTAATTTTCTTGTAGTACAAAAAATAAAAGTAAGACGATAAATTTTCACTTTCAATATAATTTAGTAATATTATACCGAATAAAATACTAAAAAAAAGTGTTATCAAGATGAATTTAACAAAGCAAAGGAAAATTTTTGATAATTAAAATTTAGAAAACATATTGTACCTCTAAATAGTTAAATGCTAGATAATTTTAAAATATTTCATATTAGTTTCTTAGCATCCGATCTCCCTCTTAAAAGCTGAGATGCAAAAGAAATGAAAAAGAAGAAAATTTAATGCATGGTTTATGGCTTGGAAGATACATGGTTATGACTTAGAGGTATGCAACAGATTATGCATGCAAATGTTGAATGCATATTTCCTTTAAAATCATATGATTCATTCAACATACATAAAAAGAAGTGTCAACTTGTCATCTAAAAATCCATTGTACATAAAGTTAACACAACATGTAAGTCAAATGCAATATAAAGACTTATTCCTCGTCTCCTTCATCCTATGTACATAAAAATAATATTTCAAATGGGTATATGTTTCTGTGATTTTTGTGATTTTTCTCCAACTTCTTGATCACCACTCAGTTAAGCACATTGAAAAAGGTTAGCAAGAATGACCATCAACATTACTATGGGTTAACTACGACCCACTAAACATTGGCCACGAAACTAATTAGATCTCATAATGAATCCTTCAACAAGAGATATTAGTAGCTACTCTTAGAACAAGCTTGGTTTTCAATTTAATCTGTGAATCATCTAACCGGTGTTTTTGGCTTAAACTCCTAGCCTTAGGGCTAGGGGCCTTGGCACCGCTTGGGTTGTTCCGGATCGGTTGGACTCATCGCTTCTGAGGGATCAATTCGCAGGATGTCAGAAATGGAATGGAAAACGGTAGGAAGGAAGAACATTACGGAAAATAAGATGAAGGCGTCAATATGGAAAGAAAGAAACGAGAAACATTTGGTTAGGCATGAAGGAATCACTTCATTCTTCTTCACTGAGTTCCCAAATCATTATCTGGCAAGGGATATGGCAAATATTTTCATGTAGTATGGAATTTTGTATGAGGTATTTATTCCGGCCAAGAAAGATATCAGAGGAAAAAGATATGGCTTTGTAAGATTCAGACAAGTGGAGGATGAAAGAAATCTTGCTATGAAATTGGACAATATTCATATCAACGGTAGGAAAATATTCGTCAACACCCCCAGATTCAAAAGAAGGAAGGTTTCTTTTGAAAAAAATGATGCTTCAAACCGGGCTTACTCCCCTGCTCCTATTGTGAGGAAAACGAATGCAGTTTGGAAAAAGACCACCCAAGGTAAATCTTACGCACAAGGGACGAGTGGAACAAAACAGAACTGGTCTGGATTAACTTTCCACATTGAGGAAAAGGAGGTGAATCGTTTTGAAGTAGCGTATGTAGGTGTGATCAAGAAATCTGGAAATGCTTATAATATACAAAATATATTTAGTAGAGAAGGATTCTTCCAGATCAAAGCTACTCCTATGGGAGCAAACATGTGCCTACTTAAAGATCTTAAGGACAATGCAGTGAAGAATCTAATTAGAGAAGATGAAGAATGGCTTAAGAACTGGTTTAAGGACATTAGAGTCAGGTCACCAACAGAAGTGGACAAAGAACGTTTAACCTGGGTGAAATATTTTGGTGTGCCTATTCATGCGTAGAGAAATGATTTTTTCAAGTATCTTACTAGCGGAACAGATGAATTTGTATGTTGCGATGAAGAAACAGAGTCTCAAACCAAGTTTGATGTTGCAAGAATCTTAATTAAGACAAGGTAAATAAGCAATCTAAATGAAGTGGTTGATGTTTATATTAATGGTCAGGCTTTTTGCATCAAACTTGTGGAAGACAACCATGGCCCAAAACGTATTGTGATCAATAATAAAAAAAGGTCTCTGGAACTGAGTTCTGACGAATCAATGGTGGATGAAACGGAGGACGAATCAGAGAGTGAAGATGAAGATACTGGAGGCTCTAAGCATGGTGGTGGATCGGATGTTGGTGCAAACGAGTCTGCAAACTCCGGCAGAGAAGAGTGAGAAAACCCTGATATTGGTGAAGATAGAGGGGTGTCAGATCCTAAGCACCCTACTAGTAGGTCTAATCAGAAAAGGCATGGCTTGTCTCATCTTGAGGCTGACAATAACATGGGGAAGACAAATACTTTGATGGAAAAAGGTAATATTGGAGGTAGCAGGGGAGAATGTCAGAATAAAGGAATAATGAAAGATAAAAAAAATTTAAATGCTCGTGGTTCAGAAGAGCAGAGGAATGGGCATGAGGTATGCTTATTGATGGCTAGTGGTACTACTCTTGGGAAGGAGCAAGAGGGACGTGGCATGGGTATTATTGTAACTACTCAGGACCTTGACAAAACAAAAGAAGGTACTATGCCTTTGGGCATAACGAACCAAATGAACCAAATTGAAGCTGACGTGTAACTTGGGCCAAACAATTCATTGGGCAGGCAGTTATTGTGTCGTGGGCCTTTAGTGGGTAAACCTCCCAGGAAGAAGAAACTGTTAGATGAGATTTACAAAAAAAATTCAAATACCATTTGCACCTTCATTTTACTCTGCACTACTACATTCTTCTATCAGCATCAAACCAATGAATTGCTCAAATTATAAGGCAGGAGATGAACTATTTTCCATTTCACCTCAAGTGGAAGACTCAGGATCAAGATATTCTGGAGGATCAATATTATGTTGTGATTCTTTGTCTGATAAGGATTTGGAGATGGGAAACTCTAGGATTAAAAAGAGAAGTGAAGATGTGCCTGGTAAGGTTTGGTCATTATTGAAAGAATTAGGGATTGAGGGAGATGAAGACGATGAAGCATTATAAGGAATTATCCGTGGTTTAGAAAGTAAAGACATAAACAGTGTGAAAGCTTGCTGGAGGCCAACACAAGGGTGCCATGAATATAGTTACATATAACATCCAGGGGTGTAATTCTTCTAACAAGAAAAGAAGAATCAAACAGTTAATAGTTAAGAACAGTATTAAATTTTGTCTAATCCAAGAAACAAAGTTCAAGAGCATAGACAATGGTGTGGTTTGCAGCTTGTGGAGCAAGGAAGAAGCTGACTGGTCTGCTAGTTGGTCCAAGGGACAATCCGGAGGTTTGCTCTCTATTTCGAACAAAAAGTCTTTTTGCCCAGACTTTAGTTTCTCAGGAAATGGTTATCTATGTGTTCATGGCAAGTGTAGAGATAGATCCATTTATATAGTAAATATTTACTCTTCATGTTCTCTAAATGAGAAAAGGGTATTGTGGGAGAAACTTATTAAATTAAAGCATGAATTTCCATTAGGAGATTGGATTATTGGGGGGGATTTTAATGCTATCAAAATCAAGGAGGAGAGAAGTGGCAGGGGAAGACCTAAGGTAACAGAAATGGAGGAGTTTGGAGCTTTCATAGAAGACATGGGGCTTGTGGACCTACCTGTGGTAGGCAACAAATACACTTGGTTCAACTCAAACGGGTCGTGCAAAAGTAGGCTGGATAGATTCCTTATTAACGAGGAACTCAGTTTACATTGGAAAATAATGAATCAAAAAGTGGGGAAGGAGGGATGTATCAGACCATAGGCCTATTTCTTTAATCCTAAATGATAGAAACTGGGGTCCTAAGCCTTTCAAGACTATAAATGCTTGGTTGGATCATCCAGAGTTCATACCTTTTTGTTAAGAATGTGTGGGAGAATTGTGAGGTAGAGGGAGATGCATACAACATATTCTACCAAAAATTGAAGGTGCTAAAGAATAAACTAAGAGAGTGGAATCACAATGTTTTTGGCATTATGGACCTTATGGTAGAGGAGAATGTTGAGAACCTAAACAAAATCGAAGATGACATGGCCATGATGGAAGAAGAAACTTCAGAGAGTGACTTGAAGAACATAAGCTGCTTGATTGAGGATTTGTGGAGTAAACTCAGAATAAAAGAAAGTATCCTCCACCAGAAGGCTAGAACTAAATGGTTGATGGAGTGTGATTCTAACTCAAAGTATTTCCACACGATCATCAACTACAGAAGGAGGGTCAATACACTATCCCTCCTATGTGTTGGTCTGGAAGAAAATGACAAGGTGGATAAGGTAAAACAGGTGATCCAAGAACACTTTGAAGAAAAATATAAGAATAAGATGACATAAGGCTTTCATATGGATCTAAGTGATTTGAGTAAGTTATCAGAGGAGGATAATGATATGCTCACTACTCCCTTTAGCAAAGAAGATATTCTGGAAGCTATAAACACCAGTGATGGAAATAGGAGTCCAGGGCCTGATGGGCTGAACATGAAATTCATTAGTGAAACTTGGGATATTTTGGGTCAAGATATATTCAACTGCATTACTGAGTTTTATGAGAGAGCATTTATGCCTAAATACTTTTCTTCTACTTTTTTTGTACTTATTCCTAAGTGTGAAAGTCCAAAATCACTCAAGGATTTCGGGCCTATTGCTCTGGTTGGATGCATCCAAAAAATAATATAAAAAATTCTTGTGAGCAGACTTAGGAGTATCATTGGAAAACTGGTGTCTTCATCCCAGACTGCATTCATCCCTGACAGGCAATTGATGGATAGTGTGCTTGCAGCAAATGAAATCCTTGATTATGCAGTGAGAAAAAAGAAAAAGGGCTACATGTTCAAGATTGATTTTACTCAGGCATATGACAGTGTAAATTGGAACTGCCTTTTCAAGATCTTAGAGGCTATGCACTTTAGGTCTGGATGGATAAGATGGATAAAGGGATTGTTATGTAATAACCATGGATCTGTCCTTGTGAATGGTAGCTCTCCAAGAGACTTTAAAATCCATAAAGGCCTTTTACAAGGAGATCCATTATGTCCCTTTCTGTTTGTGTTGGTTGCTGAAGTACTAGCCTTACTCACCAAGAAAGCTGAAGACAAAGGGCCCTTTTCTGGCTTAAAAATTGAAGGGGAAATAATGAACCCTCTATTACAGTTTGCAGACGATACCATGGTAATTTGTGAAGATTCCTGGAATAATATTTGGGCTATCAAATCAATACTCAGGGGGCTGGAAATTTTGATAGGGCTGAAGGTGAATTTTAACAAAAGCAAGTTGATAGGTTTGGGATTAAACAAGGAAATAGTAGAAGCTGCAACAAACTTCCTGTTATGCAAGGCTGGAAAATTCCCTTTCAAATTTCTTGGGCTAGTTGTGGGTGGTAGACATAACTTGGAAGAACTGTGGAATCCAATCATTTCAACCATAAAAGCAAGACTTTCTACTTGGAGGGGAAGAAGATTATCTATAGGAGTCATAAACTCAGTTATCTCTAATATTCTAATGCAATACCTGTCTTTTTATTTAGCACCTTCTAAAGTGATAAAGACCATCAGGGCAATCCAAAGGAATTTTTTATGGGGCAGTGATTGTGATAAGAAGTCAATTTCTTGGGAGAGATGGAGTCAAGTATGTCAATGTAAACATTGTGGGGGGTTAGGAATAAACGAGATCTCCACTTTCAACAAAGCCCTTGTATCTAAATGGACTTGGAGGATTATGCATGAACCAAATGCTCTTTGGAGTGAAATAATGAATATGAAGTATATGGATTCCATCTCTACTATGTTGAGCATCCAAACTGATGTAAACTCGAGACACTGGTCCAGGTGGTGGAAAGATCTACTAAAACTGGCCAATCCCTCAAATGATCATGGTATTTTCAAGCAACTCCTATGGAAAATGGGTAATGGTAGTAAGACCCTATTTTGGCACTCAAGGTGGTTGGGAGGAAAGGCCCTGAAATTCCAATTTCCAAACCTGTACAACTCATCTTTGAACCAGAATGCTAGTATTGCAGAGTGTGGAGTTTGGAGTGAGAACAGATGGCGCTGGGACTTGAATGGTATAATCATTATCAGTACAGGTGAAGAAGAGGAGGATGAACCAGAATCAGGTTTATGCCAGTTGGTAGAGGAAATGTCTCTGGACTATCAGAAAGAAGATGAAATTATGTGGCCAAGAGATAACATCAATAGTTACAGTGTAAAAGCTTGTTATGTGAATCTTATGCAGGACCAGATTGAGGATATTGTCGATGCAGGTATGAAGACGACACTGAATTGTATGTGGAAGATAAAGATCCCCCTAAAGATATCAAATTTTGGTTGGAGACTGTTACAAAATAAGCTACCAACGCGAGAGAATCTTGAAAGGAGAGGCATAATCAGTGATCCTTACCAGAAATCGTGTGTGTTTTGTTTTCAAGTTTTATAAGATACAAATCACTTGTTTCTAAACTGCTCCTAAACCAGACTGGTTTGGAGGGAGGTTAATTCATGGCTAGGTATCAATATCCACAGAGGAACTAATTGTGTGGAGGATATGCAAATGTGGTGTAATCAGCCAGGTAGGGGAAGGCCGCTCAGTTACTTTTGGTTGGTGACTTGCTGGTGCCTTTGGAAAACAAGAAACCAAGTCATATTTAATGATCTTGTGGCAGTACCAAACTCCATCTTTCATGACATTGTCTTATGTTCTTGGAGATGGAGAAAGAAGGATGTAAAGAGGTTTCCAACAGGCTCCTTATATGAATGGTATAAGATGCCTCTTGAATTGTATATGCTTTAGCAATAGAAGTAGGTTATGAGGGGGTGGAATTTCAAACCAAAACTAGTTTTGTTTGGTCTGGTTTGCTTCTCAACTCTCTAATTTCCCTGCATCATTGTAGGATGAGTGTAACTTGGTCTACAATTTAGACCTTATTAATGAAGTGATTATTAAAAAAAAAAACATTACTATGGGTTCCCTTCTTTTATTGTTTGAAATTTGAAAGTGAATTTTTTTTACATTACTCTCTTTGACATCTAAAGATATGACTAATAAATTAAACCAAAAAACATTTAAATAATGTAGCCATATGTAAAATTATAGGTTTTAAGGGATAATTCAATATAGTAAAAGAAATTAGAAAATCTCTTTTTATCATACTCTTTCATCCTAGAGATAGTATAGTAAGATAATTTATAAAATGTCATCATTTATTACTCCACTATAACAATTCAAGAGAAGAAATCAAATAAAAAAATCTATAAAAATTGGCACAATCATATAATTTAGAGACTCAATCTTTTTTTTTTTGAAGATAAGAAAAAATTATCATAGTATTTGATGAGCATAAAATCGTTGTGCTACTTAGTTTGCAACAACAAATATATATTTATGATTATTATCATTGTAGCCCATAAAATGATCCAGAATTAGAGAAAATAGACACAAACTTTCTCACAATTTTCTAGCATTGATAAAAAAAATGTCACTAAGGGCATGATTATTGCTAACCGACAAACATGTCACGGAGTGTATTTTTTACTAAAATTGCATAAAATGCTAAGTTAAAAATAAAAAATAATATTTTAAAAAAGCCTAATAATAAAAACGAAAAATTAAAAATGAAAATGTTATTTTTGGGATTTTTGAATAAAATACAAATAAAAATAAAAATAAAGTCAGAAACAAATAAAAAACTTCTTTTTTGGTTTTTCTTTTTACTAAAAGTGCATAAAATACTAAATTAAAAATAAAAAATAATATTAAAAAAAAATAATAATAAAAAAAAAATAAAAATGAAAATGTTTTTTTTGGAATTTGTGAATAAAATACAAATAAAAATAAAAATAAAGTTAGAAACAAATAAAAGGGAAAAAAGGCACAGGTGGGAAAGGTGAGATTCAAACCTGGGACCCTGTGCTTGCAATCCTTACACATACTCTCTTACCAATTGTGTCATTTCATTTATTCAAAATAAAGTGATACGCCAATAAAGTTTCTCCAATTTTGGCTTTGCATTTCTTGAAAACAATTATTCTTCTGTGATATGGTTATGTAATACAGGTACAATGTTTCTGTTTCAAAAATATGCCAAATATGGTTTTGTATTATGTGATATGGTTTTACAGGTACAAACGAAAATATAAAAAAAATTCACCCCTCGGTTTTTAAATAAAACTTACGTAATAATACAACGGTATTACCTCAGTTTTTTTTTTATAAAATTGTGATGTTATGTTGGGCGCGCCATGCAGATTTGTAAATAATAAAAATGTAGATTTTGGGATTCGAACCCATGATCAAATAACTTGCCCCTTGATTTTTAATTAACCGAGGTGTTAAGTGGCATCTTTTCATGTCACCCTTCGTTATGTCGCCTGGATAGCTGAAGTTATATCTCTTTCGCGTGCGACGTTAAAAGCGTTATTTGTAGTAGTGCAGTAACAGACTTAAGAGTCTATCATTGCAACATTGCATCTATCTTTGATGGATCCACTGCAATACCACCACTAGATATTATCTGATCAAGGAAACTCACTTCTTTCAACCATAACTCATACTTAGACAACTTCGCATACAACTTCTTTTCTTTCAAGGTTTGCAACACAACTCTTAGATGCTTTACATGCTCTTCATCAGACTTTGAATATATCAAAACATCCTCAATGAACCCAACCAAAAACTGATTTATGTACGGATTGAATATTATATTTATGTACTCCATTAACACTTCGGGCAAATTAGACACACCAAACAGCATTACAGATACTCATAGTACCATATCTCGTTCTAAACACAATCTTCAGAATATCTTCTATTTTTACTTGAATCTGATGATAACCCGAACGCATATCAATCATACTGAATACGTAAGCACTAACCAACTAATCCATTTAATTGTCAAATCTAATAAGCGGATACTTATTCTTGATAGTAAACTTTTTCAACTGTCGATAGTCAACACACAACCTCATGCTACCATCTTTCTTCTTAACTAACAGCACAGGTGCTCCCCACAGCGAAACACTCGGTCGAACAAACTTCTTCTCAAGCAGATCCTCTAACTGTTTCTTTAACTCACTCAGTATTTGATTTTATAACATTTTACTTTCCATTATTCTCCATTGTAGTCTCAATTTTTCATATAATAAAATTCTAAACCATACCAATGCATAAATTTTTTGCAGTTAACAGAGGAAAAACAGATAAATCTATACAATTTTACCCTTATTCAGTGTATGATATTTTTTATAAAAAGGATTATAACTGCTCTCGAGCACGTAATATACAATTTAGCAGATGGAGGGAGCAATTATACATAGCAGTTATTTAATTATGTGAAAAATAAAAACCATTTTATATTTAAAAAAACTGTATGAAAACTGAGGACATGTAGGATTTGTTGGAGTATACTCTCTCCACACGCACTAAGATATCATTGAAGCAACAATTGAAGATAGATAGATCGACTCCCTCCTTCTTATATAATTTCTTGAGTTATTCATATTTATAAAGCTTACACAACATCCAACTTCACATTTTACGGAATCATGGAATCATTGTCGTGGTTGCGGAATCTCGACGCATGCTTTAATTATTTGATTTAAGGGAAATAATCAATCATACAACTTATTTGTTTCTATATTTATCCTTTATTTTTTTTTATTAAATTCTTATGTTTCTCATCAATTTTTGACTTGATACTAATTTATTTTGTTTAGAAAATTTGTTAGGGTTATGAGAAGAGGGAGGTCCACACGTGTCATAGAAAAAAAGAGTTAAGTTTTTGGAAGGGACTTAACTTACAAAACAAAGTAACGGAAAAAAAATGAAGGAAAACGTGTATTTTGAGATCAAAATAAGCTAAAAAATACACGGTTAAAAAAAACGGATATGGAGCAATGATACCAGGCAAGGGAATTTGAATAAATTAGACATTTCTTTTTTTCGAAATTAAATACTATGATATTGTCCATTCCCATCCTTTCCATATTTAATTATTTTTATTGCTTCCTTTTGCTTTCTAAAATGATCTCACAAAACAAAGAGTCAATGTTTCACTCTAACTTTGTAGAATTCAGATTTGATTATATATATATATATATTTTTTGAAAAAAGTTCCTTCACGGTTAAATTTGAAATTTTATTAAATTTAACTTCTAATTTTTAATAATTTTTGTTATAAACTTTTAGGATAAAGAGTTACTTATTCAATTTTAAGATCTACACATATACTATTATTTTTAATAAATACACAATTAAGTATATGATTTTGTGATACTTCAAATAAATAGAATAAAAATGTATATATTTTTTTGCACATTTAGTTATTTTTACATAAACTTTTAGGATAGAGACAGTTTATTTTGAAGATTAGTTCTTAAATATAATGTATTAAAGTATAATGAGAAATCAAAGCTCTGTATTCTCAATTTGAAATGAGAAATCAGAGCTCCATAATTCTGTTTACTAAGAACTACTAATTTGATTGATTTTAAGGACTAATCCTTTAGACATATCAACTATTTTAAAAATAAGAACTACTAGGTTGATTGATTTTAAGGACTAATCCTCATATATAATATATACCTTTTTACTTTTTTCTGCTGTGCGCATTAAAAAAACAGACAAACGGGCACGGGAGTACCCGTTTGGACGCTAATATATATATATATATATATATATATATATATATATATATATATATATATATATATATATATATATATGGGTTATGCTAATGCATACCCATGTAGGTGTGCATTAGCAACATACACCATAATCTATTTTTGTGTGGGGCTGTACCAATTTTGGGTGGGACCCACATTAGAAAGATGAAGAAAAAAAATAGAAAGAAAATAGATGTAGTGTATTTTTGTGTGGAGCCCACTAATTTTGGGTGTATGTTAGCATTTATTTATATATATATATATATATATATATATATATATATATATATATATATATATATATATATATATATATATATATATATATATATATATATATATATATATATATATATATATATGTTTGAATCATAAATACAATTTTGTTCATATATAAAAATATTTTGATCAACCATAAATTTATTTCGTATAAAAACATTATTTTTATCAACAATATATTTTTTACCTATATAAAAAAAAAAAAATTTTGACATTTAAAAATAATTTTTTTACCTCTCAAACAAAATTAATTATTGATTAAAATAAAATCGGTATTATTGTCATAGTGATCAATAAAAAGTTATAATAATAATGTATCAACAGGATTAATAATTATATTAATAAGATTAATAATTATTTTAATAATCTATTTAAGAATAAACTACTATATAAAATATTAATTTATTTTAATCTCCTTTGTTTCTCATAGTCTCAAACTATTACTTAAATTTAAAATTATTTTGCAATATAATATAGCGATTTTTCTTATATTTTCATATTCGGAATGAATTGTTCATGACAGTCACCTTTTGAAATATAACTTTTCTTATAAATGGATCAAGTGATCAATAAAAAGTTATAATAGTAATGTATCAACAGGATTAATAATTATTAATAATTATATTAATAAGAGTAGTAATTTTTTTAATAATCTATTTAGGAATAAACTACTGTATAATATTTTAAATTATTTTAAGGGGCTGCGGTTGCGGGGTGGTGCTGACGACAGTTTGTGGTGTGGCAGTGAATAGTCGCAGTGGCGGTCGGAGCCCACACATGATGCTACTCGCGGCGGGACCTTGCCAGAGGCCCAGAGGGAGGCGCGATCTGACTTGCGGTGGCTGGGGATAGCGGTTGTTATTTTTGCGGTTGCGATCTCGTATTTCTTCTTGCTTATGTTTTTTTATTGCTGTTTTGAAACTTTTGAGTTGTTCTTGTTGTATTGATTGTTGTTTTGAATGTTAAAGTTTGGTTATGTTCATGGTGATAAGTGTGTAAAGAGTGTGTGTAGAAATTGGTGGATATTTTTTAAAGAGAATTGCCTTTTAAAGTACGGTGAATGAATGATTGTATGAAGGTAAGTTTGAACAGGTTTATGGTGTAACTTGGTTTATGATGTAGATTGGTTTATGGTAGGAGAAAGTTTATGGAGATTCATGGTGGTTTGAACAGTTGATGTTATGGGTATGTTGGTGAAGGTGATGAATGTTGGTACAAGAAAAGAAATTTGGTGTGTTAGTAGTGAAGGTTATTGGTATGAAAATTGTTAAGGTGTTGTATGTTACTGTATTTTGTTCATGAAAAAAACAAAGACACGCGAATGAGATGATTTTTTGTGGGTAGTGAGTGTCCTGTGTAATATGTACAAGGTTTGAGTAATATGTACAAAATAGGGTTAATGTCCAAGTTGGTGAATGGAAATAGCCTTATTTATAGTGGGGAAAATTGACCTAAAAATATAAAAGGAAAACTAATCATTATAAAATTTATTTAATTGCAATTGATTAATATCCTAAACTAATTTGCTACCCCACCAAGAAACTTCAAATAACAAATCAACATTAAAAAACTTCTTTTTTGGATTTTTTTTACTAAAATTGCATAAAATGCTAAGTTAAAAATAAAAAATAATATTTAAAAAAAGCCTAATAATAAAAACAAAAAATAAAAAATGAAAATGTTATTTTTTGGGATTTTTGAATAAAATACAAATAAAATTAATGGCTGGAGCGAAGCGGTCCCGTGGACGGCCCAAGGCAACGGTGTCGCCGGAACCAAATCAATCCTCACCACAGATTGTCCAACCGGTGGTGAACCCTAAATCGATAGATATAACACATGATTCTGAGGTGTAGCACCCCAAAATTTGCCCTTACCTTTTTCTGGCTTATGTTCTCTTTCATTTGCATTATCATTAGGTCATAACTCATAATCATATCATTGCATTGGTTTTCTGAGACATGGGATCGAGGAATTTTCTTATTATCGGTATTTTCCTATTCAGAGGTGCGTCAAGTTCTGAGGTTCTTATTCAGAGAATTCATCAGAGGCTTTGGGTCAGAGGTTCATTGGTGTGAATCAGGGTTTAGATCCTTCTCAATATCTCAAGAGCACTAGTTCCAGGTTAAGGTGATCAATTTCAAGTCAGGTGTCGTTTATTCGGTTGTAATCGGGATCAGATGGATGTTTGACCCCATCTTATTCAAACTATCAGGAGTTTTGCTTCAAGTGCAAGTTATCCATGTTATTGGTTTATTTCTCAAGAAGTGCGCATCAAGGGTCATTTGGTCATGTGCTGGAAGTCAGGTTATCAAGCAGTGGTTCATGTGGGGTTTGATTTAAAAGTCAGGATCATCATGATCATAGGTTCAGTTATGTTCATCTGTGGATTTATTTTCCCAGATATTCTTTCAAACGAATTAAAAGTGATTCAGAGACTCTTCTGGACAAGTCAGGTTTGGAGGATATTCATTCAGGGTGTAGGCTACCTGGTCAAGATTATGTGGTTATTTTTCAGTGATTGAGATTCAAGAAAGGTTTGACCTAATCTTGGTCAGACAAGTTAAGATGGTTTCATTCTCGGTTTATCTGTGCCATAGATCTTCAAATCATCAAAAGACCAAGATCATGTTTTATGCAAGTTCAAATCCCTCTGGTGAAGTCAAATTGCAGGATTAATTCAAGATGTAGTCCATATTGCAAGTCCTGATTATAAGTGTTTGTTATTGGTTCAAGTCAAGCGTTCCATTTATTCAAGATTTATTTCAAAGTTTGGTCCAATTTCAATCAGATTCAAGATTTATTGCAAGTTTTGTTCACTTTTAGTTAAAGTCAATAAATGATTCAAGATTGGTCAAGGTTCAATATTTGTTTCATTTCAAATCTAATTGTAAAGTCAAGAAAGGGTGCACCTATTAATTCAAGACCACATTACAAGTCCAAGGTCTCATACAAATTCAAGTTTACAAATTAGGACCCATTTGTGCAATTGTTTACTAAAGCCAACAAAAACTTCATGAGATCATTCAAAAAAAAGATCCCACGTCCTCCACTGTCACAATTACCAGCTGCCAATTCACCTGCAGGAAAATGAGAAAATGCTTTCCAAACCAATTCCAAGCACACCTTACCTCAAGGCAATGTTTCCTGTAACAGACCCCGCATAACTTGTACGAAGAGGACTCAAAACCTTGCCAAGCCATTTCACCTACACAATACAACAGTCAAAAACACGATTCACAGGTGCCACCACAATAACGTGAACCCGCAATGCACATGTACCTGCAAGCTAACCAATTTCTGTCCATGATTCACGCTTCAGTCACACCAATATTAACCCACTACAGCCAAGCACGCACACCACGAACCGTACGTACCGACAAACCATCCAAAACGCATCAAAAAAAAAAATCTAAAACGGCAACGAATTCCATTCAGCTATAAAAGCGACCTCGTTCTCCCTCATTCAAGAAGCTTGGACAGCCTAAGAACACCCTGCCAAAATCACTCCTCAAACAACAACTCTTCAGAAACTTTCCTCAACCATCACCGAACCCTCTCTTCAAAATCCCTCTGCTCATCTACAACCCTTCATCAAACCTTTAACCAAGCTTCCTTACTATCTTCAACCTTCAACTCCACGAACCTTCTTCAACCTAACAAACTTCGTTCATTATTTTTCATTCATCAACACCAACACTGAAACTCAATCAACCTCTAATCAACAACTCACAATCCCTCCTCCATCTTCAAACTTCAAAAACCTCTTCTCCTTCAACCCTAAAAAACGCAAACCTCCACCTTCTCTTTTCTCCTTCCTCAAATATCCCAAATCAACAACAAAACCTCAAAATCAAAACTCAGAAATAGCAGAAAGAGAAGAAGATGAGACGAACTTGAAAACCCATACACACATCAACCCAAATCCTCAGAAGAGAAACCAGATCGAAAAGAAAAATTAAGGGATGAAGAGATCATGAACTGAAACGAACGGAAGCGAGATGAACGAAATTTCAACAAACCTTGAATCTTGAACGCGATCTGGAGCTTGCGTTAAGCAAATCGAACGAGACAGAGGTTACGAACAAAGCATAGCGATGATGAGTGAGACGATCCGCCAAACCGAGGAAAACTGGGAATCGCGATTTTTTTGTTTTCTCTCCGTTTCGTTCTTTCTGCAGCGTGATGGTGATGATGAAAGCTTCTGACCTTTCCTTTCTGAAATCGGGATGGATAATACCTTTGGCTTATTAACTTGTTTTTTTTTTATTTTGTTTTTTTTTCTTTAATTTTGTTAGATTAATGGGTCATGGGGCCCGTATTTGTTTTCTTCTCACTGCACCCTTATGTTTGTTAGCTTGTAGAGGATGAATGGGCCTTGTAACCATAATGATTCACACTTTGCTTTGATTCGCTGCTAGTTAGGAACTAACCTTAATTTGATGTTGTAGTTTTGACTTGAATCCTAATGTTGGTTCTGGTGATGAATAATTATGGATCTAATATTAGTTTTAACATAGAACTTTGGATTACATTTGTTAATATTGATGTTAATTTTAATTTGATTTTAATTTTGATTTGAGTTTTTGTTAATTATGGATTTTAGATTTAAACTAATTAATTTTTGATAATATGTTTTGTTAGTTGCCTATATTTTTTATTAAGTTTTCGATAAGCTTTGATTAAAATAGTTGCTAATTGTTAATAGTTTTTGTTAATACTTTTGACTAATTTCTCTTGTTAAGGTTTAATTAATATTTGATTATTTCTTAGTTATTAATTCTTGACTAGCTTCTTGTTCAGTTCTTGTTTAAGCGTTGATCAGTTGATTGGTTTAGTCTTGATGCATGCCTCAAGCTTGATACTTTGACGAGAATGTCTCCTTGAGCTTAGCTTCTACAAGTGTTCATGAGCTTTTTGTGCGTGTTGAAGAGGCAATGGACCTTCTCCGTTAGGTACCCCTAGAATCTCAATTTTATCTTTCATGTCTCATTCTAGGATTGTATCCATGTTAGAGGCATATTGAGTACATCTGAAGCCCTACCTCGAAGTAGGCTCTGTTTGCGCATCATGTTTAGTACTTAAGTGCTTTGTACCTCAATTGTGTCAACTTGTTGATAATTGAATACTTGTACCTATTTGAGTTTTCTTTCACATCTTATATCCTTCTCTTTCTTCTTCTTCTCTTTCACTCTTTCTCACCCCATGAATCTCAAGACTTGATTAAGTCTTGGATTCCTTCCCCCTTTAGAGCTACCTAGTCCAACTTAATTTTTGATTAAGCTTGGAGTAGGATTGGCATTAGGTTGTAGGTAGTGGTCTTTCCTAAACCTCACTAACCCTAGGATCTCTATGCATGATAACATTAGGACTCCTAGTATCCCTTTAGAGTTTCCTTTGTGTCTTCTCTCTTCTCATCTCAAAACTTCTTCAAGACACGTAATAAAAGTTAACGTGTATTGCGCTTGAGCCTTCTATGTGGGAAGTGGGGAGCGAGGGGCTTCCTCTCGTTCTTCTAGGATACTTAGTGTACGTCCTGTTGGGGACGATGCGCGAAGTATTCGTTCCTACGTTTAAGACTTTGGTGCAATGCAAGTTATGAACTAACTTAAAACACTTATGTCTAAAAAACACAAAACAAACAATAGCGTCTTTCCTTCGGGAATTATTTTCTCATCTCACTCACTCTCAGCGTACGAACGTGCTTCTACTCGTTCTCTTGCAAGACGGTAACGCCTAAGTCTCGATTCAGCGAGCTGCAACACCTGAGCTAGAACATACGCCGTTCCTTAAAAAACATAATCCACCCCTAATTAGGGGAACTACGTCGCTCTGATTCTCACGTGCGAGTGAGATACGTAGGCAGGAGATCGTGCGAGATCTCTCCGAGCACATTTCTTTCACAACCTTTCTTTATCACCTCTTTGTCCCTTTTCGACCCGTGGGTCGAACTACGACTGCTCTGATTTCCTCTCTCTCGTCCGATTGAGGATACGTAGGCACAAGACGGCGATGTCTTGGCGAGCAACCTCCCCCCTAGTTCGTGTCCGAACTACGTTGACTCTGATTTTCCTGTTCCCGAGGGAATACGTAGGCCTAGGACTCCGAGGACGTCCTATCGAGTCACTTCTTTTATTTTCCCTGCATTTGTTTCTCTTTTTCTCTCCGTTCCTTTTCCTTTCCGGTAGCAGCTGAGTTCCAGATGACGACACCCTTTGATGCAGACAGCAAGCGTGGATCCCATCGAGTACGATGGACGTGTTGGGTGCTAACACCTTCCCTTCGCGTAACCGACTCCCGTACCCTTTCTCTTGGTCGTGAGACCATGTTCTTTCCCTTATTTCAGGTTTATGCAGTGTTTCCTTTCCCTCTCTTGGGATAAATACACTTTGCTGGCGACTCTGTGTTCTTTTGCGCCACTCTCGCATTTGTACTGTTGGATGCGAATCTTTCGGGAGCGACAGCTGGCGACTCTGCTGGGGAATCTGGTTGACCTCCTGCTGGTCCTTCCCCTTTAGCGAGTCAATCCTAGCGCTTGTTTGTCTGTTTTCTTTGGGTGTTTTTTGTGGTGCTTTGTAGTGTTGTATATTACTGTATTTGTTGTTTTATTTGCTTTACTGTTTTTTTACAGCTTTTACTGCATTGCATTGCATTTTACTATTGTCATTCTGGATATTACTGTGCTGTACTGGCTGGTTTTCTGTTTGGAGGGTTGGGATGTTCTGAGAGATGAGCTCACTACCCAGGCTCGAGCATACACATAGGTTTCAGAGTGGATAGTCATGACGCTTGCATGGGGGTGGCCATGTATTGTTGTTCATGAGACCCACAACCAGACGAGGTTCTATCGGGAGCTACCTGCTACTGTGCGTTGGTACAGGCCAGTGGGTATTCTCTTGAGGGATTGTCGACTCTGGAGACCATTCCCGAGGACTCAGTTGCGGCACTCCTCCCGAGATGTGACAGTGGCAGACCACATTCTGTGGCAAACCCATTGCACACTCTCGATCCGAGGACCCAATGCTGGGAACTTGCTATAGGTTTTCCTTTTGTGAGAGGGAATCAGTGGAGGCACTCCTCGATTGGCGATAGTACTGTACCCCGAGGGATGAATGTACTATTGCTTCTCGACCTCAGTACAAGAAGCTGATGACCTTTCGTCTTGGAGAATCAGTTGAGGCCTCCTCTTTTGATGATGATGCCAAACCAGAAATGGTAAACGTATCGTCATTTCTCGACCTGAGAGCCCGGGATACTGAACATCCTAGTACCCACACGTGAGAAGGGCGGGTTGTTTACAGGTTTGCAGGTAACCACGACCTTCAACCTACCTGGTATTCTGGATTTCCTGTTAGTGTGGACTTATTAGCCTGGTATTCTGGTATTCTGGTTATTCGGATATTCTGGTATTCCGGTATCCTCTTCAGAGCAGACCTTTGAACTTATCCAGTCAGCAGCTCAACAGTTATTTAGAATTTGTGGATACCTTGATCCCGTGTCCGTTGCATATGCATCATCATTCTTGCATACATGTTCTTGTATTTCCAAGGATATCATTGTTGAGGCTCACTATTGAGCATTTCCATTTATCCCTTATGGTTCTTCTGAAAAATCTTGAATTAAAACAGAATGATTCCTTGGAAATATTTGAGCATGGCATTTGCATTGCATTAGCATATTCATGTGCATAGCAGGTGCTCAGGATTGGATTTCTCAGTCTGACTTGGTATTACTTTCAGAGTTGACAGTTTGACTTGCCACCACTACTCAGCCAGTGATAATCAGAGGATAGCCATGGAACAACTCCGTGCAGAAATGACCGAAATGAAGGTTCAGATGGGGCAGTTCATGAGGAAGATGCAAACTTTGGTTCAAGACCAGGAAGTGCTGAAAGAAAAGGTCAACCAACTGAAGACTCAGATGAATCTGGTTATGGAGGTCGTGAGAGGTTTGCTAAGCAAATCCGATACTCCCATGCCTGAAGCTGCGGTTGGAATTGTCTCTCCTCCATTGTTTAAGGGATCCCTCCTAAAAAAAAAAAAAAAAAAAGCGAGCAGATTGTCAGTGTGACCGTCCCGACTGTATCTCAACAGCCACAGAATCGTGTTCCACGCCAGCAGCTATTTATGCCTAAGCAGAATAGGCATTTTGAGGCTCCACCAGGGCCATATTCTCAGCTATTCCAACATCTCTTTCAGTTGCAACTGGTACAGAAAAGGACTTTGGCTCCTCTCTCTGGTACTCCCCCACCGGGTTATGATGCAAGAGTTCATTGTGAATTCCACTCTGGTGCGCCGGGCATAATGTGGAAAATTGTAAGGCCTTTCAGCATGCCGTACAGGATCTGGTCGATTCGAGGGAAATTGAATTCACGCCGGGCGGTGTAAGCATACAAGGTGGTCCTACACTAGCCGTTGAAAAAAGAAGTGGATATCTCTGTTACCTCTCCTGAGGCTGATTCAAGTCAGGGGCATTTCTTGCAATCTTTGAACTTGGAATCCCCGCGTTCGCAACTACTGCCTACTCCTCGATTAAGTCTGAGAGGGAAAGCGCCTGAGCCAGAGGAACACGGGAATCAAAGTCAACAGCAGAATAGTTCCAAAGGGGGTCGACGGAAGCCGAGAAGCAGACAGTTTTCTGTGCTACCAAGGCTGTATGGTCAGATATTGCCAGAGTTGGTTAAAAGAGGTTTGATTGTGCCAAGGAAATCAGATCCGATCATTCCTCCATATCCGCCAGGGTTTAATGCCAATGCTCGATGCGGGTACCATGCTGGGGCATAGGGGCACTCAACTGAGGATTGTAAGGCGCTCCCGCACGAAGTGCAAAAGCTGATTGATGCAGGGGTCATTACTTTCAATGCTGATGGTATGCATTTCAACTGAAGCCTCCCAAGTGGGTACTTGGGACTACAAGGATATTGTCGGAAGCAATCAGTCCAGACGGAGACAAATCTCTTCAACAATGGCAATCATCAGCTTCCTTTACTGCATTTTCATATGTAACTTTTCTTTGTTTGTTTAAACATTATCTGCATGTAAGAATTTGTTTGTGTTTGAATGTTGATTTTAATGCAATGATGTGTTGTCCCTGAAGTATCCTACTTTTATGCACTCATGTCATGTTTATATGCACTGCGATACCAACCTTTCTTGTCTAGAACTCTTGAGGGAGGATGACGAGATAAGAACGCAGGTTTCTAATGGTACGCTTTTGGATAAAACCCTGTTAAGGATGTACAGGCATTGTTTCCAATTCACAAACACTGAAGAGATAAGGAGATAGACCTTTGTCAACCCCTTTGAGCCTAGTAGTAGGAGTTCTTTCTGAAAACGGAAAAAACCCTCAATTTTAACCCAGGGGCAGGGTAGGCGTCAGTTAGTTTGACCAAGTGTTCAACTTTCAGAAGGAGTGTACATCTGAGGATCCATTACCTTCCATGCCACCGTCAAAAGGTCAAGAGGTGTAGAACCACAATGGTTATCCACCGACAATCAAATAGTGAGACAGTCACAGCCCTTTCAGGCAAGTAAGACAAACGGTGTCACACGACTTGTTCCCAAAAAAAAAAAGAAAAAAGAAGAGCCCGCTAAGTCAAAACTTGAGAACAAATGACTTAGGCAAAAGTTAGGGCATCCCGCTGGACTTCAAAATTGAAAAAGTCTCAAAAGAGTCAGTCCAGGCAAAATCAGGGAAATAAAAAAGGCGAAAAACAAAAAGAGAGGATCCAAAGAAAAAATCCTCATATAAGAACAAGTCGTGTGACCAGACACAAAAGACAAAAGGGGTGTCTGTTGCTCCAAAACCTCATCAGGTCTCGAACCATCAATTGCATGGGTTCTTTAAGGATCATAAAACCTTTTGAGAGGTGAGCGCTTGTGTCAGATTAGCTGAACATAGGACTGGAGAACATCACGAAGAGTGGGTGGGCACCAGTAAACTTTGAGCCTTAAATCCTTTTTTCTCAAAACCGTGAACCAGACCATATTACAACCCTTAAAAAGTCCTAATTGAAGCAGGGTTAGTCCGAAGGCGTACTTCAGCGAGATAGCGTTCCTGACTCCTATGAGTTATGCTAGTAATATTTTTGTTGGTATTGCATGTGCGTATTGTTTCCCTTCAAAAATCAATGTCGCATCCTAGCTAGTGATTCGTTCACGAGGCTTGGCGACGCATTTTCAATAAAACTTCAGGTTAACACGAGTGTTGCATTAGAATTGTCATTCTCACAATAAACATTTTGTGCTTGCATGTGTTTGACATCAAAGGAGCTTACACAATGAACATCAGTCGAGAAGCTCGATCACGCCTAGTTGAGTTGGTGAAGACTCCGAAGGACAGTCACGTCAAGGGGTATGTGGCCAAGAGACTGTGCGCATCCTAGAGGTTTCCGATAAATGGTGATAAGAAGCAGCCAAACAGGGGCAATCACGTCAATTTGACAAATCTCTGTAAGATCAGTCAGGGGCAAAGTTTCTTCAAGACTCGGGGCACCTCTTCAAAGTTCAGAATATTGGAGCAAAGTATTTCAGGTCATTACAAATCCTTTCGAGGTAGATTACTTTATGGGTCATGAAGTCTGGGGCAGTTATGTCGAGATGCGATGCATCTCTAAGAGTTTGAAGACCCGGGGCATGTTGAGCGCCCGGTCTTCTATAAAATCCTCTTGAGATGGTTTCTTCGATTAAACCTGGTGGTCTGGGGCAAGTGGAGAGTTCAAAGAGCCGTTTATGACCATAGAGACAGGTCAGGCTGGGTAACAAGTTTGTTTTTCCCCAGTAGCATTACTCTCCCCAGCACTGAAAATTCATCATCCTCAGCAGAACTCATTTCCCCCAGTAGACAGTTTAAAGTGGATTGCTCCGAGGTGGTTGTTGTTGTGTCTCCAGCAGGAGGTGTGTTGGATGTCTTTGAAAAAAAAACTTTATTTTCCCCACAGATCCTGGTAATCACTTTCCTCAGGAGGTCAGGAAGTGTGGTTCCGTCAGCAGCGGCATGCTCTAATCCCCAATATGGTAGCAGGGTTTTCTCCCCAGTAGAGATACTCCCCTCAACATTGAAACTTCATTCTCCTCAGCAGGTTGTTGTTTTCCCAGCCAGAGCGTCAAGATTTATCTTCCTAAGCAGAGTGCAGAAGATCAATTCCCCAGCTAAAGTTGTGATAGATTCATCACTTTCTCAGCAAACAATCAGAAGCTGATGCTAAGGCATCCCCAGCAAGAGGCTTATAGAGTATCTTCTTTGGACAAAGATGCTATTTTCCCCTCAGGATCTAAGCACTCATTCTCCTCAGCTAATCAAGAAGCATTTTTCTCACCAGTAATAGTTTGAGTTATTCCCCAGCAGGTGAGTAAGATTGATGGTATCCCCTAGCAGAGTTGATGTTGTCAATCACCATTCCCCAAGCAAATTTGCTGGTATTGGCTGATATTCCTCAGCGAGGTAAAGGTAAGAGCATCTCCCAAGTAGGTTCGGAGTTATTGACTTGTCTCCCCAAGCAGAGTTTGGTGGTGATCCTCTCAGTGGTTTGTTCAACGGCAGTTGACATCCCCAGCAGGTCTTAAGTCTAATTGTTATTGACATTCTTTTAGATCCTGGCAGAAGTCAGTCGGTATTTCTCAGCGGAGAGAATCTCTCTTTGGGTTCCATCTTCAATATTCGTTCATAGCTATCCCCCAACAGAGTGGGTGTTCTCTCGGAGCTTTCATCTCCAGCAGAGTTTGTGATCAATGTCTTCCTCAGCAGAGTGAAGTTTTTATCAGCAGGGTCTCTTATTTCAGAGGACAATTTAGTTTGTCACCCCCGGTGGAGTTTCCTTGGTCTTCAGCATTTGTTTTGCTGAGACACCTCTTTTGCATAAGCATTTTTGCATGGCATCCTCCCAAACGCGTAGCATTTCCACTTCGCGTGGAGCATTACGGCAAAATTCAAACATATGCATTCAAAGCAAAAGCCAGGTTTGGTTTTCTTTACCGGATCCTTTCCCTAGCAGAAGGTAACATGATTCATGAGATGTTGTTTAACATTACACCGCAACCAATGGATTCGTCCTTCTTGTTGGTCATTCGTGTACTCCCCCGCAGAGTTGTTTGTTTAGATTTCTCTTATCCCCAGCGGAGTCATCTTGGTAGATATGTTGTTTCTGCTTATTTCGGGTTTGAAAGTCCATCTTTTCGAGTTCACCTTCGGTCGTCCTCGCTATCCCAACTATTGGTTGGTATCTTTTCTTGTTTATCCCAACTATTGGTTGGTATGGTTTCTTTTGGTTATCCCAACTATTGGTTGGTACCCTTCTTTTATCCCAACTATTGGTTGGTATTGTTTTCTTGGTTATCCCAACTATTGGTTGGTACCCTTCTTTTATCCCAACTATTGGTTGGTATTGTTTTCTTGGCTATCCCAACTATTGGTTGGCACCCTTATTTTATCCCAACTATTGGTTGGTATGTTTCTTTTGGTTATCCCAACTATTGGTTGGTACCCTTCTTTTATCCCAACTATTGGTTGGTATTGTTTCTTTTGGTTATCCTAACTATTGGTTGGTACCCTTCTTTTATCCCAACTATTGGTTGGTATGTTTTCTTTTGGTTATCCCAACTATTGGTTGGTACCCTTCTTTTATCCCAACTATTGGTTGGTATGTCTCTTTTGGTTATCCCAACTATTGGTTGGTACCCTTCTTTTATCCCAACTATTGGTTAGTATGTTTTCTTTTGGTTATCCCAACTATTGGTTGGTACCCTTCTTTTATCCCAACTATTGGTTGGTATTGTTTCTTTTGGTTATCCCAACTATTGGTTGGTACCCTTCTTTTATCCCAACTATTGGTTGGTATCTTTTCTTGGCTATCCCAACTATTGGTTGGTACCCTTCTTTTATCTCAACTATTGGTTGGTACCCTTCTTTTATCCCAACTATTGGTTGGTACCCTTCTTTTATCCTAACTTTTGGTTGGTATCTACTGTGTCTAAGTCCACTTTCGGTTGGCAAACACTTACCTTTGATCCCCGCAGGTTGCAAATTTCTGGGTTCTTTTGATATTCAATCTCCGTGTACCTTGAATGTCTGAAAGCCGTTGCTAACATCCTTTCTGGTCCAGGTCGATTGAATAGGGGCAGCTGTAGCACCCCAAAATTTGCCCTTACCTTTTTCTGGCTTATGTTCTCTTTCATTTACATTATTATTAGGTCATAACTCATAATCATATCATTGCATTGGTTTTCTGAGACATGGGATCGAGGAATTTTCTTATTATCGGTATTTTCCTATTCAGAGGTGCGTCAAGTTCTGAGGTTCTTATTCAGAGAATTCATCAGAGGCTTTGGGTCAGAGGTTCATTGGTGTGAATCAGGGTTTAGATCCTTCTCAATATCTCAAGAGCACTGGTTCCAGGTTAAGGTGATCAATTTCAAGTCAGGTGTCGTTTATTCGGTTGTAATCGGGATCAGATGGATGTTTGACCCCATCTTATTCAAACTATCAGGAGTTTTGCTTCAAGTGCAAGTTATCCATGTTATTGGTTTATTTCTCAGGAAGTGCGCATCAAGGGTCATTTGGTCATGTGCTGGAAGTCAGGTTATCAAGCAGTGGTTCATGTGGGGTTTGATTTAAAAGTCAGGATCATCATGAACATAGGTTCAGTTATGTTTATCTGTGGATTTATTTTCCCAGATATTCTTTCAAACGAATTAAAAGTGATTCAGAGACTCTTCTGGACAAGTCAGGTTTGGAGGATATTCATTCAGGGTGTAGGCTACCTGGTCAAGATTATGTGGTTATTTTTCAGTGATTGAGATTCAAGAAAGGTTTGACCTAATCTTGGTCAGACAAGTTAAGATGGTTTCATTCTCGGTTTATCTGTGCCATAGATCTTCAAATCATCAAAAGACCAAGATCATGTTTTATGCAAGTTCAAATCCCTCTGGTGAAGTCAAATTGCAGGATTAATTCAAGATGTAGTCCATATTGCAAGTCCTGATTATAAGTGTTTGTTATTGGTTCAAGTCAAGCGTTCCATTTATTCAAGATTTATTTCAAAGTTTGGTCCAATTTCAATCAGATTCAAGATTTATTGCAAGTTTTGTTCACTTTTAGTTAAAGTCAATAAATGATTCAAGATTGGTCAAGGTTCAATATTTGTTTCATTTCAAATCTAATTGCAAAGTCAAGAAAGGGTGCACCTATTAATTCAAGACCACATTACAAGTCCAAGGTCTCATACAATTTCAAGTTTAGAAATTAGGACCCATTTGTGCAATTGTTTACTAAAGCCAACAAAAACTTCATGAGATCATTCAAAAAAAAGATCCCACGTCCTCCACTGTCACAATTACCAGCTGCCAATTCACCTGCAGGAAAATGAGAAAATGCTTTCCAAACCAATTCCAAGCACACCTTACGTCAAGGCAATGTTTCCTATAACAGACCCCGCATAACTTGTACGAAGAGGACTCAAAACCTTGCCAAGCCATTTCACCTGCACAATACAACAGTCAAAAACACGATTCACAGGTGCCACCACATTAACGTGAACCCGCAACGCACATGTACCTGCAAGCTAACCAATTTCTGTCCATGATTCACGCTTCAGTCACACCAATATTAACCCACTACAGCCAAGCACGCACACCACGAACCGTACGTACCGACAAACCATCCAAAACGCATCAAAAAAAAAAATCTAAAACGGCAACGAATTCCATTCAGCTATAAAAGCGACCTCGTTCTCCCTCATTCAAGAAGCTTGGACAGCCTAAGAACACCCTGCCAAAATCACTCCTCAAACAACAACTCTTCAGAAACTTTCCTCAACCATCACCGAACCCTCTCTTCAAAATCCCTCTGCTCATCTACAACCCTTCATCAAACCTTTAACCAAGCTTCCTTACTATCTTCAACCTTCAACTCCACGAACCTTCTTCAACCTAACAAACTTCGTTCATTATTTTTCATTCATCAACACCAACACTGAAACTCAATCAACCTCTAATCAACAACTCACAATCCCTCCTCCATCTTCAAACTTCAAAAACCTCTTCTCCTTCAACCCTAAAAAACGCAAACCTCCACCTTATCTTTTCTCCTTCCTCATATATCCCAAATCAACAACAAAACCTCAAAATCAAAACTCAGAAATAGCAGAAAGAGAAGAAGATGAGACGAACTTGAAAACCCATACACACATCAACCCAAATCCTCAGAAGAGAAACCAGATCGAAAAGAAAAATTAAGGGATGAAGAGATCATGAACTGAAACGAACGGAAGCGAGATAAACAAAATTTCAACAAATCTTGAATCTTGAACGCGATCTGGAGCTTGCGTTAAGCAAATCGAACGAGACAGAGGTTACGAACAAAGCATAGCGATGATGAGTGAGACGATCCGCCAAACCGAGGAAAACTGGGAATCGTGATTTTTTTGTTTTCTCTCCGTTTCGTTCTTTCTGCAGCGTGATGGTGATGATGAAAGCTTCTGACCTTTCCTTTCTGAAATCGGGATGGATAATACCTTTGGCTTATTAACTTGTTTTTTTTATTTTGTTTTATTTTCTTTATTTTTGTTAGATTAATGGGTCATGGGGCCCGTATTTGTTTTCTTCTCACTGCACCCTTATGTTTGTTAGCTTGTAGAGGATGAATGGGCCTTGTAACCATAATGATTCACACTTTGCTTTGATTCGCTGCTAGTTAGGAACTAACCTTAATTTGATATTGTAGTTTTGACTTGAATCCTAATGTTGGTTCTGGTGGTGAATAATTATGGATCTAATATTAGTTTTAACATAGAACTTTGGATTACATTTGTTAATATTGATGTTAATTTTAATTTGATTTTAATTTTGATTTGAGTTTTTGTTAATTATGGATTTTAGATTTAAACTAATTAATTTTTGATAATATGTTTTGTTAGTTGCCTATATTTTTTATTAAGTTTTCGATAAACTTTGATTAAAATAGTTGCTAATTGTTAATAGTTTTTGTTAATACTTTTGACTAATTTCTCTTGTTAAGGTTTAATTAATATTTGATTATTTCTTAGTTATTAATTCTTGACTAGCTTCTTGTTCAGTTCTTGTTTAAGCGTTGATCAGTTGATTGGTTTAGTCTTGATGCATGCCTCAAGCTTGATACTTTGACGAGAATGTCTCCTTGAGCTTAGCTTCTACAAGTGTTCATGAGCTTTTTGTGCGTGTTGAAGAGGCAACGGACCTTCTCCGTTAGGTACCCCTAGAATCTCAATTTTATCTTTCATGTCCCATTCTAGGATTGTATCCATGTTAGAGGCATATTGAGTACATCTGAAGCCCTACCTCGAAGTAGGCTCTGTTTGCGCATCATGTTTAGTACTTAAGTGCTTTGTACCTCTATTGTGTCAACTTGTTGATAATTGAATACTTGTACCTATTTGAGTTTTCTTTCTCATCTTATATCCTTCTCTTTCTTCTTCTTCTCTTTCACTCTTTCTCACCCCATGAATCTCAAGACTTGATTAAGTCTTGGATTCCTTCCCCCTTTAGAGCTACCTAGTCCAACTTAATTTTTGATTAAGCTTGGAGTAGGATTGGCATTAGGTTGTAGGTAGTGGTCTTTCCTAAACCTCACTAACCCTAGGATCTCTATGCATGATAACATTAGGACTCCTAGTATCCCTTTAGAGTTTCCTTTGTGTCTTCTCTCTTATCATCTCAAAACTTCTTCAAGACACGTAATAAAAGTTAACGTGTATTGCGCTTGAGCCTTCTATGTGGGAAGTGGGGAGCGAGGGGCTTCCTCTCCTTCTTCTAGGATACTTAGTGTACGTCCTGTTGGGGACGATGCGCGAAGTATTCGTTCCTACGTTTAAGACTTTGGTGCAATGCAAGTTATGAACTAACTTAAAACACTTCTGTCTAAAAAACACAAAACAAACAATAGCGTCTTTCCTTCGGGAATTCTTTTCTCATCTCACTCACTCTCAGCGTACGAACGTGCTTCTACTCGTTCTCTTGCAAGACGGTAACGCCTAAGTCTCGATTCAGCGAGCTGCAACACCTGAGCTAGAACGTAAGTCGTTCCTTAAAAAACATAATCCACCCCTAATTAGGGGAACTACGTCGCTCTGATTCTCACGTGCGAGTGAGATACGTAGGCAGGAGATCGTACGAGATCTCTCCGAGCACATTTCTTTCACAACCTTTCTTTATCACCTCTTTGTCCCTTTTCGACCCGTGGGTCGAACTACGACTGCTCTGATTTCCTCTCTCTCGTCCGATTGAGGATACGTAGGCACAAGACGGCGATGTCTTGGCGAGCAACCTCCCCCCTAGTTCGTGTCCGAACTACGTTGACTCTGATTTTCCTGTTCCCGAGGGAATACGTAGGCCTAGGACTCCGAGGACGTCCTATCGAGTCACTTCTTTTATTTTCCCTGCATTTGTTTCTCTTTTTCTCTCTGTTCCTTTTCCTTTCCGGTAGCAGCTGAGTTCCAGATGACGACACCCTTTGATGCAGACAGCAAGCGTGGATCCCATCGAGTACGATGGACGTGTTGGGTGCTAACACCTTCCCTTCGCGTAACCGACTCCCGTACCCTTTCTATTGGTCGCGAGACCATGTTCTTTCCCTTCTTTCAAGTTTACGCAGTGTTTCCTTTCCCTCTCTTGGGATAAATACACTTTGCTGGCGACTCTGTGTTCTTTTGCGCCACTCTCGCATTTGTACCGTTGGATGCGAATCTTTCGGGAGCGACATGAGGCAATTGAGAAAGAAGATGGAAACAAGGCAGGTGACACAAATGGAGAAACCCTAATTTTCAAATCGCTTGAAGAAAAGGATGCGAACGTGAATGACAAGTCCCTACCTCCCAAAACTGGGGACGACAAACGCAAACTGTGGGTGGATGTAATAAGTGAGAATCGGAATCCGGCAAAAGGGAGAACCATGGAGTATGTGGCACCCAAAGTCGTGAATAGTACCATAGATATTGAAATAGAAGATAATGATGTCGCCTCTGAGCTACAATACTGGGAAAACGCACTTATTGTGTATGTCTATGGAGAAGATAACAGCATGACTATGTTGAAGAACTTCATGATGAAAAATTGGAATTTCGTCCCTTTACCTGAGATGTATTATAATGACGAGGGATACTTTATTCTTCGATTCAAGAAACATGAAGAGATGGAGGCTGTTCTGATGAAGGGTCCCTATACCATACGCAATGTCCATATGATAACAATGGAGTGGAGACCGGAATTTAACCTAAAAATAGACTTATTGAGAACCATGCCAATTTGGATCAAATTGCCACAACTCTCTCTGCATCTATGGGGGGCATGAAGCCTCAACAAGATTGGTAGTGCTATAGGTGCTCCTTTGGTCACAGATGAGTGTACTGCACAAAAACTGAGGGTATCCTATGCGAGGATATTGGTAGAAGTAGATATCACACAACAAATGACTGATGAAATTGCAATCGTGGATAATTATGGAAGGAAAAGAATGCAACTAGTGGAATATGAGTGGAGGCCTAAATTCTGCAACACCTGCCAAAAGATGGGGTACCAATGTGGAGATATGAAACAGAAGAAAGTGTGGAGGGTAAAACAACAGGCCCCCCTGACAGAGAGTGAACACAAGCCTGACACACCACAGCAGAATCAAATGCCTGTAATTGCTACACCAACAAAAAGTCCTTCAGTGGAACCTAGAGTTCAAGAAGAAAGTTGGACAACAATAACCAAACCATCCAGAGGTAAAGGTATGCAAATGACTGGCTCCACTAGTGCTGTTACTTGTTTAAATGGTTTTGAATCTTTGGGGGATTTGAATGTCCTTCAAGGTCCTCATGATAGGGGACCATGTTAACCTCCTGGAATGTGAGAGGGCTTAACAAGGCTGGTAAGCTTAAGGAGATTAGCTCCCATCTCCATAAGCTACAGCCATCCATGGTTGTGTTGTTAGAAACAAGAGTCAAGAAACACAAAGCAGATGAAATTAGGAAAAAGCTACACTTCAGAGGAAAATACATTGATAATTATGATAGGCATGAAAATGGTAGGATATGGTTGACTTGGGATGATAGTAGAGTGGATGTAAAAAAGGTTTGTAGTTCAAGTCAACACATACACTATGGAATATATGATAATTCTGGCAGGTTCAAATACTGGTTAACTGCAATTTATGCTCATAACCATATTAAACAGAGGAAACTTCTATGGAAGGAGATGACACATATCCATACTACTCAACAAGGGCCTTGGTGTGCCATTGGGGACTTTAACAATGTGGCAACAAGTAATGATAAAAGTGGAGGCAGAATAGTGACAGAGAATGAATTCAAAGATCTTCAAGATTTGATGCTCTTTACAGGCCTTAGTGAAATGGATAGTAGAGGTGACTTTTTCACATGGTCAAATAAACAGGCTGAGAACCCTATATACTCTAGGATTGATAGAGTTTTGGCTAATGTGAGTTGGTTCCAAGATAACACCAGGGCAACCCTTAACATACTACCTCCCCATATCTCAGACCATGCTATGCTCTATATCTATGCTCCTAATGAGACAAGGACTAGGTATAACTTCAAATTCAATAACAGCTGGGTGGATGCAGTGGGTTTTTATGACATTGTAAGAAGAAGTTAGGATGAACCTATGGCAGGGCCACCAATGAGAGATTATGGAACAAGTTAAAGAGATTGCAACCTCATCTGAGAAAACTCCAAAGGCAAACTAATATTAATCAACAAAAGCTCCAATCAGCCAGGGAGGATCTAGAGAGAGCATATACTGAACTAAGTACTCACAGGATGAAAGCTGACAGAATTCATAAAGTTACTGACTGAAGAGGTTCTAAAGTGGAACAATATTGAAGAGAAGGAGATGATGCAGAAAACTAAAATTAGTTGGATCAAAATGGGAGATGACAACTCTGCCTTTTTCAATGCCTACTTAAAGTCAAGACAGAATAACAAAAGTTTGAGGATGATCCATAGACAAGATGGAACTATCTTGACTGCCCAATCTGATATTGCCAAGGAGATCATGGATTATTACAGGGCATTAATGGGGAGCAACAGCCAAGACCTTAGACAAGTGGATATAGATTCACTGCGAAAAGGTAAACAACTCACTATGGAACAGAGAGAAAGCTTGATCAGGCCCATTACTCTCAAGGAAATTGAAAAGGTTGTACAAGGTATTGGTGAGTTAAAGTCCCCTGGTAGTGATGGATATGGTTCCAAATTTTTTAAGAACTGTTGGCACATAATTAAGAAGGATGTATTGGAAGCTGTTATGGAATTCTTTGATCACAACATAATCTTTCTTCCTTTCAATCAAACAGTGGTCACACATATCCCAAAATCAGAGGAGGAAAGGCATGTGAAAGATTACAGACCAATTGCAGGACGTAACACCTTCTACAAAATCATCTCAAAGATTCTTACTGCAAGGCTAGGGGAAATGCTACCAAGTATAATTCATTTGTCACAAGCTTCCTTTGTTCCTGGGCAAAATATTCAGAACCATATTATGCTTGCCTATGAATTGCTCAAGGGGTATACTAGAAATGGGGGAACCCCCAGGACTATGATTCAATTGGACCTGCAGAAGGCATATGATTTAGTTGACTGACATGCCATGGAAACCATACTCAGGGAAGTAGGGATGGCTGATAGATTTGTAAAGTGGATCATGACACTAGTGACTAATGTGACTTATGTATTTAATGTTAATGGCAATTTGACTGATGTTTTGCAGGCTAGGAGAGGGATCAGGCAAAGGGGTCCCATATCCCCCCTACTCTTTGTATTAGTGATGGAGTACTTGACAAGACTACTAGCAAAGATGACACAGGACCCTAACTTCAATTACCATGCAAAATGTGAAAGGCTAGGGATCACCTATCTTACCTTTGCAGATGACCTACTGCTATTCTATAGAGGGGATGAAATGTCAGTTACAATGCTTATGAATACAGTCAACAAGTTCTCTGAGACAACAGGCTTAGTGGTGAACCCTTCAAAATGCAGAATGTATTATGGAGGTGTGGATAGAGAGGTAAAGGATAGAATGCACAGGCTGACTGAGATAAATGAAGGTCAACTCCCATTCAGGTATTTAGGCATTCCATTAACATGTAAGAAACTTACTGTTACTCACTATCTACCTCTAATAGATAGGGTGATGGCAAGGATTAGACATTGGACATCAAAACTCTTAAGTATGGCTGGTAGAGTTCAGTTGGTGAAAAGTATTGTAAATGCAATCCTACAGTATTGGATGCAATGTCTACCTATTCCTAAGATAGTCATTAGAAAAATAGAAGGCATGTGTAGAAGGTTTGTCTGGGCAGGCACCCAGGAGAATAGCAGGAAAAGTCCAATAGCATGGGCTACTGTCTGTAAACCTAGGAGACAGGGTGGAATTGGAGTTTTCAACATGGATGTTTGGAACAAAGCTTCCCTATTGAAATGTCTGTGGAACCTGAGTAGAAAGGCAGATAACCTGTGGGTGAAATGGATACATATCCACTATTTGAAGGGTGTGTCGGTCATGGAGGCAAACATAATGAATAGTGGCTCTTGGGTTATGAAGAACATATTGAAGCTTAGAGAGGAAGTTACTAAAATCCAACCAGTTTGGGATGACATTATAAGAAGACAAAAATTCATATTGAAAACTGTTTATGACGCGTTGATTGATGATAACACTAGGGTGTCGTGGAGATACCTTCTCAAAAGGAACCTTGCTAGACCCAGAGCTATCCACACCATGTGGCTAGCCTGCCATGGTCGGCTAGGGACTAAGGACAGGCTGGTGAAGCTGGGCTTTATCAATGAGACTGTGTGTAGCCTTTGCAAAGAAACTGACGAAACAATGAATCACCTTTTCTTTGAGTGCAGAATTTCTCATACCATCTGGTGTGAAGTCCTGAAGTGGATCGAATTTGAGCATGTTCCTCAATGCTGGAATTTGGATAGGGCATGGTTAATAGCTCAGGTGGAAAGGAAAGGCTGGAAATCCAACCTGCTAAAACTTGCAGCAACGGAAACCGTATACGAGATATGGAGATATAGGAATGGGATAATTTTTGGAAGTAATACTTATACAGGCACGACTATAAATACAAAGGATAGGATCATAGAGAGTTTATTGTATAGGGATTGGAAATCAAATAAGTTGAGAAAGCATATTGCTAGGATGATGTTATAGTTTATAGGTTTGGTTGGATCACTGTATCACCTTGTACTTATTTGTTTTTTGAGTTAATAAATACCTTTTTTGATTAAAAAAAAACTTCTTTTTTGGGTTATTTTTTACAAAAAGTTCATAAAATGCTAAATTAAAAATAAAAAATAATATTTAAAAAAACCTAATAATAAAAACAAAAAAGTAAAAATGAAAATGTTATTTTTTGGAATTTGTGAATAAAATACAAATAAAAATAAAAATAAAGTTAGAAACAAATAAAAGGGAAAAAATGAACAAGTGAGAAAGGTGAGATTCAAACCTGGGACCCTGTGCTTGCAATCCTTACACATGCTTTCTTACCAATTGTGTCATTTCATTTATTCAGAATAAAGTGACACTAGGAAGCATCTGAAGGGTGCGCAAAATTTGGGATACGACAATAAGGTTTCTCCAATTTTGGCTTTGCATTTCTTGAAAATAATTATTCTTCTGTGATATGGTTATGTAATACAGGTACAATGTTTCTGTTTCAGAAATATGCAAAATATGGTTTTGTATTCTGTGATATGGTTTTACAGGTACAAACGAAAATATAAAAAAAAAATTCACCCCTCGGTTTTTAAATAAAACCAACGTAATAATACAACGCTATTACCTCGGTTTTTTTAATAAAATTGTGATGTTATGTTGGGCGCGCCATGCAGATTTGTATATAATAAAAATGCAGATGTTGGGGTTCAAACTCATAATCATATAATTTACCCCTCGATTTTTAATTAACCGAGGTGTTAAGTGGCATCTTTTCATGTCACCCTTCGTTATGTTGCCTTGGTAGCTGAGGTTATTTCTCTTTCGCGTGCGACGTTAAAAGCGTTATTTGTAGTAGTGCAGTAACAGACTTCAGAGTCTACCATTGCAACATTGCATCTATCTTTGATGGATCCACTGCAATACCACCACTGGATATTATCTGACCAAGGAAACTCACTTCTTTCAACCATAACTCACACTTATACAACTTCGCATACAACTTATTTTCTTTCAAGGTTTGCAACACAACTCTTAGATGCTCTGCATGCTCTTCATCAGACTTTGAATATATCAAAACATCGTCATTGAACCCAACCCGAAACTGATCTAAGTACGAATTGAATATTATATTTGTGTACTCCATTAAGACTTCTGGAAAATTAGACACACCAAACAAAATTACAGAATACTCATAGTACCATATCTCGTTCTGAATGCAGTCTTCAGAATATCTTCTATTTTCATCTGAATCTGATGATAACTCAAACGCATATCAATCATACTGAATACGTAAGCACTAACCAACTAATCCATTTAATTGTCAATTCTGATAAGCAGATACTTATTCTTGATAGTAACATTTTTCAACTGTCGATAGTCAACACACAACCTCATGCTACCATCTTTCTTCTTAACTAACACCACGGGCGCTCCCCACAGCGAAACACTGGGTCGAAGAAACTTCTTCTCAAGCAGATCCTCTAACTGTTTCTTCAGCTCACTCATTATTTAATTTTATAACATTTTACTTTCCAATATTCTCCACTGTAGTCTCAATTTTTCATATAATAAAATTCTAAACCATACCAATGCATAAATTTCTTGCAAATAACAGAGGAAAAACGGATAAATCTATACTATTTTACCCTTATTCAGTGTATGATATTTTTTTTATAAAAATGATTATAACTCCTCTCGAGCACGTAATATACAATTTAGCAGCATTTATTTAATTATGTGAAAAATAAAAACCAATTTATATTTAAAAAAACTGTATGAAAACTGAGGACGTGTAGGATTTGTTGGAGTATACTCTCTCCACACGCACTAAGATATCACTGAAGTGACAATTGAAGATAGATAGATCGACTCCCTCCCTCTTATATAATTTCTTGAGTTATTCATATTTATAAAGCTTACACAACATCCAACTTCACATTTTCGGAATCATGGAATCATTGTCTTGGTTGCGGAATCTCGACGCATGCTTTTTATTTGATTTTAGGGAAATAATCAATCATACAACTTATTTGTTTCTATATTTATCCTTTATTTTTTCTATTAAATTCTTATGTTTCTCATCAATTTTTGACTTGATTCTAATTTATTTTGTTTTGAAAATTTGTTAGGGTTATGAGAAGAGGGTCATAGAAAAAAAGAGTTAATTTTTTGGAAGGGACTTAACTTACAAAATAAAGTAGGGAAAAAAATGAAGGAAAAGGTATATTTTGAGATCAAAATAAGATAAAAAATCACACGGTTAGAAAAAACAGTGTTATGGAGCAATGATACCAGGCAAGGGAATTTGAATAAATTAGACATTTCTTTTTTGGGTTAATGAAGTTTTTGGTCCTCCTAAATATCTCATATTTCACTTTTAGTCCCTCCAAAAATTTCCTTCAAAGAATGATCCTCATAAAATTTTTAATTTTAACTTTTGGTCCCTCCTGCCAAAATCGTCGCTAAAACCGTCGCCATTTCCGTCGCTAAATAAAAAACCGTCGCTAAAATCGGCTAAAACCGTCGCTAATTCTGTCTCTAAGTTGTAAAAACGTCGCTAATTGGCAGGAGGGACCAAAAGTTAAAATTAAAAATTTTATGAGGATCATTCTTTGAAGGAAATTTTTGGAGGGACTAAAAGTGAAATTGAGATATTTATGAGGACCAAAAACTTCATTAACTCTTCTTTTTTTTGAAATTAAATACTATGATATTGTCCATTCCCATCCTTTCCATATTTAATTATTTTTATTACTTCCTTTTTCTTTCTAAAATGATCTCACAAAACAAAGAGTCAATGTTTCACTCTAACTTTGTAGAATTCAAATTTGATTATATATATATATATATATATATATATATATATATATATATATATATATATATATATATATATATATATATATATTGAAAAAAGTTCCTGTTGGTGTAAGCCCTAGAGGCCAATACTTTTGGTACTTGTATCGAATTATTTATTAATAATAAAAAGCATTTCTTTATTATGTTTGTTTTTCCAAAATGATAAAGTCCCTAGAATAGCTAGTTCGTTTAATGAAACATTAAGTATGACTTAATCATGAGATTCCATTAAACATAAGGACACTATTCTTAAAACATCCATAGTCGAGCTTTAATGTGAAATGGGATAGCCTTAAAGCATTAAGACTATTATGTAGATAGACTGATGATCACATCTCATGGATCATGGATAAGGAGTTATCAAGTCTTGACATAGGTATGAATATTAGGAGTAATATTTATACTGGATTGACCCACTATGAGAGTATTACATAGAATGTTATGCAAAGTGTCATAAGTTACTCTCATGGTGATAGTGGTGTATACCACCCTTCGACCTGGAATTACTATGTACCCTAGATGTAGAGTCAAGTACTTTATTGCTGATCAAACATTGTCCGTAACTGGATGATCATAAAGACAGTTGATGGGTACTTCACAAAGCATGCTGAGGGACATGAGTAGCCTAGATGGAATTTGCCCATCCTGCATAACAGGATAAATGTCTAAGGGCCCAATATTGAACTGGAAAAGGATGACACGGTATATGCCTTGTGTTCAATATAGACATAGGGGCAAAAGGGTAATTGTACACACAAGTACTATCACAAAAGGTTTTGTCAGATCACATGACAATTTTGTGACTTGGGTAGCAGTGATGTGTTGCTAGATACCACTCACTGTTTATTATGTTAAATACATGATTTAATATAATTAGCAACGTCGCGAAATCCTACAGAGTCACACACATAAGGACAGTTGGAGAAGAGATAGAGTAAATAAGGAACACCGTAAGGTACGGTGCACTTGAATGGAATACGGAATATGGTAAGGTACCCTGTAATATAATAATAGTTATTATTAATTTTATAATAGTTATAAAATATAATAATAATAAAATTATATTTATTATAATAATAGTTATTATAATAATATAATAATATTATTATTGAGTTGGGCTTTTTAGCTTGTAGCCCACACAAGTAGTTCTATAAATAGAACCCTTGTGCAGAAGCTCAAAGTTGTTGTTGTAGAAACCCTGGTTGTATTCTATTTTTCCTCCCCCTCACTCAAAACCTTCAATCGTAATCAGCTAGCACTGTGACTGAAGGAAGCTGTTCGTGTAGACTGAGTAGAGGCGCTGTTCATCGTACAACGCTCGTGATCATCCATAGATTTGGAATCAAAGGTTTCATCGTCACAAGAGGTAACCTTTCTATCACAGATCATGATCTTTCGTAAGGATCTCTAAAGGGAAATTTTTGTTTTCCGCTGCGTTTAGATCGCAAATTTCCCTTCAGTGGTATCAGAGCCACTTACGAAACTATGAGTCTGGTAATTGTTTATTTTCTGTCACTTTTGTTTTAATTGGATTAAAACATGTAAAAATTAAATCAAATCCAGATATTGAAATTTTGGCATCAGATTGTGTACGGTTTGAATGATTGATATTGACTATGCTTCGGAATCCGACAATAGTATGGTGAAGCAGCGATATGTCAATCGTCCATAAGTTACACATATATGATCGATCTAATTCATATGTGATATGATTAACTTTGATGCAAAGAGGTATATTGGATATACTATTTTATTTCGTTAGTTCAAATCACGTAATGATTATCATTCGATTGAGCTATCTGTGGTTATCTGCTTCGGAATCCGACTTTAGTATGGTGAAGCGATAGCATACGGATCAATCATACTGAATTATTGATCATGGTGTTTTGATGGTATGAAATTGTTGCATCAAGGTTTATGACAGTACAAAGGTTGCGTCGTCAAAGAGGTCTACGATCAAAAGTCACGCGTTCTGTTAGCGTGACAGTCTCCATAGTTTCAGGTGTGACGGTCTCCATAGCTTTGTGACGGTCGTCATGGGCTGATGTGTGACGGTCGCCATGGAAACTGTGACGGTCGTCACAAGCAGTATGACGGTGCAAATGTTGCGTCAATGCAGTCTGCGCTTTAGGTCATGCATTCGCCGAAAATTTAATTTGATTTATTTAATAAACAGGATTTAAATTAATAATAATAAAATTTATTTATTATTTTTCTTGTGGTGATCAGTTATGGCCTTAGTTTATTTTTCTTTGTTTTGGATTTTATAAATACGACCTGCGTGTCGTGCCTCTCTCTTATTCTCATCATGTAACTTTTTTTCTCATCTCACTCCCTCGTATGTAAAACGAGTTTCCTTTATGTAATGTATTATTATGAAGAAAGAGAAGACTACAAAACAAAGAAGGACAGCCTTGGAGATCTTGCTTGGAGAAGTGAAGATCGTTATTAGGTTTAGCTTAAGTTCTCTCATTGGCTTGGGAGAACAATTGCGCTAGGGGCCATAACTGTTTCATTTGTATGTATGTATGTTGATATATATTGTATGTATGTTGATGCATGTGTGAGGAACGATTTATATGATAAATAAGCCGGTGAGATCAAACTAATTAAAAATCCCTCAAAACTAAATATTAAGTTTTTGCTTTCCAAGTTTTAGAACTCATCAAGACTAGTATCGAATATTGTAGGTTTTGCCTAATGCGAGGTGCATGTTCCATATTAGTAAGGTGCGATGGGATAATTGTAATATCCAATTTCTAAAATAATGGGTCAAACTTAACTAAACAAAATATAATAAGATTATATGCGTTTAGAAGCAAGAGTTGAGAATAGTCCGTATGATGGATTGGAATAAGGAGTTATTCACCCAACTGAAATATTCGAGAATTGTATTGGATACAATTGGAAGGAATTCCTACCTAAATAGCTAAGTTTTGTGTAATCAGCCTAACGTTGGCTTAAAACAAAGTGAAATATGGATCTCGATCCACTAGAAAATCTTCCAACGGGATTTTCCGAATCAAATGATAAGGGTCATTTGGTTTGAGTAAAATAGTGGGAGCATATTTAATTAAAGGCCTAATTGAATATGTTATGATACTTATATTTTTCCATTCCATTTTGTAGATTACCATGACAACAAACACATCTAATAACATTTTGCGAACAATCCTGGATAAGGAAAAATTGTCTGGGACAAATTTTCTGGATTGGCACCGAAATCTGAGGATTGTCCTCAAACATGACAGAAAGCTGTATGTCTTAGAGACACCTGTTCCTGATGAGGAACCTCCTAGTTCTGCTCCTAAGGCTCAAAGAGATGCTTATAAGAAGCATGTCGATGATGCCAATGAAACTGCTTGCCTCATGCTGGCTACCATGAATTCTGAATTGCAAAAGCAACATGAAAACATGGCAGCATTCGATATGATCGAACATCTGAAAATGCTCTATCAAGAGCAGGCAAGGCATGAAAGGTTTGAAGTTTCAAAAGCCCTTTTTCAAGCCAAGCTTTCTGAGGGAACCCCAGTAGGTCCCCATGTACTCAAGATGATTGGGTATGTGGAGAATCTTGAAAGATTGGGATTTGCCCTCAAAAGGGAGCTTGCGTGATTTGATCCTGCAATCGTTGTCGGAAAGCTTCGTTCAATTTGTCCTTAATTTCAACATGAATGTCATGGACAAAACTCTTCCTGAATTGCTAAGCATGTTAAGAACTGCTGAGCAAAACCTGAAGACAAAAAGGAAATCCATTCTGATGGTCAGTAATGGAAAGAAACAGAACAAAAGGCCCACCAAGCAGGTTGGTAAATGGAAAGGCAAGGAAGTTGCCAAACCCAAACATACTACCCTTGCTTTGAAGCCTAGTGGAGGTATAGCAAAGGAGGGCACTTGCTTCTATTGCGGTAAGATCGGACATTGGAAGAGAAACTGCCCAAAGTACCTGGAAGATAAGAAGAATGGAGTGGTGACTTCGACTTCAGGTATTTTTATTATAGAAATAAATTTATCTACTTCTGCATCATGGGTATTAGATACTGGATGTGGTTCTCACATTTGTACCAATGTACAGGGACTAAAAAGGAGTAGAGATTTGGCAAAAGGTGAAGTCGACCTACGAGTTGGAAATGGAGCAAAGGTTGCTGCTTTAGCCGTAGGAACTTATGTTTTGACTTTACCTAGTGGTTTAATAATTCAGTTAGAGTACTGTTATTACGTACCTGCAATTAGCAGGAATATTATTTCCGTTTCTTGTTTGGAAAAGTTTAGTTTTTCATTTATAATAAAGAACAATTGTTGCATGATATATTCTATGCTACTGCACAAATGAACAATGGATTATATGTCCTTGATCTTGAAATGCCAATTTATAACATTAATACTAAAAGGATGAAACCTAACGAGTTAAATCCAAGTTACCTTTGGCATTGTTGCTTAGGCCATATAAATGAGAAACGCATCTCCAAACTCCATAAAGATGGACTATTGGACTCTTTTGATTACGAATCATATGATACATGCAGATCTTGTTTAATTGGAAAGATGACAAAGTCCCCATTCATGGAAAAAGGTGAAAGGGCTAATGATCTTTTGGCCCTCATACACACTGACGTATGTGGACCACTGAACATACCATCCAGAGGAGGTTTTCAATACTTCATCACATTTACCGATGATTTCAGTAGATATGGTTATGTCTATTTAATGAAACACAAATCTGAATCCTTTGAAAAGTTCAAGGAATTTAAGAATGAAGTACAAAACCAACTAGGTAAGAATATTAAAACTCTTCGATCAGATTGAGGCGGTGAATATTTAAGCCTAGAGTTTGATAACCATCAAAAAGAGTGTGGGATTCTATCCCAACTCACTCCTCCTGGAACACCACAATGGAATGGTGTATCTGAGAGAAGAAATTAAACCTTGTTAGACATGGTCCGATCCATGATGAGTCATGTCGATCTTCCAAACTCCTTTTGGGGACATGTATTACTGACATCAGCTTACACACTTAACCGTGTTCCATCCAAAAGGGTTGAAAAGACACCATATGAAATATGGAGTGGTAAGAAACCACATATGTCTTACATGAAGATTTGGGGTTGTGAAGTTTATGTAAAACGACAAATTTCAACTAAGTTTGAGCCCAAATCTGACAAATGCTTATTTGTGGGGTATCCTAAAGAAACAAGAGGGTATTACTTCTACAATCCTTCTGAGGGCAAAGTGTTTGTCGCTCGAACTAGAATTTTCTTGGAAAGGGACTTTATTTCTAAAGGAATCAGTGGGAGGAAAGTAGAGCTTGAAGAAATTCAAGAATCACAAAGCATTGATACACCTATGGAGGAATTAGAGCAGGAGCCGCAAGTAGTTGTGGAAGAGCAACCTGCTCAAGTAGAACAAGACCGGCGTAGGTCGAGCAGGATACGTCACCAACTAGAGAGATATGGATATCTCATAAATGATCAAGGTGAAGTATTACTCATGGATCAAGATGAACCTGTAACCTATCAAGAGGCCATAACTGGTCCTGAGTCTGAGAAGTGGCTAGAAGCCATGAAATCTAAAATGGATTCCATGTACACAAACCAGGTTTGGACCTTGGTAGAGCCTCCTGTAGGAATTAATCCTATAGGATGCAAGTGGGTCTTCAAAAAGAAGACTGACATGGATGGTAAGGTACATACCTATAAGGCAAGACTGGTTGCTAAAGGTTATAAACAAATTCATGGTGTAGACTATGATGAAACCTTTTCACCAGTTGCAATGCTTAAATCTGTTCGGATTTTACTTGCTATCGCTGCATATCATGATTATGAAATATGGCAGATGGATGTCAAGACCGCTTTCCTAAATAGGAATCTTCTTGAGGATGTGTACATGACACAACCTGAAGGATTTGACATACCCGAAGAAGCCCAAAAGATATGCAAGTTACAACAATTAATCTACGGATTAAAGCAAGCTTCCAAAAGCTAGAATCTTCGTTTTGATGAAACTGTAAAACAATATGGATTCATAAAGAATGAAGATGAGCCTTGTGTCTACAAGAAGGTTAGTGGGAGCATAATCGTTTTCCTGGTATTATATGTAGATGACATATTACTCATTGGGAATGATATCCCTACCTTGCAACAAGTAAAAGCTTGGTTAGGGAAATACTTTTCTATGAAGGACCTTGGTGAAGCAGCCTATATATTAGGAATTAGGATCTATAGAGATAGATCACAAAAACTGCTTGGTCTAAGTCAGAGTACATACATAGACAAAGTGTTGAGACGCTTTAATATACATGATTCCAAGAAAGGATTCATACCTATGCAACATGGCCTATGTCTATCAAAAACACAATCCCCTTCAACAAAGGAAGAAAGGGATCGCATGAATAAGATTCCATATACATCTGCAATAGGATCTATCATGTATGCCATGTTATGCACTCTACCAGATGTCTCGTATGCTTTAAGTGCAACGAGTAGGTACCAATATGATCCTGGTGATGCTCACTGGGTAGCTGTCAAGAATATCCTTAAGTACTTGAGAAGGACTAAGGACTCATTCTTGAGATATAGAGGTCAGGAAGAGCTCGTGGTAATTGGTTACACCGATGCTAGCTTCCAGACATATAAGGATGACTTTAGATCGCAATCTGGTTATGTGTTCTGCCTAAATGGTGGCGCTGTGAGATGGAAAAGTTCAAAGCAAGAAACAGTTGCTGATTCTACAACCGAGGCCGAGTATATTCCTGCCTCAAATGCAGCAAAGGAAGCTGTTTGGATCAAGAAGTTCATTAGTGAACTTGGCATAATCCCTAGCATTGTGGACCCCATTGATCTCTATTGTGATAACAATGGTGCCATCGCACAATCTAAGGTGCCTAGATCTCACCAACGATCCAAACACATACTTAGGAGTTATCATCTCATTCGAGAGATAATAGATCGAGGAGATGTGAAGATATGCAGAGTACCTACACTTGACAATATTGCTAACCCACTAACAAAACCTCTTCCGCAGCTGAAGCATGATGGTCATACTAGATCTATGGGTATTAGGGGTATGCCTGATTGGCTCTAGTGCTAGTGGGAGATTGTTGGTGTAAGCCCTAGAGGCCAATACTTTTGGTACTTGTATCGAATTATTTATTAATAATAAAAGGCATTTCTTTATTATGTTTGTTTTACCAAAATGATAAAGTCCCTAGAATAGCTAGTTCGTTTAATGAAACATTAAGTATGACTTAATCATGAGATTCCATTAAACATAAGGACACTATTCTTAAAGCATCCATAGTCGATTTAATGTGAAATGGGATAGCCTTAAAGCATTAAGATTATTATGTAGATAGACTGATGATCACATCTCGTGGATCATGGATAATGAGTTATCAAGTCTTGACATAGGTATAAATATTAGGAGTAATATTTATACTGGATTGACCCACTATGAGAGTACTACATAGAATGTTATGCAAAGTGTCATAAGTTACTCTCATGGTGATAGTGGTGTATACCACCCTTCGACCTGAAACTACTATGTATCCTAGATGTAGAGTCAAGTACTTTATTGCTGATCAAACATTGTCCGTAACTGGACGATCATAAAGACAGTTGATGGGTACTTCACAAAGCATGCTGAGGGACATGAGTAGCCTAGATGGAATTTGCCCATCCTGCATAACAGGATAAATGTCTAAGGGCCCAATATTGAACTGGACAAGGATGACACGGTATATGCCTTGTGTTCAATATAGACATAGGGGCAAAAGGGTAATTGTATACACAAGTACTATCACAAAAGGTTTTGTCAGATCACATGACAATTTTGTGACTTGGGTAGCAGTGATGTGTTGCTAGATACCGCTCACTGTTTATTATGTTAAATACATGATTTAATATAATTACCAACGTCGCGAGATCCTACAGGGTCACACACATAAGGACAGTTGGAGAAGAGATAGAGTAAATAAGGAACACCATAAGGTACGGTGCACTTGAATGGAATACGAAATATGGTAAGGTACCATGTAATATAATAATAGTTATTATTAATTTTATAATAGTTATAAAATATAATAATAATAAAATTATATTTATTATCATAATAGTTATTATAATAATATTATTATTGAGTTGGGCTTTTTAGCTTGTAGCCCACACAAGTAGTTCTATAAATAGAACCCTTGTGCAGAAGCTCAAAGTTGTTGTAGAAACCCTGGTCGTATTCTATTTTTCCTCTCCCTCACTCAAAACCTTTAATCGTAATCAGCTAGCACTGTGACTGAAGGAAGCTATTCGTGTGGACTGAGTAAAGGCGCTGTTCATCGTACAACGCTCGTGATCATCCATAGATTTGGAATCAAAGGTTTCATCGCCACAAGAGGTAACCTTTCTATCACAGATCATGATCTTTCGTAAGGATCTCTAAAGGGAAATTTTTGTTTTCCGCTGCGTTTAGATCGCAAATTTCCCTTCAGTTCCTTCACAGGTAAATTTGAAATTTTATTAAAATTAACTTCTAATTTTTAATAATTTTTGTTATAAACTTTTAGGATAAAGAGTTACTTATTCAATTTCAAAATCTACACATACACTATAATTTTTATTAAATTTTTATTAAATGCACAATTAAGTATATGATTTTGTGATACTTCAAATAAATAGAATAAAAATGTATATATCTTTTTTGCACATTTAGTTATTTTTACAGAAACTTTTAGGATAGAGACAATTTATTTTGAGGATTAGTCCTTAAATATAATGTATTAAAGTATAATGAGAAATCAAAGCTCTGTATTTTCATTGTGAAATGAAAATCAGAGCTCCGTAGTTCTGTTTACTAAGAACTGCTAAGTTGAATGATTTTAAGGACTAATCCTTTAGACATATCGAGTATTTTAAAAATAAGAACTACTAGGTTGATTGTTTTTAAGGACTAAGCTCATATATAATATATACACATTTATTTTTCCCCGTTGTGCGCATTAAAAAAAGCGGACAAACGGGCATGGGAGTGTCGTTTCGACGCTAGTGCGTGTGTCTATATATATATATATATATATATATATATATATATATATATATATATATGAATCATAAATACAATTTTGTTCATATATAAAAATATTTTGATCAACCATAAATTTTTTTCGTATATAAACATTATTTTTATCAACAATATACTTTTTACCTGTAGAAAAAAAAGAAATTTTGACATTTAAAAATAATTTTTTTTACCCCTCAATAAAAAATAATTATTGATTAAAATAAAATCGATATTGTTGTCATAGAGATCAATAAAGAGTTATAATAGTAATGTATCAACAAGATTAATAATTATATTAATAAGATTAATAATTATTTTAATAATCTATTTAGGAATAAACTATTATATAAAATATTAAATTATTTTAATCTCCTTGTTTCTCATATTCTTAAACTATTACTTAAATTTTAAAATTATTTTGTAATATAATATAGCGATTTTTCTTATATTTTCATATTCGGTATGAATTGTTAATGACATTCACCTTTTGCAATAGAAAATAGCAATTTTTCTTATAAATTGATATATTTTAGCTTTTATATTACTCATATAGAAGATTCTAAAGCTTTTGTTTTTCACTTTTCACACCTAACTCCAGTAATCTATACATGGTAGCAGTTTGCTAACTATTTTAGTTGTTTGGTTACTCAGATAGTTTAAAATATTTATAAATGGTAAGAGGAAATGTTTAGTCTCGTAGTCAATTGAAAAAAATCACACATTACTTAACTCTGTTTAAAATAAAATATGACAACATTATTGGTGCATAAATCTTGTTATAGAAGATTCTAAACTCCCAGATCGATAGTAGGGGACATATTCTTCTCTGTTCATGAAAAATCTTTGGATGAAATTTTGACATTTAAAAATAATTTTTTTACTTCTCAAACAAAAATAATTGTTGATTAAAATAAAATCGGTACTGTTGTGATAGTGATCAATAAAAATTTATAATAGTAATGTATCAGCAGGATTAATAATTATATTAATAAGATTAATAATTTTTTTAAGGGTTAATTATATGAAACCCCCCTGCCGTTAGGGCGATATTTGATATTGCCCCCCTGAAATTTTTTTGTTTGAACCACCCCGTATAAAACCAAAAACCATCTTTTACCACACCCTTTTACTGGTGTTGCTGACTGGGCAGTAATTAATTGGCTAATTGGCAATTAGATATATGCTTAGTGATGGTTCCACATTCTTGTCCCCCCCCCCCTTGAAATTAGGGTTTTCATTTGGAAGATTGAAGAGGGAGAAGCTGATAGCAAGATGAAGCGATGGGAGCGAGCAAGGTAGAAGACGAAGCCATGGATGCGAACTTCGAATTACAGGTAATGTCCAGCCGTTTGCTTCTTTGCATTAAGTTTCTCAGTGTCGTATGTTTTCATATGTTAAGTTTCTTATTTCAGAAAAATGCACTGTTTAACGTTGTTTTTCGGCATGGAGGGGAGTTTGTAATGCTTAGTGATGGAGAGACGATATATAGGGGTGGTGTGTCTACTGTGATTTCTGGGGAACACTTAGATAAGTTTAGCATGACTCACATTCACAACATACTCACTGGGTGGGGTTACGTTGAAGGGTCGTATAGAATGTGGGCAAAAATCACTGAAATTGATCCAAAGCATTTTCAGATTAAGAATGATGAGGATGCATCTGATTTCGCTTCTTATCATTGTGCGAATCAAGTGGATGGGGAACTGTTTGTGGAACATGATGCAAGTGGAAGTGGAAGAAGCCCTAAGTGTGTCAATCAAACGACTGATTTAGAAGTCAGTGATGAAGAGATTGTTGAAGGCTTGAACAATAGTGAGAATGAGAGGACCACTGCTCTTGAAGATGGTTTTGAAGGTATTCATGTGACTATACCAATTAGTCAGGGTCCAATAATAAGAGGGTTCTTAACTTGTTCTAGTAAGAAAGATGTGGATGATGAGGAGTATGTTAGTGAAGACCTATTGAGCTCTGATGTTGATAACTCAGAAGATGAAAAAAAACCAAGGTTTGAGAAGTTTAAGAAAGAAGAAATGAATAAGAATTTCAAGTTTAAGTGGGGTATGGAGTTTAATTCCCTAGATGACTTTAGGGAGGCAATTCGTGAGTGGACTGTTTTAAATGGGAGAGAAATAAGATTTGTGAAAAATGAGGGGTATAGGGTGAGAGTGGAATGTAAGGAAAAGTGTGGTTTTTTAATACTTTGTTCCAAAGTGGGCCATAAGCACACTTATACAATTAAGACTATAAAGGACACCCACACATATGCTAGGGTTTTGGATAACAAAACTGCAAGTTCAAAATGAGTGGCCAAGGCTGTGGTAAAGAAAATGCAAACTTCAGAAAAAGTTAGGATCACTGATATTATCCAAGATATGAGGCAAAACTATTCAGTTGGTATAACTATGGCAAGGGCTTGGAAAGCTAAGATGATTGCAAGAAAAATCATAGAAGGAGATGCAGATAAAGAGTATGCAAATCTATGGAGATATGCAGCTGAGTTGCATAGGGCAAATCCTGCGAATACAGTATCAAATAACTTGTTTCAATAATGAACACAATATCTTCCATATAACCAGAAAAATACAATATCTTTCCATTGACATACAGAACTTTCAAAATACATATAACCAAAAAATGAACACCTATTGAACCTACTTAACATTACATAAATTTATACAATATGGCAATAATCAAACAAAGCATCACAATTGCAATCTTCAGCTTCAAATTAACCCTTTTTTTAACTTCAAGCTTCATCTTCACTTTCTCTAATTTCTTTGTCATTGATTCAAAATTCACTTCTTCCATTACACACTTCTTACAAAATGATTCAATAACACTACTCCCTTTGATTGAGTCTTCAATTTCATCATCCCATAAAAATAATTCACAGCCATTCCCAGCATTGCGACATTTCCAGAATTTTCTGTTGCGGTTTTTGCTTGTATTGGAGACCCACATCTTCATTGCTCTACCACAACCACAAACGGGTAAACCTGGAAACGAAACTAAATTCTCACTGCTTCCACAATACATGCTACCAACAAACTTGCAGAAACACGATCGTTATAATGACGAACAAGAAAAGGAAGAAATCGACCGAAGAAGATGAACGAATAAGAAACCGACGGCTGGAAAGTGAAGAAGATGAACGAAGAAGAGGGTGAGGAAACACAGAAGAAATTGAAGAAACCCTAACAATTGGGGATTTTATTCAATCATTAAGTGCATACCTAATTGCACAATAATATGGATCAATCACTAAGCATAAATCTAATTACCAATTAGCCAATTAATTACCGCCCAGTCAGCAAAACCAGTAAAACGGTGTGGTAAAAGATGGTTTTTGGTTTTATAAGGGGTGGTTCAAAAAAAAACTTCAGGGGGCAATATCAAATATCGCTCTAATGGCAGGGGGTTTCATATAATTAACCCTTTTTTTTAATAATATATTTAGGAATAAACTACTATATAAAATTTTAAATTATTTTAAGGGGCTGCGGTTGCGTGGGGGTGGCTCTGACGGCAGTTCGTGGTGTGGCGGTGAATAGTCGCATGGGCGGTTGGAGGCCACACATGATGCTACTCGCGGAGGGGCTTTATCGGTGGCACAGAGGGAGGCGCGATTTGACTTGCGGTGGCTGGGGGTATTTCTTCTTACTTCTGTTTTTTATTACTGTTTTGAAACTTTTGAGTTTTTCTTGTTGTATTGATTGTTGTTTTGAATGTTAAAGTCTGGTTATGTTCATTGTGTTAAGTGTGTAAAGAGTGTGTGTAGAAATTGGTGGATATATTTTAAAATGAATTGGCTTTTAAAGTACGGTGAATTGAATGATTGTATTAAGGTAAGTTTGAACAGGTTTATGGTGTAACTTGGTTTATGAAGTAGATTGGTTTATGGTAGGAGAAAGTTTATGGAGATTCATGTTGGTTTATGGGCTTCGGAATCTCCTCTCAAGGAGATCTTTCCAAGTCTCTATCAGTTCTCTAGGCTTAATTGTGGGGCTGTTTTTTATCATGGTATCTGGGATGACTCGGGCTGGTTCTGGAAGTTACCTTTCAGTTACTTCCCTGAAGCGACGGTTATGGCAGTGGAGTATCTTGAACTTTTAGAGTTGCTGAGTTCTCTTAAACCAATCTTATTGGTTGATGATGTTCTGTGGCAGCCAGAGAGTTCTACTCCTTTGGCTCATAATGGTGGTTTCTCTGTCAAAACTGCTTATATTCTTTTATGGAATAATAAATGTCAGCCTAGCTTAAATTCAGGTGTTCTTACTGGTATGAAAAAAATTTGGGCCATGAATATCCCCTCTAAAGTTGCTGTTTTTCTGTGGAGAACCTTGTGGAACAGGATTGCTGTGAAGTCTCTCTTGGGTAGGAGGAACATTTGGATTGATGATGGTGTGGCTTGTTCTAGATGCGGTTCTGTTTGGGATGGGATTGCGCTTTGGCTGGTAACTCAATTTTCTTGCAATTCTAACTGCCTTAATTCTCTGATGGAGTTTGAAGCTATTGTTCAGAAAGAAGCTGGTAGTTTAAAGGGGATGGTGATATGGGGTGCAACATTATGGTTCTTGTGGTATGCTAGGATCTGTTTCATTTTCGAAAATAAGTCGATTTCCGTCAACGATTTGTTAAACTCCATTAAGCTTTTTAGTTGGAGGTGGCTTTCCAATCTTAGTTTAAATTTTGTTTGCTCGTTCTACGACTGGTTTACTGTTCCGTGGTGTTGTTTTAAGTAGTGTTGTGTTTTCCTTGTAGCAGGGCTGCAGCACCCCTTGTACTGCCTGTAATGAAATTGCTTTCAGAAGAAAAAAATGGTGGTTTGAACCGTTGATGTTATGGGTATGTTGGTGAAGGTGATGAATGTTGGTACAAGTTTTGTATGGAAATTAAAATGTTTTCGTGTGATTTTTTGTGGGTAGCTTGTGTATATTGATGGTTTTAGAAGAAAAGAAATTTGGTGTGTTAGTAGTAAAGGTTATTGGTATGAAAATTGTTAAGGGGTTGTATGTTACTGTATTTTGTTCATGCAAAAAAACAAAGATACGTGAATGAGAGGATTTTTTGTGGGTAGTGAGTGTCCTGTGTAATATGTACAAGGTTTGAGTAATATGTACAAAATAGGGTTAGTGTCCAAGTTGGTGAATGGAAATAGCCTTATTTATAATGGGGGGAAATTGACCTAAAAATATAAAAGGAAAACTAATCATAATAAAATTTATGTAGTTACAATTGATTAATATCCTAAACTAATTTGCTAGCCCACAAAGAAAGAAATGCTTCAAATACCAAATCAACTTTTAAAAACTTCTTTTTTGGTTTTTTTTACTAAAATTGCATAAAATGCTAAGTTAAGAATAAAAAATAATATTTAAAAAAAAGCCTAATAATAAAAACGAAAAATTAAAAATGAAAATGTTATTTTTTGGGATTTTTTTGAATAAAATACAATTAAAAATAAAAATAAAGTCAGAAACAAATAAAAAACTTCTTTTTTGGGTTTTTTTTTACTAAAAGTGCATAAAATGCTAACTTAAAAATAAAAAATAATATTAAAAAAAACATAATAAGAAAAACAAAAAATTAAAAATAAAAATGTTATTTTTTGGAATTTGTGAATAAAATACAAATAAAAATAAAAGTAAAGTTAGAAACAAATAAAAGGGAAAAAAGGCACAAGTGAGAAATGTGAGATTCAAACCCGGGACCCTGTGCTTGCAATCCTTACACATGCTCTCTTACCAATTGTGTCATTTCATTTATTTAAAATAAAGTTGTTCTGGACTGGGCCGGGGACTGCTACTCAGTCGAGCAGGCCCAACCCACACATCTTGGGACGGCCCAACAAGGGCCTTTTGGACCGACCAGTGTCGGGCACTTGCGCCTCTTCCATGGAGTCGGGCACACGCAGGACACGGAGCGTCGGACAGGGCGCTGCCTCCCCGAATACGTTCCTCCTCGACACTCCTATGCTCCTCCCCGCAAGGGCACGTCTCTCCTCGACACGCAAGAGTCCTCCACGCGAGGACACGTTCTCAAGTAACCGCCCCACTCCCGATGGAATCGGTCTGCCCTAATTCCGGAGATTTTGGAACGGTTACCCCAGGGTGAAGACCACGTGCTGGTCTTCACTACGCCACATAAGCCCTGGCAGTTACTTGGATTGGGCCTGACAATCCAGCCCAATGCGAGTAACCGCTGGCCCCGCGCTGGGGGCTCTCTATAAATACCCTCTCACTTGAGAGGGTCAGGTTATGTTCACTTCGACTCTCACTTCTGTACTTGCTATCTCTGACAGTTATCTTACTTGAGCGTCGGAGTACCTTGTAGGTACACCCCCCCCCCCCCCCCCCCGCCGTCTTTCAACCTCACCGGAGCTGAAGCCCAGACGACGTCGTTGGCCACTAGAAATTGTCTGATCCAGGTACGATCAGTGGCGCCGTCTATGGGAACCCTTTGCTTCCCCGTTTTTCCCCCGTTAAACCAAACCAACTCTCATTCATCACCAACATGGCCAATCCGATAGTTAACCAGGCTCTAGACACCGTGCTCGCACAACTCGAGAACGGGAACCACCGTGAGGACGCCGTCATCCTCAACGGCGGCGAAGGCGACATAAGAGACGGGCAGACCGCCTCCCCAGACTCCCAAGATGTAGCTTACAACGCCACCCGCCAGGACGACCAGCAAGCCATTTTCCAACCAGTTGCTCCTCCGCCCAATGCGGACCCGAGCACCGTGGCCCTATTCGCCCTGATCAATCAGACCAATCAGCTGATTGCACAACAGAACACCAGAATTGAAGCCTTGGAGCAATTACGGGCACAACGATCTTCCCCGCGAAGACATCGTCGTCCCCCATCAGCTCGCCGTTCTCCTTCCCCGCGAAGGACCCCTTTCGAAGAATCTCGGACCCCGTCGCCGATACGCCAGGATCGCCGGCCGCATCTCGGGCGCCCCCAGCCGACGATCTCCCAGAAACGCCCTCGTTCCCCACCTCGGAAGGAACCCAGGGCCTCCACCACTTCCAAGAAGCCCAAGCAGACCGAAGAAAGACCAAAGAACCGTTCGAGGAACTCCCCTCCACGGCATCATCGATCACCTTCGAGATCCCCGGCTGGTAGCGATGACGAGGACCAGAGGACCCCTTTGTTTTGGGAAATCATGAACACCCCAATCCCTGCAGGCATGGAGAAACCCCCACCATTGGGGACCTATGACGGCCTGACCGACCCCGACGATCACGTCGAGAGTTTCGAAGCAATGCTCGACTTCCGAAATGTCAGGGGAGCCATCAGGTGCACGCTGTTCCCCACCACCTTGCGGAAGGGAGCCATGACTTGGTATAAGGGCCTAGCACATGGGTCGATCACATCCTGGAAGCAACTTAGGCAACGCTTCACCAAGCACTTCACCGCATCTCGTCGACACCCGAAGACGGAGGCTGCCCTGGAAAGCATCTTCCAAGGGAAGAACGAATCTCTCCGAAACTACATTGAGAGATTCAACAAGGAGGCTGTCGAGGTCCACACGATCGACGACATGAAGAAATATTTAATCCTCCATGGCCTGCGAGCCGGATTTGACTTCGCTAAATCCATAGGCCTCTGCAGACCCCGACGTCTCGAAGACCTTCTCGCTCGAGCTCAGAAGTACATCGAACTCGAGGAGACTGAAGCAGCTCAGATCGCCCTTGAGACGAGATGCAGAGAAGGCCCCCGCGGCCTCAAAAATGAAGACTCTTCTCCCCGACGAGGAGGAGAAAGAAAGAAAGAGAACCGCAACCGTGATCCTCGGGAACCGCGCGGACCAGCTGGTCGATTCACGGAGTACACCCCGCTCAACGCTCCCCGGGCTCGAATCTTCTCCGAGTGCCAGAGTTCAGAGTTTGTGAAAGGAGGAGTTCGCTTCCCCAAGTCTGCTGTTCCCAAATCAAATGTCGATAAATCAAAGTACTGCAGGTTCCACCGGAGCCACTGACATGTTACCGAAGACTGCATCCATCTCAAGGATGCGATCAAAATTCTGATCAAGGAAGGGCACTTGAAGAAATACGCCCAGAAGAGCGATACTCCTCGTCCCAGCTCCCGGGAAGCCCAGAACGTCGAGGAGACGACGCCTCCTCTCGACGAGAGTCACCTTCAAGTTGCCCTCAGTGTCACCTGACCCGAGGACTTCTTTGTCCCCCCAATCATTGAAGGACAAGAAGCAATTCGCAACATGTGGGCGACATTTCCCCACGAGGACCCCGTCACTGCCCGTAGCACCTGGGAAGGCTTCCCCAGGACGATGGTCATTTCCAGGGGAGGACCAGAGAAGCTGTCTGTCAGATCAATCAAGTGGAAATTCGACGAGCTGGAATCCGCGACATCGGTGAAGGCGACCACCCTCGAGAAAGTGCGGGGAAACTCTAACCCCATCACCTTCTACCTCGAGGAACTCCCCGGGGGAGCACCAAACGCCACTATTCCCCTCCTGATCAGGGCGTAGATGGCGAACTTTGACGTTCGAAGGATCCTAGTCGACCAGGGGAGTTCGGTCGATATCATGTATGCTCATCTGTTCGGGACCCTCCAGCTCGACGAGAGGCATCTAACCCCGTATGTCGGTTCAGATCTACAGGGGTTCAATGGAACCACCACCATGGGGTTACGTGGAGCTAATAGTTACATTTGGGGCCGAAGACACTGCCCGACGGGTGAAGATCCGGTTCCTGGTGGTCGACTGCCCGTCCCTTTACAACTGCATCCTCGGGAGGACAACCCTGGCCGAGCTTACGGCGATACCATCAATGGTCCACCTTAAATTGAAGTACTACACGACCAGGGGACAAGTAGTGACGATGCACGGGGACATCGACGCGGCCAGAAGATGCTTCGACGCCGCCATCAAAGGACTGAGTACCATTGGCCCTAAACCCAAGACCGTGGCCAAGCCACCCCAGGATGCCGAACAGGTACCTCTCCCGCGCGTCAACGCGGTCGACCTCAACAGCAAGTTCTCCGGCGAACTCGACGAAGACAGAGTCGAAGATCTCGACCACCAGGCGCCCCATCCCAGACGGAGACTTCGAGCTCGTGGTACTCGGGGACGATCCAGACCGCAACGTGAAGATTGGCACCTGGATCCCCGACCTGGCAAAGGAGCAGCTGAAGGCGTGTCTGAGGGAGAACGCTGACCTCTTCACGTGGAGCGCGTCCGAGATGCCTGGCCTCGATCCCGAGGTGGCTTGTTATTAGTTCGCAGTAGATCCGGCCGCTAGGGCCATAGCACAACGTAGGCGTAAGCAGTCTCTCGAGAAAGCGGAGGCTGCTGAAAAAGCTGTAAAAGACCTCCTTGTAGCGAGCGATTTTGGACGCGGTTCTTAAGCGCTGGTCGCTCTCTACGGTTTGAGCTTTGACTATAGGTCGATTCATTTTTTATCCTATTGTGAGCTGAATAAGGAAGGGAAATAGATGTCTCCAATTAACCCTGCTTTGCATACTGAGTTTAAACAGCGGTCTGTTAGGTTACGAATGCTATCAATGTGGGGGGGGGGGGGCCTTTGTACTGGTTATTTGTATTTTCACCAATACGGTTTCTTTCTTTTTATCTGGGCAGAAGGTTTCTGGCGGGGAACAAGGATTAGGATGTTAGGACTGATGCTTTTGAATAACTGCTTTTGATTGATGGGGATATGGGATTTGGATTTTTTGTTTAGTGTGCTCGCTAAGATCTTTTCTTTCGATCTTATGCCTACGTATTATCGTTTACCGAAACGGGAAATCAGAGCGTTCGTAGTTCCTCCTATTCTATGGGAGAAAATGGGTGTTTTGGTGTATTGTTCAAAGCCCAAGACGTGAAGCGAAAGGTGATTTGTATCTTGATCAAAGCCCAAGATGTGAAGCTGAAAAGTCTATTTGTGTCTTGTTTAAAGCCCAAGACGTGAAGCTGAAAAGTCTATTTATGTCTTGTTCAAAGCCCAAGACGTGAAGCTGAAGGACCTCGGCTTTAGAGAGAATTTGTCATCTCTAAAGAAGGGTTTGTCTGTCCCAACTGTTGGGTGACTGGTTATAAAGGAGAATTACTTTAACCGGGATACGCGGATCCTAGCAATGCTATAATTTCCTTTAAAGAGGATTTTAACCTGAAGGAGAAGACTTTAACTCAGTGTAGAGCAATGCTATCTTTCCTTAGGAATTTCTCATGCTAAAAGAGGGACAGTGGCATGGATGTAGATGATCCAGAGGCTTGCCGCTTACAGCGATTAGATGAAGGGAAAGGAGTTGTTGATGTTTGTGTACTGTGAACGAGGCACAACTTTGATGCTAAAAGGTTGATTGGATCAACCAGTGGTTTTCTTATACAAAGCCTAAGAGGAGGCTATTGGTATCTCGTACAAAGCCCGAGAGAGAGGTGAGAAGGTTTTGACTTGACGATGAAGTCTTTTGGTGTCTCGTATAAAGCCCGAGAGAGAGGCTAAAAGGGGTTGATCCTACAAGAGGATCTTTTATACTCAACAAGAGAGTGTTTTTTTGTATCTCGTACGAAGCCCGAGATGGAGGCTAAAAGTTTGATTGGCTCAACAAGAGAGCCTTTTTGTATCTCGTATAAAGCCCGAGATGGAGGCGAAAGGGGTGATTGACTCAACGAGGGAGTCTCTTATGTGTCTCGTACAAAGCCCGAGAGAGAGGCTAAATGTTGTTTGACTCCGCTGGGGAGAATTTTGGTATCTTGTACGAAGCCCGAGATGGAGGCTAAAAGTTTGACTCAACAAGATAGTCTCTGTATCTCGTACGAAGCCCGAGATGGAGGCTACGAGGTTTGCTTTGCTGAGAAGAATCATTGAACAAAGCCCAAGAGGAGGCTATGGTAACTGTTTCAGTTAAGTGACAGGTCCAATATACTGATTTTAAAGAGAAAATCAGTTCTTATATGAGCAACACTGTACTCAGGGATTTGATTTGAGGATCAGGGATATTTCCTTCTCTTTGAAGAAACGGGAAATCCAAAGGGTATTGAGACTGTCCAAGTCTGCGGGTTTCCTTCCTATTTAACGAAGGGGTCACTTGAGAATGTCTTTGAGACTCAAGGAAGTTAGACTGTCCGTGTCTAGAGTTTTATCTTTTGTACTATGCTTTGAGAAACAGTAGTAGACTCTATGAAAGGACTGTTCTATGAGAATGACTAGGTTCTATTCCTATACCTCTAGGAGGTCGTCGGGACAATTTGTACGAAGCCCAAGAGGAGGCTGGAAACTTTTAAGAAGCCGACGGGTCCTTGTACTAAGCCCAAGAGGAGGCTATCATTCCCGAAGAAAGAGATCATTATACGAAGCCTAAGAGGAGGCTGTGAATACTTCTAAGAAGCCGTAGGGTCCTTGTACGAAGCCCAAGAGGAGGCGGGGTTGCTTTTAGGAAGCCTGTGGGTCCTTGTATAATGCCCAAGAGGAGGTCGATGCTTTTAGGAAGCCCGTGGGTCCCCAAACCCCGAGAAATTCAAGGCAAGCTATTCACAAGGAATAGGTCAAGTCAGGAAAGTTTGAGAACTTGGAAGAAACTCAAAGATGCCATTCACGGAGAAGACATTCATCTTGGGGAGTAGAGTTTCTTGATAATTCCTAATGAGGGCAGCCGAAGAGAAGACTGTATCTGGTGATCCTATTGGGGATCTAGTTGTCTATTTCTACGAATAAACGAAACGGCGTCACCTAGTTCTAGACGTAGTTGCCGGGGAAACTCTAAATATCTATACTATTATTACACAGTTGATATGAGTTTATGAAAGAAGACTTACAGCGAAACAGCCCCACAATACAGTTATATATATATGAGTTTGTGAAAGGAGACTTACAGTGCAACAGCCCCACAATACAGTTATATACATATGAAAGCGGTAAATGAAAGCGGGTAAACACTTACTCGGTTGTAGAGCTTCCATGCTGTTTGGTTAATTGTTCAACAAAGAAAGATTGAAAACAACAGTATATTCAAAATCAAAGGAGAAAGTGCTTTGAAAAAGAAAGATTTGGGGCTTACAGCTCAAGGAGAGGCCCAGGGTTTTATCAGTGAGCGCACTGTTGAATTTGTACAGAGGGACTTATACAAGTGACTGAGGCCCAAGAAAGGTTTTCTGTACAAAGGGATGGGTCTTACACTCTATTAGAGGCCCAAGTGAGTTTTAAGAAAAGAAATGGGTCTTACTACTCGAGGGTAGGCCCAATGGTTAATTTTAAAAAGGGCGACGGTCGCGCCGAGGTTTTGGAAACACCGTGGGACTTATACAAGTGACTAAGGCCCAAAATTTTGGTATTTACAAAGGGATTGGGTCTTACACTCTATTAGAGGCCCAAAGAGTTTAAAGAAAAGAAATGGGGCTTACAACACAAGGGGAGGCCCATAGTCTTTATTTTCAAGATGAATATTCACTTTTAAAATGCTTAAAAATAATTAAAAATGAATTTATTCACAAAAATACCAACTATATTAAATAAATAATATAAATTTGATTTTTTTGTAGAATAAAATATTTTACTATTTTTGTGATTTTTTCAGAAAAAGAACCAATAAAAAATAATTAAAATTGAGGGAGTTATTAATTTTCCAAATCATTAAAAAACAATATGAAAAATGAGAAAATACAAAAAAAAGGGGTTGGGTCTTACACTCTATTAGAGGCCCAAAGTGTATTTTTGTACAAAAGATGGGGCTTACAACTCAGTGAGAGGCCCAAAATATTTTCAGTTTGAAAATGGCGATCGCGCCGAGATTTTTAACGTATCGGGACTTATACAATAACTGAGGCCCAAAAATTGTTTCGTTAAAAAAGGGTTGGGTCTTACACTCTAATAGAGGCCCAAGTGTTTAAAAATGAAAAGAAATGGGACTTACAGCTCAAAGAGAAGCCCAGTTGATTTTCGTTTGAAAATGGCGATCGCGCCGAAGTTTTCTTTTAACGCAGAGGGACTTATACAATAAGTGAGGCCCAAAAATGATTTGGTTAAAAGGGGATTGGGTCTTACACTCTAATAGAGGCCCAAAGAGTTTGAAAAAGTTTTGTTGGGGTGAAAATCAAAGAAAATCCCAATTTCATTTTTTAGGCATTTTTTCAAGAAAAATTAAGTAAAAAATGATAAAAATATCAAATAAAATCATTAAATAATGATTAAAGTTTATGAAAAAAAATATTTTATCAACATAAATATTTAAAATCATTTTGGTTTTAAAAATCAAGAAAAAAAAAGAAATCATTTTAAAAGCATTTAAAACAATATAAAACACTATTTTTAAATATATTAAAAATAATACTTTTTTATTTTATTTTTTGTGGATTAAAATATTATGGGGTATGAATTGGAAAATGATGATTTTTTGCTATGTGAAAAAAATTGGTTGAGTTTTGAAAATAAAAAGTAAGAAAAAGAGGAAAGATATCAAAATATCATCTCCGACATTTCTTTTGGGGTAAAAACGAGTACCGAAACTTTAATTTTCAACACGTTTTTATCAAATTTCAAACACTCATAACTCTCTCAATTTTTATCGGAATTAAGATCCGGAAGAGCCTATCCTGACCGATTTTTCGCAAGGAATCCGATGGTATTACTCACGCGCACGGAAAATCGACGCACAAAACGCAGAAAAAACTGCTATCGTTTTGAAAATATCGTTCCGCGTCGAATTTCCAACACGCGTAACTCTCTCGATTTTTAACCGAATCAAGATCCGCAAGAGCCTATCCTGACCGATTCTTCGCAAGGAATCCAATGGTATTACTCACGCACACGGAAAATTGACACACAAAACGCAGAAATTAAAAAACAAAAACTGCTATCGATTAAAAACATCGTTCCGCGTCGAATTTCCAACACGCGTAACTCTCTCGATTTTTAACCGAATCAAGATCCGCAAGAGCCTATCTTGACCGATTTTTCGCAAGGAATCCAATGGTATTACTCACGCGCACAGAAAATTAACACACAAAACGTAGAAATGAAAAAACCAAAACTGCACGTGTTTTCGACGCCGTTTCGCGTAAAATTTCCAACGCGCGTAACTCTCTCAATTTTCATCGGAATTGCAATCCGTAAAAACCTATCTTGACCGATTTTTCACAAGGAATCCAATGGTATTATTCATGCACTCAGAAACTCACTGTACATAACACACAAAGCGAAAAAACCAGAGCCGCTATCGTTAATTCGACGGCGTTTCGCGTAAAATTTCCAACGCGCGTAACTCTCTCAATTTTCATCGGAATTGAAATCCGTAAAAACCTATCTTGATCGATTTTTCGCAAGGAATCCAATGGTGTTACTCATGCAAACTAAAACTTAATGTATAGAACACACCAATGAAAAAAAACAGAACTGTACATGGTTTTGAAATAACCAAAATTCCACATAAAAACATGTCAAAATGCAAACAGTGGGAGGATCACAACATACACATTAAGGACTACATTTTTGCCTCAAGAATTGTTCAATATGATGCATGTATGTGGACAACAAAGGAAAGCATGATTCAAAGAATTCAAGTTGTGGATTTTACCTCTTTTTTGGAGATTTTGGGCAACCTACCAAGTGCTTTGTTCCAGAAATGATTTGATGCTTTGGACAACCTCAAATGACCTCTTAGAAGCTTTTAGGATGGTTGGAATCGGCTGGAAACCTCTGGAGCAAGTTTGTGCACTTTCTCGCGAAATGGTAAAAAACGGCCAAAATGTCAACTCTCTCAAATGGTGTTCCAGATGTGTGGCACCATTTGGGACAGTTCAAGGATGATATTTAGAGTGTGTTTGAGGTTTTATCTGGCTTGGAAAGTGACTGCTACATGGACGTTCTAGGACTTTTCGAAAAGCTTAGATGACGTACTTCAACTTTGATGTTTGGCCCTAGACCTGGTTCAACTTGGATCATGGAGAAAAACAGCCTTGAAGTTGGGACATTGTGCTGAAATTGCAAGGCAGATTTTGGCTAAGTGCTGAAAAATGTCAATTTTAAGTTTTTAGCCATTTTGATCCAAGCATAACTCAAAATCCTTAATGAATTGGACTTAGGTCTAGTTGAAGTTTTTGTAGAGGGTAATGAGGGCTACCAATCAAGCTTTGGATGGGGAAAAATGGCTTTGTGGTTTAGGAGTTATGATCCTCCAAAGTTGGTACCCTTGCCACTTTTTTTCATAACTTAGAAAAATTTCTAAGTTTTTATGGTTACCCCTTTTACAAGTTATCCCACTTTCTTTGATTTTTCTTGATGAATGATGATTCCAATCACACATTAACATCATTTTAGGGTTAAAAAACCATTTTTATGAAAAATATCAAAAAGTCAAAGTTTGACTTTTGTGCACAGTTGACTTTTTATCAGATGAATTCCAAACTGTGTGATCCTTTAGGAAATCATGTCCTTGACCTAAATCAAAATTGATGGACATGTTCCATGGGTGTTATAGGGTGTATTTAATCGTGTCCCACGGCTTGGGAGCATGTCCTGGTCAAAAGTCAAAGCTACAGTTGACTTTTCTCGCGAAACCCTAACCGTGGTTCAGATGAAATTGAAACTTGTTGCTCAAGCTTCTTGGGTCAATCCATTGTTGCAAATGGATCAACATGGTATGTTGGAGACCCTCAAATCATGTCTTGAGGTCTTGGCTCATGATTTGTCCCAAAAGTCAACTTAGGGGTGAATTAGGTCAAGAAACCCTAATTCCTGATTTTTGATGTATGCATCCCCCGAGGCTAAATTGACTTGATGATGGGGTTTATGATGTTCCATGGAGCATATTAGGTTATGCTTTGAAGCATTGGCTCATGCCCAGAGGAAAATTTCCATCTGGAGGCCCTAGTCGACCAAACCCTAATTTGGTGACACTGGCGATCCTGAGACTTGATCCACTTAGAAGGGAGCAGCCTTGTGCTTAATCCTTGAAGTGGGAGTCCTCTTGATCCATTGTGGATATTTGAGAGGCTAGACAAGTTGAAGATCATGTCATTCTTTGATTGATCCTTTGTCTAAGAGCTCTGCGAGGGCTTGAAACTCTAAATCCTGTTTGTAGTGAATGCTCACCCACCTTTGGGGAGACTAATGAGGTACAAATGTACATCCATATTGTGCCGATGATTTGCACAATGATGGGAAATCTTAGTGGTCAAAATTTGGGGTATGACAGATGCCCCTATTTAATCTTCTTGGACCTGAAGGTATGAATGACGAAGGTATTCGGGCATTCGGGGTGCAAGAGGATTAAATATCGGAATACCCAAAATTTTGATGGTGGTTATGAATGGTAGCTTACGCATTCATCTTCTTTAGCTAAGCGATGATGCTTAGAAAAGGTAAACTTCCCCTCGATCCTGGTCTTCAGCCAAGGAGCTGGTCTCAGTTTTCTTTTGAAATAAACTTCCCCTCGATCCTGGTTTCCTACCAAGGATCTGGTCTCGGTTTATTTTGTAAACTTCCCCTCGATCCTGGTTTCCTACCAAGGATCTGGTCTCGGTTTCTGATATAAACTTCCCCTCGATCCTGGTTTCCTACCAAGGACCTGGTCTTAGTTGCTGAAATAAACTTCCCCTCGATCCTGGTTTCCTACCAAGGACCTGGTCTTAGTTGCTGAAATAAACTTCCCCTCGATCCTAGTTTCCTACCAAGGAACTGGTCTCAGTTTCTTTTGTCAATAAACTTTCTTGACAAGGAACGCTATTAGTAGCGGTTTTCCTTCAAACCTCTCGCCGAATTTTCCTAGGGAGATGCCATTTGAGTGGAAAAAGATTTGATGTCAGACTTGCTGGGGAACCCAGTCGTCTGAGTTGTAGAGGTACACAAACTTCTCGGTTTTGGAGACGCCATTTGTCGATTCTACTGGGGAAAGCGAGTCTCTTGAGAGACTGTTTTCGTTTGGGGGTTTACATCATACTTTTCTCGGGGGCTTTCCGGAGAAATGCCATATGATGGGATCCAATTTTGAGGTGTCGATGACCTTTTCATCAGTGGTTTTTTCGGAGAAAAACTGCCGTATCACCGAATCTCTTGATTAAGAGGCTTTCTCTGGGGATTTTCCTTAATCCGGGAAAGCAAGGATATCATCTTCAATGGCGAAGAGTGACATCTGTTGAAGGTTCTCTAGAGGTTCATGTTATCAAAGTGGTCGAGTGCCGACTCTGATCTAAAGATACACTGGTGGCGAGATTGTTCAGACACAACGTTTCCTGACGAGGAAAGAACTGTCAACTCGATTGAGAGAACTCCTATCACTAAGGGACAAGACCGGCTAGAGTGATAACGATGCAATATGAAATGTGGATGCAAATAAAAAATGCATGATGTATGTATGTATATGCGGACAAAACTGACGCAACATACAGACTAAGGGATGAACACGACTGGATACTCGGCCACAGTGGGGCATGCAGAAATATCGCTGGTTCCAGATAGCAATTCTGCCTTGCTTAGGAGAAACGGTCCCTGTTGGGGGCGACGCTGGTCGAGCTTAGGAGATGAGAACTCGGCCGAGGATGTCAGACGAAACATGGTCTCTGACATTGCTGATCCTTCATTCAGGCGTACTGGTTTAGAAGGAGTACTTTGATTCTGCACTATGAAGTTTGCTTACTTCTGGAGAAGCGGTTGTTGCTCTTCTGACGTTCAACAGTCAAAAGAAATTGCCAACTTTATTTTAAAAGCAGAAAAAGTTTTAACAAGTAAATTCATTTTTGTTTCATTTCAAGAATCGTTAATCATGTTAACAACGTCGTTCTGTAAAGCTAAAACAAATAAGAATTACAAACAAAAGCACAAGGGCTCAAATTTTATTGATAAGATGGAAATCACCCAAACGCGTGATTCCAAAGAGTATATACAAAGTTAGAAAATGGTAATTTACAGGGAAAAAGGGCTACGTTGAAACATAACGACCACTATCCTTCTACCAACTTTGAATTCGGGACATCCTGAGCTTCTGTCGAAGATGACCTTGACTGGAGTTCCTCCGATGGATACTGTAACTGCTGCTGCTGAGGGACTTGTCTCTGTTGAACATAGTTACTTGTCATTATCCCTAATTTTTGCCTGGATTGTACTTTGATGTTTCCAATCCATCGGGATGATTTTTTTCATGTCTCTAACTTTTGCCTGGACCGCCCTTTCGGGTTTTCAATCCACCGAGACGTTTTTTTTTTTTAGGCGAAGTATTTCTTGACTACATCAACATTTGTGGGGTAGGCAAATTCCTCTCCGTCCATGGTTGCAAGTCTCAAGGCGCCGCCTGAGAAAGCTTTCGTGACCACATAGGGGCCATCATAATTTGGGGTCCATTTGCCCCGAGAATCAGTGAGAAATGATTGTATCTTCTTGAGCACGAGGTCTCCTTTTCTGAAGACACGAGGTCAGACCTTTTTGTCGAACGCCCTCTTCATTCTTTGCTGATACAACTGACCGTGGCATAGTGCCGTGATTCGCTTCTCTTCGATCAGGTTCAGTTCGTCGTGTCGACTTTGACACCATTCAGCTTCTGAAAGCTTAGCTTCCATCAATACCCGGATTGATGGGATCTCTACTTCTATGGGGAGAACTGCCTCCATGCCATATACTAGAGAGAAAGGGGTAGCCCCAATTCTGTTTTCGTAATGATTGACAGCTCCGTCAAAGATAAGTCCCCACTGGGAACCTGGTTTTGGCCCTTCACTGGGTAGCGGTTCATCGCAATCTTTCATTTTTAGATACATGACATCTTCGTCTGGGAAGTCAAACCCGATTGATTCTTGATCGTCAATCGGTTGATGAGCCAAATGATCGGCTAAAATACTTCCCTTAACGGCTTTCTGAGCGTGGTACTCTATGTCATATTCTGATAACAGCATCTGCTAACGGGCAATTCTTCCCGTGAGAGCAGGCTTTTTGAAAACGTATTTGATTGGATCCATTTCTGAGATCAACCAAGTAGTATGACGAATCATGTACTGGCGAAGACGTTTGGCAGCCCAAGCCAAAGCACAGCAAGTTTTCTCGAGCATCGTGTACCGAGTCTCGCAGTCGGTGAATTTCTTGCTTAGATAGTAAATGGCAGACTCTTTCCGTTTAGTTTCGTCTTGTTGGCCAAATACACATCCCATTGAGTCCTCTAGGACTGTGAGGTAAATGATCAGTGGTCTTCCTTCCACTGGAGGTGATAGAATCGGAGGATTCAACAGATATTCCTTGATACTGTCAAAGGCGGTTTGGCAATCTTCTGACCAAACGCAATCCTGGTTCTTTTTGAGTAACTTGAAGATCGGCGCGCATGTGGAAGTCATGAGGAATATGAATCTGGAGATGTAGTTCAAACGTCCCAGGAATCCTCTGACTTGTTTTTCAGTTTTCGGAGAAGGCATTTCTTGAATGGCCTTGACCTTGTCAGGATCAACCTCAATTCCTTTCTGGCTGACGATGAACCCTAAGAGTTTCCCTGAACGGACACCGAAGGTGCACTTGTTGGGATTCAAGCGGAGCTTGAATTTTCTTAAACGTTCGAACAATTTTGACAGATGTTCAACGTGTTCACTCTCTGTTTTTGATTTTGCAATCATATCATCGACATATACCTCGATTTCTTTGTGTATCATGTCATGAAACAGAGTAGTCATGGCCCTTTGATAGGTTGTCCCGGCGTTCTTCAAACCGAACGACATCACCTTGTAACAAAAGGTGCCCCATGGGGTGATGAATGAAGTTTTCTCCATGTCTTTAGGTGCCATTTTGATCTGGTTATAGCCCGAGAATCCATCCATGAAGGAGAAAACTTTGAACTTTGCTGTACTGTCAACCAGCATGTCAATGTGTGGTAAAGGAAAGTCATCTTTTGGACTTGCCTTGTTCAAATCTCTGTAATCAACACACATTCTGATCTTTCCGTCCTTTTTGGGAACGGGTACGATGTTGGCTAACCATTGAGGATATTCTGATGTGGCGAGGAAACCTGCGTCAATCTGTTTCTGTACCTCCTCTTTGATTTTGATGGCCATGTCCGGATGAGTCCGTCTCAACCTTTGCTTTACTGGCGGACATTCCGATCTCAACGGTAAGTGATGCTCCACGATGCTGGTATCCAACCCTGGCATATCCTGATAGGACCAAGCGAATACATCGGGGAATTCTTTGAGAAGCTTTATCAAACTTTCTTTGACAGTTGGATTGAGCAGTGCCCCAATCCTGATTTCTTTTCTCTCTTTTTCCGAACCCAAGTTTACCGTTTCCAACGGCTCTTTGTGAGGTTCAATGGACCTTTCCTCTTGTCTGAGTAGTCGGGAGATCTCTTCTGGAATTTCGTTGTCAACTTCTTCTTCAGCCTCGAATACCGAGAATTCAAAGTTGGGAGAAGGCATTGGATCGTATGTTTCAACGGGGTTTAAAACAAGCAATCTGCATGACGTGATGATTCGTGTTTAGAAGAGATAGAGAAAATGCAAGAGTGTGCAGTGTATTTATTTTACTGCTTGTTTTTTATTTTTGAATTGTTTTTTAGGATTACCATTTTCTGAAAAAGCAAAAAGAGAAAACAGCAATTAATGAGGAAATTACAGAACGACGTTATTTTATTAATGAACAAGTCGATCCTTGAAACTACAGCCCTATAAAACAAAACTCTGTCGCTTTGGGCAAAGCGAAGAGGGAAATTTACAGAAAGCGAGCCCTATCAAAACATCTATTTCACCTGGGCAGGGTGAAAGGTTAAAGATGACAATTACTTTGACTGATGAATGACCTTCGGAACATCGACAACAACCCATTGGCGGCGAACTCCTCGGTGAATTACAAATTCTGGCACCTTCCTTGATTTGTCTTCAGAAATGACGCTGATTTCTGGTGGAGCAGGATTATTGGAATCTTTCTCCCAGGCAGAGTTGTCGTAGGAGGATTCCTCTATTGCATTCTGCAGAGTATTGGTGCTCTCAGGTACATCTCCCCATCCAGTTGGCTGGATATCTTCGAGCCTGATACGAGAGCTTTCAGGCACATTGTACTTGACCATAAAGTCAAATTTTCCACTCGGTTGTCCCAAGGTGTCCCACACTTCTTTCGAACTGGAGGAGTCATCCCTCTCGATGACGTTGACCTCGGGAAAAGCATAGTTAATGAATTCCAGTCCTGCAAACGTTGCAAATTCATCGTCATGTTGAGTAGTTTCTGAATGACCTGAGTGTTGATCCCATGACATGGTGGGGACACAGGTATTCTGTTCAATGACGGTCAGCTGATTTTCATTGTTCGGCTGACTTTCTTGCCCCAAGTTTCCTGGGTAAGGTTGCCATATTGGCAGACCATCCATTGGGCCATAGTAGTTGTAGTCAAAGTTGTCTTTCATCAGAGTGTCTTCCTCTAATGAATTCGGTGGAGCACGACATCCTTCCGGATCACAATCCCCGTATGTCATTTCGATGTCTGATCGTGGTATAAATCTCGGACTCTCTGTAGGAAAGCAAAAAGGAGTTTGCGTTTCGTCCTGAGACATATAACCGTCCTTGTTAAGGTAGGACTTCCATTCTTCATCTGTGTCTGAGGGATCTTCCTCATTGATAGCATGAACTGTCTGAGACACTGGGTGAAGAAAACCTCCACTGTGGAAGAAGTTTTGAAGGGGATGAAGACTTTCATCGTTGGCAGATGTCTGGGTACAGGTTGCAGAAAAACTAAGACCCTTCTTTGTTGTATTGCTAATAGGAATGACAAGCTGTCCCCATCCTGTCGTATCGGTACTCTCGACCGCTTTGATAGCATCGTTGTATGAGGAAATCGAGGTTCCTCCTTTGAAATGATTATCCTTGCTCACCGATAGTGCTTGGAACTGAGTTCCAATAACCTCCTCGGGTTCTATACCAGTAGATGATGATAAGTTGCTTACAAGCAAGGCTTGTTCCCTACAAACCGTGACAAGTTGGCCGTTCTTGACGAACTTTAGCTTTTGGTGGAGGGTCGAAGTGACCGCTCCAGCCTGATGTATCCAAGGTCTTCTTAATAAACAACTATACGTTGCCCGGATGTTCATGACCTGGAAAGTGACTTGGAAAGTGTGAGGACCAATAGTTATGGGAAGATCAACTTCGCCGATAACCATTTTTCTGGATCCGTCGAATGCTTTGACGACGACCTCGCTGACTCTCATCGGAGGGCCTTTGAATGATAATTGCATCAAAGTAGACTTCGGCATAACATTCAGGGCTGACCCTGTGTCTACCAGTACACTGGCTAAAGCATCGTCCTGGCAGTTAACTGTAATGTTGAGCGCCATGTTATGACGGCGACCCTCTTCAGGTAATTCCTCATCACTAAATCCCAAATTATTGCAGGAAGTGATGTTAGAGACAATGCTATCGAACTGTCTGATTGTTACATCCTGTTCAACAAAGGCTTGCTCCAAGACTTTCTGTAGAGCCTCTCTGTGTGCTTCTGAACTGAGTAACAGTGATAATACCGAGATCTTTGAAGGAGTTTGTAATAGCTTATCAACAATGTTGTATTCACTCCTTTGGATGAGCTTCAACATCTCATCATTATTTTTCAAAAGGTCGGGATTATTGGATTGACCGACTGATAGATCGGGAGCTTCTATCTGAAGTTCCTTTTCCTTGTTAACTTCCCTAACCCCTCGGTTGAAGATTCTACCACTCCGTGTTACTCGACTGATGTCTGCAATGTTCACAACGGAGGGTAATGGAATTTCCTTTCCATTTTCGACTATTGTTGCACCGTATTTGTAAGGGATCGCCTTAGCTGATTCATACGGTAGCGGTCATGGTAGATAGATGACTATGGGAGTCTTCTGATTTTTCTGGCCATCATAAGTAATCTCGATCCGTTCCCGGTTGGGAACTTTAGATTCGTCAAGTAGAGGGATGATGGCAAAAACATCCCTGGTCTGGTGATGACCAGAGATTGTGACAACATCCTCGACTTGATCAACAAGGTAGTTCGGCGTCCAGTTGATGGGTCCAGAACCCGGATATGGACGAATTTCTCCACGATCGATCTGATCCTGAAGAGCTGCTCTCACAAGGTAACACCCCTGGTTACTTTCCGAACAGACGCTATAACTGTCATAGTTGTGTGGTGGCACCTGGCCACGCCTACTTTGAATACAATGTAACCTCACTAGGTTAGCTTCCACAGATCGGACATCCTGACTTTGACGACGAGTAGGATTCCTATTACTGATACTAATTTGCTGAGTATCTTCGTCCATGTAGATTGGCATCCACCAGTGATTTAACAAGTGCTGAAGTGCCTCCTGGACAAGGGTACAACCTCAGTCATTTTCGCAACCCGCTTTACAGCTTTGATAGTCATGTGATATTAAGAATCCGAGTCGGACCTGCTCAGCATGTAACTCTACCAGGCTGGTATTCATCAGGCGAATATCAAAAATCTGAACCATGTTGATCTAATAGGAATTCCTATCATGGTAGTCTTGGATCCATCCAAGATCCATCTGACGCTGGAGGGCCTCTTGTATGAAAGAGCATCCCTGTTTGTTTACCGAGCAAGTCAGACAAGAATTGTAATCGTGCAGCGGCAGATTATGATACTGGCTTTGCCTTGAGTGCATCGCCACCAAGTTGACATTCATCGCACAGATGTCGTGGTTCTGAATGACGTTAGAATTCGTGCAGACCATGTTAACTCCACGAACTCGGTGCTCCTGGATCCATCCGAGATCTATTTGTTCCTGTAGAGCTGCTTGCACCACAGAACATCCTTGGTTGTCTTTAGAGCAGATATCACACTGGTGATAGTTATGAGGTGGCACATGGCCATATCCGCTCTGTCTACATGCATCTTGACCAGATTGGTCTTTAACAAGAGTACATCGTGAATTTGATAGACATTGTTAGTCTCTTTCTCAATCAGATTGACTGCAGCTTTCTCGTGTTGAGGCAGCGGGTTCGTGAGAACGTTGGGATTCGTATCTTTGAAAGATAAGACCCCGCTCCTAACAAGTTTTTGCACGTCGGACTTGAAATTAAGATAAGTCTCAATGTTATGCCCTGAACCTCCTTGATGATAAGGGCATGTCTGATCCACCTTAAACCAAAAAGGCGGATTTTTCGGTATTGTAAGAGGAGACTTAGTCTGGATGTGCCCCTTAGCCAGTAGTAACGGAAATAATTCTGCGTACAACATGGGTATAGGATCAAACCCTGATGGTCGTGTTGTATGGTTGTTATTGTATGGAGGACGTGCCTACTGAAGAGGCTGTTGTGTCCTTTGCTGATCAGGTTGGCTCTGTGCAACCTGAGGTTGATACGTAGGAATAGGCGCAGGGCTGGTAGCAGGAGTCACAGCTGCTACCGGCTGATAACGTCGCCTTTGCTTTCCGAGAGAGATATTCCCAATATCTTGCTCTTTTTTCTTAGGGAGAGCACTACCGTATTTTTTAGTACCGCTCGTCGATCCAGTGTCTTTTACTAAACGTCCTTCTCGGACGGCTTCCTCAAGACGTACGCCCATGCCGACCATCTCGGTGAAATCACTGGGCGCGCTGGCAACCATTAGGTCATAGTAAAATGAGCTTAAGGTCTTTAAGAAGATCTTTGTCATCTCTTTTTCCTGAAGAGGTGGACAAATTTGAGCGGCAATTTCACGCCACCTTTGAGCATACTCCTTAAAGGTTTCCTTATCCTTTTGTGACATTGATCTGAGTTGATCTCTGTCGGGTGCCATGTCCAAATTGTATTTGTATTGTTGGACGAAGGCAGTGCCAAGATCTATGAAAGTGCTGATCGTGGCACGGTTTAAACCCATGTACCATTTTAATCCGGCACCGGTTAAACTATCCTGGAAGTAGTGAATCAGCAGGTCCTGATTCTCCGTCTGAGCTGACATCCGCCGAGCGTACATCACCAGATGGCTCTGAGGGCAAGAGTTACCCTTGTATTTTTCAAAGTCGGGCACTTGGAATTTGTGCGGGACTTTCACATTGAGGACCAAGCAGAGGTCTGCGGCGTCCTTTCCAAATAAATCCTGACTGCGAATGGCTTGCAGCTCTTTCTGCATTTCCAAGAACTGTTCCTGGAATTCCTCCATTCTGTCAAACATAGTTTCCTTTTTATCAGCATGTATTGGTGGAATCTGTCCTTCCGGGACAGTGTGCACCACAAGGGGTGGTACCGTGACTACGGTAGTGTATCCTGGCGTCTCCCGAAGTTTGTAACTTTCAGGAGTCTTCAGTATGCCCCTGGCATCTTCGCTTTCCCGAAGTTTGTAACCTTCAGGCCCAACGGTTTCTGTTGTGATTCCCTGATCTTCAGTGATCGGCGGAACATATCCTCCCGGGATATAGTTGACAGGCATGCCCCAGGGACGATCTTTCGGCATCTGATACCTAGGATCATTCTTTTCCACTATGGGCATTGAGGTGATCTCTGAGATCACAGTTCTTTGTAGCTGAGCTTCTGCCATGGCTTGCATCTCGTTACGAAGCTTTCTCATATCTTCTCTCAGAGCGTTGATCTCTTCTTTCAACTCTCTGTTCTCTTCCTCAAGATCATCCATCTTTTTCTGACGATTGGCCCGAGTATTGTACGAATGAGACAGTTTGACTCTAAAACCGAGACACAAACGTGAGATTCGTAGGTAAGAAGAATGCGTTACGTGAGAATGATGAATGCAATGATTATATTAATTATTTTTTTGGTTTAATCAAAATAAACTTCGACAATTAGATTGCAAATATCAAACGGTGGGGAAACCCCTTTTTATTGAAATTCAAAGGATTACAGAAATGGAAATACAGTAGATTACAAGATGCAGAAACAGAAACCTAAGCTAATGGGTCCCGAGTCCTCTCTGAAGAGAAATCGGGTGCTGATTCTGATATCTTCCTTTTCTTTGACCGGGGCTCTTGGGCCGTTGTCGGGTTGTCATTCCTTTGCCAGGTGAAAGGAGCGAGCAAATTCCTTTGGTCGTCTTGATTCTATACAGCATGCTGCTCTAAAATTTCAATCAGAGCATCCTTTTCTTTTAGTAATTGCTGTATTTTGGCGCACTCTACGTCGAGGGTGCGGTACTTGTTCTTCCAAGACCTTCTCTCCCATTGAACTTTGTTGAGAGTAACCTGAAGCTTTTCAGTTTCCGTCATGAAGTACATGACAGATTCCCTCGGCGGAAGGATTCCGTAACGAGGATAAGGCATCTTTAGCTTGAGAGCTCTAGTTTGTACCCAATGGAGATAAGGCTTCACCGAGACACAGTCCAGTTTTCCCAGAGACTCTCGTCCTTTCTTATGAACGTGTTTCCAAGCGTGCACTATTTCCATCTTTAGTGCTCTGTCACTTTCTCCTTCCTTGAAGAAAAGACCTTCCAGATGAACACCCCGTGGGATGTGTCTCATCGGGTATCCAAATTGACGAAGAACCAATACCGGATGGTAGTTGATTCCTCCTTTAGTTCCTATAAGGGGTACGTTGGGGAAGTTTCCACAACGGTCAATGATTCTGATTCCCTCATAAATCCTATTACACCAATCTATATCAGAGTTGGTAAGAGACATGATTTTCTGCGACCAACGTAAGGCACTATTGCAATCCCAAAAAGCAGCAGACTTGGGCAAGTGAGAGATAAACCATTTATAAAGCAGAGGTACATAGCATGTGATCTCCCCTCCGCTGTACAAATTTCCCAAGTGTACAGAATGATACGCATCTGCGAGCAAAGTCGGCACAGGGTTTCCAATGAGAAAAACCTTAATGGTGTTGATATCGACGAAGTTATTGATGTTAGGAAACAAAAATAATCCGTAGGTGAGTAAAACAAAGATGCTTTCAAAAGCAGTCCCATTCCTTATACTAGCAAAGTACAGAGCTTTCTTTGTTAAGAACTGGGCTGGCAAACCTTGGATGCCACCCTTAGTAGTCATGTGAGTCTTGACCTCAGACTCATCCAAATGAATTGCTCTTGCAATGGTCTGATTCTTTGGAATTTCTTCCAGTCCAGAAAATGGAGCTCGATCGGTGATATGTAGATCAATCAGATGAGAATACTCCTTCAGCGTTGGTCTTAGCTGGTAATCCGGGAATGTGAAACAGTGATAAACAGGATCGTAGAATTGAATGAGCGCATCCATGATTCCCTCAATCACATGGACTCTTAACAGTGGTAGCAGACCTCCGTGCTTGGCTCTGAAAGCCTCAGGGTTAGTGATCATCCTTGCTAACCTTCTCAAATCCCCTAGTTTTGGAACCTTGAAGGTGTACGTATGAGTTCTCCTTCTACCGAAATCCATTAGCGTAATCCTCTTCTCTGATATTTGCAATCACAGTCTTAGTTTAATTTGAAAAACAGAGAGACTAGAAGAGAAGTTTTTTGAATGTTTTAATGTTTTATTAAATGAATGCATGAATGCAGCACACAAAAACATAGAAAAAACATGGGGTCAAAGGGTCGTTGTCATGAAGTCAAGGCTCTACCCATCCCCAAAGGTTTATACTAGGGTGATTTTTGTACCTGTACTCATTATCATCAGCTCCTCCCAGGAAAGCAAAACAACAAGCGGATCGCCAGCGAGTTGTAAAGCAATCTTAGAGTAAGTGCCATTCACCGAGAATAGATCACCAGCCTCAAATGAGGGTAGTATCGCGTAACAACTATTTCCGATAGTTTCCGCACTACGAAAGGGTTTGGCTCCTCAGCTTCTCAGACTTAACAACCGGCCCATTGGCAAAGAGAGTGAATGGGTTGTGTTGGTCAGCCTCCACTGAGGTTGATGGTCGACCCCGTCGCCATCACTTATCTTAAGTGTATACTCATTCTTTCCACATACGGCATCACCCACATTTCCATTAGCAGAAAAATAAACATGTATAGCAATTAGGAAAAGCAGTATATATATTTGTCCTAAACATCCTAGACCTTTAAAGCTATGAATCTTAAGTTCCTGACAGAAAATGGGTTCCCCAGCGGAAGCCCCAATCTGTGGTTTTCACATAAGTGAAGAAAAAGGAAATCAGAATTTATGCCCCACGGTGGGCGCCATTTTTCTGTAGCGAGCGATTTTGGACGCGGTTCTTAAGCGATGGTCGCTCTCTGCGGTTTCAGCTTTGACTACAGGTCGATTCATTTTTTATCCTATTGTGAGCTGAATAAGGAAGGGAAATAGATGTCTCCAATTAACCCTGCTTTGCATACTGAGTTTAAACAGCGGTCTGTTAGGTTACAAATGCTATCAATGTGGGGGGGCCTTTGTACTGGTTATTTGTATTTTCACCAATACGGTTTCTTTCTTTTTATCTGGGCAGAAGGTTTCTGGCGGGGAACAAGGATTAGGATGTTAGGACTGATGCTTTTGAATTACTGCTTTTGATTGATGGGGATATGGGATTTGGGTTTTTTGTTTAGTGTGCTCGCTAAGATCTTTTCTTTCGATCTTATGCCTACGTATTCCCGTTTACCGAAACAGGGAAATCAGAGCGTTCGTAGTTCCTCCTATTCTATGGGAGGAAATGGGTGTTTTGGTGTCTTGTTCAAAGCCCAAGACGTGAAGCGAAAGGTGATTTGTATCTTGATTAAAGCCCAAGATGTGAAGCTGAAAAGTCTATTTGTGTCTTGTTCAAAGCCCAAGACGTGAAGCTGAAAAGTCTATTTGTGTCTTGTTCAAAGCCCAAGACATGAAGCTGAAGGACCTCGGCTTTAGAGAGAATTTGTCATCTCTAAAGAAGGGTTTGTCTGTCCCAACTGTTGGGTGACTGGTTATAAAGGAGAATTACTTTAACCGGGATACGCGGATCCTAGCAATGCTATAATTTCCTTTAAAGAGGATTTTAACCTGAAGGAGAAGACTTTAACTCAGTGTAGAGCAATGATATCTTTCCTTAGGAATTTCTCATGCTAAAAGAGGGACAGTGGCATGGATGTAGATGATCCAGAGGCTTGCCGCTTACAGCGATTAGATGAAGGGAAAGGAGTTGTTGATGTTTGTGTACTGTGAACGAGGCACAACTTTGATGCTAAAAGGTTGATTGGATCAACCAGTGGTTTTCTTATACAAAGCCTAAGAGGAGGCTATTGGTATCTCGTACAAAGCCCGAGAGAGAGGTGAGAAGGTTTTGACTTGACGATGAAGTCTTTTGGTGTCTCGTATAAAGCCCGAGAGAGAGGCTAAAAGGGGTTGATCCTACAAGAGGATCTTTTATACTCAACAAGAGAGTGTTTTTTTGTATCTCGTACGAAGCCCGAGATGGAGGCTAAAAGTTTGATTGGCTCAACAAGAGAGCCTTTTTGTATCTCGTATAAAGCCCGAGATGGAGGCGAAAGGGGTGATTGACTCAACGAGGGAGTCTCTTATGTGTCTCGTACAAAGCCCGAGAGAGAGGCTAAATGTTGTTTGACTCCGCTGGGGAGAATTTTGGTATCTCGTACGAAGCCCGAGATGGAGGCTAAAAGTTTGACTCAATAAGAGAGTCTCTGTATCTTGTACGAAGCCCGAGATGGAGGCTACGAGGTTTGCTTCGCTGAGAAGAATCATTAAACAAAGCCCAAGAGGAGGCTATGGTAACTGTTTCAGTTAAGTGACAGGTCCAGTATACGGATTTTAAAGAGAAAATCAGTTCTTCTATGAGCAACACTATACTCATGGATTTGATTTGAGGATCAGGGATATTTCCTTCTCTTTGAGGAAACGGGAAATCCAAAGGGTATTGAGATTGTCCGAGTCTGCGGGTTTCCTTCCTATTTAACGAAGGGGTCACTTGAGAATGTCTTTGAGACTCAAGGAAGTTAGACTGTCCGTGTCTAGAGTTTTATCTTTTGTACTATCCTTTGAGAAACAATAGTAGACTCTATGAAAGGACTGTTCTATGAGAATGACTAGGTTCTGTTCCTATACCTCTAGGAGGTCGTCGGGACAATTTGTACGAAGCCCAAGAGGAGGCTGGAAACTTTTAAGAAGCCAACGGGTCCTTGTACTAAGCCCAAGAGGAGGCTATCATTCCCGAAGAAAGAGATCATTATACGAAGCCTAAGAGGAGCTGTGAATACTTCTAAGAAGCCGTAGGGTCCTTGTACGAAGCCCAAGAGGAGGCGGGTTGCTTTTAGGAAGCCTGTGGGTCCTTGTATAATGCCCAAGAGGAGGCCGATGCTTTTAGGAAGCCCGTGGGTCCCCAAACCCCGAGAAATTCAAGGCAAGCTATTCAAAAGGAATAGGTCAAGTCAGGAAAGTTCGAGAATTTGGAAGAAACTCAAAGATGCCATTCACGGAGAAGACATTCATCTTGGGGAGTAGAGTTTCTTGACAATTCCTAATGAGGACAGCCGAAGAGAAGACTGTATCTGGTGATCCTATTGGGGATCTAGTTGTCTATTTCTACGAATAAACGAAATGGCGTCACCTAGTTCTAGACGTAGTTGCCGGGGAAACTCTAAATATCTATACTATTATTACACAGTTGATATGAGTTTATGAAAGAAGACTTATAGCGAAACAGCCCCACAATACATTTATATATATATGAGTTTGTGAAAGGAGACTTACAGTGAAACAGCCCCACAATACAGTTATATACATATGAAAGCGGTAAATAAAAGCGGGTAAACACTTACTCGGTTGTAGAGCTTCCATGCTGTTTGGTTAGTTGTTCAACAAAGAAAGATTGAAAACAACAGTATATTCAAAATCAAAGGAGAAAGTGCTTTGAAAAATAAAGATTTGGGGCTTACAGCTCAAGGAGAGGCCCAGGGTTTTATCAGTGAGCGCACTGTTGAATTTGTACAGAGGGACTTATACAAGTGACTGAGACCCAAGAAAGGTTTTCTGTACAAAGGGATGGGTCTTACACTCTATTAGAGGCCCAAGTGAGTTTTAAGAAAAGAAATGGGTCTTACTACTCGAGGGTAGGCCCAATGGTTAATTTTAAAAAGGGCGACGGTCGCGCCGAGGTTTAGGAAACACCGTGGGACTTATACAAGTGACTGAGGCCCAACATTTTGGTATTTACAAAGGGATTGGGTCTTACACTCTATTAGAGGCCCAAAGAGTTTAAAGAAAAGAAATGGGGCTTACAACACGAGGGGAGGCCCATAGTCTTTATTTTCAAGATGAATATTCACTTTTAAAATGCTTAAAAACAATTAAAAATGAATTTATTCACAAAAATACCAACTATATTAAATAAATAATATAAATTTGATTTTTTTGTAGAATAAAATATTTTACTATTTTTGTGATTTTTCAGAAAAAGAACCAATAAAAAATAATCAAAATTGAGGGAGTTATTAATTTTCCAAATCATTAAAAAACAATATGAAAAATGAGAAAATACAAAAAAAAAGGGGTTGGGTCTTACACTCTATTAGAAGCCCAAAGTGTATTTTTGTACAAAAGATGGGGCTTACAACTTAGGGAGAGGCCCAAAATATTTTCAGTTTGAAAATGGCGATCGCGCCGAGATTTTTAACGTATCGGGACTTATACAATAACTGAGGCCCAAAAATTGTTTCGTTAAAAAAGGTTGGGTCTTACACTCTAATGGAGGCCCAAGTGTTTAAAAATGAAAAGAAATGGGACTTACAGCTCAAAGAGAAGCCCAGTTGATTTTCGTTTGAAAATGACGATCGCGCCGAAGTTTTCTTTTAACGCAGAGGGACTTATACAATAAGTGAGACCCAAAAATGATTTGGTTAAAAGGGGATTGGGTCTTACACTCTAATAGAGGCCCAAAAAGTTTGAAAAAGATTTGTTAGGGTGAAAATCAAAGAAAACCCCAATTTCATTTTTTAGGCATTTTTTCAAGAAAAATTAAGTAAAAAATGATAAAAATATCAAATAAAATCATTAAATAATGATTAAAGTTTATGAAAAAAAATATTTTATCAACATAAATATTTAAAATCATTTTGGTTTTAAAAATCAAGAAAAAAAAAAGAAATCATTTTAAAAGCATTTAAAACAATATAAAACACTATTTTTAAATATATTAAAAATAATATTTTATTTTTTTATTTTTTGTGGATTAAAATATTATGGGGTATGAATTGGAAAATGATGAATTTTTGCTATGTGAAAAAAATTGGTTGAGTCTTGAAAATAAAAAGTAAGAAAAAGAGGAAAGATATCAAAATATCATCTCCGACATTTCTTTTGGGGTAAAAACGAGTACCGAAACTTTAATTTTCAACACGTTTTTATCAAATTTCAAACACTCATAACTCTCTCAATTTTTATCGGAATTAAGATCCGGAAGAGCCTATCCTGACCGATTTTTCGCACGGAATCCGATGGTATTACTCACGCGCATGGAAAATCGACGCACAAAACGCAGAAAAAACTGCTATCGTTTTGAAAATATCGTTCCGCGTCGAATTTCCAACACGCGTAACTCTCTCGATTTTTAACCGAATCAAGATCCGCAAGAGCCTATCCTGACCGATTCTTCGCAAAGAATCCAATGGTATTACTCACGCACACGGAAAATTGACACACAAAACGCAGAAATTAAAAAACAAAAACTGCTATCGATTAAAAACATCGTTCCGCGTCGAATTTCCAACACGCGTAACTCTCTCGATTTTTAACCGAATCAAGATCCGCAAGAGCCTATCTTGACCGATTTTTCGCAAGGAATCCAATGGTATTACTCACGCGCATAGAAAATTAACACACAAAACGCAGAAATAAAAAAACCAAAACTGCACGTGTTTTCGACGCCGTTTCGCGTAAAATCTCCAACGCTCGTAACTCTCTCAATTTTCATCGAAATTGCAATCCGTAAAAACCTATCTTGACCGATTTTTTGTAAGGAATCTAATGGTATTATTCACGCACTCGGAAACTCACTGTACAGAACACACAAAACGAAAAAACCAGAACCGCTATCGTTAATTCGACGGCGTTTCGCGTAAAATTTCCAACGCGCGTAACTCTCTCAATTTTCATCGGAATTGAAATCCGTAAAAACCTATCTTGACAATTTTTCGCAAGGAATCCAATGGTGTTACTCATGCAAACTAAAACTTAATGTATAGAACACACCAATGAAAAAAAAACAGAACTGTACATGGTTTTGAAATAACCAAAATTCCACATAAAAACATGTCAAAATGCAAACAGTGGGAGGATCACAACATACACATTAAGGACTAGATTTTTGCCTCAAGAATTGTTCAATATGATGCATGTATGTGGACAACAAAGGAAAGCATGATTCAAAGAATTCAAGTTGTGGATTTTACCTCTTTTTTGGAGATTTTGGGCAACCTACCAAGTGCTTTGTTCCAGAAATGATTTGATGCTTTGGACAACCTCAAATGACCTCTTAGAAGCTTTTAGGATGGTTGGAATCGGCTGGAAACCTCTGGAGCAAGTTTGTGCACTTTCTCGCGAAATGGTCAAAAACGGACAAAATGTCAACTCTCTCAAATGGTGTTCCAGATGTGTGGCACCATTTGGGACAGTTCAAGGATGATATTTAGAGTGTGTTTGAGGTTTTATCTGGCTTGGAAAGTGACTGAATCAAGACATGGCTTGAAAAATGCAAAAAGTGCCATTTTGAGGTTTTGAGAGGTGACTTTGTGATGTTGTGATTACAGGTCACTTTTGATGGTTTGCACAGCTTATATATGATATATATGAGGTGTGTGTGTGATTAGTTTGAGTGGAATTGCTCTCTACCTCAAAAACTCAGAATTTCCTTACTAAAGAAGGCATTTTGGAGTGAAAGAGAGAATTTGAGGAAAGCATCTGTTTGATGGCTTTGGTGTACTCAAACTAAACACAAATGAGCTCTATTTATAGTAGAACAAGTTTGTTTTGGGATCCACAGTGAATGGTGGCTGCAGCAGAGGTTTGGCCAATGTTGGCCAATGAAAATCCAAGTCTCCTCTAGCCATTGACTAGAGGTTAGGGCTCAGAGCTTTGGTTCCCTAGTTGTTGGATAAGTCTTGACTGATTTCAGATGAGAATGGCTCAGTCCATGCCACCTCTAAGCATCCATTAAATGCTCCAAACCAAAATTGGAGTTTTGTCCCTCTTTTAGGGATTTCTAGGCTTTGGCATGCTTTTCTTTATTCCTTGGACTTGGGAGGTTCATGGATCAGATCATCCCACTTGGATTTGATCCTTAGATGTGTCCAAAATGATGACAAGACTTGAAAATTCGTGTGGCACACAAAATGTGTAAATCTGCCCCTGAAAAATTCAGCTTTAGCAAGCCCTTTTGTAAGATCCATAACTCCCTGCTCGAGTATGCTACATGGACGTTCTAGGACTTTTCGGAAAGCTTAGATGACGTACTTCAACTTTGATGTTTGGCCCTAGACCTGGTTCAACTTGGATCATGGAGAAAAACAGCCTTGAAGTTGGGACATTGTGCTGAAATTACAAGGCAGATTTTGGCTAAGTGCTGAAAAATGTCAATTTTAAGTTTTTAGCCATTTTGATCCAAGCATAACTCAAAATCCTTAATGAATTGGACTTAGGTCTAGTTGAAGTTTTTGTAGAGGGTAATGAGGGCTACAAATCAAGCTTTGGATGGGGAAAAATGGCTTTGTGGTTTAGGAGTTATGATCCTCCAAAGTTGGTACCCTTGCCACTTTTTTTCATAACTTAGAAAAATTTCTAAGTTTTTATGGTTACCCCTTTTACAAGTTATCCCACTTTCTTTGATTTTTCTTGATGAATGATGATTCCAATCACACATTAACATCATTTTAGGGTTAAAAAACCATTTTTATGAAAAATCTCAAAAAGTCAAAGTTTGACTTTTGTGCACAGTTGACTTTTTATCAGATGAATTCCAAACTGTGTGATCCTTTAGGAAATCATGTCCTTGACCTAAATCAAAATTGATGGACATGTTCCATGGGTGTTATAGGGTGTATTTAATCGTGTCCCACGGCTTGGGAGCATGTCCTGGTCAAAAGTCAAAGCTACAGTTGACTTTTCTAGCGAAACCCTAACTGTGGTTCAGATGAAATTGAAACTTGTTGCTCAAGCTTCTTGGGTCAATCCATTGTTGCAAATGGATCAACGTGGTATGTTGGAGACCCTCAAATCATGTCTTGAGGTCTTGGCTCATGATTTGTCCCAAAAGTCAACTTAGAGGTGAATTAGGTCAAGAAACCCTAATTCCTGATTTTTGATGTATGCATCCCCCGAGGCTAAATTGACTTGATGATGGGGTTTATGATGTTCCATGGAGCATATTAGGTTATGCTTTGAAGCATTGGCTCATGCCCAGAGGAAAATTTCCATCTGGAGGCCCTAGTCGACCAAACCCTAATTTGGTGACACTGGCGATCCTGAGACTTGATCCACTTAGAAGGGAGCAACCTTGTGCTTAATACTTGAAGTGGGAGTCCTCTTGATCCATTGTGGATATTTGAGAGGCTAGACAAGTTGAAGATCATGTCATTCTTTGATTGATCCTTTGTCTAAGAGCTCTGCGAGGGCTTGAAACCCTAAATCCTGTTTGTAGTGAATGCTCACCCACCTTTGGGGAGACTAATGAGGGACAAAGGTACATCCATATTGTGCTGATGATTTGCACAATGATGGGAAATATTAGTGGTCAAAATTTGGGGTATGACACTCCTAGAGGCAAATTTTATTTCGGAAGCCAAATACACGACATGGCTGTCCAACGTTGTACTTGTTAAAAAGAATAATGGAAAATGGAGAATGTGCGTTGATTATACTGATCTTAACCGGGCTTGCCCGAAAGACTGTTATCCCTTGCCTAACATCGACCAACTGGTCGACAACTCTGCAGGTTACAAACTACTATCCTTCATGGACGCTTACTCGGGATACAACCAAATTCCCATGGACAAGGTCGACAAACAACACACGGCCTTCATGACCGCGTCGGGCAACTATTATTACAACGTAATGCCCTTCGGTCTGAAGAATGCCGGTGCGACCTACCAATAGATGATGAACAAGGTTTTCCGGGCTGAAATCGGCGACATGCTCGAAGTCTACATGGACGACATGATCGTCAAGTCTGCAGAAGAAGTCGACCACGCTGCGCACCTCAAGAAGGTGTTCGACACGGCGAGGAGGTGCCGTATGAGGTTTAACCCCGACAAGTGCACCTTCGGCGTCCGGGCAGGGAAGTTCCTCGGATTTTACCTCACAGAACGAGGAATCGAGGCCAACCCCGACAAGTGTAGGGCTTTCTCCGAACTCCCTACCCCGGACTCGAAGAAGTCGATACAATCATTGAACGGGATCCTCACTGCCCTTCCCGTTTCGTCGCCAAATTCGCACAGTACGCACTCCCATTTTTCAAACTTCTTCGACAAAAAGTGGAGTTTAATTGGAGCGAGGAATGCGAGCAGGCACTCGTCCACTTAAAACAGGTCCTGTCACAACCCCTGGTCCTCTCACGGCCTGAGAACGGGGATACACTCTTCTTGTATCTTGCGATCACGAGTGAAGCAGTCAGCGCCGTCCTCATTCGGGAAACCCCGGACGGGCAGAAGCCAGTTTACTTCACGAGAAAAACCCTCCAGGGCCCCGAGCTTAGATATCAACAGATTGAGAAAGTCGCCCTGGGCCTCGTCACCGCGGCCAGGAGGCTACGCCACTACTTCCTCACCCACACCGTCGTCGTAAGGACCGAACAGCCTATAAGGCAGCTCCTCAGGCGGCCGAACATGGCGGGGAGGATGCTCAGGTGGTCACTCGAGCTCGCCGAGTTTGACATCCAATACGAGGGGAGGAAAGCCCTGAAGGCACAGGTACTGGCCAACTTCGTAGCAGAGATGACCGTCCCGGAACCTTCGACCAACGGATAACAGAAATGGACGATCTATGTCGACGGGGCGTCCAGCCCAAAGGGAAGCGGGGCGGGCATCATCCTCGAAAACGAGGAAGGCATCTTGATTGAGGTATCCCTCGAACTGTCCTTCCCGACATCGAACAACCAAGCCGAATACGAGGCCTTCCTCGCAGGACTTCGGCTGGCGGAGGACCTCGGCGCCAAGGAGGTCAAACTCTTCACCGATTCCCAGCTCGTGGCCTCGCAAGTTTGAGGAGAGTACCAAGCCAAGAACGACAGCCTCATAGAATACTTGGCCTTGGTAAAAGAAAAGATGAAAAAGTTCACCTCCGCGGAAGTAACTCACATCCCCCGCGAGCACAATGCCCGAGCAGATGTCTTGTCCAAATTGGCGAGCACAAAGAAGAAAGGCGGGAACAAATCCGTCATACAAGAAGTGCTTTCCCACCCGAGCATCAACAAGCCAGCCGTGATTTCGAACATCAACGCCATCGGGGACAGCAACTGCTGGATGACCCCGGTATACGAATACCTCATGACTGGCAAACTGCCCGAAGATCCCAAAGAAGCAAGAATGGTCAAGAGGCGGGCGTGCTCGTACACCGTAGTCGAGGATAAGCTATACCGGCGAGGGTTCTCTATCCCCCTCCTCAGGTGCGTCGAGGAGAAAAAGGTCCCCAGCATCCTCCAGGAAATCCACAAGGGAATCAACGCACAACACCTCGGCGGCCGCTTGTTAGCCCGTAAGGCGCTTTGAGCAGGGTACTACTGGCCCACCATGCAACAAGACGCCAAGGAACACGTCAAGAAGTGCGACAGATGCCAGCGACACGAGGACATGCACCTCGCTCCTCCTAGCGAGCTCAAAACGCTATCCTCCCCGTGGCCGTTCGCATGGTGGGGAATGGACATCCTTGGACCCTTCGTCATAGGATCATATCAAAACAAATACCTCATCGTCGGGGTGGATTACTTCACGAAGTGGATCGAGGCGGAAGCATTGGCCAAAATCACGGCCTTTAACATACTGTGTTTTTACAAAAGAAACATCCTCGCCCGATTCGGCGTGCCTCAAGCCATTGTCATCGACAATGGGACACAGTTCACCGACAAGAACTTCCAAGACTTCGTCACCAAACTAGGCACGAAGCAGCACTTCACGTCGGTAGAGCACCCCCAAACGAACGGGCAGGCTGAGGTGGTGAACAGGGTAATCCTCCGAGGATTGAGACGTCGATTAAGCGACGCCAAACAACGGTGGGTCGAGGAGCTACACAGCGTCCTCTGGGCCTACCGAACGACCCCACACTCCACGACAGGGGAGACCCATTTCCATTTGACCTACGGAACGGAAGCAGTAATCCCCGTGGAGATCAGGGAACCCTCGAGGAGGACAGAAGCTCCCCTCGACGGGGACGCGAACGACGAAGCCTTGAGGGAAGAGCTCGACTTCGTCGAAGAAACACGCTCGGGCGCTTCTCTCCGAGAGGCTTCCCTTAAACAAAAAGTAGCACTACGTTATAACGACAAAGTAATCAAACATGATTTTTAGGTAGGCACCCTCGTCCTACGTAGGAACCAGAAAGACTCACGAGAAGGCAAACTCGCCGCGAACTGGGAGGGCCCGTACCGCGTCCGCGGGAAAACGGGGACAGGAGCCTACTTCCTCGAAAATCTGCATGGGGAAGAACTTGCTCGACCATGGAATGCTGAGAAGCTCAAACAGTACTACAGTTAAGCACTACCCGCGGCTCACTAGCACCGCGATCACGGGGACACGCTAAGGTACGAGCGCGACACCCCTATACAGAACACGACGATCAGAGACCGCGCTGTGTGTGCGCGAGGACCTTTGATCCGACGGGGATACCTCGATCGATGCCCACCATCGTTGTACCAATCGGGCAGAACACCCAGCTCGCGATGGGAAGTTCATGCCACGAAGCTAAGACCTTGACCGAGATCTTAGCCTCGTCAAAGGTCGGAATACGCCTCCGGCCGCCCGACCAGCTCTCCACGCGGTCAGGGACTATCAAGGTCGAGCAAATCCCAAAGTCTTATTACTTAGACAAAAATAAAGTATAACAATAGCATCACATAACAATAGCATCACACACAAGCGAAAACATACAAACATCACACATGCAGACAACAAAAATGCATTGAGCGGGCAAAGCCCATTGTATAGGTGTTACAAACAAACATCAAAGAAAAAACCCTGGCACGCAGGCCGGGCACAAATATTACAGTAAATCGAAACGGCTCGCAGGCCGACCAAAACGAAGAAAAAAAAGCCTACTCAGCTGCAGTCCCGTCAGACTCTTCATGCTCGTGAATTTTGTCCACCCGCATCGGCTGCACGATCTGACCATCCACCACCTCGGCGTCGGGGTCAATTCCTTCGGTGACGAGGTCGGGGTTGAGGACTCGAAGCTGCTCCATGGCGTTCCTGAAGCCTATGCCAGCCACCTCGAGGTTGTCATCCTTGGCTTCCCGGAGCTTCGCTATCAGCGCTGCCCGCGAAGTCAACAACTTGTCCTCCTCGGTCTCCTCCTCAGCCGGGCGGACAACCTCCTCCAACTCAGTGATCCTCGCCAAAAGGCGATCCCTCTCCGCCTCGATACCAGCGAGACGTTTCCGGTCCTCCTCGGCGCCTTTCAGCTTTCCCTCCAATTTCTGCTGGAGCTCGACTTGGGCCTTGTTCTGGCTTTTACAATCGGCCAGCTCCTTCCCCACCTTCTCCATCTCGGCCAAGATAGTCTGGAAACGGTTCCCCAGCTTTTGCAGCTCGCCGGCGGAGCATGCCTCATCGTTCAGGACCAAGGCAGCCGTACAAACTCTCATCACGGCAGAGACATCATCCACTAACGCCTTTCTCCGTGAAGCCTTGTCGACGCCTAGGATGGCCTGCACCTCAGGGCCACCCACGCACAGCGAATTATTCCCAGTGAAGAAGTTTGGCCTCGTATGACAGGGCGGGAACACAAATTTTACGGCAGGCGAGCTCTCCTGCTCGGTGAGGTCGATGTCCACGGTGCTCTCAAGTCGTTGCCTCTTCGGGGAGTGCTGAGGGCTCAGAGAACCACTGTCTTGGTGAGAGCCAGAGGAACCCATGGGTGTCGGGGAGGGAGCGGGCTCCTGCTGTCGAAGCTGCTCCACACGACCCTTGCCACCTTTCTTCGCGGCACGGTTGGCCTTCAACTTCTTGAATCGCTCCTCGGAGGTCGACATCTTATCTGCAAAAAGGGAAACAAACATGTCAGCGAACCAAAAATCAAGACGCGAGAAAAAGAAAAAAAAAGGGGGTAAATCCGGAGGGTGTCTCCACCTAACAGCTCGAGAGCCTCCTCATCGGAGAACGTCTCGAGGAGGGCCCTCGTATTAATCAGACGACGCTTCGTCAACACCCGCCCGTCGTATCCGCGGACGAATTCCCCGTCCATCATCACGAACTTGCCCTGGTTGAAGCTGTTGACGAACGCCACTATCCGTTCGTATGCCAATCGATCCCCCTCCTCGAGACGGCTGTGCTTGACCTTGTAGCTGTCCGTCCCGAATTTGAAGTATGCTTCTGTTCAAAACAACGGGAACTTAGACTTGAGGTCCTCCTGTCGCCGACCGTCTATCTCCTCGACCTCTCGAAGGTACATCGTGTTTACGGCCTCAAATGTGATCGACCGCACGAGGTAGTACCGATATTTGAAGTCGCGCACAGAGTCCAGGTAGGTGTGGAATAGGTTATTCACCTGCTTGAAAGATACCCAACCGTGCCTGCCGTCGATGGCCTGCCTCTGAAGATGGAAGATACGAAAAAACAAGGGTACAGTGGCACCAATCTGCAAGTATTTACACACCAGCTCGAAGGCCCTAATGAAAGCTAGTGAGTTGGGGTGGAGCTGGGAGGGGGCCAAGCGCAGCCAAATAAATACGGCCTTCTGGAAATCTGTGAAGGGCAGGTGCCACCCCGCCTTGTCGAACATGAACTCGTACACGGGGAACCGCATCCCGCCGTACGTCGAGCAGATCCTGTGGTGCTCCCTTGGCCTGAATACATTCCATGACTTGGCCGAGCCCACCAGGCGGTGCTCGACGGTGCAGAAGATATCGTCTTCATCCCCTTCGACGAACAGAGATGGCATGTTTAACGGCTCCTCGCAGGCCCATTCGTCGGGCGACCTCTCCCCGCTGGTTATCTCGGCCATAGGAGAGTCGGGCTCGTCGTAGCTGTCCAACGATCCCACAGCCACGGGCAACGCGTCCATTTACCTGAAAAGAAGAAGGAAATGGTGAATTCGATGACCCGTATCAAATCCACCCCTCCACCTCTGATCAAGTGAAAGGGCGATGAGGGATCGTCGGGGAAAAGGAGATGGTCGACCCGGGACGAACTTTGGTTCCCCGGGGACCCCTTCCTTTTCCCCGTGGAATTCTACAAACGAACCAAGAAATATTCATCCCAGGACCCCGGGACATTCTTCATGACCCCGGGACATTCTTCATGACCCCGGGGATTTCATTACCCTTCCCCGCGAGATTCAACAACTAAACTATGAAATTCCGCCGTCTTCGCCGGATATTTCGTGATTCTATGGGAACTTCATCAGTTCCCCATAAGAGTCACCCTACGAACGCAGACAAAAGGAGAAAAAGGGAAGAAACTTACTTGAAATATGCTTTTTTAGAGTTCCGACACGGCGGTTGTTGGAAGAGAGCGGCGGAAGACGGTGGAAGCTAGCAGCGGAAGAACGGAGAAGGAAAGAATAGAGCGTCTGAGAGTGAAAGAGCAAACGGAGCAAATGAAACGAGGTGAGGCCTATTTATAGGACCCTCACAGAATTCAAAGAGTTTAGAGCACTTAAGTGCACTACACTAGCCTAGCCGCCCTAGGCAATAATGATGTCTGCCACGTGGCATGCATGCGACTGTTCGCTCCCCAACGCGCGTCTCTCCGTTTGCCTCGACACTCAAGTTCAAACTTCTCGTATCCCCGTTGAGTCGAGCAAACTCAGACTGCCGCGCTCGAGTCTCCCCGATGAAACGGCCAGTGGACCCCTGACAAGTTGACTTTTTCTGCCCGGATGACCGACCGCTCCTCGGTCAAAACTCCTTCCTTGACGGGATACTTCCTCGACATGGTGCTGATCCCTAAGTCATTACACTGACACCGCAGAGCAACGACTTGGGGGGCTCCTGTTCTGGACTGGGCCGGGGACTGCTACTCAGTCGAGTAGGCCTAACCCACACATCCTGGGACGGCCCAACAAGGGCCTTTTGGACCAACCAGTGTCGGGCACTTGCGCCTCTTCCATGGAGTCGGGCACACGCAGGACACGTAGCGTCGGGCAGGGCGCTGCCTCCCCGAATACATTCCTCCTCGACACTCCTATGCTCCTCCCCGCGAGGGCACGTCTCTCCCCGACACGCAAGAGTCCTCCACGCGAGGACACGTTCTCATGTAACCGCCCCACTCCCGATGGAATCGGTCTGCCCTAATTCCGGAGATTTAGGAACGGTTACCCCAGGACGAAGACCACATGCTGGTCTTCACTACGCCACGTAAGCCCTGGCAGTTACTTGGATTGGGCTTGACAATCCAGCCCAATGCGAGTAACCGTTGGCCCCGCGCTGGGGGCTCTCTATAAATACCCTCTCACTTGAGAGGGTCAGGTTATGTTCACTTCTACTCTCACTTCTGTACTTGCTATCTCTGACAGTTATCTTACTTGAGCGTCGGAGTACCTTGCAGGTACACCCCCTCCCCCGCCATCTTTCAACCTCACCGGAGCTGAAGCCCAGACGACATCGTTGGCCACTAGAAATTGTCTGATCCAGGTACGATCAAAAGTGATACTAGGAAGCATCTGAAGGGTGCGCAAAATTTGGGATACGACAATAAGGTTTCTCCAATTTTGGCTTTGCATTTCTTGAAAATAATTATTCTTCTGTGATATGGTTATGTAATACAGGTACAATGTTTCTGTTTCAGAAATATGCAAAATATGATTTTGTATTCTGTGATATGGTTTTACAGGTACAAACGAAAATATAAAAAAAAATTCACCCATCGGTTTTTAATTAAAACCGACGTAATAATACAACGCTATTACCTCGGTTTTTTTTAATAAAATTGTGATGTTATGTTGGGCACGCCATGCAGATTTCTATATAATAAAAATGAAGATGTTGGGGTTCGAGCCCATGATCAGATAACTTACCCCTCGATTTTTAATTAACCGAGGTGTTAAGTGGCATCTTTTCATGTCACCCTTCGTTATGTCGCCTGGGTAGCTGAGGTTATATCTCTTTCACGTGCGATAGTGCAGTAACAAACTTCAGAGTCTACCATTGCAACGTTGCATCTATCTTTGATGGATCCCCTGCAATACCAGTACTGGATATTATCCTTTATTTTTTAACTTGCATCTATATTTATCCTTTATTTTTTCTATTAATTTCTTATGTTTCTCATTAATTTTTGACTTGATTTTAATTTATTTTGTTTAGATAATTTGTTAGGGTTATGAAGGAACTTAATTTACAAAACAAAGTAAGGAAAAAAATGAAGGAAAAGGTGTATTTTGAGATCAAAATAAGATAAAAAATACACGATTAGAAAAAACACTGATATGGAGCAATGATACCTGGCAAGGGAATTTGAATAAATTAGACATTTCTTATTTTCAAAATTAAATACTATAATATTGGCCATTCCCATCCTTTCCATATTTAATTATTTTTATTGCTTCCTTTTGCTTTCTAAAATGATCTCACAACACAAAGAGTCAATGTTTCACTCTAACTTTGTAAACTTCAGATTTGATTTTATATATATAATTTTTTTTAAAGTTCCTTCACAGTTAAATTTGAGCTTTTATTAAATTTAACTTCTAATTTTTAATAATTTTTGTTATAAACTTTTAGGATAAAGAGTTACTTATTCAATTTCAAGATCTACACATACACTATAATTTTTAATAAATACACAATTAAGTATATGATTTTGTGATACTTCAAATAAATAGAATAAAAATGTATATATCTTTTTTTTTGCATATTTAGTTATTTTTACATAAACTTTTAGGATAGAGACAGTTTATTTTGAGGATTAGTCCTTAAATATAATGTATTAAAGTATAATGCGAAATCGAAGCTCTCTATTCTCATTGTAAAATGAGAAATCAGAGCTCCGTAGTTCTGTTTACTAAGAACTACTAAAATGGTTAATTTTAAGGACTAATCATTTAAACATATTGAGTATTTAAAAAAAAACGAATTACTAGGTTGATTAATTTTAAGGACTAATCCTCATATATAATATAGACACGTTTATTTTTCTCTGCTGTGCGCATTAAAAAAAGCAGACAAACGTGCACGAGAGTGCCCGTTTGGACGCTAGTCTATATATATATATATATATATTTATTTATTTATTTATTTATTTATTTATTTATTTGAATCATAAATACAATTTTGTTCATATATAAAAATATTTTGATCAACCATAAATTTTTTTCGTATATAAACATTATTTTTATCAACAATATATAAAACATTATTTTTATCAACAATATATAAAAAATATATTGTTGACAACAATATATTTTTTATCTGTATAAAAAAAAGAAATTTTGACATTTAAATATAATTTTTATTTACCTCTACAACAAAAATAATTATTGATTAAAATAAAATCGGTATTGTTTTCATAGTGATCAATAAAAAGTTATAATAGTAACGTATCAATAGGATTAAAAATTATATTAATAAGATTAATAATGAATTTAATAATCTATTTAGGAATAAACTACTATATAAAATATTAAATTATTTTAATCTCCTTGTTTCTCATATTCTCAAAGTATTACTTAAATTTTAAAATTATTTTGCAATATAATATAGTGATTTTTCTTATATTTTCATATTCGGAATGAGTTGCTCATGACATTCAACTTTTGCAATATAAAATAGAAATTTTTCTTATAAATGGATCATATTTCAGCTTGTATATTACTCATAGATAAGATTCTAAAACTTTTATTTTTCAATTTTGACACCTAACTCCAGTAATCTATGCATGATATTCCAGATACTAATTTTCCCCAATATTGATATCAAGATCATATTGTAGTTTGCTAACTATTTTAGTTGTTTGATTACTCATATAGTTAAAAATATTTATAGATGGCAAGAAGAAAGCTTTAGTCTTGTAGTCAATTCAATTTTTCTTTTCTTCCAATATAAAAGAATTGAAAAAAATCACACATTACTTAACGCTGTTTAAAATAAAATAAGATATGACAGCATCATTGGTGTAAAAATCTTGTTATCGAAGATTCTAAACTCCGAGATCGACATCCACAATCTTGTTAAACTCGAAGATTCTCCAATCTTGTTTAAATATAAATAAATATATATATATATATATATATATATATATATATATATATATATATATATATATATATATATATATATATATATATATATATATATATATATATTTAAAATAACTTTGTTATATATTTTGATAAATCAAATAGAATGACATAAAAGAAAAACATGATTGAACTCTAATTTAATTTTTTATTTTAGATTTTTTAAATATAATATAATTCTAATTTAACAAAAATTTAATTTTAAAATTAAATGAAAAATAAATTTATTATTAAATTTTTTTATAAATAGATAAGATAGAACCAAAATTGTCAATAATGATTTTTATTCAAAAAAAAGTTTATCATTTTAATTACATGAACATTTTATTTTATTTTGGGATGAAATCTATACAAAATAAGTTCACATATATTTGAACACCTAAATAACTTTAAAATAAATTACTTTGAGAAAACTAAAATAAAAGTTTGTATTTCCACATAACTACATCAACTTGATATTATAAAATTTGACACAAATAAATTGTATAAAATAGTATATTAATTTTTTATATTTTTAATCAATCTCTTTTCTAACTTCTTTCTTTCAAAATATGAAATAATGTGTTACAACATTATTCATCACAAATATTTTTTTTATAGTTTTTTTAAATAGATCAAACACCAATTTAAACAATGAAACATTTTATTCACTTCACATTCTCTAATTCATCTACATTTTCATACAAACTAACATTTAAAAGAATAAAAAAAAATTGTAATTGAAAGTAATATATTTATAGAAAAATTTTGTAAAAGAAAAGTTAACAAAAAAAAAATTAAATACGAAACGCTAAATGTGAGAAAATACTTATATAACAAATTGCATTTTCTATCAATATGAAGTACCTCATAATTTATACATTTTTTACGCAACCTCATATTTAATACATGCAATCACATTTAATATATATAGTTTGCATGTTATTTATGCTCGACACGATTTTGTTATTTTCATGTGGTTATATCACATAGTATTTATGAGTCAATTTTAACACTTACACATTATTATTTTATGTTAAGAAAATAAAAATATCATTCAATAGATTGTTCAACTAAATATTTTGGGAGTTTTCCATGACAAATATAAAAAAAATTTATTTTAAATTTAAAAAAGAAATACTTGCTTATATTTACCATTGAAAGGAATGTACTTAAAAAGTATTATAAAAATGTGTTTTATACAATTATTAAATTAAAATTTTTAATTAACATTTAAACACTGTGGATTGCCACTTGAGTAATCTTTCCTTTTTTGTTTTGTCTCTCTTGCCATATTTTTTGGTTTGGAATTTAAAACGTGATCTTTTATTTTGGGTGAGGCATAAAACCCTTGGACCATCCAGGTGTTGAACTATACAACTTTTCTAGTTTCAACATAGTATGAAGAAAGAGATCAAAGAGATGAAGATCAATTTCATCTGAGACGTGAGCTTAAAAACTTGATCTGAAGGAAAACTCCTGAAAATTCATATAGAATTATATTGAAAAACGAAGTAAATAATTACAAATGATGCTCTATACATAAGAGAATTCTTTTAATGAGTTTGAAGTATAAAACTAAACTAACTACCTAATCACAAACTTTAACTAACTAATCTACCAAATAGGTACAACCCATCGATTGAAGCAAATGTGTTATGAAGAGGCCCATTAGAGAAAGAAAGGATCCCTTGTCCCGATTCCTATTTGTATTGATCACAGAATGTTTGTCTTTGCTGTTCAAGAAAGCAGAATTGAGTGGCCTGTTTCATGGTATCAAGATTGAGGGGGATACTGTTACTTCTCTACTACAGTTTGCTGATGACACACTAATCATCTGTGACGAATCTTGGTCAAATATCTGGGGTATAAAATCAGTTCTAAGAGGATTCGAGGCCTTGTTTGGTTTGAGAATCAATTACAACAAAAGTAGCATTATGGGTTTTGGCATTGAGGAGAATAGAATTGAAGCTGTTTCTACTTTCTTGAATTGTAAAGTTGGCAAATTCCCTTTCAAGTTTTTAGGATTAGCTGTTGGTGGAAGACACAAGTCTACTGATTTTTGGAAACCTGTTATTTCCTCATTCAAGAATAGATTGGCAGCATGGAGGGGTAAAATGTTATCCATAGGAGGTCGTGTAACTCTAATAAATTATGTCTTAACTAATTTGCCAATACACTATTTGGCTTTCTTCTTAGCACCTATAAGTGTTTTGAAGATTCTTAAGGCTGCACAGAGAAGATTCCTTTGGGCTGGTGATGGGGATAAGGAGCGCATAGCATGGGTGAAGTTGTCATCAATTTGTAAACCAAAAACTCAAGGTGGCCTTGGAATCAAAGACATAGGTATTTTCAATAGAGCTTTAATGGCCAAATGGCTTTGGAGAATCTCCAATGATCAAAATGCAATCTGGAAGAATATAATTAAGGCTAGATATGATGGAGATTTCAACAGCTTGCTCCTTAATCAACCTAAGGTTTCAAAATATCATAGATCAAACGGGTGGAATGACCTATGCAGTCTTGCTAGATTTTCAAACATTGAAGGTATTTGGAGTAATTTAGTTTGGAAAGTTGGTAATGGAAGTAAGACTCTTTTCTGGCATTTAAGATGGTTAGGTGGTAATGCTCTGAATATTCAGTATCCCTCTTTATTCATGTCATCTCAAAATCAAGACATCTTGGTGAAGGATTGTGGTAGCTGGGTGGAAAATGATTTGACTTGGGATATTATTGGCAATAACGTGGTACTGCCTGGTGCAGAGGATGAGTTAATTCAGGATCTGCAACTCATTTTACAAGAGACCAGTCAATACAGTAGGGAGGAGGATGTGGTTATATGGCCAAGGAATGTTGATAATTCCTTTAGTGTAAAGGATTGCTATAACATGTGGATTCACAGAAGAGAAGAAGACCCTTTGGAGAACAGACTTAAGGAAGCCCTAGGACACTTGTGAAGGATCAAGATTCCTTTGAAAATCTTGATCTTTGGATGGAGACTTTTGTTGAATCGATTACCTACGCGAAGGAATCTCACTAATAGGGGAATAATCACTGACCCTCACCAAACTTCATGTGTGTTTTGTTTCAAGGAGATTGAAGATATCAACCATATTATTCTTGATTGTGAAAAAACTAGGACTTTGTGGAGGGAACTTGAGTTGTGGTTAAGCTTCCTAGAGGAAACAGCTGCTTGGAAATGTTCTTAGAATGGGCTAAAACAGACGGGATAGGATCAACAATTACATTTTTCTGGTTGACTTCATGCTGGTGTATTTGGAGGACAAGAAATGCAGTTATTTTCAATGATGCAGTGGCTAATTCGAAGAACTTGTTGCAGGACATACAACAATCATCATGGAATTGGAAGTGGAGGAAGAAAAAGAAGGTTTGGGTGGGAAGTTTTTATGAGTGGCTTAAGCTACCTTGGAGACATGTAGATGACACCATGTGTTTGAATGTAGGTTTAAGCCTTTTTTCATCTGATTGGTACCTGTTGCTATCAATAATTTGATCCAGCCTTAGCAGGTTTTTTTCTTCTTCTCTGTTTTCTTTTGGCCATGTAAATCTGTTTGGCTAAGAGATTTAATAGAGTTCCCTGTCATTTGTATTGGTTAAATTATTGGCAATATGAATGAATTTGATTATTAAAAAAAAAGAGAAAGAAAGGGGTCCATTAGACTTAGAGATTATTATCATTAAGGGTGTTGTTAGTAATTTTCTTTTAATTCCTTTATCTAAGTGTTAGTCTTTTGGGCCTTTGTTTTTAGCCCATTCTAAACCCTAGCTTTATATTTGGGTATTGTTGCTCTTTTGAAGGATCATTGAAAATCTGAAAGTTTTTTTATGTTATCTTCTTTATGCAACTCTACTTTTGTTTAGTAGCAAGAGAGTAACCTAACATTTGGTGCTTTCATTTTTGAACCCATGGCTCCCCCAAAACCCACCAACCCCTCTTCTAGGGAAATCATAGAAGAAGCTGTTCAAACTGCTCATATACATTTAGATAATGCAATGAACCAAACCCAGCAGCAAATGGATGAGCGTTTTCATAAAAACAAATGCAGATCTGGAACAAATTCAGACCCGCATGGACAATGAGAAACAAATCTCAAATTCAAGATATGAGAACATCATGAACATGTTGCACAAGTTGGCTGCTCAAAAAGAAAAGCAACAACCAGTTCCTTCTCAAGCAACAGCTTGTTCATCAGGTATAACCCAGATCCCTACTTCTACTTCTATGATTACCACACCTATTTCCCACATAAACTCCCCTATATCTATACCTACCCCTATCAGAAACTCAACAACTTTTTCTAACACTCTCCCACAACCCACTGTTACAATAGTAATGAGAAACACCACTGCACCCCCACCACACCACACCTACCTCCCTTCGCATTCAGCCTTCACACCTACACATAACTAAAACCTTCCCTTTTTCCACCAGATCCCATATTCTATAATCCCTCAAACACCCCAATGCCTCATTTTCGTACTCCAAAATTAGAGTTGGCTATGTTTGATGGATCCAACCCATTGGAATGGTTGTTTCAAGCAGACCAGTTCTTTAATTTTTATTAACTACCACCAGAAAACTGATTATCATTCATTTCTTATTACATGAAAAGTGAGGCATTAGGTTGGTTTAAATGGATGCATCAAAGTCAATTGTTAACTGATTGGTTTTCCTTTACAAAGGCTTTGGAATTACGTTTTGGTCCCTCTTCATATGAAAATCAGCAAGCTGAATTGTTTAAATTAAAACAAGTTGGAACTGTCATGGAATATCAAACTCAATTTGAAAAATTGTGCAATCAGGTTATGGGATTACCTCAAGAAGCAATTCTGAACTACTTCATTTCAATTTCTCAAGCTATTGGCTTAGCAAAACTTATTGAATCAAAAATCAAAGACGCAAAACCCAAGTTCATCAAACCCATTCCCAATTCTTACAGTAAACCAGCCACACTTCAAACAAACCTACCTCAAGCCACAAGTACCAAAAATCCCTTAACTTCCCTTGGAACAACACCCAAAAAAAACCCCCACAACAACCCTATAAAAATGCCCATCCGACATCTATCCCAAGCCCAATTACAGAAACGTCGAGCCCAATGACTTTGTTTTAATTTTGATGAGAAATTTGTTCCCGGTCACAAATGTTCCACTAATCGATTCCTCTTACTGTTGGCGGATGAGGAATCCTTAGCGGACCCTACGGTGGAAGTGGATAACATTGAACCAGAAATTATTGATTCAGACCAAGGTGATACTTATTTTCAATTGTTCACGCAAGCCTTGACTGGCCAATTCTCACCCCAAACTCTCAAGTTTAAAGGCCTAATTGGTGGATTACAAGTGATGGTATTAGTGGATACGGGAAGCACACATAATATCCTACAGCCTAGAATTGCAAGATACCTGAACCTCAAGACAAACCCAATTCCTCAATTTTCAGTGATGGTTGGAAACGGTTCTCATTTACAATTTGAGGGTATTTGTAACAATGTTCAGATTGTTTTGCAAAACAAGTCGTTCCAACTGCCATTTTATTTGCTACCAATCGAAGGTGCCGATGTTGTTCTTGGTATGGCATGGCTGCATACCTTGGGCCAAATCCAAGCTGATTTTTCAATTCCTTCATTCTCTTTCACTCATATTGGCCAACCCATCACGTAAAAAGGTGACCCTACTTCCCACCCAACCCACACTACCTTTCACCAACTCAAAAGCTTATTCACACCAACTCTATTTCATATTTTCACTTGCTGACCTTTAACCCAATTGACCAACTTCCAACAGATGCTCAAACCATATACCCCATTCCAGATTCTTTACCACCCAACCTAGACCCCAATCTTCTTACCCTAATCCAAAAATACCACACAATTTTCCAACCACACTCCGGACTCCCACCTGAACGCCCTCATGATCATCACATTCCGTTAGCACCAAACACCCCTCCCATTAACGTCAAACCCTATCGCTACCCGCACTCACAAAAGGAGGCCATGACAATAATTATCCAGGATATGCTAAAAGAAGGAGTAATTGTCCCTAGCCACAGCCCATTTTCTTCACCAGTCTTACTTGTCAAGAAGAAAGACGGAACCTGGCGGTTCTGTGTGGATTACCGCGAACTTAATGCGGTCACTATTAAAGATAGATTTCCCATTTCCACCATTGATGAGTTATTAGACGAATTGGGTTCTGCAAATTTTTTTACCAAGTTAGACTTACGCTCAGGTTACCATCAAATTCGAGTTGCAACGGAAGATATGCATAAAACTACCTTTCGGACTTTCCACGGTCATTATGAGTTTCTCGTGATGCCTTTTGGGTTAACTAATGCTCCTTCTACTTTTCAATCAGCCATGAATGATTTACTTAGACCTTATTTACGCAAATTTGTCTTAGTTTTTTTTTCTTCTCTGTTTTCTTTTGGCCATGTAAATCTGTTTGGCTAAGAGATTTAATAGAGTTCCCTGTCATTTGTATTGGTTAAATTATTGGCAATATGAATGAATTTGATTATTAAAAAAAAAAAGAGAAAGAAAGGAGTCCATTAGACTTAGAGATTATTATCATTAAGGGTGTTGTTAGTAATTTTCTTTTAATTCCTTTATCTAAGTGTTAGTCTTTTGGGCCTTTGTTTTTAGCCCATTCTAAACCCTAGCTTTATATTTGGGTGTTGTTGCTCTTTTGAAGGATCATTGAAAATCTGAAAGTTTTTTTATGTTATCTTCTTTATGCAACTCTACTTTTGTTTACACTACGCCAAACAAGACATTAGACAACGTTTTTTTAGGCCTTAGACAACGCTTAAAAGTGCTGCCTAAGGTTGCGCTGTCGTAGGTAAAGACAGCGCTTTTTATTTATGAAAAAACGCTCTCTAAAGTATACATTAGACAACGCTTTTTCCGTAAAAAGCACTCTCTAAAGTGGGCCTTTAGACAACGCTTTTGAAAAAGCGCTGTCTACAAAAGCGTTGTCTAATGTATATGTATAAAATTTTAATGAATTTTTTTATATACCTTTAGAGAGCGCTTTTTCAAGAAAAAGCGCTGTCAAATGTATGCCTATAATTTTAGTCATCAATTTTTCTATACCTTTAGAGGGTGCTTTTTAGAAAAAGCGCTTTCGTTTGTTAACTATAGACAACGCTTTTTTCTATAAAGCGCTGTCTTTTCTCTACGTATAATTTTAATGTTTTTTTTGAAAAATCCCATTTTAACCATTTTTTTATGCAGAAACCTGTATAATTCAAGTCATTTCAATAAACCTGTATATTTCACATTTCCATTAACAATTTCTAGTATGGTTCATTAACCATTTCCACTAATCCCATAAATCACATAAACCACATAAACCATTTCCATTATAATTCAAGTTATTTACATTAACTATTCACAAAACTATACAATTACAATCCAAAAACACATAAAGGGCATAAACCATTCACAAAACTATACAATCCCATAAAATAAACCATTCACAAAACTATACATTCACATAATCCCATAATCCTATACCTTATATATATAGGATTCTTTTTTCAATAAGGTATTCGCACAATTCCTCCTTAATTTCTTGCAATTTATCCTTCGTGTAATGAGAACACGCGTATTCATCAAAGTACTACATAACAAAACAAAATATGCATGATTTAGTTAAAAATAATAAATTATATGACATATCCGATAAATATTAAAATAAATCATAAGTTATAAATCCATGCATACCGTAATAGGAATCTCTAATCGATCCATTTGAAGGATTTCTCTCATAAACCTCAAAACGAAATACCTGCAGTCTATGCCATTACGCTGACGAGGGCACTACACATAGACAAACAAATAAGAATTAATATATAGTTGTTTTGTGTTATCAAGTAGCATCACTAATAAGAAACATTGTGAAAATTAATATACCTCCACTTTGACCCATGTAACGTTGGTTGCTTTAGACCGTGCTACTCGAGATTCTCTTTGTGCTCGGTATACGAGTATTGCTCTATAAAAGAAAAACGTAAATTTGGAACAATCTCACAGAAATAATTAAATATACAAATACACACGAATATTTCAAACAATCTCACTTACGTATCAACCACATCCTTCATATCCTGATATGTTGACCAATCAGTATCCAATGAATTCAGATAATAGACCACTTCTCTTGTAGGATTAATGGCAACCAACAACCAGTGTCCACTGTAAAATATAACAAAAGTTTAGATGGATAATTTCTACGCAAAAGATACAAATTAAAGATTAGAATGAAATTAGAATGAAAATCTTACCTGTTTCCAGTATTATACGGTAAAAGAAACAAACTTTCTGTCTTGCTGGCCATAAATCTCTCAGTTAAGTGGTCTCTTACTGAAAGTGCATTCATATCAATTGTCGGTGCATTGACAAGGGTGCAAGAGAAGAAACGGAATCTGTTTGACAATTTCGTCCCCCACATCAATTTTTCATACAAGCACCTTAAATAAAAACATAATAAACATTAGACTATTTTCATTGAAATGTGTAAATAAATTGTTCAACTAAATAAATAATAGATTGATCAGAGTACCAGATGTATGAATGCATAACACCGATGCCTAATTCAATATGCTTGAAAATCTGCTCCATGTCCTCTCTTCCGATTATCTCGGAATGAGGAAAACCAAAAACACCTTCGTCTATATCTATTTGACGAATAGCACCATCCATCAAATCTGAAATTGCCATAAGTGTTTCTAGGCACGACTGAAAACGAGGAGGAGCTCTTTTTGCCTGCACGGTCCTAGTAGGAGCTTTTTTCTTGCTGGTCTGTTGTGAAGCTTGAGCAGGAACCTAACAATCATATAAGTTAGGTAAAGTAGAAAATCATGAAACTTTTGAATTCGGATAATAGAATAACACTTAAAATGTACCTCTCTTTGTGATTCAACAGACTCGTTTTGCCGCAAAACCCCTTTATTCTTAGCTGCGGGTTTTGTAGGAGTCTAACATTACCATGCAAAAAAAATGTAAGTAATGGTTCAGAATGATTTTCATAATCGTTCAGATTTGAAATTTGAATACTAAGAGATTCATAATGGTTTTCAACATACCTCATCATCTATGGAAATGAGGTCTAACGGCCATGCAACAAACGAACCTATTGCATCTCACAGTAATGTAACCTCTGAAACCGAGTCAGGTATGGGTAGTACCGCATCCGTATCTAAAGCGATATCAACCGACACTTTCAGATGTCCATGAGGGAGCGGTTGATGGTGAAGTAACTCTCCCACATGGTTATGCACTTTTCCCTTGCCAACCATGCGATAAGTCGGTAGCGACAAATACAACTGGCAAGATGAAATGCCCTGAAGCAATAATAAATATGTAACTGTTAATGTGTATAAAGGTCAATTAAAATAAATGTGTTAATTTAATTAAAATAAATATGTGCTAATTACCTCGGGAATTTTATTTTGACAATTGATACTAGCTTTGTCACTAGCATCTTTCAAACCGGAACCGCGCTTTTCCGCCTCATATCTCTCTTTATCCTTTTGTAATTCACGGACTTGCGACTTTAGTTCCTCCAATGATTGCATGACTTCTCAGTTGCTGGGACTTTTTCTCTTTGGATACAAGGAAGATGGAGTCACACCAAATCCTTTACCTCTCACCCGGTCGGGATACTCAGGAACATTTAGTACTCGACTAAGAATGCTCCTGGAATCCTCCTCGCCTGTGGTTAAGGATTTAGATAGAGTCTCCTGAAATTCATTGACATATCGAAAATTATTAGTGGGGATTACAAATTAATTATATTTTAATAAAATTTCGATTAACTTAAAGACATAATGTTATACTTACACATTCGTCATAAACATGCTGAACATCTTCCCTAACAACTCCATCCTTACCCACACAAGCTTCCTTCCACAAAACATGTACCGGAAGTGATGATTCTTCACTTTTCGTCTCTTCTAACTACACATTTAGTTAAATAATAAATTCATAAAGTATAACACAATAATACAATTAATATAATCATAGCATTAATATATACTTACCAATTTTTGTTGTAACCGTGCATATCCCAAACGCCCGTTTCTGTATGGATACGCGGGTTTTGATGCTCTTTGGCGATTAATGGTACTCAAATCCTGGATAAACAAGTTTAAGTCATATCAGAACAAACTAATGCAACAAGTATATAATACAATTAATAGACATGACAAGATAACATTACATTGAATTTTTCGGTTTTCCGTTTGGCTACAAACGTGCTCCATTCTTCGGGTTCAATCACGTCCGCATACAACTGTGGAAGTTCTGCTTCAACAAAATTTTTATCCGCATCCCTAAGATATTTGTTTGATAATAAGGCTCGGAACCCTCTGTGTCTTTTTCCGGCCAACTGAAGACAATATTTTTTCCGGCTTTCATCAATATTAAAGGACCTCTACAAAAAAACATACACATATAAACATAAAGTGTGTTAGTATAAGTAAATTAAAGACTTATCTTATCTTATAAACATATAAACATAAAGTGTGTTAGTATAAGTAAATTAAAGTACCTGTATCTCAGTCCATATCTTATCTTTACCAGCTTTCAACTTTGGACTCCTCCAATTATCACTGGTAATTGAAATATGCTGACGGACAAGTGAACCAATGTATGAAGACAACATTGAACCATTAGGCTCAATTAGTTGGTTCTCATCACTCCAATGTACATCAAACTTGATCCCTTTATCTCTAGCACGGATGATTGACTTCATAATAGTTATTCCACGTTTTATTTCACTTTCTACATTCGAAGGTTCATTCTGAGCTTCATTTTCATCATGTGTCTCGTGTGTGTCGTCCTGGTTACTAGCCATTTGACCTGTAAGAAAGAAAAAAAAACAAAAATTAAATGACAAATATAAAAATCCATAATCCATAATCCATTGAATGATATAAGCTATATATAACATGACAACTAATTAATATTATTGAATGATATAAGCTATAATTTTATAACTAGTACCTTTTTCACTAACGTCTCTTTCTTTTCTTGGTTGGAATATGTTCTACCCGTCTCTTAACAACACGGACGGTTGGATTGATCCAAATACCCTCATTACGATCATTTCTTGTATATGATTCATTCGTTATAATATTTTCATCTTGATCATTTCTAGTAAATGATTCAATATCAACATCAATATCACCTTGATCTCCAATGTTTTCATCAATTACTTTGTTAGATAAAAACACTATAGACCATTTTGTACTTGTCGGATCAGTGACATAGAACACTTGTTTAGCTTGAGAGGCTAGAATAAAAGGCTCATCTTTGTACCCCCACCCTATTAAGATCCATTTGCAAAAATCCTGACTTATCCATTCGTACGTGATTATTATTTTCAACCCACTTGCAACGAAATATAGGAATATGAAACTTCTCATAATCAAACACCCAAATGCGCTCGATAACCCCAAAATATGACAGATTTGCAAATTTGGGGTTTAAATCTTTCACACATGAAATGTGCATTGCTTCAGCTACCACGGTGACACCACTATTTTGCATAGTACTTTTATCATCTTGTTCTTTGGTATAAAATGTGTATCCATTAATTGCGTATGCGCTATAAGAAAACACAACCAAACTTGGACCATATGCTAAACATCTCAACCTTTCTGTTATTGAAGCGGGATCTGAATAATACTTTGAATTAATATGATCCTTAAACCAAGGTATGAAACTTCGATTGTGCTCTCGTACTATCCAATTCTCATTTCTATTCGGATTTAAACCTCGGAGAACATCCTTGTGCATTTCAACATACGACTCAACCTCATTCTCATTGTGCAGAACATATAAATGCACTTGATCCCGTTCGACCCTTGATACTGTCACAACTTCATTTCCAATTAACTTTTTTCCTTCTTTTTTTTCGACAATATGAGATTTGGGGAGTCCAATTGATTGTACATTGGACAGATATTCAGTACAAAACTCAATCACTTCTTCAACAATGTATCGTTCGACAATACAACCCTCTGGTCGACTTCGGTTTTTCACATACCCTTTTAATATTTTCATATAACGTTCAGCAGGGTACATCCGTCTCATATAAGCCGGTCCACATAATTGTGTCTCTTTCACCAGATGAACAACTAGATGCACCATTATGTCAAAAAACGAGGGAGGAAAAATCATTTCAAGATCACACAAAGTAATAACTATTTGTTTTTGCAATGTTGGTATGATCGCAGGATCGATCACCTTACTGCAAATTGACTTGAAGAAAAAACACAATTTAGTTATTGCGCTTCTTACTTTTTCTGGCAGAATAGAACGTATACCTATTGGTAGAAAATGTTCCATTATAACATGGCAGTCATGCGTCTTTAAACTCTTTAACTTGAGGTCTTTCATAGACACAAGTCTTCTAATATCTGAAGAGCATCCTTCTGGAACTTTATCTTCACTTAGAAATTTACACAATACTTTTTTCTCCTTTCTAGAAAGAGTATACGCAGCAGGTGGTAGATATGTTCATTTTCCTTTCTTCAATGGTCCTAATTCATTTCTTATCCCCATCGCTATCAAGTCCTTTCTTGCTTTAAGGCCATCCTTAGACTTTCCTTGTATATTGAGTAACGTACCAATAACACTGTCAAATACATTTTTTTCAATATGCATAACATCGAGAAAATGTCTTACATACAACGACTTCCAATATGGCAGTTCAAAAAAAATTGACCTCTTCTTCCACCCACTCTTGACAAGTGTATGTGCAAAAGGCTTTCCAAACTGAGTACTCACATCTTTCACCTTTTCAAAAATTTGATCACCTGTCAATATAGTTGGAGCTCTACCTTGTTCTGGCTCTCCATTGAATGCTTTTCTCCAACCACGATAGTGATGATTATAATTTAGGAATCTACGATGACCGAGAAAGACATTCTTCTGACCAAACTCCAATCGCGTCCAATCTGTTTTATCTTCACAAATAGGACACGCACATTGACCTTTTATGCTGTACCCTGATAGATTTCCGTATGCTGGAAAATCATAATTGTTCCAAACAACATCGCCCTCAAGTTGAAACTTTCTTTCCTATACCCATCATAAACCTCGACACCGTTCTCCCACAAAAACTTTAAATCTTCGATTAAGGGTGCCAAGTATACGTCTATGTCATTCCCTGGTTGTCTAGGCCCAGAAATTAGCATAGATAACATCATGTACTTACGCTTCATACATAGCCATGGAGGTAGGTTATAAATCATTATGATCACAAGCCAAGTGCTATGTGAGATACTTTGAAGACCGTGTGGGTTCATTCCATCAGTAGATAATGCCAAGCGAAGGTTTCTTGCTTCTTTTCCAAATTCAGGATAATCATCATCAATTTTCATCCACTGTGGTGAATCTGCCGGATGTCGAAACTTTCCATCAATAATTCTTTCATCTGCATGCCAAGTCAAGTGTCTTGAATCGGTCTCACTACGAAACATGCGTCTAAATCTCGGAATTATAGGAAAATACCATAAGACTTTTGCTGGAGACAACTTTTTCTTATATCGAGAGACACCGCATTTAGGACACTCATTTAACGATGCATACTCATTTCGAAACAAAACGCAATCATTTAGACAGGCATGTATCTTATCATAGCTCATGCCAATAGAGCTCAACATCTTTTTGGCCTCATATGTTCGATTGGGAAGAACATTATCCTCTGGAAGCATATCTTTCATAAGGGCCAATAACTCTGTGAAACTTTTATCCGACAATGCATTGCCCGCCTTTAAGTTGTACAACTTTAATACCGCAGACAATCTTGTGAATTTGGTGCAACCATTATATAACGGTTTCTCTGCATCGCTTACCAACCTCTCAAACATTTTGGGACAATCCTTAAGATCTTCTTCAAGTGCTTCTGCAATCTCTTCGACTCGATCAGAATCGTATTTATCTGTGCCATTGTCGTTTGAAGCATAGGTCGTATTATCCCCCGGTTCAACATTCCCGTTAATTTTCTCACCATGCAAATTCCCACATGTATAACTTCTATCAATTCCACTCCTCATTAAATGTGATGCCAACTGAACCGCGTCAACCCGACTCCCAAAACAACAACCCAAGCAAGGACATCTCATTCGACTGGGGTCTTTGGCGTGCGCAACAACAAACTTAACGAATTCCGATACCCCATTCTCGTACTCTTTCGACAATCGACTTGAAGACATCCATTTCTTATCCATAGTTATACTAATTAAACTATACAAAAACAAAAATAAAAAATATTTACCTGTAGGGAAACGATCCTACTTTCACACTTTGATCACAAGTAACCCCTATTTATAGCAAATTCAATAAGTTAGTAACTCCTTCATATCAGTTCATTCAAAGCACTACTAATTACAGTGGCGAGAGAGAACAACTAATTACCTTTAGAGATGTAAACAACTTCTAGACCCACACAGTGTCCAGATACGTTAGAATTACCAAGATCCCCCTGTACACGTATCATAAAATGAAATATCATTAATTGACCAATTATGAGTCATAACTTGATAAGTGGCAACATATAATCACAAACAAGCAACAATTAGAGGTAAACACCTACATAGTGGCCTCAAAAGTAAGTACTCTTTCTCAATATATATAGTTAGTCACTATATAATAGCAATGTTGTGATTGGTTATGGCCATATATTTATGTTACAGGAGCTTAACTTGGATGGTTTCATATACCATAACTAATTCACCATTATTCTTTTTTCTATATAACCTACTAACTTCTAATTTCAAGCTAATGTCATAACAGTCCAATTCATCAACAGCAAACTCTTTAGTGTTTTATCAAACTAACTATAACTAGTTTCACAATAAAAGAAAATTTTAACATAACAAATTTCTAAAAGAAACTAACTATAACAAATTTTAACATAACAAACTTCTATAACTATAACTACTAACTTCTATAACTATAACTACTAACTTATGTGAAGAAACTAACTGACTTCTATAAGAAAATTTTAACATAACAAATTTCTAAAAGAAACTAACTATAGAAAATTTTAACATAACAAATTTCTATAACTATAACTACTAACTTCTAAAAGAAACTTTTAACGAATTTCTAACAATTCAACATCAAACTAACTTTCACAATAATACATTAACATAACAATTAGCTTACTAATCATCTCAAAAACAAGATTCAAAAAGAAAAATTCACATACAACACATTTCAGAAAAAGGAGAGGCATCTGCATAAATTCTCACATACATCAGTTCATAACAGAGGAACCAAAACATACACCAGAAAAATCAGAGAGAAAAAGATTCACATTCACACATCGAAATTGAACAGCAAACATACACACAGTTGAGAAAAGAGTCCCAGAACCCACACAGATACTCACACCAGTTCACACATCAGCATAGAAACGAAAAGACTCCGAGAGACACAAACATACAGAGAGAAGATACGCAGAAACAATACACACTCAGATTCACAACCACACCCATTCCCAGAAATCACAAACAACACACAGCACCAACAAAAACAACGGCAACAATATAAGCATTGCAATCACAGTGTTCGCGTATTCATAAAATTTAGGACATGATTCAAGCAATATCAAACATTTATGCTAACATTTATCCTGATACATTTATATAAAACATTCACGTACAACAACAACAATGTTCCCTAACAATGTATGAAGCAAGAACAACAACAACAACGTACCTCTTCTTTTCGTTTTCGTCTTCTCCTTCACGAATGCAAGAATGAACGATGACAAAGGTGACGACAACGGTTTCAGAACGACGACAACGGTGACGACAATGAAAGCAAGGGTTTTAGAAAGCATGCAAGAACGATTGAACGCAAGGGTTTCAGCAGAAAGAAACGGTCGAGAGCAGAAAATGAAAAGAAGTTTCTGAAAATGATATGAAATGTGTTTTATATTTTAATTCATAAATGACCTTAGAGGGCGCTTTTCAAAAAGCGCTTTCTTAAGTGCTACCTATAAGAGCGCTTTTCTTAGAAAGCGCTTTCTAAAGTGAGGAGAATTTAAGACCTATAGCAGCGCTTTCTGAAAGCGCATTCTAAGGTTAACCTATAAGAGCGCTTTTTTAAAGCGCTTTCTAAGGTAAAACCTATAGTAGCGCTTTTCAAAAAGCGCTTTCTAAGGTGGCTTCCATTTAGGGCATTTAACAGCGCTTTTAAAAAGCGCTTTCTAAAGGCTGTCTTTTACAGCGTTTTTTTTAGCGAAATTTTTTAAAGACCTATAGCAGCGCTTTGTCCAAAAAGCACTGTCTTTGGTACGATGTAAAAAGCCAATTTTGCCGTAGTGTTAGTAGCAAGAGAGTAACCTAACAAAATGCATGTCTAGGTTCACTCAATCTAAGAAATTAGCTTAAGAAAAGATTTTTAGACAAGCTTCACACTTCGTTGCCACACATCTCAGGACCATTAATCTGAATTGAAAAACCTCATTTTATGGTTAGTTTTTTTATCCCGAGCAAGACAACAATAAGTACACTGAGACCAACACAAAAGTTACGAACAAAGGGTTGAACACCTTTTTGTGAACTAATCTAATTATGTGATCCAAAAATGCAGCATTGCGATTGTTTGAAGGGGATGAAAATTTGAAAAAAATCAATTTTGGATTTGTACGTAAAGAGCATATTAATAGGTATATCCGTAAAAAATTATGGTTTTGAATTGAGGAATGACGACTTTTTTATGAATGGTCTATTAGGATAAAAAATGATAATTCATACTGAAGAAAACAAAATTAAAAAAGAAATGTAGATGTATCACATGATAGCTTTATCATTTCATTATCTATAATATAAGAAAGGAATGTGTTCTGGAAAAGTCTATAATACCTTTGCATGATTTTCTGCCACCACATCAAAATGTTTTTTATTTGATCGTTGTACACTAAAATCTTCAATTTTATTATTAAAATAATACAACTTTATTTTTGATTCAAATATTTTATATATGGGAACAATTTTACTATTGATCCAATTTTTTTATAAATAGTGTCAAAACAAAATTAATATTTATATACGGGAAAAAATATATTGTTGATTAAAATATTTTATATACGGAAAAAATACATTGTTAATTCAAATATTTTTCTATACGAAAAAAATTATTGTTATAAACGATCACAACTTTACTTTTGATTCAAATATTTTTATATACGGGAACAACTTTACTATTGACTCAATTTTCTTTATAAATAGTGTCAAACAAAATTAATATTTATATACGGGAAAAAATATATTGTTGATTAAAATATTTTATATACGGAAAAAAAAACCCCTATTTAGTTGTCTACTGATAACTCGACTTTGGAAAGATTCCAGAAAACCAAAATAGGAGTAGTATTTGAAGGAATAGACGTGACCAATATTCAGCTGAGTTTACAAGAAGAGGGGATCTTCAATATAAAGGTAATTCCTCTGGGTGCCTCACTGTGTATCTTGGAAGATGTTTCTGGGGAAGATATAGGGGAGTTCGTCAGAGAATCAAGCGAGTGGTTAGATCTGTGGTTCAGTGAAATCAGGGATTGGACCCCGTCGGAGGTTGATAGAGATAGATTAGTTTGGATTAGGTGTTATGGACTGCCTTGTGTTGCTTGGAAAGACCAGAACTTCCGTGATATAGTTTCGGGCCTGGGATCCTTTATCCGCTGTGATGACAGCACAAGAAGAATGGATAGTCTTGATGTGGCAAGGATCCAGATCAAAACTAACTTTGCATCGTTCATTAAACAAGAGTTAAACGTTGAAGTCAACAATCAGTTATTTCCTCTTGTTCTCATAGAGGAACTTCTAGGGTCTATTCTCAAAGAGCCTCTAGTGGAAGATGATGAGGAAATAATGTCAGACGAATGCGATTCTTCATCCCTTGGCCTTTCAGAGGATGTTGAAGAAAGAGACAACGGTGAAGAACTAGATGCTGACGTTTCGAGCACCCCTAAATTCGCAGAGTTGTCTGATTCCCCTAGGAGAGTGAAACAAGCTGAGGCAGTTTGCTCTTGCCCTGATAATGTATCCTTCGTTAGAGACAGTTTGGGGGGAAGGATTTCTAGCTCCGGAAATAATTGGAAGGAGGATGAAGATTATACAGGTCCTAACCAGAACCCTGTTATTTGTTCTAGTGGTACTCAAATTCTGCTAGAAGGAGTGAATGTTAATGAGACCCAATTGGATCTAGTCAAGGCAACTCAGGTTATTCCTACTGGCAGTAGTAACCAGTCTGCGATTTTATATCACGAAAAAGCCAATCAGCATCTGCCCTTCAATGGAGAATTGGTTGTAGATCTGGGATGCCCTGCACCGTTGATCGGTCCTCCTGGTGGTTTAGTAGGGCAATCCAATTGGACAAAATATAATAAGAAGAAGAATCTGCTTCACGAAGTTTACGATTGCGTTAAAATTCCTTACTCTCCTTCCTACTTTTCATCTCTCCTTCATGCGGCTACGAAGGACCATGAAAAACCTAAAGCTGGGAAGAACGACAAGATGATTCTTAAGAGAAGACCCGGGAGAGAAAACCACTCAGTTTCCAACTTATCGCTTTTCTGCTGCGAATCCATAACTGAAACAGATATGATTAGGGGTAATACTAGATGCAGAAAAATTCTGGACGAGGTCCCTACAAAGGTGAGACAATCTCTAAAGCTTTTAGGGGTTTCAGGAGATTTGGAAGGTGATGCTTTTGATGGGTTACTGAGACAAATGGATAAGGAAGATAAGGAAGCAAGTCTTAGTAAGAGGGGTGTAGCTATTGGTGTATCATGAATGTTGTGAGCTTCAACGTCAGAGGATACTGTAGTTCCTTAAAGAGGAGAAGAATATCCCAAATTCTTCGCGAAGGGAATACAGAGTTGTGCTTAATCCAAGAAACGAAGGTAACAGAGATGGAAGTTAATCTGGCTCATAGCATGTGGAAAAGTCAGGACGTGGATTGGTCAGCGACGAATTCGGAAGGAAGGTCAGGTGGAATTCTTATCTTGTGGAATTCTAAATCCCTGTCAGCGTGTGCGAGTTTCAGGGGCAAAGGTTTCCTGGGTATCTAATTTCTTTGGAAAAATTACCCTTTGACGGTCGTTAACATCTATTCTCCCTGTAGTATTGCAGAGAAAAGAAAACTTTGGAATGATATTTTAGAAGTTAAGAGTAGGTTCCCGGTTGGAGGTTGGATCTTAGGCGGGGATTTCAACGCAGTCAAGAATGGTGACGAAAGAAAAGGAGTCAGTGGTTCTAATAGTGTTGAAATGAGGGAATTCAATTCATTCATAGAAGACATGAATCTAGTAGATTTACCGGCTGTTGGAAACAAATTCACATGGCATAACTCTAACGGCAAGAGTAGAAGCAGGTTGGACAGATTTTTGATCGATGATAAGGTCATAGAGTTGCTGTCTTTGAAGAGCCAATTAGTGGGGGACAGCGACGTGTCTGATCACAGGCCCGTCTGGCTGAAATCTAACAATGTAAATTAGGGTCCTAAACCCTTTAGAACATTAAATTGTTGGTTTGATCACACCCAGTTCGTGCCGTTTGTGAAGGAAGCTTGGAATTCATATCCTGCTGCGGGCTCTTGCAGCAACATCCTTCTCAACAAGTTCAAGGCTCTGAAGGCTGATTTGAAATTTTGGAATATCCATACTTTTGGTTTGATAGACTTGAAGATTGAAGAAAATGTTCAAATCATTAATCAAGTCGAGTTAACTTCGAGTCAGGACGGTGGTAGCCATTAGGAATTGGTCTTCAAAGAACAATGTCGAGCCCAAGACGAGATGTGGAAGAATCTCAGGTTGAAAGAAAGCCTTCTCAAACAGAAATCTCATGTGAGATGGCTTAAAGATGGTGACCTTAACACAAGATACTTCCATGAATCTTTGAAGACTAGAAATTGCTCTAATTCATTGACTGCTATAAGGGTTTCTGGTAATTTAGTTGAAGACCCTGGTGAGATTAAAAATCAAGCCAAGAAGTTCTTCAAAAGAAGATTCCAACATTCTGGTCCCACTAGTTTCAGATGCTCCCATGATGGCGTGGCTAGTTTGGACGAGACGGATAGGCTGATGTTGGAAGAGGACTTTGTGTATGAGAATGTTTGAGCGGCTGTCTTCAGCTGTGACGGCAATAAATGTCCAGGTGTAGACGAATTTAATTTCAAATTCCTTAAAAACTGCTGGGACATAGTGGGAAACGACTTTTCGAACTGCGTTCTTGAATTCTTCAACACGGGTATTCTCCCCAAGATGTTTGCGTCTTCTTTCATATCCCTCGTCCCGAAGGTGGAAAGCCCTCAAACATTTGAAGAGTATAGGCCTATTAGCCTTGTTAGTAGTATCAATAAAACTCTTTCCAAAATGCTTGCTAGTAGGTTGGGTAAGATAATACATAAGCTGATCTCTCCTTCCCAAACTGCTTTCATACCAGGGCGCCAGTTATTCGATGGAGTTCTTACAGTAAGTGAGTTAATAGATTATGTAAAAAGGAATAGAAAACCTTGCTTGCTCCTTAAGGTAGACTTTGCGAAGGCCTACGATTGCATAGATTGGTCCTACCTCGAAGAAATGTTGATAAAAATGGGATTCGGGAATAAGTGGTTGAAATGGATTAGAGGTTCTGTCTTCAACAGCTACTATTCGATCCTTATAAACGGTAGCACGACGAAGGATTTTAAGGCGTATAGGGGATTGAAACAAGGTGACCAGTTATCCCTGTTTCTCTTCGCAATAGTCGCTGGAGGCTTGGCCGGATTGGTGAGAAAAGCTACAACAAACAACTTGCTGTCAGAATTCAAGATTCTTGAGTGTCCGACTGTCAGCCTGCTTCAATTCGCTGACGACACTCTCCTATTCGGGGATGGGTTGGCCTCAAATATATGGGCTTTCAAAGCAATTCTCAGGGCCTTTGAACTGACTTCAGGCCTTAAAATAAATTATTCTAAAAGTTGCTTGATTGGGATAGGATTGGAGAAGGAACTAATTGATGCAGCTGTTCAGTTTCTTCATTGCAGGTCTGGCACCCTGCCGTTCAAGTTCCTCAGATTATCGATTGGAGGCAATCATCGCCGTTACGGATTCTGGAAGCCGGTCATCCAATGTCTGAAAACTAGATTGTCCTGTTGGGCGGGCCGAAACCTATCAATAGGAGGAACAGTTTCTCTTATAAACTCTGTTCCGGTTAATTTATCGATTCATCACTTAGCTTTTTTCAAGGCTCCTAAGAAAGTTGTGAAGGAGATTATTGCCATCCAACGCCGTTTTCTTTGGGTCGGATCCTCGAATGAAAATTTTATTTCTTGGGTTAGCTGGAAGTCTTTATGCAAACCTAAGACGAGCGGGGGTCTTGGCATAAAAAACGTAGGGTGCTTCAATAGGGAACTTCTGGCCAAATGGCTTTGGAAATTCTGCAGTGAGGGTAACGAAATTTGGAGACCTCTTCTCGTTGGTAGGTACGGAAACTTGAGTATGAAAGTCCAAACTTTCTTGGAAAAAGGAAATTCCAAACTTGATTCTATATGGATGAAAGATCTCATGTCTGTGTCGGTTTCTGAGGTTTCCGACAGATTCAGTCATCTCATGATTGGCAAAGTTGGTAACTGCGAAGGGACGGCGTTTTGGCAGGCAGCGTGGCTAGGGGAAGTGGCTTTGAAAGAAAGGTTCCCTTCTCTGTACCTTTCGAGCAGCAACAGATGGTGTTCGGTTCAAGACATAGGGGATTGGATTGAAGGTCATTGGAGATGGAATATCGAGGATAACATAGAAGGAGATTCGCAGTAGTTTCAGTCCGAATTGAATGAATGCAGTAGAATTCTGGAGGAGATTCAATTACAATAGTGGACTAATGATGCTTGGGAGTGGTCTCTCGACCGATTGGAAGGTTTCACAGTAAGTTCGTTTTACACTTACCTTATTTCTCTAGACGCACTGAACTCGCTAGAGGCTCAAACTGTTGAAATGCTAAACCGAGTTTGGCGCACTACTATTCCTCTAAAAGTTCAAGTTTTCGCTTGGAGGTTGGATTGATAGGTTACCGACGGGGTCGAATTTAGCGGTAAAACACATTATTGCTAACGAGCACGAGAAGGTTTGTGTGCTATGTTTTCTCGAGGTTGAAGATGCATCTCATTTGTTTTTTTCTTGCCAAAAATCAGTGAGGATTTGGAGTAAAATCTGTGATTGGGTGAACATAGGGAGAATAACTGAAACGGAGAGTAGGCTTCATGAGAGAGATTGGTACCTTCGCCTTAAAGGTCGCGGAAAAGAGGAAAATTCGAATTCTATTTGGTATATCACATGCTGGAGCATATGGAGGAGGAGAAATAATATAATGTTTCGAGACGAATTTTGTAACGTTGACGAGGTAGTTAACAAAATAATTGTTTACTCTTGGAATTGGTTGATTCTAGGTAGAAAGGAGAGTAAGAAATGTAGTTTGTACGAATGGTACAAATTTCCTTTCGAGTTTTTGTAATTGTTTTTTCGGTGGTTGATTGTAGTTCATTGGTTGTGAGATCTCCTTAATCTCAAATTAATGAAGTTGCCTATTTAAAAAAAAATTCAAATATTTTTCTATACGAAAACAATTATTGTTATAAACGAGCACAACTTTACTTTTGATTCAAATATTTTTATATACGGGAACAACTTTACTATTGATTCAATTTTTTTTATAAATAGTGCCAAAACAAAATTAATATTTATATATGGGAAAAATATATTGTTGATTAAAATATTTTATATACGGAAAAAATACATTGTTAATTCAAATATTTTATATACGAGAAAAAATATTGTTATAAACGAGCACAACTTTACTTTTGATTCAAATATTTTATATACGGGAACAACTTTACTATTGATCCAATTTTTTTTATAAATTGTGTCAAAACAAAATTAATATTTATATTCGGGAAAAAAATATATTGTTGATTAAAATATTTTATATACGAAAAAAATACATTGTTAATTCAAATATTTTTCTATACGAAAACAATTATTGTTATAAACGAGCACAACTTTACTTTTGATTCAAATATTTTTATATACGGGAACAACTTTACTATTGATTCAATTTTTTTTATAAATAGTGTCAAAACAAAATTAATATTTATATATGGGAAAAATATATTGTTGATTAAAATATTTTATATACGGGAAAAATACATTGCTAATTCAAATATTTTATATATACGAGAAAAAATATTGTTATAAACGTGCACAACTTTACTTTTGATTAAAATATTTTATATACGGGAACAACTTTACTATTGATCCAATTTTTTTATAAATAGTGTCAAAACAAAATTAATATTTATATACGGGAAAAAAATATATTGTTGATTAAAATATTTTATATACGAAAAAAATACATTGTTAATTCAAATATTTTTCTATACGAAAAAAATTATTGTTCAAAAGAATGCTCATAAATGACTTTAATTATAATAATAGAAAAAACATTATAAAAGTACTATGTAGTATCCAAATATATTTGTAGTCTCTATATCCAACTGTCATTATTAATTTAATTATAATCAATATTTTAATTACTTATCAATCAAAAAATCATTATTAATTTGAGATAATAAAAAGCAATTTTTTATGATGAAATATAAATCTAATTTTTAGATACGGGCAAAAATACATTCTTGATTCAAATTTTTTTTATACAAATTCAAATATATATCTAATGTCAAAACAAACGTAATATTTATATACGGTATCAAGTTCGTTGTTCATTAATTACGGGCAAAAATACATTCTTGATTCAAATTTTTTACGGGCAAAAATATTTTATATCATTGAATAAAATAATATTTAGTTACGGGCTCATGTTCGTTGTTGATTAGTTTATTTATACGGGATCAAGTTCGTTGTTGATTAATTTATTTATATATACGGGAAAAATATCATTGTTATAATATAGATTCAAATATTTTTTTAAATAACGTCAAAAAAACAATAATATTTATATAAAATATAATATATTGTTGATTCAAAGAATTTTATATATGGAATGCATTATTGACACTAATTTCTTATATCTTTTAAAAATAATATCTTTTTGGTTAAACACCTTAATTTTTTTAATATCATTTTTATTATATTTTGAAAAAAATGCGCGTAACATACCAATACCCGTGCGAATGCATGGGTATCCTACTAGTTATGCTTAAAGCTTTGAATTAATACAACAGAGTATATAATCCTCTATTCATGCTTGTAACAAACTTGAAATTGACAACTTACCTAAAAGGAAAAGTTCTCTAACTAAAATTTGAAAACCCTTATTAAAAAAGGAAAGTTAGTTATAAGTTGAAACAACTTTTATCAAACTCTTAGAGGTTTTTATTCTTTTAATTCTTTCAACATCATTCCTCAAGCTTAACCATGATGGATATCTAGAATGCCAATATTGGAAACAAAATCATTGAACTTGTTTATATGCAAACTTTTGGTAAGGTAGTCTGTTAGTTACTGAATGGAAGAGATAGATAATAGCTTCAACATCCCTTGCTAAACTTTCTATCTCACTAGATGACAATCTATCTCATGATGTTCCGTTCTTTCATTAAAGACAAGATTGGATACTATGTGCAATGGACTCTTATTGTCACACAATACAAGACATATGATTCTGAATATGTAATGTGCAAATCTCTTAAATGTATAGGAGAAAAATCAACTCACGTGTAGTTAAACCATGAGCCTAATACTCTGCTTCTAAGGAGGACCTAGATGATGTTTGTTATTTCTTTGATTTCCAATGAAAAAAAGGATAAACTAATGAAAAAACAGTATTATGATGTTGAATTTCTTAACTAGATACATCCATTTCAATCTGCATGTCAATAGCATATAATCTGTAGGTTAAAAGACCTTGAAAATAAAAATCCTCTCAAGATTTTGCTTAAAATATCTGATGACTATAAGCTGTTTGAGAGTGTACTTGAGTTGGACTTTGTAGAAATTGGCTCAACAGCTGGGTAGCAAAGTTTATATTTGGTCTTGTGTTATTTAGGTACAACAATCTAACATTAAGCCTTCTATATAGAGTGATATCTTCAAGTGGATTTCTTCCAACTTGATGAAGCTATATTGAAGGATTGAAAGGTGTTGAAACAGGTTTTGAAACTAGCAAACCTCTGTTCTTTAACAAATCTGGGCGATGTTTCCTTTTTGAAATAGATATGCCTTCTTTAGAATGTGCCATCTCCTGACCAAGAAAATATTTTGAAATTCCTAGGTCTTTGATTTTTAAATTCCTACCAAGAATGCCTTTGACATTCTCAAATTCAGATAAAGATGTGCCTGTAGTATGATGTCATCCTCATATACTAGTAGGATTCTGATCAAACATTCTCTTATAAGGATGAACATTGAATAATATTAGTTTGATTTAGTGTAACCAAGATTCAAGATAAAATATGCCAGCTTCTCATACGACTTCCTGCTTGCCTATTTCAATTCATATAAACTCTTGACTAGTTTGCAAACTTGGTTTGGCTTAGTGCACTTGACTCTTTGAGGTACACTCATGTAGACATCATCCTTTAAGTCTCCGTGAAAAAATGAATTATTGACATGAAGTTGATTAAAATGCTAGTTTTTTATGGAAGTTAGTGCAAGTAGAACTCTGATAGTGAATAATTTGGCTACTAGTGAAAAGTATCAAGAAAGTCCAATTACTCAATATGTATCGTTGGGAAACCAATATTGCCTTGTACATGACTATAGAGCCATCATCTTTATGTTTGATTTTTTAAATTCATCTGCTCTTAATAGGTTTGAAATGAGGTGGCAGATGTTATTGAGTACAAAATTAAATTTTATAACTATCATATCCACAAAGACTGTTTTTTCAAAAAACCTTTAATAGTTTTTATGATGTTAAGTAGAGAAAAGTTTTATATTTGTGTTAGTTCGTCAAAGTAAATGACACAAAATAAATGACAGCAAGTAAAATGGAGATTTTAATGTTAACTATAAGAAAACTTGCTAGGGGTAGATTTCGTCATTACGTGTTTATGATGCATAACCATCTGTCAGTAATATGCTCATATAACAAGCTATTAATATTACCACATGTTGCTCTCATTTGTATATCTTGTCGGTCTCAACACCGTGAAATCAGTACATTATCTAATGGTTGATATCTTGGTCTATTAACCAATGCAGAGATTTAAGTTTCAACAATTATTAAGTAGTAAGAATCCACACCGATCCTACTATAATATGTGTAGATATTGAATCCAATATTATGTCTAGGCATAAATATCCAATAGATTGTTATCTTGGATCTAGTAATGACAAACACCATTCGGATGTCAAGTCATACCTTGAAAACAAGTTTTAGGTAAAAATCTAAAACATACATTTAAATTAAAGAGTCATCAATATTAAATCTTAAGTATAGTTACATAAAACTCCATGAACTATTTAATACATGAATATAATGTTTACATCTAACCCCCAATAAATAGATTTTTAGCTATTCTTACTCATCGTAGTTGTACCGGTGATGGAGGCTATTCCGCAAGTGCACGGAATCTATTGTAATTTTAATATATATCAAATCCACAGGGACCAATAGTCAAACCTATCGTCGTCTACTGTTGCTATGTAAATCTAAGGCTAATAAAATTAACTTTTTATGCGAAGTCAAATAAGAACAGGAAATAAGATTGAACTTAAAGAAATACTTGACAAAGGCGAGACCGAAATACAGTTCTCGACTCCAACAGGGGAATAAATTACTAGGTAAAGATTCGACTATGGAATAAATATGCTTGGAAATAAACCCAAACACAGTTAGAGCGGACATCAAATTAAGGTTCAACTGGGGAAAATTTAACAATGCAAGTAGCAAAAAGATACCAACTCCAACAGGGGAATAAACCCAGAGAGGAAAAGGATCACTAACTCTATTGGGGAATGAAACGCTGAATAGGTAGTGAGAAAAAATGAATAGGATATAGACTCTGCTGGGAAATCTCAAAGGGAAAGTCATTTATTCTACTTAAGAGGAAACTCATAGGTAGACAAGTATTATCATGATAATAAGCTTTCACTATTAGAATAAGGCTCAACTTCTTCTTTAATCAAGTCTCAAACTTGAAAATGGTAAGAGACAAGCTTCACAAATGATAGCCACTTGCTAGAGATAAACAATAATTATGCTGGAGATACTCAAAAGAGATGTGAGCAGGTCAAACCACACAACATACTTCTCAAATAAAGATGCAACCATCTATTGAGGACGAAAGATTTACTGGATCACAACAGGATTCTCAATTAAGGAGATAAACACCCGTTTAAATAACGAACCAAGTTGAATTGCTAACATGCTCCCACTATTAGAATATGGCTCAACTTCTTCTTTAATCAAGTTTTAAACTTGTAAAAGGACCAAATACAAGTTGTCTCCGCCAAAGGGACTACCACCTGTTAGGGATTAGGAATCAATAACTCTACCGGGGATCTTCAAAGAGAGATACGGGCAGGTTAAGTTGCACAACAAACTTCTTAAATAAAGAGATAGCCATCTGTTGGTGATGATGAGGGCTTCACCACAAACTTCTCTAACGGGAATATACCGGAGATATGCCATTTGATGGAAAAGTTGACGGAGTTGCAACAGGCTTCTCAAATAAAGAGATGCCACTTGTTCAAATAACAAGTCCAGGGCTTCACTTGATTGAATGAGGATCAAGGATTTCACAATAAACTTCTTTACTAAGGATAAAGTAGAGAGATGTCATTTAATGTGAAGATACTGATTGATATTTGGGAACATACAAGCTGCTCAAATTAAGAGACCACCACTTGAAGTCACACAAAAGTTGTAAATAGAAAACAAGCTTCTCAAAGAGACTGCCACTTGTAATTGCAAAGGGTGGAAAACCATCAAGAACGGATAAGCTTCTCAGAAGAGACTGCCACTTATCGTTGCAAAGGTTGAAATAACAAAAACAAGCATCTTAAAGAGACTTCCACTTGTTACCAGATAGGGCCTACCATGCTGGGGACATACAAGCTTCTCGTATAAAGAGATTGCCACTTGCTGTCAGGCAAAAATTCCAAGAGAGTGTTATCACAACACTACTAGGGAAACAAAACCTTCATCTTCTGACGGGGAATCATAAACACATTTCTGATGGGGAAAATAAATCCTCAAAGGTGCAAAATAAATTCCTTTTCATCATATAGGTTTCACAGCCTAGAGAGATTCACAATAATTGTTGCAGGAGACTGAAGTTCAATCCAGGAACAAACTTGGAGAGAAACGGTCAAACAATACTCTACATGGCGACGAAATAACTTAACTGGGGAGTGGTTCCATCTAGATAATGAGTTGGAAAGGAAAACTAAATCAAAACTCTTCCACGAGGAATAAACTCAGTGGGGAATTAGAAAGGATATACACTTTCTGCTTACGGTAGACATTCTAATGGAAAGAGGATACACACACTCTGTGGGGATAATAGCACCAGAGTGAGTGGATAAGAAACACTAAGAAATGCAAGGTGAGCATGAATTTTCATTCAGTCATACATGTTGTATGTATTAATGAATGAATGTATGTATATGCTAACAAAACAAGCACAAAGATAAAGTGGGGATGACTAATCACCAAAATACAACCGGATACTCGGCTAAATCTCAACAAGATGGAGATACCACTGGAGATTCTACTAAAGATCCTGCTAGGGATTCGGATGGAGATAAACAAAAGCCACTGAAGGAATGATGTCTTGGTTCAAGGCTCACATTTATGGGGAGAGGAAGATACTGCATGGGAAGAAAACCCAATGTTCAATCTTCTAACATCAATAATTCAATAAGGGGATAACAATATGAACTACAGCTTTGAGGGACTGAAAAGATCCGCTGGGAAAACACAAAACACAAATCTTCCAAACTCTTCTTGGGGAACACAAAGAACCACGCAAAACTCTACTACGGGAAGATGAGGACTTACTAGGGATACACACAAAGCAAAACTCTTCGGGGAATATCAACCTCTGGGAGGTATAACATTTGTATAAACTCTATTAAGGGAGTGGAAAGACCAGTTGGAGTAAACACAACACGATTCTTCCAAAAGACAACCTTTGAGAGGAAAACATGCACATCTTTGCAGAAATCTCCGTTATGGGAGAAAGTGGATCTGTTAAGGATTAACACCACAAGAGTAACAATTGCATAAACTCTGCTGAGGGAAGTGTAAACTTGGTGGGGATTATCAAAGAAAAACTCCTTGAGGATAAACACACTTCAAGGAAAACATCTTTTCCCCTGTGAAAACAATGACTAGGAAAACAAACTTTCTCAGTCTCAACAAAGTCTTCAGGAGACATGCCCCTTGATATGATCATTCTTTGAAATGATTTTCCAATTACTCATTAAAGTTTCAGGCCTTAAAAGATAAAACTCATCACTGATGCTCATATGTAAGCTTCTATGATGTCAAACAAGTGTATGCAAGCAGAAAATGTTAATCCTGGGAATAATAATTCTAATGCAATTACACATGTTAATATTGAAGTTTTAGTAAAAAGATGTCGCAAAACCCTGTGAATGAATCACTAGTTAGGATGTGACATTGGTTTTTAAATGAAAGATAACATGCATATACAATACCAACAAAGATCTTTTAGCACAACTCATGGGAGTCAAGAACGATATCTTGTTGAAGTATGCTTTCAAAATAAACCCTGCTTCAATTAGGTCTTTTGAGGATTGTAACATGGTCTGGTTCATGGATTTTAGAAAAAGGATTTTTAGGCTCAAAGTTTATTCGTACACCCATTCGTGATGTTCTTCAGTCCTACATTCAGTTAATTTGACACAAATATTCATCTCTCAAAAGGATTTTGTGATGGTTATGGAACCAACGAAACTGATGGTTTAAGAACCAATGAGGTTTTTTGGGAATAACGGTCACCCTTTTTGTCTTTTGTGTTTGTAGCCACATAGATTTGTTCTTTTGATGAGGATTTTTCTTTATAACCCTTTCTTTTCGCTTTTCGCATTTTTCATTCTTTTGTTTTTCCCTATTTTTGCCTGGACTAATTCTTTTGAATTTTTGATGCCCAGCAGGATTCCCTAATTATTGCCTAAGTCACTTGTTTTCGACTTAGCGAGCTTTTTCTTTCTTTTTCTTTTTCTTTCTCTTTTGATTCTTTCTTTCTTTTGAACAAATCATGTGACATTGGCTTATCTGACTTGTTAAAAAGGGTTGTGACTGCCTCTTTCCTTTATGGATGAGGGATAGCCATTGTGGTTGATCCTTAAATGCACACTCCTTTTGAAATTTGAACGCTTGGTCAAATTAACTGAAGACTACCCTGCCCCAGGTTAAATGTGAGGGTTTTTTCATTTAGAAAAGAAACTCCTACTTCAAGGCTCAAAGGGGTTAACGAGGGACTATCTTCCTTATATCTCATGTGTTTGGAAATTTGAATCAATGCCTTACATCGTCATTATGAGTGAATATGAATGGATTAATTCAAGACAAACATATTCATTGTATTATGATTAGCATTAAAAAACAAAAAAGTTTTTACATGCAAACAAAGCGTTAACAAACATGAAACATTACAAATGAAAATGCAGTAATGAACTAATGATATGAGGAGACTGTCTCGGTCTGAGCTTATGGTTTAAGGAACATCCTTAATCTCCAAGTTGGCAAGTCTTCCCCCAACCAAGGTGCTTCTTGCTCCAATTTTAGGGTTCTTTGAAAATTTTCTGAGTTGTGGCATGCTTTGTCCTCGGAATCAACTCTTAGATGAGAACATCCTTCCTGCTTATGATAACTTCCCAGTAATGGCATTGGCATTCCCAATAATCATTTTCCTCTTGAAGTTGTTTGTAGTCAATGCCTTCTTGGTGAGATTCAACTCTAGGTCTCTTGACTTCAAATTGAGCTTTGAGTTTTTCAATCTCTTCCAGAGCATTGTTCAATTGGAATTAACACCCAATGAGTTGGCGACCAACCTTCTCTTTTTGACGACATTCTTCCTTGAACTCAATTTCTTTAACATAGAGTTGCTTCTTTAAATTCTCAACATGAGCTTTGAATTGGTCCTCCATCTCCTTACAGGATCTCATAAGGTCTTCCACTGCTTCTTTGTCTTGAAGATCCTTTGACGCGCCTTGGCCAAATCTTCATTTCTATCATCAATGGTGAGAGTAGCACTTTTCAACTTCGTACTAATCCTCTGTCTCTTTCTGCTTTTTGGAATTGAACTTGGAACTCATCCATTTTTCATAAACACCAATGCTTTCACTGGGTTCAGCATGAAAAATGGGCTCTTTAGCATGTGGAAAAATATGAACCACATGAGGAGGAACAGTTAAAATAGGTTGAGGAGCTTATATGACTTTAAAAATCACAGTAGCTTGAGTTGCACGAGGAGAAGGAGGAGGAGGAGGAAATTGATTCTGGAGAGCAACTAGAGATTCAACCAAAGCATTGAGTCATTCCATCCCAGCCCTCAGAGTAGTCACCTCTTCACGGAGTTCTCTATTCTCTTTCTCAAAATGATCCATCTTTATTTGACAATTAGTTCGAGTGTTGTACGGATGTTATAGCTTGTCGTTTGAGAAGACCAGGAGAAAAGAAATAAGACACCTATAAAAACTCTCAAAAGCAATACCAAACGCAAAATGATGCATGATATGCAATGCAAATGTTTTCATTTAGTTTTTGAGGAACTTTAAGATATCATAAAGCAATTGCAAACATCACAAATAAATAACACTTTTGAATTGCTGAAAAATTCTATTTCACTGATAATTGGAAAGGATTACAATTTTAAGTACAAGTTTCAAAATATCCTAAATACAAGAGGAAAAAGTTACATCCTAAGGGTCCTAAGGAACCACATCCAAAGATGATCCAACTTCATGCTGATACTTCATCCTAAGCCTCTTGATCTCCCTCTCATAAGTATCCTTCATGCTAGCTTTCTCTAAGACAAGCTGATCCATAATGCCATTCCAAGCACCTGAGGTATGAGGATGAGGTGGTGGAATGCTAGAGGAAAATAAATCCTCTCTCTATCTCTTCACAACGTGTTGCTCAAGCTACTCTATCAAATAAGCTTTTTCTTTCAACTACTTTTGCAACTCTAACTTCTCAAGGTTTGAAGCATGGAATTTGCCTTCCCAAATATCCCTCTCTTGCTTCATCTTGGCTAAAGCTTCTTGAAGTTCTTTCACATCTTCGGTAAGAATGGTAGGTGGTTTGGAAACCACTAGAGACACGGGCTTCTTATAAGCATATGGCATCTTGAGATCTCACGCTTTTTCCTTCACCAAAGAGTATAAGGTGCCAAAGCTACACAATTCTACTTTCCAAGCTCACCCTTCCCCTTTCTATGGGTATTGTACCAAGCATGCGCCATCCTTTTCTTCAAACCTTGAGTTTCCTTTCCTTCTTAGAAAAATAAACTCTCCAACAAAATGTTATTAGGTTTATTTTTCAAGGCATACCCAAGCTAACGTCTTGCTAAACTTGGGTTGTAGTTAATTCCACCTTGTGTACCAAGAAGAGATACATTAGAGAACTCCCCACAACTATCAATGATCTTGACATTATCATATATGGAAGAATACCAAGTGATGTCAGCATTAGTAAGGGACATGATCCTTTGAGATCACCTCAAACAACTCTTGTTTTCCTTGAAGATAGGAGACTGTAGCAAGTGCAAAATAAACCACTTTTACAGTAGAGGTTCACAATATACAATAGTTCCATTTCCCATGGAAGTCTTATGATGGATAGAGAAATAAGTATCGCCAAGCAAAGTCGGAACATGATTCCCAATTAAGAAGATTTGAATGGCAATAACATCAACAAAGTTGTCAATGTTAGGAAACAAGACCAATTCATAAATGAGCAAGGCTAAGATAGCCTCAAAAGCCATCATGCTACTAGCACTAGCAAAAGAAGAAGCTCTCTCAATCAAGAACTTTTAAGTCAACCCTTGAATGCCTGCTTTGACACTAAGATTGGTATCTACATCATATTTCCTCAAGTGAATAGATGCTACAATGACTTGGGATTTAGGAACCTCTTCCAAACCATTAAAAGGAACTTTTCCAGAAACTGGCACACCCACAAGATAAGCATACTCTTCCAAGGTAGGCATAAGCTGATAATCTGGAAAAGTCAAGCACCGGTAGATAGGTTCATAAAACTGAACTACAGTATTAAGAATTCTATCTTCAACAATGGTGGAGAGAATAGCCAAAAGTCTTCCATGGCGAGCTTTAAAATCCGCATGATCAACCACTAAGGATGCTAACTTATTCAAATCTTTGATATCGGGAGCTGCGAAACTATACTTATGAGTGTTCCTTTTTCCAATATCCATAATCACAGTGCCTGCGATGTTTGCAAAGAAAATCTCTAAGTTCCTTGAAAACTGAGTGAAACAAGATGTTCATGAATGCATGAGTGCATGATTATGCAACAATCACAAACAAGGTTCAAGGGTTCGACATCACGAGCATGGAGTCAAGGGTAAGAACCACCCACAAGGTATGTACTAAGGGTAAATCACCTATACAACAAGGTTCTACAAAGTTCCCAGAGTCTTAATTCCATCTTTTGAATATTACTGGCTTTAACGACTACTCGTCAGCCAATAATATTCTCAAGAGAAACTCGTCTGAGTCTAGTATCGCATAACAACTAATCCAAGTTTACACCTGAATAGTCATCGTACTACGGCCTAAAATCCAAATGGGTTAAAGGGTTCTAAGGTCCTCAGCTTCTCAGGCTCTTAAGTCGAAAGTAATAATGCCTTCACAACTCACTTGTTTAGCATTATCACCCTCAAAGAGGCCTGCATTTAGTCAGGGATCTCAAGTCAGCTTATTAAGGATTAACTCCACATAAGCCAAACATGACTATACCACCATCTTATCTCAAGTGCACTCCAGTCCGGGTATAGGACTTATCTCACCACTCAGAGATCACAAAGCACAAAAAACAACAACAAATAAAAGATAATAATAAAACACAGATAAACAAGTTAGGATAAACCCACTAGGGACTACTCCCCAGCAGAGTCTCCGCTTTTCTGTAGCGGTGAAAAATTGAGATTAAGTTATTGATTAACTTAACTAACAAAGCAAGAGTCGTCACTGCACTTTATTGTTTCCAAAGGAATGCGAAAAGAGCGAACAAAACCCACAGAAGCTTTAAAACAAAACTAATAAAACAAAGAGACAATGGTAAGGGGATTGGTTATGCAATTGGAAGGTGTTAGCACCCAAAACATCTATAGTACTTTATAGGAACCTCTTGAAAATATATGTTTAGCTTAAAACCGGGTTGTTTGTAAAAGATTGAGGAGATGGGAAGAGAAACATTTTTTTTAGATTTTTGTGTTTGACAAGACTTCCTGAGTCTCGTGCCTACGTACCCACAAAGTGCAATGGAGGATCAAAACCTTATAGTTTGTGGTACATATAACAAAAGTGTTTGTTTTGATTGATTTTAAATGAAAATACATTTTGTCATTTTAAGGAGAAACTCAACTAATAACCCACAAACATGAGAAAATGGACATTTGCATCACTACTAAGAAGGGCTCCAACTTGGATAAATATTAACAAGTATGCCATTAACTCTCTATAGTGGAAAAGAATCAACATCATTTCAATCATTACTATGGGGATAGGAGAATCACATCCCGACTATGAAAATGACTCATGTCTAATCCGTGAGAAAAGTTTTTTAAAAGGAAAAAGTGCACAAAGGGTACAAAATAGTTTGAATAAGTTGTGTGTGTTTTTTAAGTCTTTTGAAATGGTTTTGATACGCTTAAGATGTATTAACACTAATTTAAGAAAAAGATTTTGAAAAACCACTTGACAAAGTCAAGGTTTATTGAGAAAGCGATTCATGTTTGAAAACAAGAAGGTTTTGGAAAAGGGAAAAGATTTTGAAAATTAAAGAAGGGGGAGGAGATGAAGAGACTATCCTAATTGTAATACCCTAATTTTTACCCCTAAGATCCCACATGTCCCTTGCATCTCATACCACAAACAAGATCACAAGATTTGGTTCTTTTGCCCTCCTCTAAAGGGTTGTTCTTGAGTGAGATCGCCAAGCACCCGTGTTCTTTTGTTTGTTTAATGTTTGTTTTTGTTTATGTTTACTAATCATTAATTAAAATCCAAAAATATGTTTTTTTTCCTTTACTAACTTTTTCAGGAAGAATTTGGATCAAGGATATCAAAATCAGTCCCTCAGCTCGAATGAATTTGATCTGAGCAAAGTCAAAGTTGATCTGCAAACAATTCAAAAATCATTTGATCAAGAGTTTCCAAGATTTAATTGATTATTATTCAAGAGACTCCAAGGTTCATGTGTTTATTTCCATGCGTTCTTTGACAAGCAAAAGAATCGAGCCGAACCACAGCAGTGCACTCAAAAGGGCAATTGTTTCAAAATTTGCACTGACTAATCGGTTATATCAATCAGGGTAATTGATTACCCTCGTGGAAATTTGAAAAATGTGTCAAATTCAAATTCAGCAGCATTTTGGCACCAATTTTCAAATCTTGCATCTTGAGAATATTCTAGATCACTTCCAAATAATTCCCCTACCTCATCATAATTAATTCCCATCATACACCCTCACTAATTACCACTTGATTTTGATTTTACCTCCAAAATTCAAATTCCAATCCTAATTTTGATTCCAACCCAAATTCCAAACCACCAAATTTTCCAAGCCTAAATTCTATAAAGAGAGGCCTCATTTCATCCATTTCACAAGCTTTTGAGAGCCAAAAAACCTCTTGCAAATTCTCTCCCCAACCACAAAATTTCACTTAAGGTCACATTTCTTCTTTTGAAAGTTAACAAGAATTCACATTGAATCTTGTTCAACTTTGAGCTAAACCTTCATCAAAGCTTGTTTTCTTCATCAATTCTCATAGATCAAGGCTTTGGTGTTTGGATCTTGGAGTAATTTGAAGCAATTTTTAGATTTGAAGTGGTAATTCATCTATCACCATTGTTGAAGCTTCATCTTCATCTTCCATAATGTAGATATTTGGAGATCCTTGTTACTTGTTCCCTTGGATCTTGTAATTGTGTTTGATTGCTGGTTTTTACTGTTGTTTTACTTAAAATTTCGTGCAATTTCAATTCCATGATCATAAGGTGTTTGAACAAAGTTTTGAAAGATGATCATGCTGATTTTTGCACATCTTTTTGACTCTGCGTGCAGAGTAATCGCTTACCCTTATTAGAGCAATCGGTTACTCGAAGACAGAATGCAATTCTTGGCTTGTTTTGGGGACCGTTTTGGTTTTTCCACCTTTTTCTTCCCCTTTTTTCTTGTTTTGGCCTTGAAGTGCATTGTTGAGATTAATTTCTCTTCAATTTCAATGGCCTTTGGATATGGTTAAAGTAATTAAACATTCATTAGTTCAAATTTATCTTTAAATGAATTGTTGAATTCATTTGAGATGCTTTGAATTAGTGATATGTTTTCACACTTAAACTTATCAATTAAAGGTGATTGAACTTGAAGATGAAAGGATCTTGAAAGTGTAATTCAATTTGGCTTTTTCTTCATCTATTTCTTTTTTTTATCGATGAAAGTCTTATGGATCTTAGAATTTCTTTGTTGAATTCTTGATCAAGACTAGATCGCTACCTATTTTCTTTTCGTGCGGTATTGTTTTCGGATGACGATTTACATATCGTTCATCTAGCATGCATTAGCACAAAGATTACTATTGACATGCCTCGAGTAGGGTGACTTCTTTATAAGTCACTTGGCGATTGCTTAACATAGCGCTACATTTGTCCTTCCCCATCCGAATCGGAACTTGAACTTTCGTGGCCCGAACTTATTTTTATATGCTTTATGTCATTATATCATATCATGTTTATGTTTATGTCATTTTTATTTTGTCCACTTGGGCCATATTATCTTGTGCTTTTTTTTTTGTCCATTTAGACTAAAAAACATTAATAAAGGCTTAAACCACTAAAAGACTTGTGCTCTTAATTATTGGACTATGGCCACTATCCCTTGCATTGGAGGATCTCTACTCTTAGACTTCTTGGCTTGATTATGGACTTATGGACTTAGACTTTGGATTCTCTCACTTGTGCTTCAGACTATTATGAAGTTTGATATTCTAGCCTTTATTTAGCTTGCTTATTGGCTCAAGAGGATGGAATTATTTTCTTATTATGCTTTGAGGAGTGCCTCCATGTGGTTTGATCTTTCTTACCCTAGCTTTTATTTTATGCACTAGGATAGTCTCTTCTTCTCCACCCCTTCTTAAATTTTCAAAATCTTCTCTCTTTTTCCAAAAATCTTCTTGTTTTCAACTCAAAACCGCTTTCATAATAAAACCTTAACTTTTGTCAATTGATTTTCAAACTGTGTCTTCTTTAATAAATGTCAATCAATGTTAATCATATTTTGACCATTTCAAAAAAGGCATAAAAAATACAAAAGTCATTCAAACTTTTTGTGCTTTGTGCACCTTTTTTCTCTTAAACTTTTCAAAAAGATTAGACTTGAGTCATCTTCTTTGATGATATGTAAAGCTCCTAGCCATGGTATTTTGTGTAAAGTATGGTCATTTTTCACTTGGATGTTGAACCGATAGTCTTGTTGATTTTAATCCAAGAAAATCCTTCATCTTAATGTGATGCAAATGCCTCATTCCAATACCTTTGAGTAATTAGTTGAGTATTCTCTCTTGAGAATGATGGGTTGTCTTTTCAAGAAAAAATGAATCATAACCAATAACTTTTGTTATTTTTACCATGAACTACAAGGTTTTGATCCTATATTGCACTTTTATCGGTACGTGTGCATGAGGCGATAAGTCTCCCCAAACACAAAAAAACATTAAAAACAATTTCTCTTCTCATCTCTCTAATCTCTTTTCAAACAAACCTTTTCAAACCAAAAAGCGTAGATATTTCAAAGGGTTCCTATAGAGTACTATATATGTTTTGGGTGCTAACACCTTTCCATTGCGTAACCAACCCCCTTACCCATTCTCTGTTTGTTCTTGTTTTAGCACTTGTTTAGGTTTTGTTCGCTCTTTTTCCTTTCCTTTTGGATAAAATAAAAGTGCAGTGGCGTCTCTTGCTTTATGAGTTAAGTTAACCAATAGCTTATACTCACAATTTTTACCGCTACAGAAAAGTGGCGACTCTGCTGGGGACTCTGGTTCTTAGTGGGTTTAGCCTACTTTGATTTATTTATCGCTTTTTGTTTGATTTGTTTGTTATTGGTTGTTCTGTTTGGGTGATCTTGAGAGGTGAGATAGATCCTATACTCGGATCTGAGAGCTCTTATGATAGGCGGTAGTATAGTCAAGGAATCTTCTAGGGAGTAATCTTGAACAAGTGAACTTAAGAACCCGCCACTCAGTGGAGGCCCCTTTGAGGATGGTATATGTCGATCGAGTAATTGTGAAAACATTGTTGTTTTTGACCTGGGAGCCAGAGAAGCTGAGGACCTTAGTATTCCTTTAACCCATCTTGGCCAATTAGGATGTAGTGCAGTGACTATGACTCAGACGATACTACACTCATACGAGGTTCTCTTGAGAATATTACTGATTCCCGAGTAATCGGTGTGCTAGTAATATCCGAAAGAGGATTGAGGACTCTGGGAACTTTTTAGAACCTTGTTCTATAGGTGCTGATAAAACCTTAGTACACACCATTAGGGGTTGGTTCTTGTCCCTTGACTCCATGCTCGTGACTCGAACCTTTGAACCTGTGTGTTTTGTGTGATCTTGTTTATGGGTGTTGCATCCATGAATCCATGCATTCATAGCATCATTTTGACTAAGTCTTCAAGGAACTTAAAGATGTTTGTTACAAACATTGTAGGGATTTTTCACCATGGATTTTGGAAGAAGGAACACTAAGAAGTACACTTTCAAGAGTCCTAAGTTAGAAGGTCTGCGAGAGCTAGGGTCTTTGGTTGCTGATCCTGAGGCTTTCAAAGATAGATATGGAAGGTTGTTATCTCTTCTAAGGATCAATATGGTAAATGGAGTTTTGGCTACTCTGATTCAGTTCTATGATCTGGTGTACCACTATTTTACGTTCCATGATTACCAACTCATGCCCACACTTGAGGAGTATTCTGGTCTACTTAGGTTGCCTATCCCTGATCGAGTCCCTTTTTCTGGTTTGGAAGAGACTCCTAAGTATCAAGATATTGCTAAAGCTACTCATTTGAAGGTATTTGAGATTAAAGCTTAAATGGCTAACAAGAAGAGAAAAGTTCAAGAGGATTTATTTTCCTCTAGCATTCAGAGTTCAGACGCTCCCTCTACCTCAGTTGCTTGGAAGTTGGTTGTCGATAAGCTCATAGTTGAGAAGACTCAGATGGAGGACCAGATCAAAGAGCTCAGTAAAAAGCTGCAAGGAGGATCTTCTTCTCATGGGATTTCTTAGGATTTCTAATTTCTAGCTTTCTATTATCTTTTGTTTTGATTAGGATTCTTGAAAATGTACTCCAAAAGTTGTAATCCTTTTCCATTATTAATAAAATGAGATTTTCAGTATTTCGCAATGTGTTGTCTCAATATAATGTTTGCAATATTTGCTTTATATCTTTGAAGTTTCTTGAAGGCTTTGCATTTGCATACTGCACATCAAGCATCATCTTTTGCATTATTTCTTGCCTTTTTCCAGGTGTCTTATTGTTTCTCTTGGTCTTCATTAAGCCAAGTTGTCGCACCAATATAATACTCGGGATAATCTAAAGAAGAAGATGGATCAGTTGCAACAAGAGAATCGTGAGCTTCGTGAGGAAGTGACAACTTTGAAGGATAGTTTGGAGAGACTCACTACTATGATGGAATCGTTGGTTGTTGCTCAGAATCAGCCACCCCCTCCTCCTCCACTTTCAACTCTTGTGCAAAGGACAATCATTTCTGAGATTGTCTCTACGCCCATCTCTGTGGCGCCTGCTAGTGTTCCTCAACATTCCATGCCTCCTGGTTTCCCCTGGGGCATGCCTATTAACTTTGTTCCTGAAGGTTATCAACCACCACCGCCTCCTAAAGTTCCAGTTGTTCCTACTGTCCAGCCTGGGATGTCTATACCGCAGCCTGTGGTTCATACTGTTCCTTTTGGTAAAAAACAGATTTTCCACACTGCTCCAAGCGAAAATGCCAGTGCTTATGATAGAATGGAAGAGATTTAAGACCAGTTTGCTGAAATGCAGAAAGAAATCAAAGCTCTGAGGGGTAAAGAACTGTTTGGAAAGAACGCCCATGAGTTATGCTTGGTTCCTAATTTGAAGATCCCGCATAAGTTCAAAGTCCCTAACTTTGAAAAGTATAAGGGCAATTCTTGTCCAATGAGCCATTTGACTATGTATGCTCGTAAGGTGTCGAAGCAGACTGATAATAATCAGCTCCTCATTCACTACTTTCAAGATAGTTTGTCTGGTGCAGCCTTGAAATGGTATATGGGACTCGACAGCACTCGAATTCGCAATTTTAAATATTTGGGTGAGGCTTTTGTAAAGCCGTATAAGTATAATGTGGATATGGCTCCTGATCATGACCAGCTTCGAGCAATGGCTCAGAAAGATATGGAGACATTCAAAGAATACTCGCAGAGGTGGCGCGAGATAGCTGCTCAGATTAATCCTCCTTTGGAAGAAAAAGAGATGACTAAGATTTTTCTGAAAACTCCGAGTCCTTTCTATTATGAGCGTATGATTGCTAGTGCCCCGAGTGACTTCACTAAGATGGTTAATATGGGGATAAGATTGGAAGAAGGTGTCTGTGAGGGACGATTGTCAAAAGATGGTAATTTTGCTGGAAGTTCCAAGAAATATGGGGGATGACTTGCCAAGAAGAAAGAAGGTGAAACCAATGCTATTTCCCGTGGAGGACACAAAAAGAGTTATGGTAAGAACAATCGGTGTCAGCAACATATTACATTTGTTACTCCTATTATCAACTCATGTTGTTCAAGCTGATCATCAACAATGTTCTAATCAACAAAACAATCAACGAGGCCGTTATCAGAATAATTTTGATCCGATTATGATGACCTATACGGATTTGCTTCCTGGTTTAATTCAAAAGAATATTGTTCAGACCCGTACACCGCCTACTGCTCCGAAAGATTTGCCATAGTGGTATAAGCCTGAAGCTCATTGTGATTTCCATCAGGGAGGAGCTGGGCATGATACTGAGAATTGTTATCCATTGAAGATGGAAGTACAAAGGTTGGTTAGAAGTAGTATTTTGTCTTTCGAAGACTCCAATCCTAATGTACAATCGAATCCATTGCCCAAACATGGTAAGGCATCTGTCAATATGGTTCAAGATTATCCTAGTAAAGATTATTCTACAGCTGCAATTCTTGAAGATGACTCTGAAGGCTACATCCCATTTGGTTCTGAAAATGATTTCATTCCTGCTAAAGATTGGGAGCCTTATTTGGAAGACCCTAGATATGATTCTGAGACAGAGGATGAATTTGTGCCATTTTATTCCCCTCGAAAGAGGTTTAAGGAACCTGAATATGAAGTCAGTGCAATCATTGAAGATGATGAAGAGGAAGAACTTCCCAATTTCGTAACGCATGGACAGATCTGCCAGAATTAGATAGTTGTTGATGCTCCCACTGTTATACATATTTCAAAGTAATTTGTTTTTGTTTCTTTCAAAAATCCTTTCACTCTGCCCAAGGTGAAAGTGAATTTGTGAGGGCTTTGTTTCAAATTTTATCATCATCAATAAAATGTTATTTTGTTTATCCATATTATGTTTTCCCTTTTTTGCTTTATGTCTGAAAAATGGTAACATAAAAAACCAAAATAATAATAATAATGTGATAATCACTTTTATCTGCATAATACTTGCACTTCTTGTTCATATTCTAAAATCAGACATAAAATCATGGTGCAGATTGATTGTTAAACCCATTGAAAACAATGACCCTATGCCCTCTCCTAACTTTGTGTTCCCTGTGTTTGGAGCTGAAGAAGAGGATATTGAGGAGATTTCAGATGAAATTTCTCGGTTGCTTGAGCACGAGGAAAAAGCCATTCAGCCTCATGAGGAGCCGGTGGAATTGGTTAATTTGGGTTCAGATGATAATATAAAAGAAGTCAAGATTGGGGCACTGCTTCAGTCAAATGTTAAGAAGAGAATAGTAGAGCTTCTCATAGAATATATTGACGTATTTGCTTGGTCCTATCAAGACATGTCTGGTCTTGATACTGATATTGTGGAGCACCATTTGCCATTGAAGCCTAAATGTCCACCTGTGAAGCAGAAATTGAGAAGAACTCATCCCGACATGGCTGTGAAGATCAAAGAGGAGGTTCAAAAGCAGATTGATGCTGGTTTTCTTGTGACTTCTGAGTAAAGCGATTCCGAGAGATGATTTTCCACTGCCACACATTGATATGCTGGTAGATAATACTGCTAAGTTCCCTATCTTTTCTTTTATGGATGGATTTTCCGGTTATAATCAGATAAAGACGGCACCTGAGGATATGGAAAAAACAACATTCATAACACCCTGGGGAACATTCTGTTATAGAGTGATGCCCTTCGGTTTGAAAAATGCTGGTGCAACGTACCAGAGAGATATGACTACTTTGTTCCATGATATGATGCATAAAGAAATTGAGGTTTATGTGGATGATATGATTTGTAAGTCGAAGACTGAAGAAGATCACATTGAGTACTTATTGAAGTTTTTTCAACGTTTGAGAAAGTTTAAGCTCCATTTGAATCCAAATAAATGCACTTTTGGTGTCCGTTCTGGAAAGTTGTTGGGCTTTATTGTCAGCCAAAAAGGCATTGAAGTTGATCCTGGTAAAGTTTAAGCTATTCAGGAAATGCCTGCGCCCAAAACAGAAAAACAAGTAAGAGGATTCTTGGGACGTTTGAATTATATCTCCCGATTTATATCCAATATGACTGCCACATGTGCGCCGATCTTCAAGCTTCTCCGCAAAGATCAGGGTTATGTATGGACAAAGGATTGTCAGAAAGCGTTAAAAGGAAGGAAGGAAGACCTTTGATCATGTATTTGATTGTGCTGGAAGAGTCTATGGGTTGTGTTCTGGGTCAACAAGATGAATTTGTTCAAAAAGAATTTTCCATTTATTATTTGAGCAAGAAGTTCACCGATTGTGAGTCTCGGTACTCAATGCTTGAAAAGACATGTTGTGCTTTAGCTTGGGCTGCCAAGCGCCTCCACCAGTATATGTTGAATCATACAACTTGGTTGATATCCAAAATGGATCCAATCAAGTATATTTTTGAAAAGCCTGCTTTGACTGAGAGGATTGCTCGTTGGCAAATGTTGTTGTCAGAATATGATATCGAGTACTAAACTCAAAAAGCGATAAAAGGAAGTGTTTTGGCTGACCATTTGGCACACCATCCAATTGATGATTATCAACCAATTAGGTTTGATTTTCCTGATGAGGATGTAATGTATCTAAAGGTTAAAGAGTGTGAAGAACCATTACCTGATGAAGGGCTTGAGCCTGGATCCCGTTGGGGTTTGATTTTTGATGGAGCTGTTAATGAGTATGGCAATGGTATTGGGGCAATAATTGTTACTCCTCGTGGTTCTTATATTCCTTTTACTGCAATGTTGATGTTCACTTTCACAAATAATGTGGCTGATTATGAAGCGTGTATTATGGGCTTGGAAGAAGCAATTGATTTAAGAATCAAGATTCTTGATGTTTATGGAGATTCAGCCCTGGTGATTAATCAGATTAAAGGGGTGTGGGAGACACGTCAACCTGATTTGATTCCTTATCGTGATTATGCAAGAAGGTTGTCAACTTTCTTCAATAAGGTTGATTTTCACCATATACCCAGAGTAGAGAATCGAATGGCAGATGCTTTAGCCACTATATCCTCCATGATTGTGGCGAATCGGTGGAATGATGTGCCTAAAATTGATGTTACGCGTCTCGATAGACCAGCTCTTGTGTTTGCGGTTGAAGAGGTCGTTGATGATAAACCGTGGTATTATAATATTAAATGCTTTCTTCAAAATCAAGAGTACCCACTTGGGGCATCGAAGAAAGATAAGAAGACTTTGAGAAGATTGGTTGGTAGTTTCTTCTTGAATGATGATGTGCTATATAAGAGAAATTATGACATGGTCTTGCTCAGATGCGTGGATAGACACGAAGCAGACATGTTGATGAAAGAAATTCATGAAGGATCCTTTGGTACCCATGCCAATGGGCATGCAATGGCTAAGAAGATGTTAAGGGCAGGTCACTATTGGCTGACAATGGAATCTGACTGTTGCAAATATGTGAAGAAATGTCATAAGTGCCCGGTTTATGTTGACAAAATTCATGTACCTCCAACTCTTCTCAATGTTATCTCTTCTAAATGACCTTTCTCCATGTGGGGTAATGATATGATTGGAATGATTGAGCCTAAAGCGTCGAACAGACACCATTTCATATTGGTGGATATTGACTATTTTACCAAGTGGGTTGAAGCGGCATCATATGCCAATGTGACCAAGCAAGTAGTGGTCTGATTTATCAAGAACCAAATCATCTGTCGGTATAGTATTCCGAGCAAGATTATCACTGATAATGGGTCGAATCTGAACAACAAGATGATGAAGGAATGATACGATGAGTTTAAGATTGAGCATCATAATTCTTCTCCATACAGACCTAAGATGAATGAGGCTGTTGAAGCTGCTAATAAGAACATTAAGAAGATCATTCAGAAGATGGTCGTTACATACAAGGATTGACATGAGATGCTCCCTTTTGCTTTCCATGGGAATCGTACATCCGTCCGTACTTCAACAGTGGCAACCCCTTCTCTCTCTTGTTTATGGTATGGAAGCAGTGCTCCCGGTAGAAGTTGAAATCCCTTCTATGAGAGTTTTGATGGAAGCTGAATTGTCTGAGGCTGAATGGTGTCAAAGCAGATACGATCAGTTGAATTTGATTGAAGAGAAAAGAATGACGGCCTTGTGTTATAGCCAATTGTATCAACAAAGAATGAAGAAAGCTTTTGATAAGAAGGTCCGACCCCGTATGTTCAGAGAACGCGACCTCGTGCTAAAAAAGATCTCGACTTTTACCAATGATTCTAGGGGCAAGTGGACTCCTAATTATGAAGGCCCGTATGTTGTTAAGAGAGCCTTCTCTGGTGGTGCATTACTTCTTACAACTATGGATGGTGAAGAGTTCACTCGTCCTGTGAATGCCGATACAGTCAAGAAATCTTTCGCCTAAAAATAAAAAGAACAGCTCGCTATGTTGAAAACCTGAAAGGGAGGCTTAGGAAAAAATGAGTGTTTCGGTGGATTGAAAACCCAAAAGGGCGGTCCAGGCAAAAATTAGAGACAAAAACAGAAATAATCATCCAGGTAGATTGAAAACCCGAGAGGGCAATATAGGCAAAAGTTAGGGATTATGACATGTAACTGCATCTGGCCAGTCTTGATCGTTGAAAGCAACATTGTCCATTAAAGATTCTGCTTCAATCATCCTCAACTGAAGTTTTGAGCACAGTGGAATTTAAAGTTATTAGGGAGAATAGTGGTCATTATATTTCAATGTAACATTTTTCATGTATTTACCATTTTTCAAACTTTGTAATGATCCATGGAGTTACGCCATTTGCGGACTACCATTCTATTAATAAAATTTGGGCCTTTGTCCCTTTGTTTGCAATTCTTACTTTGTTTCTGTTTGCAAAATTTCATTTACAAAAAGGAATGTCAACGGTTATTCCAAGAATGATAAGATCAATGTTTTCCTCAGCAGGGTTTGTTCTTACTCCTCTAATAGGATTTATTGACAGCTCCCTAGTAGAGTTTGTTGATATTTTCCCAATAGATTTGTTGATATTTCCTCAGCAGAGTTTGTTCATGATCAGTTGTTGACAAGATGGTGGGTTCCTTCAGAAGTTTGTTATGATGTGATGGATTTATATTCCAGTATTTCTGAGTTGAATACTGGTTTGTGTTTTCTCCAGACGAGTGTTGTTCGGTTGTTCCCCAGCTATGTCTCAATCCAAATCTTCACCATCTGATTATGTTATTGGTCAGGCAGTTCAGCAGTTTTGAAGACCATCTCTCATTGGTGTCAATGCCCACGCAGAGATTCACTCTTGTTATCCACAACAAAAGTCATATGAGGAATCCTCACTCAGATTTGTATCCTCTAGACATGTTGTTGTTGCTTTGGATGTCCTCAAATGGAGAGCAATGTTGTTTCCCTCTAAGAGTATTGACACGGTAGCCACTTGTCGGGTTTTATCTTGCCTTGTGGATGTATTTCTCTCCAGGTTGTTGTACCCAGAGATTTATCCTTGCTGATTCCCCAATGGAGGCAGTGCATTATTGTTTCGATTGTTTCCCAAGCATAAAGCAGTGATGTTAATTTCTTATCATCCCCGGCAAGTCCAGGATGTACTTCTCTCCAGATTGTTTGTTTTCAGAGAACATTGTGCATCACTATTGCGGCTATTTCCCAGTGAAGTTGCTGATGATACCTCTATTCAAGAAGTATTGATGTATTAGTCACCTGTAGGGTTTTCTCTCATTTATGATGAGTATTGATCTAAAATCCCCCACAGTTTGACCTTTTGTTGTTTTCCTCAGCAAGTCCAGGATGCTTTGCTCAGATTTGGTTAATCCCCTGAGAGTGTTCTCATATCTCCAGCAGATCTGCCTTGTTTTCCTAGTGGATTTTGCGTAGATGTTTATATGTCTACAATCCCCAGCTGATTCATTTCTTTTTTCCACAGCAAATCTCCTCATCTTATTGAAGTGGAAGTTCCTGTGAATTCTTTATTATCCCCAGGAAAAGTCAGAAAGATTTAGGTTGTTATGATTCCCCACAACTTTCCTTCCATCCTCAGAGCAGAGTTTATGTGGTTATCCTTTTTGTGGAACGTTGATGTTAGAAGAATGATATTTGGGTTTCTCCCCAAGGAGTATCTTCCTTTTTCCAACAAGATTTGAGCCTTGTAATAGGATTTATTTTCCTTTGATGGCTTTTGTTTATATCTTGCCGGATTTCTTCAGCTAAATCCCTAGCAGAGCTGCTAATGATATCTCCATTTTGTTGAGATTAGCCGAGTATTCAGTGGTGTTGTTTTGTTTATTCCACCCTCTGTTTATCCTTATGTTTGTTTTGTCAGCATATTCGTGCTCATACGCATTGCATGCGCATTCGTTTGTTGTGCATAGTGTAACGACCTAGTTTTTGTGTGAGTTTTATTTAATCGAGTCGTTTGATTATTTTATTATTATTTTATTTTATTTTTGCCTTTTATCTGAAAATATGTTATTTTTCAATGTTGTGATATTTTATCGGGTTTTGGGATCGTTTGCGAGATATTTGAGTGTGGGGGTATTTTGGTCATTTTAGGATATTTTTCATTAAGTAAGAAAATAGAAAATAGAAGAGAGAAAAATAGAAAGAAAAAAAGGGAGAAGAAAAAAAAGGAGAGAAAAGAGAAGAAGAAGAGAAATAGTGAGAAAAGCTTGGGAAATCAAGAAAAATCAACTTCTAGAATCGATTTAATCGGGTAAGGGTGCGAAACTCAATTATTGTATGATTGTGTATGATTATGTATGTGTATTTGTGATGTTTGTTGGATTGAAATGAAAATATTTAGTAAAACCCATATTGTGTAAAATTGATTAGAAATTGATTAAATGTGGTTAAAATCATATGTTTAGTATCCATAACTGTTGGTACATGATAAATACTTGTTATTGGACATTGTATTGATAATTTTTCTGGGTGTAGGTGAAAATTGGAGGATTTTTGGTTAGAAAACGCAGAACTTCGTTCTGCAGAAATTTTTCTGGTTTTTCCTAGTCATACGCGTATGGGACATGTTCATACGCGTATGGACCTTGGCAATACGCGTATGGAGGGCGAGTCATGGGCCAATACGCGTATGGGATGTTATTTTGCTCGGCCATCTGCCCATTTGCGTATGATACGCGTAGCATTTCAGGGCAATACGGGTACGAGGTTGGGCAATACGCGTACGGACTTTTACACGTGAACTTTGGGGAAAATGAGTCTCTGCTCATACGCGTATGGATCAGGGTAATACGCGTATGAACAGGACAATTGCAAAATGGGACTTTTCAAAATATCGTTTTTCGTTTTCTTTCGTAACTTGAGTTCCGTTTGTCCGATTTTTGCATTCTTGGTATCGTTGTGTAGCTATTGAACTGTACCTTCTTATTATGATGATTTTGAAATTGTTAGCCGATTTAATTATGTCGGAAAATTGGGAATAGTGTCGGTCGTCGACTTTTATCATTATAACTGCGCGTAATTGATGTGTATTATGCAAGGTGTTGTTGTATGAGGTAAATGTATGTGTTTAGATGGGGTTGTGATGATTCGTGGCCGTATGGAAATTAAATGCATTGTTTTGGGCATAAGTACAAAGTGTGATTTTGTCGATGTAAATGAATGTATTTATGTGTGCATTTTAAATGTCATGGGTCATTGTATACCAAGCATCATGATATGCATTGTTGAGACGTCTTGAGTGACGGTTTGGATTCCAGAGGGAATTCGCTATAACGTCGTGTGCCTTATATAAAGAGGTGTGAGCGATGATTATAGACGATCGTGTGCCCATGTGGGGTGTGAGCGATCGGGTCGTGTGCCTTATACAAAGAGGTGTGAGCGATCCATAAACGTCGTGTGCCTTATACAAAGAGGTGTGAGCGACGGGGAACATCGTATGCCCGACGGGGAGTTACAGTGATGTAACGAGCGATGATTCCAGCAGAGTTCCTGAGTGAACTAGTGATGAGAAACAATGGAAGTTGGTACCGCATGTGCATATGTATAGAGTCGTTGTGTCGGTCTCTTGCATTTGCATAAATCATTTATGGTTGATTATGTGTGGAATTGTGGATAAATTGATATATGGATATGTGGTGGTGATAGACATATGAATTATTCCTTGTAATGCCTTGTGTTTACATTATGGCGTGAGTTGTGGTGAGAATTGTATATAGGTGTATTTTTGTGTTATATATATGATTGTATGCAATTATAGTATGGTTGTTTTTCTCACCCTTCTGCTGTTTTATAATGCTCTATGAGGCATTGCAGATTAGAGTTGCTGGAGGTATTTTTGTGAAGCTTTGCGTCTTTATTCTTTTGTCGGTCGGCTCTGATATGTGACACCGGGTAGTTAGGGAGGCCGTTAGTGATTATTGTGTATTCTGTATGTATATCTTTTGGCTTGTGCATGTACAACTCGATGTATGACAAACTTTTCAGGTGATATATATGTATGTTATTCAGTTTTAGATTTTCCGCTTTTATTCTAAATTCTGAAATGTGGGTGTAAGGAACTGAGTTCCTCTGTAGATAGCTACCCCACTGTTGCATATCTTTATGAGAAGGTGTTGTATGAATTGTTTCAATTTGATGTGACCCCTCGGTCTATGCCATGATAATTTAAATATACTCTGACGAAATTTTGAATTTTCTTTTACTGTTTTAATTAATTGGGGGTATAGATTGGGGGTGTTACATTAAGTGGTATCAGAGCCAGTTTGTGTCAGTCTGTGTCAGTTGTGTCAGTCCTTGTTGGTCGTTGTGGTTGGATGAGTTGCTTGTTTAACCATAGTTTCTATTATTGGAAATGAACAGAATATGGCTGGTAGGAATGATGCTGCTTTGGCTGCGGCTATGCAAGCTATGTCTCGTGTTGTGCAGGGTGCACCTAATGCTGCAGGTAATGATGAGTTCAGGAAGAACAAACCGCCTGTCTTCAAAGGAAGATATGATCCGGATGGTGCACAGATTTGGCTGAAAGAGATTGAAAGGATTTTCCGAGTGATGGATTGTGCTGAAGATCAGAAGGTGAGACTGGGTACTCACATGTTATAGGAAGAAGCTGATGACTGGTGGGTTAGTACTCGTCGTGTGTTGGAAGCTGCAGAGGAGGAGATTACTTGGGCTGTGTTTAGTATGGAGTTTCTGAGGAGATATTTTCCTGAGGATGTAAGAGGAAAGAAGGAAATTGAGTTTCTGGAACTAAAACAAGGTAATATGTCTATTGTTGATTATACTGCTAAGTTTGTGGAACTTGTGCAGTTTTATCCTCATTATGCTGAAGCGACTGCTGAATTCTCTAAGTGTGTAAAGTTTGAGAATGGCTTGCGTCCTGAGATAAAGCAGGCAATTGGATATCAGAGGATTCGGAGGTTTTCTGATTTGGTAGATTGTTGTAGGATTTATGAAGAAGACAGTAAGGCTCGTTCTACTCATTACAAGAGTGTGAGCGAGAGGAAAGGGAAACAACAGTTCCGTGGTGGTCCGTATGTGACACCAGCTGATAAAGGTAAACAAAGAGGGAATTTTGAGAAAAGGTCAAGTGGAGGAGGAATGTCTGGTCCTATGAGATGTTATAGGTGTGGTGAAGTGGGGCATCGTCAGTTTGAGTGCAGGAAAGATTTTAGGAAGTGTTCTAACTGTGGAGGTATATGACACATTGCAGCTGATTGTAAGAGGAACGTGGTGAAGTGCTTTAATTGTGGGGAGCTGGGACATGTTAGTACAAAATGTCCGAAACCGAAATAAGCTCCAGCTAGTGGGAAAGTGTTTGCATTATCGGGGACTCAGACTTCGAGTGCAGATCGTCTGATTAGAGGTACTTGTTTTATTAATAGTACTTCTTTGATTGCCATTATTGATAGTGGAGCGACTCATTCGTTTATTTCGTCTGAGTGCGCGAAGCGTTTGAATCTTGTGTTGTCTATGATGGGTGGTGAAATGGTTATTGATACTCCAGCAATGGGGTCAGTAACTACTTCCTTGGTTTGTCCAAGATATCCTTTGACCATTTATGGTAAAAACTTTGAGATGGATTTGGTGTGTTTACCGTTGGAGGGTTTAGATGTGGTCCTGGGTATGAATTGGTTGCAATTCAATCGGGTTCATATTGATTGTTATCATAAGCTGGTACGGTTTCCTTCTCTTGAGGAAGACGAAGACTCTAGTTTCTTGTCTACCAAAGAGTTGAAGAAACGTTTGGCGGATGAAGCTCAGTTGTTTGGTTTGTTTGCATCTTTAACTGTGGATAGTCAAGTTTCACTTGATGTGTTTCCTGTTGTGTGTGAATTTCCGGAAGTGTTTCCTGAGGATATTTCAGACTTGCCGCCAGAGAGAGAGGTGGAGTTTTCTATAGATATAGTCCCTGGTACTAGACCTGTATCTATGGCACCTTATCGTATGTCGGCATCTGAGTTGGTGGAGTTAAAGAAACAGTTAAATGAGTTGTTGGAAAAGAGGTTCATGAGACCTAGTGTTTCTCCTTGGGGTGCTCCAGTGTTATTGGTGAAAAAGAAAGACGGAAGCATGCGATTATGTATTGATTATCGCCAGTTGAATAAGGTGACGATTAAGAATAAGTATCCTCTTCCAAGAATTGATGATCTGATGGATCAGTTAGTTGGTGCTTGTGTGTTTAGTAAGATTGACTTGAGGTCAGGGTATCATCAGATAAGGGTGAAGGAGGAAGACATTCAGAAGACGGCTTTTAGAACACGATATGGTCATTATGAATATTCTGTGATGCCGTTCGGGGTTTCTAATGCGCCAGGTGTGTTTATGGAATACATGAATCGTATTTTTCACGAGCATCTGGATCATTTTATGGTGGTGTTTATTGATGATATCTTAATTTATTCTAAGTCTCGGGAGGAGCATGCAGAACACTTGCGTATTGTTTTGCAGGTTTTGAAGGAGAGGAAGCTTTTTTCTAAATTATCCAAGTGTGAATTCTGGTTGTCGGAGGTGAGTTTTCTTGGACACGTAATTTCAGGTAATGGTATTGCTGTGGATCCATCTAAAGTAGAAGCAGTTCTACAATGGGAGGCTCCGAGATCTGTTACTGAAATTCGAAGTTTTTTGGGTTTGGCTGGTTATTATCGGAGGTTTATTGAAGGTTTTTCGAAACTAGCACTTCCTTTGACCCAGTTGACTTGTAAAGGGCAAGCATTCATTTGGGATATTCGGTGTGAAGAGAGTTTAACTGAGCTGAAGAGAAGATTGACGACAGATCCGATCTTGATTTTGCCAAATCCAAATGAACCATTTGTGGTTTATTGTGATGCTTCTTTGATTGGTCTAGGTGGTGTTCTGATGCAAGAAGGTAAGGTGGTGGCTTATGCTTCAAGGCAGTTAAGAGTTCATGAGAAAAATTATCCTACTCATGATCTTGAATTAGCGGCTATGGTTTTTGTGTTGAAGATTTGGAGGCATTATCTCTACGGTGCAAGGTTTGAAGTCTTTAGTGATCATAAAAGTTTGAAATATTTGTTTGATCAGAAAGAGCTAAATATGAGGCAACGTAGATGGTTGGAATTCTTGAAGGACTATGACTTTGGCTTGAATTACCATCCTGGTAAAGCTAATGTGGTAGCTGATGCTTTGAGCCGAAAATCGTTACATATGTCTGCTTTAATGGTTAAGGAGTGGGAACTTTTGGAATTGTTTAGAGATTTGAGTTTGGTTTGTGAAGTGACGTCGGATAGCGTTAGGCTTGGTATGCTAACGATTACTAATGATTTTCTGACGACTGTTTGTGAGAAGCAAAAGTTGGATGTGAAACTTGTGGATTTGATGTTGGTTGGAGGAGAAGATGCGAATAGTGATTTTCAAGTGGATGTTAATGGTGTTTTGAGATTTCGAGGTAGGATTTGTATTCCAGATGATGCGGAGTTGAAAAAGATGATTTTGGAGGAAGGACACCGGAGTAATTTGAGTATACATCCCGGAGCGAATAAGATGTACCAAGATTTGAAGAAGATTTTCTGGTGGTCTGGATTGAAAAGAGATGTGGCTCAGTTTGTTTATGCATGTTTAACTTGTCAGAAATCGAAGGTGGAACATCTGAGGCCTAGTGGTTTGTTGCAACCGTTGGATATTCCTGAATGGAAATGGGATAGTATTTCCATGGATTTTGTAACAGGGTTACCGAATACTCAGCGAGGGCATAATGCTATTTGGGTGGTTGTTGATAGGCTGACTAAATTGGCTCATTTTATTCCGATTGATATTAGTTTTACTTTGGAGCGGTTAGCTGAGATTTACATCAGTGTGATTGTGAAATTACATGGGGTTCCATTGAGTATTGTTTCTGATCGAGATCCTAGATTTACATCGAGATTTTGGGAAGGTTTACAGAAGGCGTTGGGTTCTAAATTGAGGTTGAGTTCGACTTATCATCCGCAGACGGATGGTCAGACGGAGAGGACGATTTAGTCTTTGGAGGATTTGTTGAGAGCTTGTGTTTTGGAACAAGGTGGTGCATGGGATAGTTATCTTGCATTGATTGAGTTTACGTATAATAACAGTTTTCATTCTAGTATTAGAATGGCACCGTTTGAAGCATTGTATGGACGAAGGTGTCGGACACCGTTGTGTTGGCACGAATCTGGTGAGCGAACGGTGGTTGGGCCAGAATTGGTGCAACAGACGACGGAGAAAGTGAAGTTTATTCGTGAGAAGATGAAAGCTTCTCAGAGTAGACAAAAGAGTTATCATGATCGGAGACGGAAGGATCTTGAGTTTCAAGAGGGCGATCATGTATTTTTGAGGGTTACGTCGGTAAAGAGTGTGGGTCATGCATTGAAATCGAAGAAACTTACTTCTCGGTTTATTGGTCCTTACCAGATATCCGCGAGAGTGGGTGCTGTGGCTTATAGGGTGGCGTTGCCGCCGAATCTGTCGAATTTGCACGATGTGTTTCATGTTTCACAGCTTCGGAAGTATGTTCCAGATCCGTCGCATGTGATTCCGATGGATGAGGTTGAAGTAAGGGAGAACCTTACGGTCGAGGCAGCACCAGTTAGGGTTTTGGATCGCGAAGTGAAGCGGTTGCGGGGCAAGGATATTGCACTTGTGAAGGTGGCGTGGGGAGGCGCTGCTGAGGGCAATTTGACTTGGGAGTTGGAGAGTCGGATGCGGGAGTCGTATCCAGAGTTGTTCATCTCAGGTAATATTTTCGAGGACGAAAATTTCTAAGTGGGGGAGAGTTGTAACGACCTAGTTTTTATGTGAGTTTTATTTAATCGAGTCGTTTGATTATTTTATTATTATTTTATTAATATGTTATTTTTCAATGTTGTGATATTTTATCGGGTTTTGGGATCGTTTGCGAGATATTTGAGTGTGGGGGTATTTTGGTTATTTTAGGATATTTTTCATTAAGTAAGAAAATAGAAAATAGAAGAGAGAAAAATAGAAAGAAAGAAAGGGAGAAGAAAGAAAAAGGAGAGAAAAGAGAAGAAGAAGAGAAATAGTGAGAAAAGCTTGGGAAATCAAGAAAAATCAACTTCTAGAATCGATTTAATCGGGTAAGGGTGCGAAACTCAATTATTGTATGATTGTGTATGATTATGTATGTGTATTTGTGATGTTTGTTGGATTGAAATGAAAATATTTAGTAAAACCCATATTGTGTAAAATTGATTAGAAATTGATTAAATGTGGTTAAAATCATATGTTTAGTATCCATAACTGTTGGTACATGATAGATACTTGTTATTGGACATTGTATTGGTAATTTTTCTGGGTGTAGGTGAAAATTGGAGGATTTTTGGTTAGAAAACGCAGAACTTCGTTCTGCAGAAATTTTTCTGGTTTTTCCTGGTCATACGCGTATGGGACATGTTCATACGCGTATGGACCTTGGCAATACGCGTATGGAGGGCGAGTCATGGGCCAATACGCGTATGGGATGTTATTTTGCTCGGCCATCTGCCCATTTGCGTATGATACGCGTAGCATTTCAGGGCAATACGCGTACGAGGTTGGGCAATACGCGTACGGACTTTTACACGTGAACTTTGGGGAAAATGAGTCTCTGCTCATACACGTATGGATCAGGGTAATACGCGTATGAACAGGACAATTGCAAAATGGGACTTTTCAAAATATCGTTTTTCGTTTTCTTTCGTAACTTGAGTTCCGTTTGTCCGATTTTTGCATTCTTGGTATCGTTGTGTAGCTATTGAACTGTACCTTCTTATTATGATGATTTTGAAATTGTTAGTCGATTTAATTATGTCGGAAAATCGGGAATAGTGTCGGTCGTCGACTTTTGTCATTATAACTGCGCGTAATTGATGTGTATTATGCAAGGTGCTGTTGTATGAGGTAAATGTATGTGTTTAGATGGGGTTGTGATGATTTGTGGTCGTATGGAAATTAAATGCATTATTTTGGGAATAAGTGCAAAGTGTGATTTTGTCGATGTAAATGAATGTATTTATGTGTGCATATTAAATGTCATGGGTCATTGTATGCTAAGCATCATGATATGCATTGTTGAGACGTCTTGAGTAACGGTTTGGATTCCAGAGGGAATTCGCTATAACATCGTGTGCCTTATACAAAGAGGTGTGAGCGATGATTATAGACGATCGTGTGCCCATGTGGGGGGTGAGCGATCGGGTCGTGTGCCTTATACAAAGAGGTGTGAGCGATCCATAAACGTCGTGTGCCTTATACAAAGAGGTGTGAGCGACGGGGAACATCGTATGCCTGACGGGGAGTTACAGTGATGTAACGAGCGATGATTCTAGCAGAGTTCCTGAGTGAACTAGTGATGAGAAACAATGGAATTCGGTACCGCATGTGCATATGTATAGAGTCGTTGTGTCGGTCTCTTGCATTTGCATAAATCATTTATAGTTGATTATGTGTGGAATTGTGGATAAGTTGATATATGGATATGTGGTGGTAATGGACATATGAATTATTCCTTGTAATGCCTTGTGTTTGTATTATGGCGTGAGTTGTGGTGAGAATTGTATATAGGTGTATTTTTGTGTTATATATATGATTGTATGCAATTATATTATGGTTGTTTTTCTCACCCTTCTGCTGTTTTATAATGCTCTATGAGGCATTGCAGATTAGAGTTGCTGGAGGTATTTTTGTGAAGCTTTGCGTCTTCATTCTTTTGTCGGTCGGCTCTGATATGTGACACCGGGTAGTTAGGGAGGCCGTTAGTGGTTATTGTGTATTCTGTATGTATATCTTTTGGCTTGTGCATGTACAACTTGATGTATGACAAACTTTTCATGTGATATATATGTATGTTATTCAGTTTTAGATTTTCCGCTTTTATTCTAAATTCTGAAATGTGGGTGTAAGGAACTGAGTTCCTCTGTAGATAGCTACCCCACTGTTGCATATCTTTATGAGCAGGTGTTGTATGAATTGTTTCAATTTGATGTGACCCCTCGGTCTATGCCATGATAATTTAAATATACTCTGACGAAATTTTGAATTTTCTTTTACTGTTTTAATTAATTGGGGGTATAGATTGGGGGTGTTACACATAGAATTTTTGTTGTTGCATTGTGTATCTTGCATTTCGTGTTGGTGCGTCTTTTCTCTCTAGGCGTTGTTATCCCCGCAGAGCGTGTGTGTCCTCTCTCTATTAGAGTGTTGACCTGTAAGCAGAAAATGGCTATCTTTGCTAATTCCCCACTGAGTTTATGCCTCGTGGAAGATTTTTGTTTTAGTTTTCCTCCCCGGTTCATTTGTCTGGATGGAATTAATCCCCAGTTGAGATATTTCCTCCTCGGGATGAGTCTTGTTTGACTGTTTCTCTCTGGTTTATTCCCGGATTGAATTTTGGTCCCTTGCTCTGGCAATGGAAGCTTATCACCTTTGTCGTCCTACCCATTTAGTTGGTAGTAGGTGATATAGTTGGCTTATTACCTTTGCCGTCCTGCCCTTTGTTTGTAGTAGGTAATATAGTCGGGTTTGATTACCTTGTTGTAGCTGTCACTTGGTTAATAGCTAGTAATCTTTCCCTTGTTCAGGTTTATCACATTTGTCGTCCTGCCCTTTAGTTGGTAGTAAGTGATATTTCTAAGACCTTTTGAGATTATTACCTTTGTCGTCCTGCCCTTTGTTGGTAGTAGGTAATATTTCTCATACCCTTGGTTGATTGCCTTGTTGTAACTGTTACTTGGTTGATAGTTGGTAATCCCTCTTTTTGAGCTTATCACCTTTGTCGTCCTGCCCATTTAGTTAGTAGTATGTGATATAGCTGGCTTATTACCTTTATCGTCCCTCCCTTTAGTTGGTAGTAGGTAATGTAGTCGGGTTTGATTACCTTGTTATAGTTGTCACTTGGTTGATAGTTGGTAATTTTTCCCTCGTTCGGGTTTATCGCCTTTTTCGTCTTGCCATTTAGTTGGTAGTAGGTGATATTTCTCGTACCCCTTTTGAGATTATTACCTTTGTCGTCCTGCCCTTTGTTGGTAGTAGGTAATATTTCTCATTTCCTTTTGGTTGACTGCCTTGTTGTAGCTATCACTTGGTTGGTAGTTGGCAATCTTTCCTTTTGATCATGCTATTACCGGATTTCGGGTAGTAGATGACCTTTTCCCCAACGGAGATTTTTTCCCTCCTTGTTGGGACGAGTTTTTCACTTTTATTCCTAGTGTTGCTAATTTTCCCTCAGTGTAATCTTACTCTTTATTCTTCCCCAACGGAGATTGTTTCCTCCCCTGTTGGGATATTCTTTCCCTCTTTTGTTTTCCCCTGTGGAGTGTTTTCTCTTTGCTCCCCAGCTTTTGTTTGTCTCCTGTGGCGTTTTCTCCTCACAGGGGTCTTGTGTCTGCATATCATTTGCACGATCATATCATTTTGTGGTCTCTTATGGCCAAAAATTGGGTTGTTGTTATATTTAAGTCTCTTCTATCTCGTTGAGACAAAGATGTCCATCTTCGTATCTCCGGATAGAAGAAACTTAAATAGGGGCAGCTGTAATACCCTAATTTTTACCCCTAAGATCCCACATGTCTCTTGCATCTCAAACCACAAACAAGATCACAAGATTTGGTTCTTTTGCCCTCCTCTGAAGGCTTGTTTTTGAGTGAGATTGCCAAGCACCCGTGTTCTGTTGTTTGTTTAATGTTTGTTTTTGTTTATGTTTACTAATCATTAATTAAAATCCAAAAATATGTTTTTTTCCTTTACTGGCTTTTTCAGGAAGAATTTGGATCAAGGATATCAAAATCAGTCCCTCAGCTCGAATGAATTTGATCTGAGCAAAGTCAAAGTTGATCTGCAAACAATTCAAAAACCACTTGATCAAGAGTTTCCAAGATTTAATTGATTATTATTCAAGAGACTCCAAGGTTCATGTGTTTATTTCCATGCCTTCTTTGACAAGCAAAATAATCGATCCGAACCACAACAGTGCACTCAAAAGGGCAATTTTTTCAAAATTTGCAGTGAGTAATCAGTTATCTCAATCAGGGTAATCGATTACCCTCGTAGAAATTTGAAAAATGTTCCAAATTCAAATTCAGCAGCATTTTGGCACCAATTTTCAAATCTTAAATCATGAGAATATTCTAGATCACTTCCAAATAATTCCCCTACCTCATCATAATTAATTCCCACCATACACCCTCACTAATTACCACTTGATTTTGATTTTACCTCCAAAATTCAAATTCCAATCCTAATTTTGATTACAAACCGAATTCCAAACCACCAAATTTTCCAAGCCTAAATCCTATAAAGAGAGGCCTCATTTCATTCATTTCACAAGCTTTTGAGAGCCAAAAAACCTCTTGCAAATTCTCTCCCCAACCACAAAATTTCACTAAAGCTCACATTTCTTCTTTTGAAAGTTAACAAGAATTCACATTGAATCTTGTTCAACTTTGAGCTAAACCTTCATCCAAGCTTGTTTTCTTCATCAATTCTCATATATCAAGGCTTTGGTGTTTGGATCTTGGAAAAATTTTGAAGCAATTTTCAGATTTGAAGTGGTAATTCATCTCTAACCATTGTTGAAGCTTCATCTTCATCTTCCATAATGTAGATATTTGGGGATCCTTGTTACTTGATCCCTAGGATCTTGTAATTTTGTTTGATTGCTGGTTTTTACTGTTGTTTTACTTAAAATTTCGTTCAATTTCAATTTCATGATCATAAGGTGTTTGAAGAATGTTTTAAAAGATGATCATGTTGATTTTTGCACATCTTTTTGACTCTGCGTGCAGAGTAATCGGTTACCCTAATTAGAGTAATCGATTACTCTGAGACAGAATGCAATTCTTGGATTGTTTTTGGGAATGTTTTGGTTTTTCCTCCTTTTTCTTCCCCTTTCTTCTTGTTTTGGCCTTGAAGTGGTTTGTTGAGATTAATTTCTCTTCAATTTCAATGGACTTTGGATATGGTTAAAGTAATTAAACATTCATTAGTTCAAATCTATCTTTAAATGAATTGTTGAATTCATTTGAGGAGCTTTGAATTAGTGATATGTTTTCACACTTAAACTTATCAATTAAAGGTGATTGAACTTGAAGATGAAAGGATCTTGAAAGTGTAATTCAATTTGGCTTTCTCTTCATCTATTTATTTATTTTTTATCGATGAAAGTCTTATGGATCTTAGAATTTCTTTGTAGAATTCTTGATCAAGACTAGATCACTACCTATTTTCTTTTCGTGCGGTATTGCTTTCGGATGACGATTTACATATCCTTCATCTAGCATGCATTAGCACAAAGATCACTATTTATCGGCATCGGGTAGGGTGACTTCTTTATAAGTCACTTGGCGATTGCTTAACATAGCGCTACATTTGTCCCTCCCCATCCGAACCGGAACTTGAACTTTTGTGGCCCGAACTTATGATCGTTCGCCCAAGCATGGTTGTTCTTTTGTATTAGGCTCATAATCTTTGAAGCTTGTTGCGTAGAGGCTTTGATTCTATCAATCTTCTGACAAGTCTTCAGTAACCTTGACCTAAGCACATTGTTCAACCATATAATTCAAGACGCGAGACGAAATATTCGGTGTTGCCTTTTTTAGGACTCTTGGCACTTGTGCCTTTGTGCTACTATTATGTATATACTATTATATTACTATATTGTTTAAGTTTCCTTCTTGCTCCCTATCTCTCTTTATTTTTATATGCTTTATGTCATTATATCATATCATGTTTATGTTTATGTCGTTTTTCTTTTGTCCACTTGGGCCATATTATCTTGTGCTTTTTTTTTCATATGGACTCAAAAACATTAATAAAGGCTTAAACCACTAAAAGACTTGTGCTTTTAATTGTTGGACTATTGCCACTATCCCTTACATTTGAGGATCTCTACTCTTAGACTTCTTGGCTTGATTATGGACTTATGGACTTAGACTTAGGATTCTCTCTATCGTGCTTTGGACCATTATGGAGTTTGATATTCTAGCCTTTATTTGGCTTGCTTATTGGCTCAAGAGGATGGAATTATTTTCTTATTATGCTTTGAGGATTGCCTCCATGTCGTTAGATCTTTTTTAACCTAGCTTTTATTTTATGCACTAGGATAGTCTCTTCTTCTCTACCCCTTCTTAAATTTTCAAAATCTTATCTCTTTTTCCAAAAATCTTCTTGTTTTCAACTCAAAACTGCTTTCATAATAAAACCTTGACTTTTGTCAAGTGATTTTCAAACTTTGTCTTCTTTAATTAATGTCAATAAATGTTAATCATATTTTGACCATTTCAAAAAAGACATAAAAAATACAAAACTCATTCAAACTTTTTGTACTTTGTGCACCTTTTTTCTTTTAAACTTTTCAAAAAGATTAGACATGAGTCATCTTCTTTGATGAGATGTAAAGCTCCTAGCCATGGTATTTTGTGTAAAGTATGGTCAATTTCCACTTGGATGTTGAAGCGATAGTCTTTTTGATTTTAATCCAAGAAAATCCTTCATCTTAATGTGATGCAAATGTCTCTTTCCAATACCTTTGGGTAATTAGTTGAGTATTCTCTCTTGAGAATGACGGGTTGTCTTTTCAAGATAAAATGAAACATAACCAATAATTTTTGTTATTTGTACCACGAACTACGAGGTTTTGATCCTATATTGCACTTTGTCGGTACGTAGGCATGAGGCGATAAGTGTAACGCCCCAGTTTTGTTCGTTTTATTTAATTGAGTCGTTTTGATTATTTTATTATTATATTATATTATTTTTATTTTTGACATTTATTTGGATATATATTATTTTTCATCGCTGTTTATGTTTTATCGCATTTTGAGAGCGTTTGAGAGATATTTGAGCTGAGGGGTAAAATAGTCTTTTAGGGGTTTAGATATTTATATAAATAGAAAGTGGAGAGAAAAGAAAAGGAAAGAAAAAGAAGAGAAAGAAAAGGAGAAGAAAGAAAGAGAGAAGAGGAGAAAGAGGAGAAATCGAGAAAACTCTGTTTCGAGCGCGATTAATCGGGTAAGGGTGAGAAGTTTCAATTATATGTTGCTTGTGTATGTATATGTGTTGTTTGTTGTAATCGTTTTGATTGTTTCGCGACTTTTCGTATCGATTGGAATTAGGAGCGATTGATAGAAATCGATGTTTTCGCGTATGAAATTCGATAAAAACTGAGTAGAATACTTGTCGTTAGGTTTGGATCATGTTTTGGTTGTTATAGTATGTTTTGGAAATGTTTGGGTGGAAGAAATGAGGGTTTTTGACCCAAAATGACCTAAGTTATCGTTGCTGGAAATTCTGAGTTTCGCAGGTTCGCACTGCGAGCCCCAGCGAAGGATTCAGCAAACGTTCGCTAGCCGTTCGCATTGCGAACGTGACAGAATTTCCGATTTTGTTTCCTTCATAACTTTTGATCCGTAAATCAGATTGAGGCACGATCGGATGCGTTGGAAAGCTCTTTCAATGCTCTTTTGGATAGTGGAATAGGATCATATGTTTAAGCCATGGATTGATAAGAAAATATGGAAAAGTGATGTATGTGTGGAAAGTGCGGTTTATGTTTCCACCATAACTCCCGAATCACGAGTCCGATTGATATGGGACTTGAGACCATAGATAGATAACCTGATATGTTATTAAATGGTGATGTGATACCATGTGTTAGCTAAGAATATTTGGTAGGGGATGATTGGTGGTTTTGTAGGTTTTGTTGTGTTTGTTGGTGTTCGACGTGATATGTTATCGTCATACAAATGTGGGTCTTTTGTGCTATCTATATGATGTTGATGCATGTGATAATGATGTTGTTGTGTGGTAAAATACATTGTTTGATTGTATATCAATGTATGTTGTTATGATGTGTTTTGGGTAGCCCTTGTGGTGTGAATCCCTTGTGGAAGTAATTGTGATTGTATGATTGTTGTGGTTGGTGATGATATGTATTGTTTATGTGAAATTCCAATGTATGTGGTTGGTGGCCTTTATGGTTGAAATGCATTGTATGAATTGTTTTCAATGCATGAATAATGATGATGAGTTGAAATATATGCATGATTATGGTTGCATATATGTGTGAAGATGCATTTGATTGTCATGAGTTCTTGGGTGTCAAGCATCATGATATGCATCTTGTAATGTCGTGTGCCCATGTGGGGTGTGAGCGATGGATTGGTTCCAGAGGCAATCCGCTATAACGTCGTGTGCCTATGTGGGGTGTGAGCGATGATTACAAATGATTGTGTGCCTAGGTGAGGTGTGAGCAATCGGATTGTGTGCCTATGTGAGGTGTGAGCAATCCATAAACATTGTGTGCCTATGCGAGGTGTGAGCAATGGGTGAACATCGTAGGCCCGACGGGGAGTTACATTGGTAACGAGCGATGGTTCCAATAAGTTCCTGAGTGAACTTGAGATGATTGAGTCGGTACCGCATTGCATTTGCATAGAGTCGTGAGTCGGTCTCTATGATTTGTATTTATCATCTTTATAATTGTGCAATGATGAATAAGCATGAATATGTATGTTTATGTGGAATGATAAGAATTGTGAAAGTATGCATGATGAATATGCTTGGTTTTGTATATATATATATATATATATATATATATATATATATATATATATATATATATATACACACATTGTGATGTATATGAGTGAGTTGTGATGAATTGTGGTGAGAATTGTGAAGGGATGCGTTATGTGTGGAAAATCATGATTTGATTCATTTGATTCATTATGTGTGATATGTTTTGTATTTGTGGCATGCTATATGTGTTAGTATGTGATGGTATGGGTGAGATGATTTATACATGTGTTTGAATGTGTGTTTGCATATTATTATGCAATCTTGATTTAGTTGTTATTTCTCACCCTTCTGTTGTTTTATAATGCTCTATGAGGCATTGCAGATTAGAGTTGCTGGAGGTCTTTTTGTGAAGACTAGTCCTCCGTTCTATTGTCGGTCTTGGTGTCCGCTCTGATACGTAGTACGGGAGTCGGGGAACGATTATATATATATGTATACATTCGTTGAATGTATTTTGTGGTACTTTTGTGTATATAGTTGATGTTCTAAAATGATTTATTTTGTAAAACAAGTCAGTTATGGATCTTTCCGCTTTATTCCATATTGACATTTCCCTTTATATGGAAAAAGTTTCCCCTTTGAGGGTATTCTATTTTATGCTATGTATCAAATTTATGAGCAGGGATGATGTTTTGTTTATTTAAATGTGACATCCTTGTTTCTGTCGAAAAAATAAATTTTTAGTTACTCTGATTTTATTTATGTATTATTTATTCGAGATGGGAATTGGGGTGTTACATTAGTGGTATCAGAACGGGTCGGTCTATCCGACCAAGTTGTTGAGTTAGTTGGTGTGACAGTTGAATACTGTCGTTGTTGGTTATCCCTTAGTACGTGATTGGTGTGTGAAACACTGTCAGTACTTTCTGGGTTTTCTTTTCCGTTGTCTGCAGGAGTTAAAATGAGATAAGTGGGGGAGAAGCTGGTACTTCTCCAAGTTACTTCAGGTGTGGAGCGTTGGTTTAGTGTGTTGTGAATTGCAAGATTGTAAGTGTTGTTCCCGGTTCCGGAGGGAATGCGGAGGTAAGGTTTATGTCAACTAAGGAATTGTGCTTTAGGTGGTTTTGTACACAAGATGCAAGAAATGCTATTATAAGTTTGGTAAAGACGGTTTATGCCCCATCATTATTGTCGGCTGTCTATTGACAAATTGAGGAACTGATCACCCTTAATCTCTTGTTGATAGTAGACGGGAATTGTGTTGGATGGAATAGACGTATCTTTCCGGCTTCGATAGTGTGTGCAATGATTTGTTTGGAATTGAGAAGATGATTACGGATTGTTTTGATGAGTCGACGAAGATTCTTATATCGGCAGGTGAGATGGATTAGAGGTTTTGATATGTTGGTCCAGTTGGGAAGTTATTGAGAGAGAATGATTGGGTATCGTTAATGGTTGTTCTCAGAAAGTAGAGTGTGAACTCAAATTGGGCGAAGGCGAGGATTTGAGGTTTGGATCTGCTCAGTACGTAGAAGAACTTCTAGGAAGTGAGACGCAGATGTTGGTCATGTTTGTGATAATAGTGTTCTGGAAATGGTCAGGAAGTCACAGTGATGGGCCGTCAGTTGGGCATGGTTTTCAGATGTGTTTTTGGGATGGAACGTTAAGGTGTTGTCTTAGAGAGCTCCAGTATTGTTAGTAACAAAATGGAATGATGTTTGAATGGAATAACAAGCATGATGTGTATAATGGTATTGAGACTATGGAAAGTAAACTTAGAGGTTTGGTGAGTTTTGGAGTTTTTAAAGTTATAGGGCATTAATGGAAATCTTGAGAAAACCCTTAGGTGTGGATGTATTATTTGAGAGTTCTTTTTGGTTGGTTGTTGCTACATGTTGGAATTTGTGGAATGGGACGACCAGGAGAAGAAATTGTGTATGGATTACTGACAGTTGATTAAGGTATCGATTGAGAATGAGCGAACCTTGCCCTGTTTAAGTTTTGATTGGATTCGCCAGGTGTTCGCACGACGAAGGTCACAGCGAAGGCTCGCGAGAGATTCGCACTGCGAAGGGGGACGCGAAGGTTCACGTGAGATTCGCACTGCGAACTTTGTGTTATTTTGAGTGGGTTTCTTTCTGCCTCTGTTCGCTGGGAGACTCGCAAAGCGAAGGTGTTAGCGAGCATTCGCTGGATGGTTCGCACTGCGAACGTTGGGTAATTTTTAGGCTATTTCCTTTCTGACTTGGTTCGTTGGGACATTCGCACTGCGAATGGAGAAGCGAAGGATTCGCTGGGTTGTTCGCATTGCGAACATGATAGATTTTTCCCAATTGTTTCTTTCATAACTTTGGCTTCGTTTATTCGATTTAAACGTTCTTTGTATCGTTGTGGATCTATGAAAGGATTCTATGTTTTGGAAAACAGGAATATTATTTATGGAATGGATTTTTGGTCGATTATTGGGATTAGTCGGAACTACGTAAGTTACGTAAAACGAAACCGTTAACACGTTAAAAGCTTCAAGTGATGCGTTTGGAATGTTTGTGGAGTATATGAATCGTATCTTCCATATTTATTTGGATAAGTTCGTAGTGGTTTTGATTGGGGATATTCGGATTTGTTATAAACTCAGAGGAAGAACAAGTAAAGCGTTTGAGATTTGAATTGCAAGTGTTGGAAAGAGACGAAGTTTTATGCTAAGTTATTCGAGTGAGAATTTTGGTTGAAAAGGGTTAGTTTTCTTGGGTATGCTATTTCGGATGAGAGTATTGTTATGGATTCATCGGAAGTAGATGTAGTTCTACAATGAGAGGCTCCGAAGTTGGTTGAGGAGATTAGAAACTTTTGGGCTCAGTTGGTTGTTATTGCTGGTTATTGGAGACTTTGCTAAGTTCGTACTTCTGTTATCTCAGTTGACTTGCAAAGGGTGAGTCGTTTGTTTTGGACGTTTCAGAATGGGAGTGTTAGGTGAAAGGTTTAAATGTTATCCATGGGCTACTATGTAGATGGATGTTTGGTTGTATGTTCGATTGGTGAATCGTAGCATTGTTGTAGTATGGTTGTGTGACAAGGATGTTGGTGTTCTGGTTTTGTTGATGTTGGTGAGACCTTGTGGTGTCGTGGAACTTTATGTTCTTGTTTGTGTTGTTGCCTCGTTTCCATGGTGATGGTTCGAGTATGTGTAGCTAATTCCTGTGTGGAGAATTAGGGGAGTGTTACCTAGGATAGGGTAACAATCTTGTTGTGTTTCGGTTCTAGAGTGAACCTGTGTGTTGGTATCTTGGTTTTTCTTTGAGTCGTGAGGTTGTCGTCAAGTGCATTGTATGGGCTTTGCATCTTGTCGTTGTAGTTGTCGCCGTTGTCGTGTCGTTGTTGTAGTTAGCAAGGTGGTTTATCAGTTGTGTTATTCGTGGTGTGCTTTTGTTGGCATGTTGGTTTGTGGGTCGGATGCGAGAGTCGTGTCCAGAGTTGTTCGTATCGGTTAGATTTTCGAGGACGAAAATTTCTAAGTGGGGGAGAATTGTAACGCCCCAGTTTTGTCCGTTTTATTTAATTGAGTCTTTTTTATTATTTTATTATTATATTATTTTATTTTTATTTTTTACTTTTATTTGGATATATATTATTTTTCATCGCTGTTTATGTTTTATCGCATTTTGAGAGCGTTTGCGAGATATTTGAGCTGAGGGGTAAAATAGTCTTTTAGGGGTTTAGATATTTATATAAATAGAAAGTGGAGAGAAAAGAAAAGGAAAGAAAAAGAAGAGAAAGAAAAGGAGAAGAAAGAAAGAGAGAAGAGGAGAAATCGGGAAAACTCTGTTTCGAGCGCGATTAATCGGGTAAGGATGAGAAGTTTCAATTATATGTTGCTTGTGTATGTATATGTGTTGTTTGTTGTAATCGTTTTGATTGTTTCGCGACTTTTCGTATCGATTGGAATTAGGAGCGATTGATAGAAATCGATGTTTTCGCGGATGAAATTCGATAAAAACTGAGTAGAATACTTGTCGTTAGGTTTAGATCATGTTTTGGTTGTTATAGTATGTTTTGGAAATGTTTGGGTGGAAGAAATGAGGGTTTTTGACCCAAAATGACCTAAGTTATCGTTGCTGGAAATTCTGAGTTTCGCAGGTTCGAACTGCGAGCCCCAGCGAAGGATTCAGCGAACGTTCGCTAGCCGTTCGCATTGCGAACGTGACAGAATTTCTGATTTTGTTTCCTTCATAACTTTTGATCCGTAAATCAGATTGAGGCACGGTCGGATGCGTTGGAAAGCTCTTTCAATGCTCTTTTGGATAGTGGAATAGGATCATATGTTTAAGCCATGGATTGATAAGAAAATATGGAAAAGTGATGTATGTGTGGAAAGTGCGGTTTATGTTTCCACCATAACTCCCGAATCGCGAGTCCGATTGATATGGGACTTGAGACCATAGATAGATAACCTGATATGCTATTAAATGGTGATGTGATACCATGTGTTAACTAAGAATATTTGGTAGGGGATGATTGGTGGTTTTGTAGGTTTTGTTGTGTTTGTTGGTGTTCGACGTGATATGTTATCGTCATACAAATGTGGGTCTTTTGTGCTATCTATATGATGTTGATGCATGTGATAATGATGTTGTTGTGTGGTAAAATACATTGTTTGATTGTATATTAATGTATGTTGTTATGATGTGTTTTGGGTAGCCTTTGTGGTGTGAATCCCTTGTGGAAGTAATTGTGATTGTATGATTGTTGTGGTTGGTGATGATATGTATTGTTTATGTGAAATTCCAATGTATGTGGTTGGTGGCCTTTATGGTTGAAATGCATTGTATGAATTGTTTTCAATGCATGAATAATGATGATGAGTTGAAATATATGCATAATTATGGTTGCATATATGTGTGAAGATGCATTTGATTGTCATGAGTTCTTGGGTGTCAAGCATCATGATATGCATCTTGTAATGTCGTGTGCCCATGTGGGGTGTGAGCGATAGATTGGTTCCAGAGGCAATCCGCTATAACGTCGTGTGCCTATGTGGGGTGTGAGCGATGATTACAAATGATTGTGTGCCTAAGTGAGGTGTGAGCAATCGGATTGTGTGCCTATGTGAGGTGTGAGCAATCCATAAACATTGTGTGCATATGCGAGGTGTGAGCAATGGGTGAACATCGTAGGCCCGACGGGGAGTTACATTGGTAACGAGCGATGGTTCCAATAAGTTCCTGAGTGAACTTGAGATGATTAAGTCGGTACCGCATTGCATTTGCATAGAGTCGTGAGTCGGTCTCTATGATTTGCATTTATCATCTTTATAATTGTGCAATGATGAATAAGCATGAATATGTATGTTTATGTGGAATGATAAGAATTGTGAAAGTATGCATGATGAATATGCTTACTTTTGTGTATATATATATATATATATACATTGTGATGTATATGAGTGAGTTGTGATGAATTGTGGTGAGAATTGTGAAGGGATGCATTATGTGTGGAAAATCATGATTTGATTCATTATGTGTGATATGTTTTGTATTTGTGGCATGCTATATGTGTTAGTATGTGATGGTATGGGTGAGATGATTTATACATGTGTTTGAATGTGTGTTTGCATATTATTATGCAATCTTGATTTAGTTGTTATTTCTCACCCTTCTGCTGTTTTATAATGCTCTATGAGGCATTGCAGATTAGAGTTGCTGGAGGTCTTTTTGTGAAGACTAGTCCTCCGTTCTATTGTCGGTCTTGGTGTCCGCTCTGATACGTAGTACGGGAGTCGGGGAATGATTATATATATATGTATACATTCGTTGAATGTATTTTGTGGTACTTTTGTGTATATAGTTGATGTTCTAAAATGATTTATTTTGTAAAACAAGTCAGTTATGGATCTTTCCGCTTTATTCCATATTGACCTTTCCCTTTATATGGAAAAAGTTTCCCCTTTGAGGGTATTCTATTTTATGCTATGTACCAAATTTATGAGCAGGGATGATGTTTTGTTTATTTAAATGTGACATCCTTGTTTCTGTCGGGAAAATAAATTTTTCGTTACTTTGATTTTATTTATGTATTATTTATTCGAGATGGGAATTGGAGTGTTACAATAAGTCTCTCCAAACACAAAAAAACATTAAAAACAATTTATCTTCTCATCTCTCCAATCTCTTTTCAAACAAACCTTTTCAAACCAAAAAGCGTAGATATTTCAAAGGTTCCTATAAAGTACTATAGACGTTTTGGGTGCTAACACCTTCTCATTGTGTAACCAACCCCTTACTCATTCTCTGTTTGTTCTTATTTTAGAACTTGTTTAGGTTTTGTTCGCTCTTTTTCCTTTCCTTTTGGATAAAATAAAAGTACGATGGCGACTCTTGCTTTATGAGTTAAGTTAATCAATAACTTATACTAACAATTTTTACCGCTACACTAATAAAAGCAATAAAGTGAAAGTGTGTGCAAGTTTACTAACCAGAATCTAGTCAGCATTTGAAAAAAGTAAAGACTAAAATCCCATTCCTTTGGAGTAAGCCACAAGCAATAAGAAGATTAGCACAAGAGAATCCAGACAAACAAAGTCTCAGAGAACCAAGTAAGGCATCCAAGCTTGATTCAAGGCCACAGATATTAGAGGAACTCAAGGTCTCAAGCAAGACATGGTATTAGATGAAATTCCAAGTTTCAATCAAGAAAACTCCAAGCATGAGAAACCCTAAATCTAAGTCCATAGGTCAAACTCCAAGTCAAGCAAAGGAGAGTAGCCATAGTCCAAGAGATTAAAGTTTTTTAGGGGATTTTCCTTTATTAATGTCTTTAAAAGAAAAAAATAAATGTCCAAATGGACAAAGGAAAAAGAAGCATAAACATAAACAATATGAAATTTAAATGCTAAAAGTAAAAGCACATTGTAAAGAGAAAGAAATTAAATGACAAGAAAGTAAAGGTGCAAGAAAACTAAATGACATAAAGTAAAAGTTAGCACAATAATTTTGTAAGTGTTAGAGTTAGATTTAATGAATCTATCGGGACAAATTTAACGCTATATTAAGTAATCGTAGCACAATCTATTAGGAAGATCATACTATGGGAGGACGGTCAATAACAATTTATGTACCATACATGATAGAGATATGATAGAAATCATACTCCTAAAACATTTAGCACAAGTAAAAACCAAGGAGGGATCAAGCACTAAGGCAAGGAGGTTGGTCCATTACATCAATCATCCTTCATGACAACTTAGGACAAACTTATGCATCAACCCAAAGTACCTCAAATTATCTGTGATCAAATGGAAGGTAGATTTGAAATGATGAAAGTTCATCAAGCATCAATCCAAACATCATGAACAAGATGGACACATAATCGTCCAATTGATTAAGAAAAAGAAAAAGATAAAGAAAATGAAGGAGAGATGAAGAGAGAAACCAAATTGAATAAAGACTTAAGATCCATTTATCATCAATTTCAATCACCTCTCTTGGTGTATTAAGGCATTAAACCTATCATCAACCCAAAGCACAAAAAATTAATCAATTATTCATTTAATGATAGATTTGAATTGATGAAGATTCATCCAACCTCATCAACACCCAAAGTTTATTGAAATTGAGGAAACTTTGATTAAAAAAATCATGATCCAAGGCAACAACCAATAACCAAGTCAAAATGCAACATTAAACAAATAAAATGCATGAAAAAAGATTTTAAAAAGATTTTTAAATGGAAATAAAAGAGAAAATCAAAATGAAGCCTATAAACAACAATTAAAAGCTCAATAAAATCAAGATAAATCATAAACAAGTCAAGGATCACAAAATAATTTTTGGAGATTTTTACAATGCATAAAATTATTTTTAAAACCAATCAAAATGCTTGAAATATGAGAAAATTAATGAAAAATAGCAAAATGAAAAATAAAATATAGAAAAAGTAACACTAGGTAGAAAATATTTTTAGAAAATTATGAAAAAAAATTGAGTGAAAAATCAATTAAGAGCTATTTTTAATGGAAATAAAAGAAATTTAAAAACAATTTAAAACAAAACAAAATGAAACAAAAAAACCACAACCATCAGATCAATCCAATGTGTGTGGAACAGAGCACTATAGGCCACGTGACCTGATGACTGAGTCAGAGTCAAAGATCTTAGGGTCAGGATTTAAAGTCAAAACGGGCTCACCAATGGATCACTGTATGCAATCACAACGGACAAAACAATTTGGAAAAAATGTGTGTCAACACGCTATTGGACAAATTTTGAATTTTGGTTCCAAAACGCGCGAACCTCAACTTCATCTTCTTCCTCGGTTCAATTTCTGCAAATTCATGAACTAGTGTTTTTAGCTCAAATCAACCATGGATTCAGTGGCCTAACACATCATCGTTCATGTCTCTTTTCTTCAGAGCAATTTATTTGCTCCGAGCTGAGAGAATTTTCTCAGAAAACTCAAGAACCCTAAAACTTGAAATAAAATAAAATTCCAAATATGAAATATAAATATAACGTAAGAGAGGGTTATTGATCAGTGAAGTAACACGAAGCTACTGGTAACTAGTTTGAGGTGTAATTTTACAATTATCTACCTTTTCAGTTGAAGCTCGAAAGTTCAACAATGGCGAAATGGAAAGCTCGGATTCAAGTTGTTTCAAGTCAGGACAATGCTTCAGTTAGCTTTAGATAAGGCCGGTGATGGATTTTGGGCAAAGAAACAAAGAGAAACGAGCTTGATTTTGAAAAATGAAGATCTGGTTTGAGAGAGGTTTCGGGTTCTATGGAGGCAGATTTTCTTTGGCTATTCAAGCTTGCCAATGAAGGGGAAATGATCCTCTATTTATAGGGAAGTGAGTGAGGTCATTGCTTGTGTGAAATTCCCTCTCAATCGTGCCAACCGAATCAAGAATTTTCTAGATCTAGAACTGTGAAAAATTGGCATGAGAAATGTGATTCTGAGCTCATTCAGGTCGTTTCAAGTTGTACCAGATGTATTTTACCATATAGAATGAGTTTGCACATGTTTTGTGGTCCCCAAGTTGAGTTTGCACATGTTTTCTAAAATTTTAGGTCACGGTGTAAGCAGGTTTCAGGTCACCTTGTTCCAACTGAGGCCAACTGAAATTCCCTCGTGCATTTTGTGATTTTTCTTGAGCCAAATGTTCCTTTCACGGCAAGGAATACAATGCAAAAAGAATCAAATCAATTGGATGTCTGGTGAGAAAATGACAAGCTTGGAAAGTTAAGGAAAAATCACTAAAAATTAGGTCTGGCATTAGGTCAAACAGGTCATGACCTAGTTTTGTGCACAAATGGCCTTCAAGATTTGAGGTCCTTGGAGCATGAATTAATGTTTGACCTCTAAAGTAAAGTTGTAGAGGACATCCAGAAGGATATTTGGAAAAAATAAGCGCTCATAAATGTTGAAAAGTGAAGAAGATATGATCTTTGGAACATAGGCATGCCATATCTGAGTTTTAGGTCAAATTTTTCTAAGTCCAATAAATGACCTCTAATGTCTTCAATTCTTTCATGACCTTCCAAGCATAATTGGCTCTTGACTTCTGAAGAGAAGTTGGAGGGGATGTCAAGAAGAGTCATTTTCCCAAAGAAGCACTTAAAAATGTTGAAGTATGAAGAAGTTATGATATTTTGAACTTGGACTTGAAATGCTTTACTATTGGCCAAACCTCCTTGGAAAAACTTGCAACCTTGTACTTTTCCTTGCCTTTCAAGGTATATTGATGATCATATAAACTCAAAATGATGTATGCTTGAATGTCCTTTGATGAAACTTGCAATGGCTTAAGGAAACTTGTTGATTAAGGCAGGGAAATAAACACTTGAACCTTTGAAGTTTCTTGAGAAACAAGCTATCAACCCTTGAAACATCTTAGATCATATGAAGTTTAATAATGCTTGAGACTCCATGATTTGAGATTAGAGGTCATGCTTTGATGAATAGCCTTTGAAAATCAAGGGTTAACCACACTTTGACTTGAGGAACTCCAACCCTAGCTGAAGAGACAATCACTTGATGCTCTTGATTCCAAACCCTACCTTGCAAAAGAAACAAAGGGAACAAGGCATATATTTTTGTATTTTGATTAGTGGTTAGTGAATTATAAAGCATATAAGTACAAAAATGATAAAATATACACAAAGAGGTGTTTGATGATCTCTGTAAAGGCAAACTCAAAGATGAGAGGGTTAGGAAACAACCAAGTTTGTGATCTTGAGGCATTGCAAAGATGCAAATGAGGTGGTATCTTAGGGGTAAAAATTAGGGTATGATAGTGATAATACACCTTACAAATGTTACTGGTGAAAATTAACAGCAGAATGGTAAACGAGGAAACAACAATATAATATTCTCACAAGAACACAATTACAATCCAATTTATAATTCAAATTCTAATGCACCAACTCCTTCATCAATAAGCATGTGGTACCAGGTTTTTGGAGTCAGAGGTTTGTTACTAATTGCTCATGTCTCTGGTTCCTCTCTAAATTGTATTCCTCTATGGACATGAGATTGTCATGGTTCCTCTCCGAACCTGGGCCGAACTTCTACCTAAATCCAAAATATATGAATGCATGGTTATGTATAGTAAACATGCATGCAACTCAAGCAATCATCATAATCATCATCAAAATAGGTTCCACTCTTGAACCAAAATTTTGTCAATAATCAGGCCTCACTATAATCCCACCAGATTACTATTCTAAAAAATATAATTTATTTATATAATTATAATACATCGTCGAATTGAGAAAATATGTAATTACACAACAACTCTAAAATCATCAAAAAAATCTCAACAGAGTTCTCAAGCAACTCTAAACAACTCTACAACAACTCCTAAACCTCCAAAAATGACTCTAGAGTAATCAAAAGAACTTTAAAGTACTCAAACATGCTCTACTGATAAATTTTCACATGAGATAACTCTATTGTACTCTAAGGGGTTGCAGTTTGGCTCAAAACTACTAAAAAATATGTAATTTACATAACACTTCAAACACATCAATCTAACTCATTTAGCACATTAGAGTCAATTCAACCATTTGAGACCCATTTTTAAACATGTCAGTAGTTCAAAATACAACACTAACTTACCACTCTAAACATATCCAAACTCAAATTTAACACTAGACATGTTAAAAACTCTAAACTCATAACAACTTAACTCCCTTAATTTAATCAATTATAACAACATATCACTAACTCAATTTTTAGTTATTTATAATTATATTTAATTCCTTAAATTGCTAAAGGGTTTTCCAAAACTCTAGACTTAACTCTAAAATTGTCTCACTTCAAAATAGTACCAAATAATATAGACTTATGATAAATGTATGAAAATCTCCAGTTTGAAAATTCTTTAAACCCTCAATTAAACGCACTTAACCACATCTCAAGCAGAGTTACAAAACTCAAGTTCTATTTATTTCAGTTCAGACCTATCACGATAATTCCTCCATAAACTCTAAAAGAAAATGTATAACTTCAACATAGCACGAAAAATTATATACTCATGTTAAAATTATGAAACTCTCCAGTTTGAAAGAACATTAAACCCTCTTTCTAACTCAACTGACCACATCCCAAATAGACTTAAGAAACTCAAGTTACGTGTGAAATATTTTTTTTATAAGCAAACTTCATTAATTGGAGATTAAGGAAATCTCGAACCAACAAACAACAAACCACAACACTACGATACTATTACAAGAAATCGTATGGAAACTTATACCACTCGTACAAACTACACATCCTACTCTTACCTCTACCTAATACCAATCAGTTCCAAGAGGAAATGATAATAAAACTAACAATATCATCGACATTACAAAAATCATCGTTGAATAATATATTGTTTCTAACCCTCCAAATATTCCAACAAGTAATAAACCAAATAGAACTAATCGTACCCGATTTACTCTGGCCTTTAAGACGCGAAACCCAAGCCTCCGCATGAAGACTGCAATCCAAAACTGTAATTCTATCTATCTCCACCCACTCGCAAATCTTCCTCCAAACCTCCATCGATTTAATGCACGAGAAAAACAGGTGGGAGGAATTCTCATTCTCTTGGAAACAAAAAACACACACTTTATCATGGGGATTTTCAATAATCTTCCTGTCAACCAAATTCGATTTCGTAGGCAATCTATCCAGAGCCATTCTCCAAGTAAAAACTTGAATCTTTAAAGGAACAGAAGTTTTCCACACACGCTCCAACAAATTCACAGTCCTATCATCCAACTCATTCAGAGCCACGCAAGAACTAATGAAGCGGTAATAAGAACTCACCGTATATCCCATCGTTCTATCAAGACTCCATTCCCAATCATCCTTAACCGTCTGCTTCAATCCCACTGCATCCAGCAGGTGACAGAGCTCACTCAGATCCGGTTCCAGCTGATGATCTTCCACACCATCGAATGTTTCGCGAATGTTCCACCGCCACGATCCCTCTTCCCAAACGCCCATCTCTTTAACAGACCTGGACTTCTTGCTACACGCCATAAACAGCCTAGGATATCTAAGTTTCAGACTAGAGCACCCGATCCAAACTGAATGCCAGAATGTGATACCAGCCCCATCGCCAGCGGAACACACCAGAAGGTCGCAAAACCCGTCATTACAGTTAGACACAGCAGTAGATAAAATATCTTTAATCCACAAAGAATCATTATTAGAATATCCAACTTCCTCATGAATCTGAACTTTAAAACTAAGATTTCCGTATCTCGCGACAAGCATAGGCCTCCAAATCTCATTACCGTCACGGGAAAATCTCCACAACCATTTAGCGAGGAGAGCCCTATTAAAACGACCTACATGTTTTATTCTGAGGCCCCCGCACTCCTTTGATTTGTAAACGGAATTCCAACCAACCCAAGAGATAAAGCTTTTATTCAAAGATCCTACCCAAAGGAATCGTCTTTGGATGGCTATAATATCCTTCACAACTTTCTTCGGAGCCTTAAAGAAAGATAAGTGGTGTAACGGAAGATTAACGAGGACAGAATTGATAAGGGAAACTCTCCCTCCAACAGAAAGATTCGGACCAATCCAACTAGATAACATATTCCTCAAGCAAGAAACAACTGGTTTCCAAAATGAAATGCGACGATGGTTGCCTCCAACCGTTAACCCGAGAAACTTAAAGGGAATTTTTCCAGAATTGCAATGAAGGAACTGTTCTGCTGCCACCAGAAACTCCGCCTCCAACCGTTACGTGTGAAATATGAGGACCAACGCAGGACTAAAATTGACTCGCCTCTGGTTTTAAAACCAGCGAACTGCTACTATTATATGGCTACTAGACTCAATTTCCCCACTTCAAAAGAAAGATTATTGCGTTAGCTTTCTAATGCAACTGACGACACATCAAACAAACTTACGAAACTCAAGTTATGCATGAAATAAGACGATCAATCTCCTTCTATGCCTACCTACTATTTTTTGCGTTTTTCGATTTTTGATTTTTTTGATAAAAATTCTAGTTTTTCTGATTTTTTACTTTCTAACATTTACAATATTTGGGACAACAGACCACAAGGTTTCACGGAAATTCATCGATAAAAACAGGTATTTGGGGGGGAAAACAGACCAACATGATTTTTTCCAAAAATCATCAATAAACACATTAAAAGTAACATACATTAAAATTAGATTACTACACAATCAATCGTCTCAAAGGGTATTGCCCAAACCCTTTTTTGGTCAAAACAAAGAAATCACATTCATACATTTTTTTCATTCTATGTTCAAAGCACAAATCACAACAAATACATATCTGTCATGATTTCATTACTGAAAATTACCAAAGGGCACAAACACAAATCAACAATCAATCTGTTACCTCAGGGGTTTTGGCCATACCCCTTTGGCCACCAACAAGGCCACAAATCATACAATATGAAATGCAGAGATAAGGGATAATGACCCGTCACCATCTTGACTGCTTAAACCCCCATCAGTAAAGAAATTCCTCCTTACCTCAAATTCCCTCATTTCCCTCTTCAGATTCGCCTATTTTCTCAAATTACAATTTTTCACGTAAACTTTCAAGTCCCATCACATTAGCTTATATATTAACCCTAATAGTTCTAAATTGTTTTCACTCACCCAATTATCTAATTTTAATTAAATCAAAATAATTATTTAATAAAATTCAAATTATCTAATAATTATAAAATACTCATTTTCTATTAAATTTGATAACTTCTATAATTATCTATAAATAATTAAAATATGTAATTATTTATAAAATATATAATTTCTATTTTATTTCTCCGTTCTCATTACTCTATATTCTCATTAATTAATAAATTACTAAAATACCCTTAACTCCTATGAAACACATAAAATAACAAATAATCACAACAATTCAAACAAAACATATATATTTACTCAATTAATTTTAATAATTTTAATAAATTAAATATATTAAATAAATTAATAAATTAATGTCGGGGTGTTACAGTCGATGGTGATCAATAATAGTCGAAACAATAATCACTCGTGATCATAATGGTTGTTAGAGCAGTGATTGACGACTATTATGGTGGTGTCTTAACTTTAAATTTAAAATAGAAATTAAGTCAAAAAATATATTAAAACCTTCATTTATTTATTTTTAGTTTTGGTCGAAAACTATTTTGAAAAAAAAAGTTAACTAAAATTCAATTTTGTCTGACAAATTTTAGTTTTAAAATTAATTTAAAAAAGAAAAACTCATAATAGTCTAAACAGAACTTTGTTTCCAAAATACTTAAAATACTATAAATATATCATAATTTTATTGTAGTAATTTTAATAATTGTTATTTAAATTGTATCCAAAATAATGATGGTGGTTAAATAGGATGTTCTTGAGAGACATCAGTTGCAAGTGAAGATCGGTCGGTTGTGTTGTAATGTTGGAGACAACAAAACTACAAAATTTTCACAAGCTATTGCCTCCCATTCTAAGAGCAGCCTTATATCCAATTTGTTGGAGTTACTATTGAAGTTTTAGTTTTCAATTTAACATTGATAAAGTCGAGTTATATGTGATAAATTTGATATTTAAACATATCATTTTTAAACAGGAAAAGAATCAAAACCCTAGTCTCTTATTCCTTACAATATTTCATAATTTTAAGTACTATCATTGCTATTAATTTCAGTAACAAACCCGTGCATATGTATGGGTAAGTTTTTGTGTAAAAAATGGTTTTAGACGTATATTTGTTTGCAGACTGTCATAAAAATAAGAAGCTGAAAAAAAGAAAAAACTTAAGAATAATAAAAAATTTAAATTGAAATAGTAATACATGTAGAAGATGAAAGTTAAACAACAATAGCAAGAATAATATGATTAAAAATAAAATTATTGAAACTTGTATTAGATAATCAATCATTTTAATTTCTTTTTAACAAATAAAAAATTATTTTATAAGAGAAAATAAAATTTTAAAATATCAAATCAATACTTTAATATTTTTCACATATTTGAAAAAAAGGTCTGTAAATTTTTATTATTCAATATTTAAATCAATATTTTTATTTTTCCCGTTTCATATCATTTATACTATATGAGAAAACAAAATTTATTAAAATTTTATTGACTCACTACATATTTGATCAGTAGTTTCATTTTTCTCATTTCATATAATTTCCACAAAATAAGAAAACAAAATTTATTAAAATTTTATTAACTCAATACCTATTTGAATCTATTGTTGTATTTTTCCCGTATTATATTATTTTTTCCGTATATATATTTGAATCATAAATACAATTTTGTTCATATATAAAAATATTTTGATCAACCATAGATTTTTTTCGTATATCAACATTATTTTTATAAACAATATGTTTTTACCTATATAAAAAAATTGACATTTAAAAATAATTTTTTTACCTCTCATACAAAAATAATTATTGATTAAAATAAAATCGGTTTTGTTGTCATAGTAATCAATAAAAAGTTATAATAGTAACGTATTAACAGGATTAATACTTATATTAATAAGATTAATAATTATTTTAATAATCTATTTAGGAATAAACTACTATATAAAATATTAAATTATTTTAATCTCCTTGTTTCTCATAGTCTCAAACTATTAGTTAAATTTTAAAATTATTTTGCAATATAATATAGCGATTTTTCTTATATTTTCATATTCGGAATGAATTGCTCATGACAGTCACCTTTTGCAATATAAAATAACAATTTTTCTTATAAATGGATCAATTTCAGCTTGTATATTACTCATATAGAAGATTCTAAAATTTTTATTTTTCTATTTTCACAGCTAACTCCAGTAATCTATACATGGTATTCAAGATACTAATTTTCCCCAATATTAATATCAAGATAATATTGTAGTTTGCTAACTATTTTAGTTGTTTGATTACTTAGATAGTTAAAAATATTTATAGCTGGTAAGAGGAAAGGTTTAGTCTCGTAGTCAATTCAATTTTTCCTTTTTTCCAATAAAAAAAATTGAAAAAAAAATCAGACATTACTGAACTCTGTTTAAAATAAAATAAGATATGACAGCATCCTTGGTGCATAAATCATGTTATCGAAGATTCTAAACTCCAAGATCGACACTAAGGGGCGGATTCTTCTCTGTTCATGAAGAATCTTTGGAAGAAATTTTAACATTTAAAAATAATTTTTTTATATTTAAAAAAAATAATTGTTGATTAAAATAAAATCGGTATTGTTGTCATAGTGATCAATATAAAGTTATAATAGTAACATCAACAGGATTAATAATTATATTGATAAGATTAATAATTATTTTAATAATTTATTGAAGAATAAACGACTATATAAAATTTTAAATTATTTTTTCTCTCTGTTTCTCATATTTTCAAACTATTACTTAAATTTTAAAATTATTTTGCAATATAAGATAGCGATTTTTCTTATATTTTCATATTCCGAATGAATAACTCATGAGATTCACTTTTTGCAATGTACAATAGTACTTTTTCTTATAAATGCCTCAATTTCAACTTGTATATTACTCATATAGAAGATTCTAAATATTTTGTTTTTGAATTTTCACACCTAAACCTATACATGGTATTTACCCCAATATTGATGTCAAGATCATATTGCAGTTTGCTAACTATTTTTAGTTGTTTGATTACTCAGATAGTTAAAAATATTTATAGCTGATAAGAGATAATGTTTAGTCTCGTAGTCAATTCAATTTTTCTTTTCTTTCAATAAAAAAGAATTGAAAAAAATCACACATTACTTAACTTTGTTTAAAATAAAATTAGATATGACAGCATCATTTGTGTATAAATCTTGTTATCAAAGATTTTGAACTCCCAGATCGACAGGAGGACGGATTCTTCTCTGTTCATGAAGAATCTTTGGAAGAAATTTTAACATTTAAAAATAATTTTTTTAACCTCTTAAACAAAAATAAATAATTTTTCTAACCTGTTAAACAAAAATAATTGTTGATTAAAATAAAATCGATATTGTTCTCATAGTGATCAATAAAAAGTTATAATAGTAGCATATCAACTGGATTAATAATTATTTTAATAATTTAGTTAGGAATAAACTACTATATAAAATTTTAAATTATTTTAATCTCTCTGTTTCTCATATTCTCAAACTATTATTTAAAATTTAAAATTATTTTGCAATATAAAATAGCATTTTTTTTTTCTTATATTTTTGTATTCGGAAAGAAATTGCTCATGACATTCACCTTTTGCAATATAAAATAGAAATTTTTCTTATAAATGGATCAATTTTAGCTTTTATACTACTCATATAGAAGATTCTAAAACTTTTGTTTTTCAATTTTTACACCTAACTCCAGTAATCTATACATGTATTCAACACACTAATTTTCCCCAATATTGATATCAAAATCATACTGCAGTTTGTTTGTTTTTTTTAAACAAATTGAGATTAATAAAAGTAACGGGAATACTAGGAGTATTCCAATCCTTACATCAAGAAAACATTCCCCACCAACACCCCCTAGATTCTAAACGGATTTAAACAAATATCTAGAAAGGAAGGGTTGGAGTACAGAATCTCTCCCCCGCAACCCCATTTCCAAACTAAAAGTTTGATATTCCAACAAATATTATCGACATTACGAAAACCAGAATTGAAAATAATTTCGTTTCTTTCCTTCCATAAAGACCAAATGATCGCCAGCCACATAACTCCCCTTATATACCAAAATTTACCTCCTCCGATCCAAAATTTTTTTTCGTCCACTAAAAAAGAATTGAAAAAAATCACACATTACTTAACTCTGTTTAAAATAAAATTAGATACGACAGCATTATTGGTGCATAAATCTTGTTATTGAAGATTCTAAACTCCCAAATCGACAGTAGGGACCTATTCTTCTCTGTTTATGAAGAATCTTTGGAAGAAATTTTGACATTTAAAAATAATTTTTTTACATCTCAAACAAAAATAATTGTTGATTAAAATAAAATCGGTATTGTTGTCATAGTGATTAATAAAAGTTATAATAGTAATGTATCAACAGGATTAATAATTATATTAATAAAATTATTAATTTTTTAATAATCTATTTAGGAGTAAACTACTATATAAAATTTTAAATTATTTTAATCTCCTCGTTTCACATATTCTCAAACTATTACTTAAATTTTAAAATTATTTTGCAATATAATATAGCGATTTTTCTTATATTTTCATATTCGGAGTGAATTGCTCATGACATTCACCTCTTGCAATATAAAATAGCAATTTGTCTTATAAATGGATCAATTTCAGTTTGTATATTACTCATATAGAAGATTCTAAAACTTTTGTTTTTCAATTTTCACATCTAACTCCAGTAATCTATACATGGTTTTCAAGATACTAATTATCCCCAATATTGATATCAAGATATATTGCAGTTTGCTAACTATTTTAGTTGTATGGTTACTCAGATAGTTAAAAATATTTATAGTTGGTAAGAGAAAATGTTTAGTCTCGTAATCAATTTAATTTTTTTTTCTTCTACTAAAATGGAATTGAAAAAAAATCACACATTACTTAACTCTGTTTAAAATAAAATTAGATATGACAGCATCATTGGTGCATAAATCTTGTTATCGAAGATTTTAAACTCCCAGATCGACAGTAGGTGGACAAATTATTCTCTGTTCATGAAGAATCTTTGGATGTCTAATGTCAGTTCCAAAATTCAAGTCTTCGGATGGCGTATGATGATAAACAAGCTGCCCTCGAAATTGGAACTTCAAAAAAGGGGAGTGCTTCATTCTTACATAGATGTTCTTTGTGTTTCCTGTGTTGCAGGACATGAAAACATTTCGCATCTTATAATTTCTTGTCCTTTTGCTGCTAGTGTGTGGAAAAACATAGAACATTGGTTAGAAATGGGCCATAATGTGGAAACCTCTATCCTTGGCCATGCTGAGCATTTTCTCAATGAAATGTCTGAAAAAGCTGTTAAAGGCAAGAAGCTCTTAATTTGGTTGGCTACTTGTTGGTGTCTTTGGTTGAGGAGAAATAACACCATCTTTCAAGACAATATAGTGGATAGGCGAGTTGAAGAAACATGTTACTTCATCAAAATAATCTCTTGAAATTGGATTGTAATAGATTTGAAAAATAGATCATTGGTGCATAAAATTTTATATTTTTCTTCATTTTTATATTCCCTAATGAGTCAAAGGAAGTATCAAAGATGATAAATAGTTACTGTAAAAAAATTAATGAATTAATAAATAATTTTCTATGCTTAGTCATATATCAATGACAAATAATTGAGATAAATATTTGTATATAAATTTTTTATTTATTAATATGTGATATACACAAATAAATTATTACATATAATTATACATATAACATAAATACCAAAGTTAACTAACAATTTTTTAAACAGATTCTAATTATAATATTCTAATCTTATCATATTTTTAAAAATTAAATATCATTAATTATATTTTAATATGTATTCGTATATGTTATTGTAATTAACTTATTGTATTTTTTTTACACAATATATATATATTTTTTTAATTGTGTATATGTGTTAGTTCCGGTGGGAATAGAAGTATAGTATAGGTATTAAATTATAAATTTAAATGTAAAAGAACTAATTAATATAAAAATATTAATTCAACGATTTTATTAATATTTTTTTGTTTAAAATGTATCAATAATATTAATAATATTCTAATGATGTAAAAAATAATTAAAAATTAAAAATAAATAAATAATTTTATTTTAATTTTAATTTTGAGATGTTCAACATACTAATATATTAACCAGCTTTATTGTTGGCCTATTGTTGACTTATTCTTATAAATAATTAATAGATGATAAATTTTATTATTTTTGTTATAAACTTTTTTCTGTATCAAACTCAATATTTTTTAAAATAGGAAGTGACCATACATGGATCCAAGAAGAGACTTCTGATTGTTAGTTTTATTACTTCTTCCATCAAAGAACATTGCAATTGAACTTGCTGGGATTAATCTAGCTAGTGTTTTCGGCTTAAACTCCTAGCCTTAGGGCTAAGGGCCTTGGCATTGGCTGGGATTGGTTCCAGTTTGGTTTGGAATCTGAGTTTTATCAACCACTGTTGTAGATCATGGAGTGGAAGGTTGTGGGAAGCAAGAACGGGGAAACGATAAACTTCGGGTGTCTATATGGAAAGAAAGGAATGACAAGAATCTTGGAGAACATGAGCTAATAACCTCGTTCTTCTTTATGGAATTCCCAGAGCATTACAATGCAAGAGACATGAAGTTTGGGATTCTGTTCGAGGTTTTCATCCCTGACAAGTTAGATAAAAGAGGCAAGCGCTATGGTTTTACCAGATTTAGATAAGTGGAGGATGAAAGAAAGATGCCTATTATGTTGGATAATATCCAAATCAACAGGAGAAAAATACATGTTAACACACCTCGATTTGAAAGGAGAAGAGAGATAGTAGGTAAGGGGTTAGACATGAAACCAAAGGCGATAAACGGTCCAAAAGAAAGCATCAAGAAGAATGTCTGGAGAAAAACAAGGCAGGGAAACTCTTATGAAGAAGTGGTCAAAGGTAGTAATGGAATTATCAGAAGTAATTTTCATCGTCCTTATGGTTTTAGAACTTGGGACAACAGAGCTGAAAAGCCTAAGTGGGAAGGTCTAGCATTCAAGGTTGGAGATGAGGATCTAAAACGCTTTGAAGAAGCATATGTAGGAGTGGTGAAGGATTCGGGCAACTCTTACAACATACAACATATTTTCCACAGAGAAGGCTTTTTTTCAAATTAAAGTTACACCTATGGGAGCAAATATGTGCCTACTAGAAGACTTGGAGGGGAACACAATGAGAACCCTTATAATGGAAGAAGAAGATTCGCTTCAGAACTGGTTTAAAGATATTAGGGGTTGGTCGCCAGCTGAAGTCGATAAGGAAAGACTCACTTGGGTAAAATGTTTAGGCATTCCATGTCATGCTTGGAGAAAGGACTTTTTCAAATTGATTTCAAGTAGAGTTGGAGACTATATTTGTAGTGATGAAGAAACAGAAACTCATTCAAAGTTTGATGTGATGAGAATTTTGATAAAGACGAGGAACACAAGCAACCTGAATGAGATTTTCAACATAGAAATCAATGATGTTTTGTTTAGCATAAAGTTGGTTGAAGACAATCACGGCCCTAAGAGGATTGTCTCTCGTGATTCTAAGAAGAAAAAATTCGGAGATTCTGATGAATCTTTAGTGGAGGAATCAGAGGAGGATTCGGATGAAGAAGATAACAACGAAGAAGATTACACATCTGAAGTTAGATCAAGCGAGGAAGATGAACCTCCCAAGCTCAGGGAGGAAGATAATGGAGGTGGGGTCATCAGTCACGTGGCATCTTTAGGGAAGAACAAAAGGCAGGTTTCGAGAGAGGAGCAGGAAAATAACCAATGCAACTCTAACAATTTGGGGAATACAAATAACTCAACCAAAAAGGTGTTTCTTGGCGGCAGGGAAAAGATGTTTCACAACTCAGACAAGTTATAGGTAAGGTTGTAATTAATGATGTGGTATCCCAAGAAAATCAGATGAGACCAGAGGTAGAGGCCTTAGATGTTAGGAGGAAAAAAGTCAGAGAGGGGATAGTAGTAGGGGGAATAGACTGTATGGAGATGCAGAGACAAGTGGATAAGTAGGGTCTTAATATGAAGGTTTTGGGCCCAATTTCAAGTTTAGGTAACATGGAGGGAGTTAGGCCCATTGAACATCCATTATCTCTTGTCATGAATAATGGGCCTCCTAGCATCATATTTTCTAGAAAGAAAAAATCTTTGAGTGAAATATATGAAAATATTCAGATTCCTTACGAGCCATCCTTTTACTCTACTTTGTTACATTCTTCTATTAGACTTAAACCTTATAACATCCCTGAAGATTTAGTAGACATGCCTTTGACTTATTCATCTCAAAGTGGAGATAAAGAATCAAGATACTCTGGGGGTTCGATATTATGCTACGAGTCCATTTCTGATGTAGATGTGAAAACTGCAAATGAGAGGGTGAAGAGAAGATCTGAAGATGTGCCTGGAAAGGTGTGGAATATTCTGAAGGGTTTGGGATTAGAAGGTCAAGAAGATGATGAAGTATTAGAAGGCATTCTAAGAGGGATGGAATCGAGGGACAAAGTGAGAAAGGAAAGTTTGAGGGAGGCAACAACAACTAGAGATCCATGAATATTACAACTTACAATATCAGAGGGTGTAATTCTTCAATCAAAAGAAGAATAATTAAGTAATTGATTGAGAAGAATAACATAGAGTTCTGCCTTCTTCAAGAATCTAAATGTCAGAAGATTGATGAAGGCCTTATCAGAAGCTTATGGGGGAGAGGAGACTTTGACTGTTCTGCTTCTAAATCAATTGGCCAGTCTGGAGGTATGATTTTAATATGGAATAAGAATTCATTTTGTTCTATATTTAGTTTCTATGGTAGGGGTTATCTAGGAGTTCATGGAATTTGGAGAGGAAGAGCTATGTACATTGTTAATATATATTCATCTTGTACTCTAGTTGTGAAAAGATTGTTGTGGGAGAAAATTATATCATTGAAATCAACTTATCCTAGAGGGGATTGGATCCTAGGAGGGGACTTTAATTCAATTAAATCCAAAACTGAAAGGATAGGGAGGGGGAGATATAATCAGTCAGAAATGGAGGAATTTGAAATGTTCATAGAATATATGGAACTTATTGATCTACCTACAGTGGGCAATAGGTTTACCTGGTTTAACTCAAATGGTTCTTGCAAGAGTAGGTTGGATAGATTTCTAATTAATGAAGAATTATGTGATTTTTGGAAAGAGGTGAGTCAGAAGGTAGGTGATAGAGATGTTTCAGATCATAGGCCTGTTTCTTTAGTTCTGAATGATAAGAATTGGGGACCTAAGCCATTTAGAACTATCAATGCTTGGCTTGACCACCCTGAATTCATGGCTTTTGTTAAAGAGACATGGAATTCTTTTCAAGCTGTTGGAGATGCAGGCAATGTTCTTATACAAAAACTGAATAACCTTAAGAGAAGGTTAAGATGGTGGAATAAAAATGTTTTTGGCATTATTGATCTGAAAGTATAGGATAATGTCAAGAGGATTAATGAAATTAAAGAAGAAATGGCAGAGACTAAAGATGTTGTTCCTGAGATTATGCTGAAAATGAGGAAGGAAGCTATGGAAGACTTGTGGAACAAATTACACATTAAGGAGAGTATACTTCAACAAAAAGCAAGATCAAGGTGGATAGTGGAGGGTGATAACAATTCCAAATTTTTCCATTCCATGATGAGTAATAGGAGAAGGATTAATACAATATCAGGACTGGATATAGGCCTCAATGAAGAAGAAAAGGTGGAGAAGGTAAAACAAATCATTCATGACCATTTTGAAGAAAAATACAAGAGTAACATAGATGAGAGGTTTCACATGGACCTTAGTTCAATGGAAGAGATATCAGAAGAAGACAATGCAATGTTAACTGAACTTTTTTCTTCTGAGTAGATTTTGGAAGCCATTAACTCTGGTGATGGTGACAGGAGCCCTGGTCCCGATGGTTTCAACATGAAATTTATCAGGAAAACTTGGGAGATTGTTGGGAGTGATTTCATAAACTGTTTAGCAGAATTTCATGAAAAGGCTACTCTTGCAAAATCATTATGTTCATCTTTCTTGGTTCTTATACCAAAGATAGATAACCCCCAGAATTTAAAGGAATTTAGGCCCATAGCACTAATAGGTTGTGTTCATAAGATTGTGTCCAAGATTCTTGCTACAAGATTGAAATGTATCATAGGAAAATTGGTCTCCCTTTCTCAAACTGCGTTTGTACCAAGAAGACAACTCCTTGATGGGGTTTTAGTGCCAAATGAGGTGTATGATTATGTCAAGAAGAAAAAGAAAAAAGGTTTTATGTTCAAGGTAGATTTTTCCCAAGCTTATGATTGTGTAAGTTGGAGTTTCCTCTTTAAGGTGCTAGATGCTATGCAATTTAGTTCTAAGTGGCAAGATTGGATTAGGGGCTTAATTTGTAACAGTTATGGATCTGTTTTGGTGAATGGTAGCTCTTCTAAGGATTTCAAGATCCATAGGGGCCTTAAGCAAGGAGACCCTTTATCTCCATTAATTTTTGTGCTGATAACTGAAAGTTTGGCTCTTCTCTTTAAGAATGTTGAAGACTGTGGATTGATGAGAGGATTATAGATTGAAGGAGACACTATCACATCTACTTTACAATTTGCTGATGACACATTGATTTTGTGTGATGATTCATGGTCTAATATTTGGACAATTAAAGCCATTTTGAGAGGATTAGAAGTAGTGTCTGGTTTGAAGGTCAACTATAATAAAAGTAAGATAATGAGATTTGGATTAGAAAACAACCTGGTAGAAGCAGCCTCAACTTTTTTGTCATGCAGAGTGGGACAGTTTCCCTTTAAATTTCTGGGATTATTTGTTGGGGGAAGACACAAAGCAATTGAGTTCTGGAAACCTGACATCTCATCAATAAAATCAAGGCTGGCCTCTTGGAGGGGTAGGATGTTATCCATTGGAGGGAGAGTCATCTTAATCAATTATGTCCTAACCAATCTACCTATACATTACTTTGCTTACTATTTAGCACCTATCAAAGTGATCAAGGAAATTAAAGCCATACAGAGGAGATTCTTATGGGGAGGTGATGGGGAGAAGAAGAGTATGGCATGGGTGAAATGGTCTAAAATTTGTTGCTTAAGAAAACAAGGTGGTCTTGGAATCAAGGATATAGCTACATTCAACAGGGCTTTAATGGCTAAGTGGCTTTGGAGAATAACTCAGGAAACAGAAGCTTTGTGGAAGGGAGTGATAAAGGCAAGGTATGGTGGCGAGTTTCATAATATTTTTCTGGAACAGACAGAGAACACTGCAAGACAGAATTCCAGATGGTGGAATGATTTAATTGAGTTGGCAATACCCACAAACGATCAGGGTATCTTTAATCAGCTTATTTGGAAAGTGGGAAATGGTAGTAATACACTTTTCTGGCATTCTAGGTGGACAGGAGGTAATGCTCTTAAAGCTCAATTTCCATCCTTATACAATGCATCACCAAATCAGATTATCCTCATCAAGGATTGTGGCTTTTGGATGGATGGCAATTGGTATTGGGATATTGTAGGTCTGAATGTTATTATGAGTGAAGAATATGTTGATTCTGGCAGGGAACTGCAGTAGATCATTCATGAGATTAGGCTGGACAGGGATAATGCTGATGAGATCATATGACCTAGGAGAATGGATAATTACTTCAGTGTTAAAATCTTCTATAATTCATGGAATCTCAGGAAGGAAGAGGAGAATTTGGGAAATAATTTGGAGGAAGCATTGCATTACTTGTGGAAGATTAAGGCTCCCTTAAAAGTTTTGATATTTGGTTGGAGACTCTTATTGAACAGGTTGTCGACTCGTGATAACTTGAGCATGAGAGGCATAATCAAGGATCCACATCAAATGTCTTGTGTGTTTTGTTTCAAGGAGAAAGAAGATATATCTCATATCATTCTTGGATGTGAAAAAATCAAGAAGGTTTGGAAGGACATGGAAATGTGGTTGGGATTAAAATTGACAGGAGGGCTTAATTGCATTCAGATGTTTCTTGGCTGGGTGAAAACTAATGAGGTAGGAACATCTTTAATATATTTTTGGCTGATAACATGTTGGTGTATATGGAGGGCGAGAAATCAGATTCTCTTCAATGATGCTATGGCAGATCCAAGTGTAATTTGCCAAGAGATTAGAATGTATTCATGGAGATGGAAACATATTAATAAGAAGAATGAAAAGGAATTTAGTTATTTTGAGTGGCATAAATGGCTAATGGAGCAGCCTTAGATAATCCATGTAGTAATAACAGTTTTGTTGTATTATAGGTTGGAGAGAATTGCTATGTCTTAGATCTGTTATTAGGTGTGGAGATATCTTTTCTCTCTGCTTTTCTTTTAAGCAGATTACAAGGTTTGTTGTTTCTGCAGTGCCTGGACTTTTGTTGGTTCTTGGGTCTATTATTGGACCTTATCAATGCATCTGAGTATTAAAAAAAAACTTTTTTCTTTATATTAACATTATAATAAAACAATAGATTTTTCCCGTATATAAATATTATTTTTGTTTTTTTTGTATCATTTATCAAAATATTTGGATCAATAACAAATCTTTTCCCGTTTAAAATGATAAGATTGTTTATAAAAAATATTTGGATGAATAATACATTTTTACATATATAAAAAAATATGTTTGTTTTGACACTATTTATAAAAATATTTGGATCAATAATAATTTTCTTTTTGTTTGTAAAAAACTTTGTGCTTTTCCCGTATACAATTTTTTTTTTTTTTGGTTCAATTTTTATTAGTTGAAAATTAATAAAATAAAAATATTTTTTCAATATTATTGTTTATTTTTCTCGTATTTGAATCATTAATATATATTTTTTCATATTTACTTGAATAACACATATTTAATAAATCTTTATTTAAATTATATATTTTTTAATAAGTAAAAAAAATATTTGGATCATGTATACATTTTTTCTGGTATGTACAGATTATTTTTCATTAGTCTCATGTATTTATTTAAGTTATTTGTAACAAATATTTGTTATGTTGTCAATGCCAAATAAAATTTTTATGCTTAGTTGTATATTAGTGACAAATATTTTTCTAGTTATTAGTTGTATATTTATAACAAATAATTTTCTATACTTAGTCATATATTAATGACAAATAATTGTGATAAATATTTGTGCATTAATTTTTATTTATTAATATGTGATATACACAAATTACTATATATAATTATGTATAACTGTGTAGATATCAACATAAATATCATACTTAACTAACAAATTTTTAAGCGAACACGAATTTAATGCGTGTCTTTCTCTGTAAACACTGGATTACTATATATATATATATATATATATATATATATATATAACACTAGTCCCTAACCATTATGGACCCAGTGTTAAAGCCCACAATTTTGCCCAAACCAATCATGTTCCAGATACTCAGTCTTTAATTAAAATAGATCACTTAACCAATAAAAGGGCTTATATATGCACGCCTATCAGAATCACGATTAACCTGATTTTCACAAACTAAATAACAATTGATTATAGCCCATAAAAAGTTAGATAAATCTAACATTCTCCCACTTGGGCAAAATTAATTGTGTGATTTTTATTTTAAAATACATTTTGAAAACGACTCTCGAGTTAATGACTAATTTCTTAAAATGCGGCCACATTTTAAGAAAATGCATGATTCCAAGTGCAGTATCTGAATATGACTCCATCCAACAAAATTCAAGAAGTATTGAATCGTGGCGATTATTATATCCTTCATTGACATAAAACCTTTCGTGGTTACAAATACTACGGACTCCGTCAACTAGTCATTAGTGTGGAATGTGGCAAGAAAATAACATACTAATGTGATCCAACAGCCAACTGCTATTTGAAGGTGTGAGTAAACACAAGAAAGGGGGTTTGAATTGTGTTTTCAAAAATGAAAGCTTTTTGTGAAACTCAAACAAAGATCACAAAGAAACTAACAAGAGAGAAAGGCACGCTATATATCCTGGTTCACTTGAAAACTATTAAGCTAATCCAGTCCACCCGCCAAGGTGATTTTGCCTTATACACAAGGACTTAATCCACTATAATCAATTGATTACACTTCACTAGCAATTGCTGGTGACTAACATATTGTCTCTTCATAAGGATTCTGACCCAACTGGTCCCTTAAGGAATACAAACAACTGTTTGGACAAAATTAATGTTTACAATAAATTTCTTCTACACAAGCAGATATAAACACTATGAATAGCTCAAAAATCTATACAGTATAAACAATGTTTTTCGTTGTATTGTGGTGCTTTACTGTTTACGCATATCTTCTTTTCTTCAAGTGATCAAGTCCTTATATAGCTAGTAAGAGATTCGTTGAAGGGCAGATCAGGAATATCATTAAGATTGCTGGCGACTTGAAATAATGTCGTTACGCAGGGATGAAAATCATACACAAAAGTTGTTCTTTATACCACCAATTCAGGGTAGTGGAATGGTAGTGGAAAAGAACATCTTTGATACGTACTATGTACTATTTTCCCTCGCAAATGTGTGATCTTCTTCTGTTCATCAGAGGCTTCTGAATAGAGATGATTGAAGCATGAATATAAGAATTGATCACTGGGTCTTAAGAATCTCGAGTCTTCAGCATCTTCAGAACTTGTTCACCAGAACCTTGTCTTCAGAGTCTTTAGCACTCAGTCTTCAGAACCCTTGGTCTTCAAAAACTTAAGTCTTCAGAGTCTTCAAAACGTTGTTCAGCAAAACTTTGTTCAGCAGAACCTTGTCTTTAGAGTCTTCAGCACTTAGTCTTCAGAAACTCAAGTTTTCAGAGTCTTCAGAACTTTGTTCAGCAGAACCTTGTCTCCAGAGTCTTCAGAAGATAATGACTTCAGAAGCTAGAGAGCCTTCAGAAGTAAATCATCAGAGTTACGCTCAGAGGCAGAATCCAAGAGAGCATTGCAACAGCAACACATTGTCTTCTTAGAATCTTTCTGAATGTGAGTAGATCAGAAGCAGACTTGCTTCTTTGGCACATAAGCGACTTTTGGTTAAATCAGAGTGACGTTGCACATGGTCTCTATCAGAGTCAGAGCTTTCTCTATCAGAGTTAAAGCCTGTTTGTTAATCATTTAGAAAACAAACGTTAGAGTACCAAAATTGTTCTCACACAAATACTACTTTGTTATTATCAAAACTTAGAGATATTCGGTAGAACCAAATATTGTTCTAACACTATTTTCTTTGTCAATCCTTAACAATTTCTTTCAAATGCATTAAAGCCAAATAAATTGCATGGTTTTACAAACCATAATGCCTCATCTCCAATATGGCATCCACCACCAGCACAATGATCCAGACAACACTAAGCTTAAAATCATACCTCGGCTCCAATATTGCATCGACCACCAGTATTGTGGTTCTGAAGATGTTGAGCTCAAAATTATAACTATACCTCAAACTCCAAACTAGTGTTGACCATGGGCATTGTGGTCCCAATGATAGTGAGTCCTAATTTTAACAATTGACATATAAATAAACAAAGAAAAATAATAATAACAATATTCATTGTAATATCAATTACTTAAAATATAAAGTACTTAACAATCCAACACTTAAAGTGTCCAAAATAAAATACATTATGATAAGAAAATGACATAAAGAACAAACTCCCACTAACCAAGTACATCAAAATAACTCACAATGCCCATGCTCTCAACATGGTGTTTGAACACAATGGGCCTAAGTCCCTTAGTTAGGGGATCAGCTAGCATGAAATCAGTACCAATGTACTCGGCAACAATGCCATTTTTCTTTACAAGGTCTCTAACTATCAAATACTTTAATTCCAAATGCTTAGAACCGTTAGAATTTTAATTATTCTTAAAGTTGAACACAACTGCATTGTTATCACAGTAAAGCTTTAGCGAATTTACAATGGAATCAACAATACGAAGTCCAGTCACTAAATTTCTCAACCAAACAGCATGAATGGCAATGACATAACAAGCAACAAACTCTGCCTGCATAGTAAAAGATGTGACAAGAGTTTGCTTTTTTACTCTTCCATGATATCGCACCTCCAGCCAACATAAAAGTGTAACCAGAAGTAGATTTCCTATCATCAACACACCCAACAAGATCAGAGTTAGTATACCCAACTATTTCTAAGTTGCCAACTCTCCTAAAAACAAGCATATACTCTTTAGTTCTCTGCAAATATCTCATCACTTTCTTAGCTGCAATCCAATGATCATTCCCATTATTAGACTTGTATCATCCCAAGACACCAACTATGAAACCAATGTTAGGCCTAGTGCATACTTGAGCATATATCAGGCTGCCCAATGCACTGTCAAAGGGTTTTCTCTTCATCTCTGCCCGCTAAGTCTCATTTTAGGGCATTGATCTTTACTGAATTCGTCTCCTTTAGTAATTGGAACATCTCTTGGCTTACAGTCCTACATATTGAACCTCTCCAGAACTCTATCAATATAAGCCCTCTGTGACAAACCAACCACACCATGTGATCTATCTTTGTGTATTTCAATTCCTAACACAAAGGATGCTTCACCATGATCTTTCATATCATGGAACTTGGTTAGCATAAGTTTGGTCTCATGAAGTAGACAAAGATCACTACTGGCAAGAAAAATATCATCAACATATAACACAAGAAAGATGAATTTGCTCCCACTGACCTTAATATAGATGCACTGATCAACTTCATTTTCTTCGAAACCCAAGGAAGTAACCATATCATCAAATTTCAAGTACCATTGTCTAGAAGCCCATTTCAAACCATAAATAGATTTTCTCAATTTACAAACCAAATACTCATTACCCCTTGACACAAACCCTCAGGTTACTGTATGTACACCTCCTCATTAAGATCATCATTCAGAAAAGCAGTCTTATCATCCATCTGATGTAATTCCAAGTCAAAATGTGTTATAAGGGCCATAACGATTCTAAAAGAGTCTTTAGTGGAAACAGGAGAAAAAATTTCATTAAAATCAATCCCCTCCTTTTGTGTGAAACCTTTAGCCACAAGTCTTGCCGTAAAACTCTGAATATTACCTTTTGAGTCCTTCTTTGATTTGAATATCTACCTGCAGCCAATCGCCTTACAGTTTCTTGGTAACTCCACTAGTTCCCAAACATCATTATTTACCATGGATTTCATTTCATCATGCATTGCATATGTCCACATGGTAGATTGAGAATAAGTAATAGCTTCTAGATAATTTTTAGGATCAATAACACTACTAACATCATAAGCATCCTCACTAAGATAAACTACAAAATCATCATGGATAACAGGCCCCTTTTGTCTTACTGACCATCTAACATGAATTGGCTCAACTGGATCATCATGTTATGCAACCTCGGTTATAATAGGAGGATCCACTACATTTTTAACAAGTGGTTTAACCACATCTTCAACTGGATGTTCAGTCACATTCTCATTTGGAGCAAAACCTCCATAAGCAATGGATGATCTAAAATTATCAAAATTAGGTAGTGACAAAGTAACAACGTCAGGCATAATAGAATAAATATTATCAGATGCAATGATAGGCTTGGCAACATTAAAGCTCAAGGAATTTTGCATGCATGACTAAATAATTTTATTACCTCTACCAGGATAGAAGAATCTATATCCTTTAGCTCGATCTGGATATCCAATGAAAAAATAAGGACTTTTTTTGGTCAAGCTTTGTCTCAAAAAGATTATATATTTTAATCTCTGCGGGGCAACCGCAGGCACTTGAAGGGATTGATTTTAATGAAAGTTTTTCTCTTGTTTCCACTAAAGACTCTTTTAGAATCATTATGGCCCTTGTAGCACATTTTGACGTGGAATTGCATCAGATGGATGTTAAGACTGCTTTTCTGAATGGTGATCTTAATGAGAAGGTGTACATACAGCAACCTGAGGGTTTTATGTCAAGGGGTAATGAGCATTTGGTTTGTAAATTGAGAAAATCTATTTTGGGTTTGAAATGGGTTTTTTACCTGTCAAAAGCTCAAAGGAACTGATTTACTAGGAACTCTATTTAGGATATAGAGAGATGTTTTCAAAGCGTCACCCCATAAAAGTTTTGGTAAATTACACCTACTCATCATGCTTCTCATCTTATCCTTAAGAGTGCAATTTTGCCTTTCGATTACATCATTTTGTTCAAGAGTGCCAGGCATGGTGTATTGTGGAACAATTCCATAATCTTGCAAGTATTTTGCAAAAGGCTCCATGTGTTACCTAGTAGAATCATATCTTAATACTCTACACCACGGTCAGAACGTACCACCTTTTATCACTTTTCCTAGTTGCTTTTCAACTTCGGTTTTAAAGATTTTAAACTTTTAAAGTGCTTCTGATTTTTCCTTAATCAAGTAGAGATAGCCGTACTGGGAAAAATCATCAATAAAAGATTTATTACCACAAATAGTAGGAGAAAGGGGGTCGCTAATGTCTGTATGTATTATTTCCAAAAGGTATGAACTTCTAGTTGAACTCTTCTTATTGGCCTTAGTAAATTTTCCTCTAATGCAATCCACACAAGTCCCAAAATCATTGAAATCTAAAGAAGGTAAAATATCATCTCTAATTAACTTTTCAACTCTTTCTTTAGAGATATGGCCTAAACACTTGTGCCACAACAACGATGATTTTTCTCTAATTGTAGACCTTTTTGCAATGAAGCTCTCAACATTTGAGGATGGTTTTTGTGAGCCGTTTCATTAAACATCTAAATTAAGCATTGTCAGATACCTGGAACCTCTATCCAATAGCAGTAAGATATTCTTTAGCATTCTCTTTCTCAGGAAATCCACTTATCAAATATTCAGAAATGGTCATATTAATAGCACACAAGCTAAGTGGTCACTCCTTTCCCACTTAGCTAATTTTTCTTCCTCTTCAGGTATACTATGATCATTGATCACAGGTTTGCTTTCACGCAGTGTCATGTCAAGATCAGCAATCCCTAATAAAAACTATAAGTCTTTCTTTCATTTCTTAAAATTAGACCCATTAAGAAAAAATAATACTTGTAACATCATGGTTAAGAATAAACAACTTTAATTCTGTATTTACTGAATCAATTTTCTTTCTAACAACTAAACTTGTTTTTCATTGGATCTGCAAGTGCTTTAAGCTTCTGAAATTCCTCAAATAACAAAAAAATTCAATTTCTTCAATATGTTTATATTAAAAACAAAATTGCAGACACACACACAAATACGGTAAAAAAAATTGATGGCTTAAGAAATTACTTGTTTCACAAACAAATTAACATTCCTTTCTGACAATAACATATATAGGAAAATTATAAGAGTTTTCAAGTTTTAAATTATTTTCCTCAAAAACAAAAGGAAAAAAAATTATATTTACTACTGAGCAGAGCAGAGCGCGAAAAAAAATAAAATAAAACTGGATCGTCTAAACCGAGTATTGCACTCAAAAACTAAAACTAAGAAAATATGAACAAAGAAGGATATGAACAAGGATTTTATTGATATTCAACACACGTTTACAAACTCAAATTAACTCTTTGTGTCTTGCACTTCTGAGATGAAAATGAGATTAGCACAAACTGAATATATAGGCAGATATCTCAGCTCAAGGATTCATAGTGCGGGTACGCTTTCTGGGCCCCATCGTCCACTACGAAAGTTTGGCAAGAGATAACGACTACAGATAAGAAAAGATAACACGCAGGGGGAGCAACAGTTGCTCCATTATTAAATACAGATAAACTACTATACAATATTATATGAGACACAACATCATGGTGGGGTTCACCATATTATATTGTCATAGATTCCCTCTTATCTTCTAGTAATGCCTTCCAGCTGTTGTCTGATGAGCTGGATTTTGTCCGCTTGCTCCTTGACGTAAGGCCTTGTGTCATTGTAGATATTATCCCTGGTAGACTTACTGGTGTAGAATTGGGCCTTTGTCTGCAGGATATGGGCCAAGTCATAGATTGCTTCTTAGGCTCTTCGCTTTGCGTCCAGTTCAATTTGCTGGGCTCTTCCAAGTGCTGCATAGTAGTCATTGAGGCATAGTGGGCCGTCTGGGTTGGCCCTTTGGATTTCCTCCTCATACTGGGTTGGTAATCTGTGGGTTCCTCCAGTCATGGGTCTCCTTCAGTGGTTTCCTTGCGTTCAACCTGGATCCACACCTGAATTAATCGGGATAACTGATCAGTAAACTGATTATGCTTACCGTCTATATGTTCTATATTAACAATGACACCGGTTCCAGTCAGGAAATCAGTAAATCCTATCCAGCGCACTCTTGAAGGTTTGTTTTGGGCACTCTTATTGTAAAACTTTACAATAGCCTCACAGTCCGTTCGTAAAGTGATTTCTTTTTTGTCCAAGTAATAGATTTTAAGTCTCTCCATGGTTTCCATGCAGGCATGAATTTCTGCATCGATTGGGGATTTTACAGTTGTGAACTTTCCACTTGCATAGGCACATATTTCTTCAGAGTTTCTTGGGTTATTTCACCTTTTCTTCCATTTACACACGCCTCCCCAGCCATCCATGCATCCATCTACTTCTAGAACAATGTAGGCGTCCATGGGGGGATGCTCATATCTGGCAACCGTTGAACTAGCTCTTTTATCTGATTAATAAGCTGACAGTCAGAGGGTTTGAACCGCCTATCACCGTGGGGGCTGGTTTTGGAGTACAATGTGTCACTCCCGAAAGATTCGCATCCAACGGTACAAACGCGAGAGTGGCGCAGAAAACACAAAGTCGCCAGCAATGTGTATTTATCCCGAGAGATGGAAAGGAAACACTGCATAAACCTGAAGAGAAAGGGGGAAAGACATGGTCATCGCAACCATAGTCCGGGTTCGGGAGTCGGTTATGCGAGGGGAAGGAGTTAGCACCCCACGCATCCATCGTACTCGATGGGATCCACGCTTGTTGTCTAAACGGAGGGTGAGCTCTCCTACTATCTATGGCTGAACAAAAGAAAACGGGGATGGGGGTGACTAAGACGGACTCGGTAGGACATATTCGATGCCCTAGGCCTACGTACTCCCTCAGTGCAATGGGAAAGTCAGAGTCAATGTAGTTCGGACGGGAACTGTGGGGGAAGGTTGCTCGCCAAGACAATCGCCGTCTTGTGCCTACATATCCTCAATCGGACGAGAGAGAGGAATCAGAGCTAATGTAGTTCGTGGGTACGACCACGGATGGGTAAGTGTTTTTTACGTGAGCGACGAGCTCTTATCTGAAAATGAAGTTTGAAACCCAACAATCCCGAAGGATAAAAAAGATTTGAATTGGTTTTTTGTTTTTTAGACAGAAGTGTTTTTTAAGTTAGTTCATAACTTGCATTGCACCAAAGTCTAGGGCACAGGGACAAATTCTTAACGAATCGTCCCAAGACAGGATACCCGCTAAGCACTCTAGAAAGATGAGAGGAAGCCCCTCATTTCTCATTCCCCACGCTTAAGGCTCGTGCGCAATACACTTTATCTTTATTAAGTGTTTTCAAGAAGTTTTGAGATGAGAAGAGAGAAGACACAAAGGGAACTCTAAAGGGAAACTAAGAGTCCTAATGTTATCATGCATGGATGACCTATGGTTAGTGAGGCTTAGGAGAGACGACTACCTAAAACCTAATGCTAATCCTACTCCAAGCTTAATCAAAAATTAAGTTGGACTAGGTAGCTCTAAGGGGAAAAGAATCCAAGACTTAAACAAGTCTTGAGATTCGAGGGAGGAAGAGAGTGAAAGAGAGGGGAGAAGCATCTTAAATGCTAAAGCAAACACAAGTATGAAAGCTTTAAAGAGAAAGGAGAAGTTAGAATGTGGATGACCATCCACATCCCATTCACTTACCATTAGCCCCTACATGGTTAGCAAAAACAAACATAAGCAACAATAATACAAATGATACCCAAACAAGGTACAACCCAAAGAGAAATGGCTACAAACCAAGTGAAACTCATCCAAGTCAGAATGTACACCTTAGAGGTGACTCATAGTGTTTACCAAACAAACTCAAGCAAAGAGAATGCAAACAAGTGGCAAAACATCCAAGAAAGTCATTAAAGAAGGAATAGAAGAAGAATGAGTGGATATGTAAGGTGGTCATGCAAGAATGCTTCAAATAAAATCCAAGTCAGAATGTGGATGACCTAAACATGTGCCTAAACATGCTATACAAGTGTAACATAAGGCATACAAGAAAGTATCCAAGCATTAAGAACCATTAGAAGAAGGAGAAAGAAGCATGTAAATGAAACATGTTAAAGTATGCAAGATGCAACATGAATAACATATGACATGAATACCAAAACTCCAAGGTCAGAAACATACATCAAATGAGATGCAAAGAAGAGATATGGCATGGCATACACAAACCAAACACAAGTCAAGAAGAGGCATAGATGAGAAGAAGTGAAAAGATAAGTCAAAAGAGGCATGTAAATCAAACATTGAACATGTGCACAAAATATGCAACAACCTCATACCAATGACCTATAATTGTAATCACATGACTTATAATGATTCAAACATGGCTCATGAAGTCAAAGAAACAATCCCAAACAATGGCACAAGTGCCTTCTCAAACAAGTAACCAAACATGATCCAAAGATGTGCATAAAAGAGACCTCAAACAAAGAGCAATCAAACAATTAGAAAATCAACTTCAGAAATTACCAAATTAATTCTCCAAACACCTCAACCAGAAGGAAACATCATATAAAAAACTCATGCAAAAATTCACAAGATAAGTCCTTCAATCAAACATGCAAAGTCACATAGGAGTTATGAACTAATATGCAAAAGAAAGGGACTAATATGCAATATGAAAAAGTTTTAAAAATGAAACAAAAATTTTTTTATGCACTTCAATGTGTTGGTGAAATAATGCAAGAAGAATGGGTTAAAAATGTGTTATAGATGAAGAGAAATAAAATCAACAAGTTGAAGTGTGCATATATGAAACAATTCACAAAGAAAATAATCACACAATTAATTCAGATGCCAAAAATAAAATAAAAAGAGAAAATAAAATTTGGAAGAATTTTATAAAATGCTAAACATGCTTCATGATTTTTTTGGTAATTTTTGGATGCATAAAAATGATTTTAAAAATTAAAATACAAAACAAATGCAAAGAAAATAAAATAAAATGAAAAGGAATTCAGGGGGTGCAACAAGCAAGGGATTCACGTTAGAAATCACATTGGGTCAAAGCAAAGGGGTGTAAAAAGTAAGCCTAGATCATAAAGCCCATCAGCGAAGTCAAAAGAAACCACATAGAACCCAGTCAACGATCAGACTCAACATCAACCATTAGATCCATCACACGCTCCACAATCAGTCAACAAAAGCAATCAATACTTAAGATCTAGGGCCATGATTCACACGCACACCACAACAAAATATACACGCGCAAACCACAACACTCAGAAATTTAAAATAAGAACACGTGAGCAGCACATGTAAATTTTAATGTGTTGTCAATATCTCATCCACATGATTCATCTAACATGTCAGATTAGGTCAACAAAACAAATATTAATCAAAATGAGTGGTCCAGATTGAGAGTTCACGGTAACACGCATGGAGTGACAGACACACAACAAACAAAATAAAATCAGAATTAACAAAATGTGGCAACATGATGACCATAGGATTAAGCAAATCAACGGCTGGGAACTCATCTTCTCCATTTAAACCTTCTCGAACTGAGGAACAAACCAGACGCCGGAGCTAGGGCTCCGGTCACCCTCTCCGGTGAGCTGCAACAAAAACTTTTCCAAAAATTGCATACGAGTATACCATTCGAACCAGATTTCAACAAGGGTCAATAATATCAAACTTTTTTCACCAAAATACCAACACATAAAGCAAATCGAACGAAAGAAGTTTTAGATCCAAAACTTAAATCTCAACATACTCACAATCCACACGTCCAAAATCAAAATAAAACACATCAACATGCTCAGCAACAACCACAAATCATTATGCACACTTAAAATTCAAGTTCTAAGAGCATGAAAAGTTCACCAACCTGAGATCTTGAAGAGCTTAAAATATTCCTAGAAAACTAGAGATAAGCTGCAGATCTAGCCTTAGCAGTCTCTAATTGCAAAATAAATGCAACTAGAGCTTGAATATGGTATGGATCTTGAGTTTGAAGAAATGGTTTCCAAATTCGAACCCACTGAATTCCTTGATATGAGCTTCAGATGATGGTAGATTTGTGTTCTATGAACTTCAAGGATTCATAATGTGAAAGAATTTCTCCAAAAGCTCTCAAGGTGAGAGAGAATCGAAGAAGAGAAGATTTGAAGTGAAAAATGAATTCTGACCAAAATAGAATGCATGACCTAGCTGTGAGGGTATGATTTAGCTTATATACTCTCCATTAGTCCACTGATTATGATTAGCCATTGGTTAAACCCTTGATTAAGGAGTTTGGAGTGATTTTGCCAAAATGCACTTTGTGTTTAAACCCTTAATTCTCACGTGCCAACTCATGCTTTCTCTCATGAATCCCTCACACATCCCTTGTTGATCACAAATGGATTGGAATTGGGCCTTGAAATGTCTTGGTTTGCAAGTTTCAATCCATCTTGCAAAATTGCACTTGGTTGAATAAGTGAGAAATATAGCATGAAATGAATTGATTAAAAAGCCAAAAATGGTCCTCATGAAGTGTACTTTGATGATATAACATGACTTGAAGCAATTGGAAACATTACAAGTCCTTTTATGCCAAAATGCAAAAGGTGGAAAAAATGGTACATGGAAAACCATCAAAATGCACCTTGCATTGTTTTGACCATAACTAGAGTTCCACAAATTATATGGAGATGTTTTAGTACTTTTTAGAAATGGGAGAGAAAGATCTTCAACTTTCATGTTGGAGGAAAATTCATTTGAAGCTTCCTTGATTATGAAAATTCAAGTTGAATGTGGTGGAAAAATTGCCAAAAATGGAAAGTTCTCATTATAGGTCATTTTCCAAATTTAGTAACTTTTGCACAAACTCTTGATTCTTGATGGATGGCATGAATCTTGACAATTGAAGACCATATTAGGATGTGAGACCTTGAAAACCATGAAAAGAACTTCAAAATTCCACAGTTGACTTTCTCCTTTACAGTTGACTTTTCTTGGTTCACAAGCAACTGATCCACTGAACATTCTTCACCATAAACCATCAACCAAACCCTCATCTATGAACACTTGTGAACATATGGGATGCCATAAGAACACGCTTGAATCTACAAAGCCCTCCAAGAAGTCCTTTGGTTTCAAAAACCCTAACTGGCCCCTCTGGTTATGAGGGAAAGATTCACTTGACATCTCCTGCCATGCTTGACTTTATGATGACATGATGAATTCCTCAAGCCACCTTGAAGCTTGAGACTCCTTTGAAATGAACCAAACACCTTGATCCCATGCTAAGAACCATGCTATGTACAAATGTTAATGCAAGAAATGCAAAGTAACACAAGCTAGTCAGCTAAGAACAACAAGGCAAATTTTGAGGTGTTACAGCTGCCCCTATTCAATCAACATGGTCCTGAAGGTATGATAGCAACGGCTGTCATGCGTTCAAAGGATTCAGGGAGATTGAATACCAAAAGAAAACCTGAAATTTGCAATCCTCAAAGGAGGAACGACTCCACTGGGGAACAAGCAATAAATGCTGCACTGTCACAACACGTACGAGTGTTGGGAACCAATACATACGATGTATTGATAAGTCTTGAAATAAACACAAACGAGTGTTAGCTACGTTGGGGATGAACACGGACGAGTGCCAAGGAATTAAAGGTTTTAATACGGACGGGTATCGAAAAGGTACACGGACGAGCGTCAAATGTCAATGCGGACGGGAATTGAAACAAAGGTTCAAACACGGACGGGTGCTGAAAGAACACGGATGGGTGTCAAAAGTCAATGCGGACGGGCATTGAAACAAAAGTTCAAACACGGACGGGTGCTGAAAGAACACGGACGGGTGCCAAAGGTCAATGGGGAAGGGCAATGAAACAAAGGTTCAACCACGGACGGGTGCTGAAAGAACACGGACGGGTGCCAAAAATCCATGCGGGCGGGCATTGGAACAAAGGTTCAAACACGGACGGGTGCTGAAAGAACACGGACGGGTGCCAAAAGTCAATGCGGACGGGCATTGAAACAAAGGTTCAAACACGGACGGGTGCTCAAAGAACACGGACGGGTGTCAAAAGTCAATGCGGGCGGGCATTGAAACAAAGGTTCAAACACGGACGGGTGCTGAAAGAACACGGACGGGTGTCAAAAGTCAATGCGGACGGACATTGAAACAAAGGTTCAAACACAGACGGGTGCTGAAAGAACACGGACGGGTGTCAAAAGGGTTCAATACGGACGGGTACTGAAAAGGTACATGGACGGGTGCTGAAAGAACACGGACAGGTGTCAAAAGGGTTCAATACGGACGGGTACTGAATGGGTACACGGACGGGTGTAAAAGGATTAATTTACTGGGGATTAATCTCGTTGGGGAATGGAAAGCAACACGGACGAGTGTCGTCAAAAGATTAATACGGACGGGTATTGAAACAAAAGGGTATAAGGCGACCTCTCTGGGGATTGAAAAGCAACACGGACGGGTGTCAACAAAAGGTCAACACGGACGGGTATTGAAATCACACGGGTTCAAACACGGACGGGTGCCGAAGGAAACATGGACGAGTGTCTGACGGTAAAGAAAATCTGGGGGGATAAACCAAAGGACCACCTGGACGAAGGGGTACAAATGAAATCATGGATCAACGATCCTGGCAAACAACTCTGCAAGGGAATGTCAAATATTGCTTAACCCAACACCTGTGGAATAAAACCAAAAGATATCTCCTGAAATCCGGCTTTCCTGACGAAGGAAAACTCAAACCTGGCCTATGCTTCGAATGCATATGTTTGAATTTTGCGGTAATGCTCCACACGAAGTGGAAATGCTACGCATTTAGGAGGATGCCATGCAAAACAAATGCTTATGAAATGCAAAAGAGGTGCCTCAGCAACATAAATGCTGAAGGCGAAGGCAAACTCCACCGGGGATGACAAAATAAATTGCCCTTCGAAAGAACAAGCTGAGGAGAACTTTACCCTGCTAGGGAAGATCACGATCACCAATTTTGCTGGAGATGGACGAAACATCCGAGAGAATACCCACTCTGTCGGGGAGGGAGATGAATACTGAAGATGGAAACTCCTCCGCTGGGGATGACCAACTGTTTCAGAACTTGGATTTGACGCCTGCCAAAAACGATTGGACTTAAGGCCTGCTGGGGATACCACTCATCACCAGACTCTGCTTGGGGATATGAGCTTAATCTGCTGCTAGGGAAATAACTCTACCCTCACCCTGATGGGGATTAGATCAAGCCGTTGTCGCTGAGACTATACTTTCTGACCAACTGAGGAAATTAGACACCAGGACTCTGCGGGGATAATAACATCTTTGTCCACGAACTTCCTACTCGAGATACCACAACATCCACCTTAGAGCAATCAACTTCTGAATGCTTGCTGGGGAATAATAATCTAAACACAACTTCGGCTGGGTATGCAATCCTCTGTACTTTGCTGAGAAAGACGATCCTCAACGACTCCGCTTGGGAGAGAAAGTAGTTGTCAACATCCACTCTGCTAGGGGATAAACACACTGTTTCCTGACTAGCTGAGAAAAAAATGACTGCCCCATACTCTGTGGGGAAACGCCACTTGCTGAAGAAAGGTGAGCCAAATCACAACTCTGGCTGGGGGTAAGCTTCTTATATCCTGCTGAGGGGGACGGTCCTCAATGGCTCCGCTTGGGGAATTACCTCTTTATACTTTGTTGAGGAAGACGATCCTTGATACTCTGATGGGAAAGAGCAACTCTACTGGGGAGAGCCTCTTATATCCTGCTGAGGGGGACGATCCTCAACGACTCCACTTGGGGAATTACCTCTTTATACTCTGTTGAGGGAGACGATCCTCGATACTCTGATGGGGAAGAATAATAAACTACTGAGGACGATCAGACTTCAAAGTTGGAGAGAGCAACTCTACTGGGGAGGTACCCATGAAGATTGGACTTTGAATTACTTGAGATGACTAGATCTGACCGTTGAGGAAGAGAACACTCTGACTCCTCATCATCTTCTTGACGATATTCTATCGTATTACCTTGCTGAGAGTGAAGATTCCATATGTACTGCTAGAGATAAGAAAACTTCATAAAAGCCCTTTTCGAACATAGGACAATTCTCTGCTCGAGGAAGAATAACAATTCCCACGCCTTGCTAGAAAAAGACACCCTTTGGCTCTTTGATGGAGGGAAAATACTCCTAAAGTCCCACACTGGGAACAACTCAGTGCTTTAAGCTTCTGCATATTGATTGTAAAGGGCGAAACACAGTTCCTTTAACTCTCCACCTTGCCCCAGACCACAGGGTCTACTTGAAGCAATCATCTTAAGAGGATTTTACAGAAAACCTGGCGTTCAACAATGCCCCAGGGTCTTCAAACTCTTAGAGATGTATCCGGTCTGGACATAACTGTCCCATACTTCATGATTCAGGAAGTAAACCACCTGAGAGGGTTCGTAATGACCTGAAATGTTCTGCCATAGTATTCTGAACCTTGCAGAGGTGCTATTGATTGACTGTGTTCTGAAGGGAAAAACTTCTCGCACCCTTGAAGTGACCTGCCCCAGTACAAGCCTTGCAGTACATTTGTCTCTGACCGACTAGTCTTCGAGAGATTTACCGAATCTCGACGTGATCGCCCCAGTTTACACGCTTGTGGAGAGATTTATCGGATCTTGACATAATTGCCCCAGTTCGAAGAAATTTTCTCAACATGAATGCCCCATTGTTGATTGTACTCTGAAAAGACCTTCTCAACCTGAATTCCCCAGCTTGGCTACATTTTGAAGAGATTTCCCGGTGTGATTGTCCCAGATTGGTTACATCTCAACACAAATGGATGGGAACGCCTTTTTCCCACATAATCTTTCAGCAACATGTCCTCTGGAGTCTCAGGCACCTCAACTTGGACAGTTTAAGCTTCTCGACTGATGTTCATCATGTAAGCTTATTTGATATCAAACAAATGTATGCAAGCAGAAAATATTTATTCTGAGAATGATTATTCAAATGCAACACATATGTTAATCTTGAAGTCCTTATTGAAAACATGTCACACAACCGAGTTACGACATTTATTTTTGAAAGGAAAGCAATACGCACATGCAACACCAACAAAAATCTTATTAGCACAACTCATGGGAGTCAGGAACGCTATCTCGTTGAAGTACGCCTTCAGACTAAACCCTGTTTCAATTAGGACTTTTTAAGGGCTGTAACGTGGTCTGGTTCACGGTTTTGAGAAGAAAGGATTTAAGGCGCAAAGTTTATTGGTACCCACCCACTCTTCATGATATTCTCCAGTCCTATGTTCAACTAATTTGACACAAGCGTTCGTCTCTCAAAAGGTTTCCCGATTTCTAGAGAATCCATGCAACTGGTGATTCGACACCTGACGAGGTTTTGGACTAACAGTCGCCCCTTTTTGTCTTTTGTGTCTATAGTCACACGACTTTGTTCTTATCGAGGATTTTGTTTGTAATCCTTTTGGCTTTTCGCTTTCTCATTCTTTTTCCTTTTGTTCCCTAATTTTTGCCTGGACTGACTCTTTTGAGTTTTCAATTTTGAAGTCCAGCGGGATGCCTTAACTTTTGCCTAAGTCACTTGCTTTCAAGTTTTTCGACTTAGCAGGCTTTTTCTTTTTCTCTTTTTTCTCTTTTTTTTTTGAACAAGTCGTGTGACACCGTTTTGCCTGACTTGTTTGAAAGGGCTGTGACTGTTTCACTCTTCGGTTGGTGAGGAGTAACCATTGTGGTTCTACACCTCTTAACCTCTTGATAGTGGAATGGAAGGTAATTGATCCTCAGATGTACACTCCTTCTGAAAGTTGAACACTTGGTCAAACTAACTGACGCTTACCCTGCCCCTGGGTTAAAATTGAGGGTTTTTCGTTTTCAGAAAGAACTCCTACTACTAGGCTCAAAAGGGTCGACAAAGGTATATCTCCTTATCTCTCCAGTGTTTGTGAATTGGAAACAATGCCTGTACATCCTTAACAGGGTTTTATCCAAAAGCGTACCATTAGAAACCTGCGTTCTTATTTCGTCATCCTCCCTCAAGAGTTTGAGCAAGAAAATTGGTATTGCAGTGTATATATAAACATGACATGAGTGCATGTTGAGGCTAGAATAGCAGCAAGCAAAAATATATAAGTAACCCAATTTATCGTTCTCCACAGGGATCAGTGCGAGGGAAAGAATGCCATTCAACGGTTTCTATATTTCTAAGCTCATGAATCAAAAGTTCTGGTTTAAAGCGAACCAAAAGCAAATGCGGAAAATTAAAGGAACAAAAAGCAAGTAAATAACAATAACACATTCTTTGGAGAAGAGAAACTCAATAGAGATCACTCAATAACACATGCATTCTTCCGACCATTTCATACACAAATCACTTATTCGTCTAACATCCTCACGTATCACTCACAACAGAGGTTATGTCTAACGCAACGTCGAGAGAACAACGACATTGTCTCATTGGTGATGTCTCACGCAACTCAACAACACAGAGAAGTAAGAACTGATACTCACGCAAGTGTTAAGTCTAAATCTATCTCTAGAGTTCAGACAAAACCGATATTACTATAACATCCATGTCAAACTCATGAGTAATTCATATACAAAGCCCTGATCAGAATACAAACATATGATTAACCCTGCATTCAACTAATTTACCAACTGTATACGAACGGCGTTCTTCATCGCTATTGTCACGCGTCCTCGCAATACCGTATCGATCCTACTCATGCTACCCATGCTACTTAATCAACACAATACAACAAAAGATACAATGAATATCAATTCACAAACCCCTGTCAAAAGCTTGCTCATTGATAGATGAAAATCTAAGATTAACGATTCGACACAGGTTTTGTCACGACCCACAAATAATCAATCAAAGACAAACAATCAATAGAGAATCAAAACATATTCATAAACATAGATTAGATGAAATACAATAGGTATCAAGAGATTTACATACCAAACATCAACAAAAGAGAACACAAAGAGAAGAAAGGAGAAGAACAAATTTCTCACGGTTCGTCGGAGCCGATTAAAGCAAATTCTACTCCGGATCATCAAGATGCATCATCCAATGTTGTTTCTAAGCTAATCTACTCCTAAAACATGTTTGATGAAGTTGGGAGAAAGTTCCCCCAAAAACATAACATAAAAAATGATGAAAAATGGTTGAAATAGGCAAATCTCACTTTCCAGGTTCGCCTAGCGAGTCCCCGTTTGCTAGGCGAACGTAAACCGCCTTAAAATTGAGTTTTTTCACGATTCTGGAACTTTTCGTTCGCCCCGGTTCGCCTAGCGAACAAGCTAGCGAGTGTTCGCTACGGGGGCTCGCCTAGCGAGCATGACAGAAAACCAAAACTTGTTTTCTTCATAACTCTTGAACCGTAACTCCGATTGACGCACGGTTTGAAGCGTTGGAAAGCTTATTCGATGCTCTTTATGAATATGGAAAAATCCCATTGCTGGAACACCTACAAAAATAAATGAAAATCGATTAAACTCAATGATATTTACACGATAACGCACTATACACACGAAAACGTAAAGTAAATGTATTTACACACAAAGTGGGGTTTATTCAACCAATTTTAACACAAAGTAAGGATAAGTGCAACAAAACTTATATACAAAAATAGGTACAATTTGCACTTATCAAACTCTCCCCAACTTATTATTTTGTTTGTCCTCAAACAAAAGTCAATCAACTCAAAGAAACAAAAGCAATTATCAAGAAATCATGCTCAACAAGTTTTTACAAACGGAGAATAAACGTATGGTACAAATATCAAAAGTACATGCAAAGCAATACTTACCACTAAACTACAACGACACCACGAATATGAAACAAAGTCTAAGCACAAAACAAATGTCAACATCCAAAAGCAATACATGTTCAAGAATGAATCACACCTAACACTCCACTTCAAATAAGAATGAAGAAATTAATGCGCGTTTGCAACCGCGGGGAAATTTCACTCATCTGACAAACAATGCAAATAACAATTCAATTCATACAACATCTAACAATCAAAAATGGAAATATGGAAGCAAAAAGATCACTAAGGGCTTTAAGGGTTGTAGCTTGGTCGGGTTCACAATAAAGGGACATTTCTACAGGCCATTGAATCGAAATTGACGATAAATGATATTTACACATTACAACTTCATTCACCATTCTCATTCCTTTACCACAAACCTTCTCAAACTACCTTTATGCACAATTATTTCACTCTATTTTTCTCATTCAAACAAGCATTCTTTTTCTTTTGTTTTTCACATTCATATTTACACTTTTTCTTTTCATGCTTGTTTGAACTTTTTCAAAAGTTTCAAGCAACTTACCACTTCTTTTTCATTCTCCCCAACTTGAATTCAACCAAACCTCAAGTGAATGCTCCTTGCTTTTTACGGCAAGGAAATCAAAGTATACAATTTCAAAGGTTCAAGAAGAAATTTTAGAAACTCACTAAATTCAATGATGAACCAAACTTGCAAATTATGTACATAAACCAAGTTCATCACTAAAAATGAGATCTAAACAGTTTTAGTCTCAAAGGGGCTAACAAATTCTCACTACTCACGGGTAAGATACTTTTGGATACTGGTTGTGCTCAATATAAACAAATGCCTTGATCATTTCTAATGCTTCCACAAAATCACAATAATCAGAAGATAAAGCATGGATCAAACGAATTAAACAAAGTTTATCAGTCATCCAAGCATTTAGTAAACAATGGAGGTTTCCTCACATGGGGCTATGAACTAAAGTGATTCATAAATGAACAAAAATTGCAAGAGAATGAAAGACATGTAATTTGTACAAATCCTAAGGTTCATAAACATGTTATGTTCTAGAAAAGCAATAAACACCAACCAACGCAATGCAACTTTCTTTAAACTTTTCACACTACCATAACATTTTCTTGTTGAAACAATCAAAATTGAAAAATCACACAATGCATCCTCAAGCTAATCAAAAACAAAACTTGAGAACAAACTCATAAATTATTCTAACAACCTAACAAAATTGAACTAAAACTAAATAAACATAAAAACCAAAATTTGTGAAAGTGGATGGAAAATGAAAGATTTTTCTTTGCAAAACAAGGCGCGCTAAGCACGGGCAGGAAAATTTTGTTTTTCAAAATTGGTTCTTTCTCTCATTCACTCCATCCATTGTCACTTTATATTAACTATACTACTAAACATAAAACTGTACAAACTCAAATCGTTGGGTTGCCTCCCAATAAGCGCTAGTTTCACGTCGTTAGCTCGACACCTTATTTACGTACAAGCTCCTCCATGTTGCTTCGTTCACCGGTAGATACCAAATAAAATCTGCAACACTTAAGCAAACGTAAACCAAAAACAAAAATATGTACACACACATAAACATGATGGAAAACACATATATACAATCACTTATGGAAAACAACTATTAACAAGGATGTACACTTGTTAAGCTTTGTTCGCTAGGCGAACCAAATCATTCGCGACGCGAGCCTTCGCTACAACCTTCGCCCAGCGAAGTTTGGGTGTTTTCAAAAGTGAAAGTTTCTACCACCGCCTCGCTGGCACCTTCGCCTCGCGAACACATCAGCGAGCATTCGCTGGCTCCCTCGCCCAGCGAATTTACCCAGTTTTCCTACTGAAGGTTTTTGCATACTTTCTGCCACTCCCTCGCTGGCACTCTCGCTAACGTTCGCCAGGCGAACATTCGCTGGCATCTTCGCCAACACTCGCCTAGCGAATGCTGTTGTTGATTTCTTCCTTTAATGGTAACTTGCCTCCAAAATTTGTGTAACACAATCTTGATCTTTTTATGCCTATTCCTGCACATTAGCACACAAATTACAAGCACCACAAGTATATTTCAATGAATGCACAACAACACCATTCCTCACTAAAATCAATACATTACACGTGGAAAGAAATGAAAAATGCCAAGTATTGCATACAAATATATAACATGTTTGACATCTAACAAACTCTCCCCAACTAACTATGCACCATTATACAAGTAAATATACAATATAGACAATTATGTACGAAGCTTAAAAACATAGAAACTATGCGATGCAACTCAATATCGACACACCAATCCCCGGCAACGGCGCCAATTTGTTGAGGCTAGAATAGCAGCAAGCAAAAATATATAAGTAACCCAATTTATCGTTCTCCACAGGGATCAGTGCGAGGGAAAGAATGCCATTCAACGGTTTCTATATTTCTAAGCTCATGAATCAAAAGTTCTGGTTTAAAGCGAACCAAAAGCAAATGCGGAAAATTAAAGGAACAAAAAGCAAGTAAATAACAATAACACATTCTTTGGAGAAGAGAAACTCAATAGAGATCACTCAATAACACATGCATTCTTCCGACCATTTCATACACAAATCACTTATTCGTCTAACATCCTCACGTATCACTCACAACAGAGGTTATGTCTAACGCAACGTCGAGAGAACAACGGCATTGTCTCATTGGTGATGTCTCACGCAACTCAACAACACAGAGAAGTAAGAACTGATACTCACGCAAGTGTTAAGTCTAAATCTATCTCTAGAGTTCAGACAAAACCGATATTACTATAACATCCATGTCAAACTCATGAGTAATTCATATACAAAGCCCTGATCAGAATACAAACATATGATTAACCCTGCATTCAACTAATTTACCAACTGTATACGAACGGCGTTCTTCATCGCTATTGTCACGCGTCCTCGCAATACCGTATCGATCCTACTCATGCTACCCATGCTACTTAATCAACACAATACAACAAAAGATACAATGAATATCAATTCACAAACCCCTGTCAAAAGCTTGCTCATTGATAGATGAAAATCTAAGATTAACGATTCGACACAGGTTTTGTCACGACCCACAAATAATCAATCAAAGACAAACAATCAATAGAGAATCAAAACATATTCATAAACATAGATTAGATGAAATACAATAGGTATCAAGAGATTTACATACCAAACATCAACAAAAGAGAACACAAAGAGAAGAAAGGAGAAGAACAAATTTCTCACGGTTCGTCGGAGCCGATTAAAGCAAATTCTACTCCGGATCATCAAGATGCATCATCCAATGTTGTTTCTAAGCTAATCTACTCCTAAAACATGTTTGATGAAGTTGGGAGAAAGTTCCCCCAAAAACATAACATAAAAAATGATGAAAAATGGTTGAAATAGGCAAATCTCACTTTCCAGGTTCGCCTAGCGAGTCCCCGTTTGCTAGGCGAACGTAAACCGCCTTAAAATTGAGTTTTTTCACGATTCTGGAACTTTTCGTTCGCCCCGGTTCGCCTAGCGAACAAGCTAGCGAGTGTTCGCTACGGGGGCTCGCCTAGCGAGCATGACAGAAAACCAGAACTTGTTTTCTTCATAACTCTTGAACCGTAACTCCGATTGACGCACGGTTTGAAGCGTTGGAAAGCTTATTCGATGCTCTTTATGAATATGGAAAAATCCCATTGCTGGAACACCTACAAAAATAAATGAAAATCGATTAAACTCAATGATATTTACACGATAACGCACTATACACACGAAAACGTAAAGTAAATGTATTTACACACAAAGTGGGGTTTATTCAACCAATTTTAACACAAAGTAAGGATAAGTGCAACAAAACTTATATACAAAAATAGGTACAATTTGCACTTATCAAACTCTCCCCAACTTATTATTTTGTTTGTCCTCAAACAAAAGTCAATCAACTCAAAGAAACAAAAGCAATTATCAAGAAATCATGCTCAACAAGTTTTTACAAACGGAGAATAAACGTATGGTACAAATATCAAAAGTACATGCAAAGCAATACTTACCACTAAACTACAACGACACCACGAATATGAAACAAAGTCTAAGCACAAAACAAATGTCAACATCCAAAAGCAATACATGTTCAAGAATGAATCACACCTAACACTCCACTTCAAATAAGAATGAAGAAATTAATGCGCGTTTGCAACCGCGGGGAAATTTCACTCATCTGACAAACAATGCAAATAACAATTCAATTCATACAACATCTAACAATCAAAAATGGAAATATGGAAGCAAAAAGATCACTAAGGGCTTTAAGGGTTGTAGCTTGGTCGGGTTCACAATAAAGGGACATTTCTACAGGCCATTGAATCGAAATTGACGATAAATGATATTTACACATTACAACTTCATTCACCATTCTCATTCCTTTACCACAAACCTTCTCAAACTACCTTTATGCACAATTATTTCACTCTATTTTTCTCATTCAAACAAGCATTCTTTTTCTTTTGTTTTTCACATTCATATTTACACTTTTTCTTTTCATGCTTGTTTGAACTTTTTCAAAAGTTTCAAGCAACTTACCACTTCTTTTTCATTCTCCCCAACTTGAATTCAACCAAACCTCAAGTGAATGCTCCTTGCTTTTTACGGCAAGGAAATCAAAGTATACAATTTCAAAGGTTCAAGAAGAAATTTTAGAAACTCACTAAATTCAATGATGAACCAAACTTGCAAATTATGTACATAAACCAAGTTCATCACTAAAAATGAGATCTAAACAGTTTTAGTCTCAAAGGGGCTAACAAATTCTCACTACTCACGGGTAAGATACTTTTGGATACTGGTTGTGCTCAATATAAACAAATGCCTTGATCATTTCTAATGCTTCCACAAAATCACAATAATCAGAAGATAAAGCATGGATCAAACGAATTAAACAAAGTTTATCAGTCATCCAAGCATTTAGTAAACAATGGAGGTTTCCTCACATGGGGCTATGAACTAAAGTGATTCATAAATGAACAAAAATTGCAAGAGAATGAAAGACATGTAATTTGTACAAATCCTAAGGTTCATAAACATGTTATGTTCTAGAAAAGCAATAAACACCAACCAACGCAATGCAACTTTCTTTAAACTTTTCACACTACCATAACATTTTCTTGTTGAAACAATCAAAATTGAAAAATCACACAATGCATCCTCAAGCTAATCAAAAACAAAACTTGAGAACAAACTCATAAATTATTCTAACAACCTAACAAAATTGAACTAAAACTAAATAAACATAAAAACCAAAATTTGTGAAAGTGGATGGAAAATGAAAGATTTTTCTTTGCAAAACAAGGCGCGCTAAGCACGGGCAGGAAAATTTTGTTTTTCAAAATTGGTTCTTTCTCTCATTCACTCCATCCATTGTCACTTTATATTAACTATACTACTAAACATAAAACTGTACAAACTCAAATCGTTGGGTTGCCTCCCAATAAGCGCTAGTTTCACGTCGTTAGCTCGACACCTTATTTACGTACAAGCTCCTCCATGTTGCTTCGTTCACCGGTAGATACCAAATAAAATCTGCAACACTTAAGCAAACGTAAACCAAAAACAAAAATATGTACACACACATAAACATGATGGAAAACACATATATACAATCACTTATGGAAAACAACTATTAACAAGGATGTACACTTGTTAAGCTTTGTTCGCTAGGCGAACCAAATCATTCGCGACGCGAGCCTTCGCTACAACCTTCGCCCAGCGAAGTTTGGGTGTTTTCAAAAGTGAAAGTTTCTACCACCGCCTCGCTGGCACCTTCGCCTCGCGAACACATCAGCGAGCATTCGCTGGCTCCCTCGCCCAGCGAATTTACCCAGTTTTCCTACTGAAGGTTTTTGCATACTTTCTGCCACTCCCTCGCTGGCACTCTCGCTAACGTTCGCCAGGCGAACATTCGCTGGCATCTTCGCCAACACTCGCCTAGCGAATGCTGTTGTTGATTTCTTCCTTTAATGGTAACTTGCCTCCAAAATTTGTGTAACACAATCTTGATCTTTTTATGCCTATTCCTGCACATTAGCACACAAATTACAAGCACCACAAGTATATTTCAATGAATGCACAACAACACCATTCCTCACTAAAATCAATACATTACACGTGGAAAGAAATGAAAAATGCCAAGTATTGCATACAAATATATAACATGTTTGACATCTAACAAACTCTCCCCAACTAACTATGCACCATTATACAAGTAAATATACAATATAGACAATTATGTACAAAGCTTAAAAACATAGAAACTATGCGATGCAACTCAATATCGACACACCAATCCCCGGCAACGGCGCCAATTTGTTGAGGCTAGAATAGCAGCAAGCAAAAATATATAAGTAACCCAATTTATCGTTCTCCACAGGGATCAGTGCGAGGGAAAGAATGCCATTCAACGGTTTCTATATTTCTAAGCTCATGAATCAAAAGTTCTGGTTTAAAGCGAACCAAAAGCAAATGCGGAAAATTAAAGGAACAAAAAGCAAGTAAATAACAATAACACATTCTTTGGAGAAGAGAAACTCAATAGAGATCACTCAATAACACATGCATTCTTCCGACCATTTCATACACAAATCACTTATTCGTCTAACATCCTCACGTATCACTCACAACAGAGGTTATGTCTAACGCAACGTCGAGAGAACAACGGCATTGTCTCATTGGTGATGTCTCACGCAACTCAACAACACAGAGAAGTAAGAACTGATACTCACGCAAGTGTTAAGTCTAAATCTATCTCTAGAGTTCAGACAAAACCGATATTACTATAACATCCATGTCAAACTCATGAGTAATTCATATACAAAGCCCTGATCAGAATACAAACATATGATTAACCCTGCATTCAACTAATTTACCAACTGTATACGAACGGCGTTCTTCATCGCTATTGTCACGCGTCCTCGCAATACCGTATCGATCCTACTCATGCTACCCATGCTACTTAATCAACACAATACAACAAAAGATACAATGAATATCAATTCACAAACCCCTGTCAAAAGCTTGCTCATTGATAGATGAAAATCTAAGATTAACGATTCGACACAGGTTTTGTCACGACCCACAAATAATCAATCAAAGACAAACAATCAATAGAGAATCAAAACATATTCATAAACATAGATTAGATGAAATACAATAGGTATCAAGAGATTTACATACCAAACATCAACAAAAGAGAACACAAAGAGAAGAAAGGAGAAGAACAAATTTCTCACGGTTCGTCGGAGCCGATTAAAGCAAATTCTACTCCGGATCATCAAGATGCATCATCCAATGTTGTTTCTAAGCTAATCTACTCCTAAAACATGTTTGATGAAGTTGGGAGAAAGTTCCCCCAAAAACATAACATAAAAAATGATGAAAAATGGTTGAAATAGGCAAATCTCACTTTCCAGGTTCGCCTAGCGAGTCCCCGTTTGCTAGGCGAACGTAAACCGCCTTAAAATTGAGTTTTTTCACGATTCTGGAACTTTTCGTTCGCCCCGGTTCGCCTAGCGAACAAGCTAGCGAGTGTTCGCTACGGGGGCTCGCCTAGCGAGCATGACAGAAAACCAGAACTTGTTTTCTTCATAACTCTTGAACCGTAACTCCGATTGACGCACGGTTTGAAGCGTTGGAAAGCTTATTCGATGCTCTTTATGAATATGGAAAAATCCCATTGCTGGAACACCTACAAAAATAAATGAAAATCGATTAAACTCAATGATATTTACACGATAACGCACTATACACACGAAAACGTAAAGTAAATGTATTTACACACAAAGTGGGGTTTATTCAACCAATTTTAACACAAAGTAAGGATAAGTGCAACAAAACTTATATACAAAAATAGGTACAATTTGCACTTATCAAACTCTCCCCAACTTATTATTTTGTTTGTCCTCAAACAAAAGTCAATCAACTCAAAGAAACAAAAGCAATTATCAAGAAATCATGCTCAACAAGTTTTTACAAACGGAGAATAAACGTATGGTACAAATATCAAAAGTACATGCAAAGCAATACATACCACTAAACTACAACGACACCACGAATATGAAACAAAGTCTAAGCACAAAACAAATGTCAACATCCAAAAGCAATACATGTTCAAGAATGAATCACACCTAACACTCCACTTCAAATAAGAATGAAGAAATTAATGCGCGTTTGCAACCGCGGGGAAATTTCACTCATCTGACAAACAATGCAAATAACAATTCAATTCATACAACATCTAACAATCAAAAATGGAAATATGGAAGCAAAAAGATCACTAAGGGCTTTAAGGGTTGTAGCTTGGTCGGGTTCACAATAAAGGGACATTTCTACAGGCCATTGAATCGAAATTGACGATAAATGATATTTACACATTACAACTTCATTCACCATTCTCATTCCTTTACCACAAACCTTCTCAAACTACCTTTATGCACAATTATTTCACTCTATTTTTCTCATTCAAACAAGCATTCTTTTTCTTTTGTTTTTCACATTCATATTTACACTTTTTCTTTTCATGCTTGTTTGAACTTTTTCAAAAGTTTCAAGCAACTTACCACTTCTTTTTCATTCTCCCCAACTTGAATTCAACCAAACCTCAAGTGAATGCTCCTTGCTTTTTACGGCAAGGAAATCAAAGTATACAATTTCAAAGGTTCAAGAAGAAATTTTAGAAACTCACTAAATTCAATGATGAACCAAACTTGCAAATTATGTACATAAACCAAGTTCATCACTAAAAATGAGATCTAAACAGTTTTAGTCTCAAAGGGGCTAACAAATTCTCACTACTCACGGGTAAGATACTTTTGGATACTGGTTGTGCTCAATATAAACAAATGCCTTGATCATTTCTAATGCTTCCACAAAATCACAATAATCAGAAGATAAAGCATGGATCAAACGAATTAAACAAAGTTTATCAGTCATCCAAGCATTTAGTAAACAATGGAGGTTTCCTCACATGGGGCTATGAACTAAAGTGATTCATAAATGAACAAAAATTGCAAGAGAATGAAAGACATGTAATTTGTACAAATCCTAAGGTTCATAAACATGTTATGTTCTAGAAAAGCAATAAACACCAACCAACGCAATGCAACTTTCTTTAAACTTTTCACACTACCATAACATTTTCTTGTTGAAACAATCAAAATTGAAAAATCACACAATGCATCCTCAAGCTAATCAAAAACAAAACTTGAGAACAAACTCATAAATTATTCTAACAACCTAACAAAATTGAACTAAAACTAAATAAACATAAAAACCAAAATTTGTGAAAGTGGATGGAAAATGAAAGATTTTTCTTTGCAAAACAAGGCGCGCTAAGCACGGGCAGGAAAATTTTGTTTTTCAAAATTGGTTCTTTCTCTCATTCACTCCATCCATTGTCACTTTATATTAACTATACTACTAAACATAAAACTGTACAAACTCAAATCGTTGGGTTGCCTCCCAATAAGCGCTAGTTTCACGTCGTTAGCTCGACACCTTATTTACGTACAAGCTCCTCCATGTTGCTTCGTTCACCGGTAGATACCAAATAAAATCTGCAACACTTAAGCAAACGTAAACCAAAAACAAAAATATGTACACACACATAAACATGATGGAAAACACATATATACAATCACTTATGGAAAACAACTATTAACAAGGATGTACACTTGTTAAGCTTTGTTCGCTAGGCGAACCAAATCATTCGCGACGCGAGCCTTCGCTACAACCTTCGCCCAGCGAAGTTTGGGTGTTTTCAAAAGTGAAAGTTTCTACCACCGCCTCGCTGGCACCTTCGCCTCGCGAACACATCAGCGAGCATTCGCTGGCTCCCTCGCCCAGCGAATTTACCCAGTTTTCCTACTGAAGGTTTTTGCATACTTTCTGCCACTCCCTCGCTGGCACTCTCGCTAACGTTCGCCAGGCGAACATTCGCTGGCATCTTCGCCAACACTCGCCTAGCGAATGCTGTTGTTGATTTCTTCCTTTAATGGTAACTTGCCTCCAAAATTTGTGTAACACAATCTTGATCTTTTTATGCCTATTCCTGCACATTAGCACACAAATTACAAGCACCACAAGTATATTTCAATGAATGCACAACAACACCATTCCTCACTAAAATCAATACATTACACGTGGAAAGAAATGAAAAATGCCAAGTATTGCATACAAATATATAACATGTTTGACATCTAACAAACTCTCCCCAACTAACTATGCACCATTATACAAGTAAATATACAATATAGACAATTATGTACGAAGCTTAAAAACATAGAAACTATGCGATGCAACTCAATATCGACACACCAATCCCCGGCAACGGTGCCAATTTGTTGAGGCTAGAATAGCAGCAAGCAAAAATATATAAGTAACCCAATTTATCGTTCTCCACAGGGATCAGTGCGAGGGAAAGAATGCCATTCAACGGTTTCTATATTTCTAAGCTCATGAATCAAAAGTTCTGGTTTAAAGCGAACCAAAAGCAAATGCGGAAAATTAAAGGAACAAAAAGCAAGTAAATAACAATAACACATTCTTTGGAGAAGAGAAACTCAATAGAGATCACTCAATAACACATGCATTCTTCCGACCATTTCATACACAAATCACTTATTCGTCTAACATCCTCACGTATCACTCACAACAGAGGTTATGTCTAATGCAACGTCGAGAGAACAACGGCATTGTCTCATTGGTGATGTCTCACGCAACTCAACAACACAGAGAAGTAAGAACTGATACTCACGCAAGTGTTAAGTCTAAATCTATCTCTAGAGTTCAGACAAAACCGATATTACTATAACATCCATGTCAAACTCATGAGTAATTCATATACAAAGCCCTGATCAGAATACAAACATATGATTAACCCTGCATTCAACTAATTTACCAACTGTATACGAACGGCGTTCTTCATCGCTATTGTCACGCGTCCTCGCAATACCGTATCGATCCTACTCATGCTACCCATGCTACTTAATCAACACAATACAACAAAAGATACAATGAATATCAATTCACAAACCCCTGTCAAAAGCTTGCTCATTGATAGATGAAAATCTAAGATTAACGATTCGACACAGGTTTTGTCACGACCCACAAATAATCAATCAAAGACAAACAATCAATAGAGAATCAAAACATATTCATAAACATAGATTAGATGAAATACAATAGGTATCAAGAGATTTACATACCAAACATCAACAAAAGAGAACACAAAGAGAAGAAAGGAGAAGAACAAATTTCTCACGGTTCGTCGGAGCCGATTAAAGCAAATTCTACTCCGGATCATCAAGATGCATCATCCAATGTTGTTTCTAAGCTAATCTACTCCTAAAACATGTTTGATGAAGTTGGGAGAAAGTTCCCCCAAAAACATAACATAAAAAATGATGAAAAATGGTTGAAATAGGCAAATCTCACTTTCCAGGTTCGCCTAGCGAGTCCCCGTTCGCTAGGCGAACGTAAACCGCCTTAAAATTGAGTTTTTTCATGATTCTGGAACTTTTCGTTCGCCCCGGTTCGCCTAGCGAACAAGCTAGCGAGTGTTCGCTACGGGGGCTCGCCTAGCGAGCATGACAGAAAACCAGAACTTGTTTTCTTCATAACTCTTGAACCGTAACTCCGATTGACGCACGGTTTGAAGCGTTGGAAAGCTTATTCGATGCTCTTTATGAATATGGAAAAATCCCATTGCTGGAACACCTACAAAAATAAATGAAAATCGATTAAACTCAATGATATTTACACGATAACGCACTATACACACGAAAACGTAAAGTAAATGTATTTACACACAAAGTGGGGTTTATTCAACCAATTTTAACACAAAGTAAGGATAAGTGCAACAAAACTTATATACAAAAATAGGTACAATTTGCACTTATCAGTGCATAAAAGTAAGATACTTCAGGAATAACACATCATTGCATTAAAATCATCATTGCATTAAAATCATCATTCAAACACAGACAAGTTTCTACATGCAGACAATGTTTAAACAGACAAAAGAGAGCTACATATGAAAATGCAGTAAAGGAAGCTGATCATTCCCATTGTTGAAGAGACTGGACTCCGTCTGGACTTATTGCTTTTGATGACGCTCTTGCAATCTGGGGCTTACTCTGACAAAGAAGCTTCAATCCAAAGGGGTACCATCTGGCGTGATGACCTTTGAGTCGATCAAGTCTTGCACCTTGTGCTGGAATGCATTACAATTATCAATTGTATGCCCAAACGTTCCCGAGTGGAACTCACAGCTAGCGTTCATGTCAAAGTCCGGAGGAATAGGGTATGGCACTGGCATGGCATTCCTCAGCTGGGTCAACGAGCTCTTGAGAAAACGAGCAAACAACTGACTATAAGGAATAGGAATAGGATCAAATATCCTTTTGGGCCTTCTTGGTCTCGGTTGCCCCTGCTGCTGAAGATTCTGCTGCCGATGCTGATTCGGGCACCCAAACTGCCCTTGTACTTTCCTTTCCACATTCAGCTGAGGCACAAACAAAGGCTGCTGACGTAGAGCTTCTGCAGCAAGAGGTTGTGGAGAAAGTCCATGACATGAGGTGGATCCTGCGGACAGGGAAGGAGTCTCTACTTCCTTCGCAACAATTGGGGTAAAATCACCTTGTATGCTCACGCTGCCCGACGTGAATTCAATTGCCCCTGCATCAATCAAATCCTGGACTTGGTGCTGAAAGGCCCTACATTTCTCCACAGTATGCCCTGGTGCCCCAGAATGGAAATCACAACAGGCTCTTGCATTATAGCCTGGTGGGGGATTGCCTGTAAGAGGAGCCAAAGTCCTTTTCTGTACCAGTTGCAACTGAAGAAGATGCCGCAATAGCTGAGAATATGGCATAGGGAGCGGATGAAAAACTCTTTCAGACTGCTTCGGTCTCTGTGCACACCTTTTATTCTTAGGCTTACCTTGGGAGACAAGATCTGGTTGCTGTTGGGAAAGTTCTGGAACCTTGGGTTGTGGAAGGGATTCACGAGAAAATTCATGATCTAACGAAGACCCCAAAAAGATGGGAGAATTAAGGACTTCTATTGCGGAAGCGAGCACATGACTGTTTTCCTTCTTTTACACTGTTTTCAAAATTTCCATGACCAAACCCATCTGAGTCTTCATCTGATTGACCTCCTCTCTCAGCATCTTCTGTTCCTGGGACATGACCAGCATGTCTTCCCCAAATTGCCTCATCTGAACCTTCATTTCATTCACCTCTGCACAGAGTTATTCCATGGCTATCTTCTGATCGAGGCTGGTAGAATACTGATGAATTTGCTGGTCAGCAATCCTGACTGTCAAAAAGAGAGGGCATAAGAAAACCAGAGAATCCGAGATAACCTGCAATGCAAAAATGCTTATGATTATGCAAATGCAAACATGTATGAACATTATCAAGGCGATCTATCCCTTGATTCCAGTTTTAACAACAGAAGAGAATTGAATTCCTAATCATATAAAGAGAATAAGCATCTGTTACAACACAAGTCTGAATAAGCATAAACAAAGACCCCGACCAACAAGCCTGGCGGTGATCCCGGAAATACAAAGAAAACAACAGCAAGGGAACTAAGGAATATCATCAAGACTCAGTCGTGCTAGAATTCCCCATTCGTCATTCTTTTTGCACCAATTCTGCACTTACTTGAGAAGCTTCTTGGTATTAGGATGCTCTGGTCTCTGAATCAACTCCTCAATCAAAAGATCCCTCATGTGCAAGATCCCTGTTAAATAACAACTATGTAATTCCCAATCATCTTCTCCTTAACATGTATGCAAGCTTGATCAAACAAGAACTTCAATAAGAAACCCTTAGCTCCTTGTTTCTCCACAATATTACTGCTCAGAGCGGATTCACCAATATGAAGAGAAATAGCCATTTCTTTTATCCCAGGGCGTTCTTCAGAAAAGAATACTATGTCATGCCTGATGGGGATTCCCAAAATAAATGAGAACTCCTCCAACGTTGGAGCCAAGATATAGTCTGGGAAAGTGAAGCAACGCAAAGACGGATCATAGAACTGGAAAAGTGTATGAATGGCATCCTTCTCATACTTGGAGATATTGTAGGCAAACTTCAGAAGTCTCTCATACTTTCCACCGAACTCTGTACGAACTCCGGGACCAGCCATACTAATCAGCTTGTGAATCAACGTCAAGGTCGGGTCTGGGAACGAATAAGCAACAGTCTTCTTTCTCTGGACATCCATGTTAAGGCAACCTCAGAAAACCGGAATCAATAGTAAGATACAAGCCCTGAAAAATGCAAACATGTTAGAATGCAAGAAAAATGATATGCACATGCAAGCATGGGATCAAGGCACCACTGCTGGATGTGATATGCTGTTAACTGAACGAGAACCACAACCCAGAAAACCAGAATTCCAAAATACCGAACCACTGAGATAACCAGAAACCCAGATAATCAAACACTGATGAGAAATCCAGAAAACCGGGTAGGTTGAAGGTTTTGGTTTCCTGCAAACCTGCAAACACCCATCCTATCTCACATGAGGGTTCTAAAAAGGCGAGGATCCTCAATATCCCGGGCTCTCAGGTCGAGAAATGATGATACGTTCACCATTTCTGGTTTGGCATCATCATCAATCGAGGAGGCCTCAACTGATTCCCCTAAAAAACAAGGTCATCCTATGCGAGTCCCTCAGCATTGGGTCCTCGGATCGAGAATGTGCAATGGATTTGCCACGGAACGTGGTCTGCCACTGTCACATCTCGGGAGGAGAGGCGCAACTGAGGTATCAAAGAAACAGTCACCAGAGTCGACAGCTCTCTAGATCAACACCCTAACATGCGCAAGACACACACGTCAGAATGCATCCCAAGATAGCCTCGTCTGGTTGTGAATTTTGTGAACACACAAACGTACCAAGCGGGCACGTAGGTTCCACTACTTTCCACTCTATTCCTAGGGTGTACTCAAGCCTGGGTATTGGGCTTATCTCTCAGAATAACCCAACCTGCCAAACAGAAACCAGCCAGCACAGCACAGCAATATCCAGTATGACAGTAATAAAATGAAATGCAATGCAGTAAAAACTGTAAAACAGTAATATACAACATAATAAAGCACAACAAATAAACACCCAACGAAAAAAAACAAACAAGCGCTAGGATCGACTAGCCAAAGGGGATGGACCAGCAAGAGGTCAACCAAAGTCCCCAGCAGAGTCGCCAGCTGTCGCTCCCGAAAGATTCGCATCCAACGGTACAAATGCGTGAGTGGCGCAGAAAACACAGAGTTGCCAGCAATGTGTATTTATCCCGAGAGAGGGAAAGGAAACACTGCATAAACCTGAAGAGAAAGGGGGAAAGACATGGTCATCGAAACCATAGTCCGGGTTCGGCAGTCGGTTATGAGAAGGGAAGGTGTTAGCACCCCACGCATCCATCGTACTCGATGGGATCCACGCTTGTTGTCTAAACGGAGGGTGAGCTGTCCTACTATCTATGGCTGAATAAAAGAAAACGGGGATGGGGGTGACTAAGACGGACTCGATAGGACATATTTGATGCCCTAGGCCTACGTACTCCCTCAGTGCAATGAGAAAGTCAGTGTCATCGTAGTTCGGACGGGAACTGTGGGGGAAGGTTGCTCGCCAAGACAATCCCTGTCTTGTGCCTACATATCCTCAATCGAACAAGAGAGAGGAATCAGAGCTAATGTAGTTCGTGGGTACGACCACGGATGGGTAAGTGTTTTTTACGTGAGCGACGAGCTCTTATCTGAAAATGAAGTTTGAAACCCAACAATCTCGAAGGATAAAAAATATTTGAATTGGTTTTGTGTTTTTTAGACAGAAGTGTTTTTTAAGTTAGTTCATAACTTGCATTGCACCAAAGTCTAGGGCACAGGGACGAATACTTAACGAATCGTCCCAAGACAGGACGCCCGCTAAGCACTCTAGAAAGATGAGAGGAAGCCCCTCATTTCTCATTCCCCACGCTTAAGGCTCGTGCGCAATACACTTTATCTTTATTAAGTGTTTTCAAGAAGTTTTGAGATGAGAAGAGAGAAGACACAAAGGGAACTCTAAAGGGAAACTAAGAGTCCTAATGTTATCATGCATGGATGACCTATGGTTAGTGAGGCTTAGGAGAGATGACTACCTAAAACCTAATGCTAATCCTACTCCAAGCTTAATCAAAAATTAAGTTGGACTAGGTAGCTCTAAGGGGAAAAGAATCCAAGACTTAAACAAGTCATGAGATTCGAGGGAGGAAGAGAGTGAAAGAGAGGGGAGAAGCATCTTAAATGCTAAAGCAAACACAAGTATGAAAGCTTTAAAGAGAAAGGAGAAGTTAGAATGTGGATGACCATCCACATCCCATTCACTTACCATTAGCCCCTACATGGTTAGCAAAAACAAACATAAGCAACAATAATACAAATGAAACCCAAACAGGGTACAACCCAAAGAGAAATGGCTACAAACCAAGTGAAACTCATCCAAGTCAGAATGTACACCTTAGAGGTGACTCATAGTGTTTACCAAACAAACTCAAGCAAAGAGAATGCAAACAAGTGGCAAAACATCCAAGAAAGTCATTAAAGAAGGAATAGAAGAAGAATGAGTGGATATGTAAGGTGGTCATGCAAGAATGCTTCAAATAAAATCCAAGTCAGAATGTGGATGACCTAAACATGTGCCTAAACATGCTATACAAGTGTAACATAAGGCATACAAGAAAGTATCCAAGCATTAAGAACCATTAGAAGAAGGAGAAAGAAGCATGTAAATGAAACATGTTAAAGTATGCAAGATGCAACATGAATAACATATGACATGAATACCAAAACTCCAAGGTCAGAAACATACATCAAATGAGATGCAAAGAAGAGATATGGCATGGCATACACAAACCAAACACAAGTCAAGAAGAGGCATAGATGAGAAGAAGTGAAAAGATAAGTCAAAAGAGGCATGTAAATCAAACAATGAACATGTGCACAAAATATGCAACAACCTCATACCAATGACCTATAATTGTAATCACATGACTTATAATGATTCAAACATGGCTCATGAAGTCAAAGAAACAATCCCAAACAATGGCACAAGTGCCTTCTCAAACAAGTAACCAAACATGATCCAAAGATGTGCATAAAAGAGACCTCAAACAAAGAGCAATCAAACAATTAGCAAATCAACTTTAGAAATTACCAAATTAATTGTCCAAACACCTCAACCAGAAGTAAACATCATATAAAAAATTCATGCAAAAATTCACAAGATAAGCCCTTCAATCGAACATGCAAAGTCACATAGGAGTTATGAACTAATATGCAAAAGAAAGGGACTAAGATGCAATATGAAAAAGTTTTAAAAATGAAACAAAAATGTTTTTATGCACTTCAATGTGTTGGTGAAATAATGCAAGACGAATGGGTTGAAAATGTGTTATAGATGAAGAGAAATAAAATCAGCAAGTTGAAGTGTGCATATATGAAACAATTCACAAAGAAAATAATCACACAATTAATTCAGATGCCAAAAATAAAATAAAAAGAGAAAATAAAATTTGGAAGAATTTTATAAAATGCTAAACATGCTTCATGATTTTTTTGGTAATTTTTGGATGCATAAAAATGATTTTAAAAATTAAAATACAAAACAAATGCAAAGAAAATAAAATAAAATGAAAAGGAATTCAGGGGGTGCAACAAGCAAGGGATTCACGTTAGAAATCACATTGGGTCAAAGCAAAGGGGTGTAAAAAGTAAGCCCAGATCATAAAGCCCATCAGCGAAGTCAAAAGAAACCACATAGAACCCAGTCAACGATCAGACTCAACATCAACCATTAGATCCATCACACGCTCCACAATCAGTCAACAAAAGCAATCAGTACTTAAGATCTAGGGCCATGATTCACACGCACACCACAACACTCAGAAATTTAAAATAAGAACACGTGAGCAGCACATGTAAATTTTAATGTGTTGTCAATATCTCATCCACATGATTCATCTAACGCGTCAGATTAGGTCAACAAAACAAATATTAATCAAAATGAGTGGTCCAGATTGAGAGTTCACGGTAACACGCATGGAGTGACAGGTACACAACCAATAAAATAAAATCAGAATTAACAAAATGTGGCAACATGAAGACCATAGGATTAAGCAAATCAACGGCTGGGAACTCATCTTCTCCATTTAAACCTTCGCCAGACTGAGGAACAAACCAGACGCCGGAGCTAGGGCTCCGGTCACCCTCTCCGGTGAGCTGCAACAAAAACTTTTCCAGAAATTGCATACGAGTATACCATTCGAACCAGATTTCAACAAGGATCAATAATATCAAACTTATTTCACCAAAAGACCAACACATAAAGCAAATCGAACGAAAGAAGTTTTAGATCCAAAACTTAAATCTCAACATACTCACAATCCACACGTCCAAAATCAAAATAAAACACATCAACATGCTCAGCAACAACCACAGATCATTATGCACACTTAAAATTCAAGTTCTAAGAGCATGAAAAGTTCACCAACCTGAGATCTTGAAGAGCTTAAAATATTCCTAGAAAACCAGAGATAAGCTGCAGATCTAGCCTTAGCAGTCTCTAATTGCAAAATAAATGAAACTAGAGCTTGAATATGGTCTGGATCTTGAGTTTGAAGAAATGGTTTCCAAATTCGAACCCACTGAATTCCTTGATATGAGCTTCAGATGATGGTAGATTTGTGTTCTATGAACTTCAAGGTTTCAGAATGTGAAAGAATTTCTCCAAAAGCTCTCAAGGTGAGAGAGAATCGAAGAAGAGAAGATTTGAGGTGAAAAATGAATTCTGACCAAAATAGAATGCATGACCTAGCTGTGAGGGTATGAGTTAGCTTATATACTCTCCATTAGTCCACTGATTATGATTAGCCATTGGTTAAACCCTTGATTAAGGAGTTTGGAGTGATTTTGCCAAAATGCACTTTGTGTTTAAACCCTTAATTCTCACGTGCCAACTCATGCTTTCTCTCATGAATCCCTCACACATCCCTTGCTAATCACAAATGGATTGGAATTGGGCCTTGAAATGTCTTGGTTTGCAAGTTTCAATCCATCTTGCAAAATTGCACTTTGTTGAATAAGTGAGAAATATAGCATGAAATGAATTGATTCAAAAGCCAAAAATGGTCCTCATGAAGTGTAATTTGATGATATAACATGACTTGAAGCAATTGGAAACATTACAAGTCCTTTTGTGCCAAAATGCAAAAGGTGGAAAAAATGGTACATGGAAAACCATCAAAATGCACCTTGCATTGTTTTGACCATAACTAGAGTTCCACAAATGATATGGAGATGTTCTAGTACTTTTTGGAAATGGGAGAGAAATATATTCAACTTTCATGTTGGAGGAAAATTCATTTGAAGCTTCCTTGATGATGAAAAGTCAAGTTGAATGTGGTGGAAAAATTGCCAAAAATGGAAAGTTCTCATTATAGGTCATTTTCCAAATTTAGTAACTTTTGCACAAACTCTTGATTCTTGATGGATGGCATGAATCTTGACAATTGAAGACCATATTAGGATGTGAGACCTTGAAAACCATGAAAAGAACCTCAAAATTCCACAGTTGACTTTCTCCTTTACAGTTGACTTTTCTTGGTTCACAAGCAACTGATCCACTGAACATTCTTCACCATAAACCATCAACCAAACCCTCATCTATGAACACTTGTGAACATATGGGATGCCATAAGAACATGCTTGAATCCACAAAGCCCTCCAAGAAGTCCTTTGGGTTCAAAAACCCTAACTGGTCCCTCTGGTTATGAGGGAAAGATTCACTTGACATCTCCTGCCATGCTTGACTTTATGATGACATGATGAATTCCTCAAGCCACCTTGAAGCTTGAGACTCCTTTGAAATGAACCAAACACCTTGATCCCATGCTAAAAACCATGCTATGTACAAATGCTAATGCAAGAAATGCAAAGAAACACAATGGTCCGAGCAACCTTCCAATGTCTTTAATATATGGTCGAGCATAATTAATGATTCCTAGCCAAGACTGTAAACCCCTTTTGGTCTGCAGAGCCTCACCTTTGACTTCTACAATTTTTTTGATGAGATGGGGCTGAAGCCTCATTTTTCCTTTGCTGAAAACAGCACCTAAGAATTCAATCTCTTCACAGGCTATTTTCATCTTATTTTCCGATAGAATCAGCCCTTCCTTTTCACAAACTTGTAGAACTTTGGTTAAATTCCTGGCATGCTCCTCCTCATTGCTGGAATAGACAATAATATCATCAATGTAGATGGATACAAAGTCCTTCATTCCTTTGAAACAATGATCTATCTTCCTTTGGAAGGTAGCTGGTGCATTTTTAAGACCGAATGGCATGACCAACCATTCGTATAATCCCCCCGGGACTAGGAAAGTCGTCCATGGGATCGATTCTTCCTCCATGGCTACCTGGTGAAAGCCAGATTTTAGGTCAAATTTTGAGTATAATTTTGACCTTCCCATTTTCAGCTTTAAGCCTTCAATTCCCGGCAAGCTATACTGGTCCTTGTATGTATTATCATTCAGAGCGCGATAGTCAAAAACCATACATTGCTTGCCTTTGACCTCTTTTCCAGTTGCCGGGTCGATACTGGTTCCTGAATTGACCAGAACCGCTACAGTTCGGTGCCGACTTTCACTTTTTCGGATCACCCCAATTTGTAGTAGGGTTTCCACATGCTTCCTGAAATCTGCTTCCATTTGGGTTGTGACATGTTTTAGTGGCCTATCCTAGATTGTTATGTCAGGATTGATAATGCTTAATTTACATTTAATCCAATTTCGAGCCCAATGTTTTAGTGGGCTCTCTCCAATAATTCTGGTAGCCTTTAGTCTATTGATCAGGCCCATAAACTTCTGTTGAAATGATGGACTAGGCCTTCCCCAATTTAAATATATCATTTCCCTGACATCCATTAACTCATGTCCTTCAAGTTGGGTTACCTTGGCCATTTCTCCCTCCGGACGAGTGTCAACTGTTGCGATGTTCTTGTAGAAGGTGACAGTATTTCCTTCCATGCGGACTCCTCCTGCCATCGACCGAATAAAGTTACACCCGATAAGCATATCAATACCATCCCTCAAGGTCATCTTCATGCAGTAGGTGAATGGGATTCGAAAACTGTTTTCACCTATTATCATAACTCCTTCTTTCAGGCTATGAGAAGCTGTTTGCTGGGAATTAATTCCATTGAAAGTTACTGTGTAAACATTTTCTTTCATTGCTGCCACAGGTATTCGGTGGCTATTAATGCAACAACACGATGCTTCAGTATCCATAATGGCCTGAATCTTAAAGTCTGGGATGCCTGGGATTTGGAATAAAACCGTTATATTGAATAGTTTATTCAATACTCGGCGCCCCTACATTGGTTTGGATTCTAGCCTGGATTCTGCCTTCAATGTCCATTCCTCCGTCAACAGGTTACCGAGTTCTTCCTCATCTCCTGATGTCGCCTGCTGATCAAGAGTTCTTGTGTCTGCTTGGAGTTGGCTATGCAGGCATTTCCTCAAGCGATCATTTTCCTTTAGCAAGTATGTTATATATTCTAGGAGTTGTTCAATTAACGCATCCTTGCTAAGAAAATCTTCTTTCATGGTGCTCATTGGTCTCTTAGCTTTATATATAACGTTTGCGCAGAATTCGCAAATCCTTAAAGTACATTTCCCACATTCCCCCATTCGTTGCTTGACCTGGAGGTTGCATTCTTGACATTTAGCTGGTATGGCCATTGCTCCAAACTGCCATTCATGTTGACATTCTTCCTGTAGTACAAGAGAAATCTCCATGGGGAAGGAGTCAAACACATCCTCCCGAAGGCTACCACCAACTTCTCCTTTTGACATAGAGCAAAGGCCATCCGAGTCAGTTTCATTGGCATCTACAGATACTATTTCGCAATCGTCTGGGATGTCCAATTCATTTAGTATTGCGGCCCTAGCAATATTTCCCGTTTGCTTTGGACAGTTTCTTCTCATATGACCTTCCTCACCACATAGGTAACATTTGCATTTTCTAACAAATCCTTTATCAACTTGTTTATTTTTTACCAAACGTATGTGGGATTGATGTGGTTTTCCATTATACGTTTTTGCTTTCCTCAGGCCATATTTCTTTCTCCCAGTTCTGTAGTATCCTGGGATTGGAACTTTTGAGCAGAATGATATATCTTTGATTTCCTTTTGCAAGGCTATCTCTTTACACATGTCTGCAATAAAGTTGTAGGTGAAGAACATTCGTGGTTCCACACCAACTTGCGCTCCTGGGTATTTCTCCTGATATTTCATCTCAATTCGAGGGTCAATACTGGGTGGAAGCTTTTTGAAGAACTTTTCTGCAGTATCTGGCATATATGCCCTCCCTGACTTTGCGGCCAGATATCTATAATCACACATGAAATTCCAGATGTCCCCAGGTTTTTCGCACGTGAGTCGCTCTAGATTGATAAGCACCTTTTGCTGTACTTCCGTTGAACCCTGGTATGGATCTTCAAGGATGAAAATACGACGTATGTGCGAGGTCGCATTCTGAGTGTCATTAGCAATTTCCACCAAGCTTGTAAACTCATCTGGGTATGCCATTCACCATTGTACCCAGGTTTTCTTCTCGGTTTCACCCAACAGGTTTTCAATGTAGTCCACTTTATCCTAATTACTAGCAAACGTTTTATCTCGCACATGGTTCTTTGTAATTGATTCCCATCTGCCTATTACATCCGTCGTTTTGCTGAAATCATCAGGTAGAACTAATATTGCACCTTGAGACTGTTGCGCAATAGGTAAATCCCAGTTGTTAGCATGAGGTCGGGCAGCTCGTATCCTATATCTTTCTGTTCTTACCCTGATGTTGTCCACAACTTGGTCTAGTCTCTGCTGTGCTGGTGGATAATTGACTTGCCCCATAGTAGGTTCAGTCGGCCCCGCATATGGTGATTTCACAGATGATTCCCCAACAACCCCGGAAAATTGTGCCTCGTATGGTCGAAAGATGGGGTAATCAAAGTCTAGGTCACCTTCTCCAGCTACATATCCTTCTTCATCGAAGAAACAAGGAGGGTCCTCCTCATCTTCTGAAAAATAAGGATCGCCATCCTCCACAGGTGCCAAGTTATCACCATCCTCCACAGGTGCCAAGTTGTTCTGGTCATCGGGTAATTCATCATTAGTAGGCGGACATGAGCGTGCTGATGCCGTATGCCAGTCCTCCTCGTCTCCTGGGTCAATGTCATTATACTCATCATCATCCCGTCCTGTAGCGGCTGCCTGAACTGCTGATAAGGGAATGGAGGCAGAGGGTGGGGCATCATAGGATACCACATAGTCATATTTGCCCGTCCCTTCGTTCAAATATCCCCAATTTCCTTGAGGATGCTGCTGCTGGAGGCCACCTAATGAATTATTGAACTGTCTGGCTTTGCGAGTTTCCTGCCACTGTTTCTCTAGTTTTTCAAGAATTTTTTCCCTTTCAATATCCCTTAGCCTTTGTTCTTCTTGCTGCTTTCTATAATCATCATATATCTTTTGGGTTGCCTGCATCCAGGCGTCGGTAATTACATACGCGGCCTCTTCTGTTGGTTCGATTTTCTCATCATACGGTTCATCTTGATACCAGACTCCCGCAAATTCCTCCATCACTTCCTCTATATCATTTTCGTCATGTTGCGGTTGACTAGTGGATAGTCGATTAGTATACTGCGTGAAGCTCAGTGATATCGAGTTATCCAGTCGATTGCTTATTAAGGCTTGCCGCGGCATCTGCACCTCGTTGCTTACAGTGGGTTGGATAATCCACTGTTGCCCAAGCAATTCCTGAACTCTGTGTTGCTGTCCTGGGAGCGCTTATATCCCATTTGAGGCCAAGTAATCAATTATGCCTTCAATTCTGTACCGAAAAGCCGCATGACTAGTGTTAGTTAGTCTTCCCACCACTGCTCTGGTGGTTAATAGGTTCGGCTCTTCACCAGTCCATGAGTCATATCCACGAGTTTGGATTACCAGCTCAAGCCGCCTGTGCGCGGCATTTATACTCAATAGAAGGTCTGGGACAAAGTAGATCAGTTGCGATTCTTGGGACAGATCTACCTCGACCACCGCCACAATGGCTTGATCATCCATCCAATTGGTCTGTCGGAGGGCCATTAACGCCATGACCCCTGCATCACGTCTATGCAACACTTGCACCCTGATCATAATACAGCCTATATGCATCAAATTGTAACCTTCCCGTTCGAGTTGCTAATAACTTTGTCTGTTGATAAGTTGCAAATTCTCCTGCTGGCTATCCACTACTCTCATCGTCTGTTCTGCGTAGTGCTGGTAAACTCGGTGGTTCACCGTTCTCCATCCTGCTTCATTGAGTGTTTCAGCTGGAATCATATTTGCTCGTCGCCTCCTTGACCAAGTCAATTCCTCCTCAGGGTCCAACATCCTTTCCATGGTTCTTCCATTACCTCTAAGCTTTAGCCTTCTTCGTGCTTCATACGCGAGCCTTGATCCTCGTCTGTAACTGCGAATCTGATCCTCCTGAGTGGGAATCTGGGCGGGAAGTTGGTCAGTGTTAAGGCTCTGTACGGGCATCTCAAAGCTTCGTCTCCTTTCGTTTGACATCTTCGTATATCTTTAAGGGATCCTTGAATACAAAGAATGGACTTCGCTTTTTGTGTGGTGTAGGTTTTGAATCACCTATATGCAAGCCCTTCAGCCGTTTTTGTATTTCGTCTAGTTGTCCTTCTATTCCTTCTGGAAAATCCGCAGCCTTCACTTTGCCTTTGACAAGATTTTTGAGCTGCTGTAGGTCTTCGTGATTATCACGTACTTCTTCTGCTATTTGTATTAATAGCTGAATGATGGTGTTGTTTTGCTTTATCAAGATTCCGGTTTGAGACACAGTTCCACGGGCTTCAGTTGGCTTCAAGAATCCAATAGAGGGTTCCTCAATTGATTATGTGGCTTTGATGGCGTCAGAATAACTTCTGGTTTTGGTGGATTGCCTCCAATCTGTCATGAAAGAACTCCTTCACCTTGCAAGGTTCCAGATTTTTCTTTGAAGATCTTCCTTCTGGACCCTGTAAGCGTTAGCAAGATCCGGTCTCTCTTCTTTGAAGTACTGTATTACGTCTTCTAACCACCTTAGTTGTACTCTAGCTTCAACTAGTTCTGTGTAGTTTGGTTAAAGTATAACTTGTCGTTGGATAAACTTTCCTCCTGGTGATTTAAGGAAACCAGGCACACTGAATATTAGATGGTTCTGGACTCGTATTCTTCCTTCAGCTGGTTTTATGACCTTATACGTTCCTGGGGTGCTTGGAATCCTTGCCTTGGAAGATTTGGAAACTCAACACTGCCACAATCACGGGACTTAGGTGCTTTTCAGAGTCTTTTCACTCAAACCTCACAAGACTATGCACTCAAACTTCCCAAAGGTATAGAGGTAGGTAACACAACTTGAAGGGAATATAGAGTTAAAAGAAAACAAATGAAACCAGGCTAAAAGATTTACTAGTTTAGAAACCCCGCTCTGATACCAGAGCAGAGCAGAGCGCAGAAAAAAAAATTTTAAAAAAATAATAATAAAACTGGATCGTCTAAACCGAGTACAACAAAACCTGATTGATTAACAATTTTTTTGAAGAAAAAAAAACAAAAGTTATTTGTGTTTTTACAAAAATAAATAGTTAAATTAATTAAATGAAATAAACTATGCCAACAAACTCTTGTTCACCAGATTCCAACAGCACAAATACTTCTTTGTATTTTATACTAAAATTTTAGTACTATGGTTTGGTCAATTAAAGATTTTTCAAAAAAACTGTTAAATTTTTTTTAAAAAAGTAGATAAAAATAATATTAAAAAGGGTTTTTAAAATTCAAGTTTGAATAAAACTGAAAATTAAATTTTGAAACCGAAATAGAGAAAAGAAAGAAGAAGAGAAAGAGGAAGATGAATGTGGAAACCCAAAGGATGTGTATGGAAATAACTTCATGATCCCTAACCATCAAAAAGTAATAAACCCTAATCAAATGGATGTGTACAAAAATAATATAATAGCACAAAATGAACCCTAAATATGAACTGTATACCATAATCATAATCAAAATATCAAAAAATACATAATAAACAAAACCTACTTTACCTGTTTTAAGAAAATGGATGAAGAAGGAGATGCAAATGGTTGAAGGAGACATAGAAACAGAAGAGAATATGGAAGTGAAATGTGGATCACTATCACCCTCCTCGTGTTATTTTTCACATTGATTTCCTTCCCTAAAATGTTGCCACCGTCCTCGCATATATAAAATTCACCGCTGACGCCAAAAACTGCCCCATTAATAGAGGTTAATGAACAACTATTTGCAGGACGGATCTGTTCATAGACCAATGAGTGCAAGTGTCCTCACTACTATTTCAAATATATCCAAGTATATACCAATATATTGCCATGTGATGCGTCTCTTGTTGATAAATTATCACTATTTATTTAATTTTTATATATTATTCATATTTTATATATAAAAAAATAAAAATATTTAAAAGAGAAATTAACTTACTTCAGAATTAATTGCACATATAAATATTCTATCAATTCAACTCTTGAATCAAATTTTTTATTGAATAGATAACCTCAACAAATTTTTATAAAAATCAATAATTATTAATAGACTTAAATAATTAATTCATTTATATAAGTTTGTGTGTTTTTTATTTTCGTATTTTTTGTATGAAAAAAGTTTTTAAATGTTTGCTATCCATTTGGTTTTAGTCTAAGAGGTTAATTTTCTATTTAAAAAACGCTTAAACGGCATTGACAAACATTTTGCTGACGTGATCTAAGAGGATGAAATCCAAAAAAAATTAATTTTACAAATCCACCTTCTTCCCAATCCATCTCCAACCTCCAATATTTATCTTCAACCTCCATTTTTCTCATCTCCAACCTCTTTTTCTTTCACATCTCCAACCTCCAATTTCCATCTCTAACCTCCATTTTTCAACTCCATCCTCCATTTTATCATCTTTAACCTCCATCTTCATCCTCCATTTTTAATCTCCAACATCAATTTTCCCATCTCCAATCACCAACCTCCATTTTTTTCATCTACAACCTCCACAAAAACATATTCTCGACCATTACCATGATCATTGGTTACAACACCATATTCGAGTATAAATATATTTGGAAACATAATCAAATAACTAGAAGTACAACAAGCCTACAAAGAGGTTTGTTCCGTAAACACAGATCACAAAAAAATGTGAAATGGAATGTATTGCAAGTCATAAATGACAAATTCAAACAAACACTTTGATTTAGTTTCTAAAGTTATGGATTGAAGTTTTAGAACTTTTCAAGTTGTTATATATATATATATATATATATATATATATATATATATATATATATATATATATATATAGGGAAATGCTAACATACATCAAAAATTGGTGGACCCTACACAAAAATATACTACATCTATTTTTTTTCTATTTATTTTTCTTCATCTTTTTAATGTGGGTCCCACTCAAAATTGGTGGGCCTCACACAAAAATACACTAAGGTGTATGTTGCTAATGCACACCTACATGGGTGTGCATTAACATAACCCATATATATATATATATATATATATATATGAACTATACAATGCTATTTATATTAGGGAATTTCTTAATGCACCACCCAAGTTTCTTAGGCACCACGTGAAATTATTTTTTTGCCCCTATATTCCGGATGTGCACATTCGGACGCACCAAATTTTTAAAAAACGCTGAAGTGTTCCGGATATGCATATCCGGAAACAATTCTGATGTGCACATCCGGAAGTATTTCTTTTTACTTTGCGCCAGACGTTCTTCCCCCCTCATTATTCACCTTTCCATTTCCACTCCTTCTCAAACTCTCTCAAACTCTCAAATTTTCAATCAGCACAAATCTCGATTTTTTCCACTCGAGTTCGGCGCAGAGCAACTACTACAACGATCAACACACTCCAAATCCTCCGTATCACATTTTAATCGGTAAGTTTTCAAATTTTAGAGTTTCGGAGTAATTTTCGAGTAATCGATTTAGAGTAGACATTTAGGTGTAGAAATTGTTAGGTTGTATGAATAACATAGGTTAGAGACAATGTAGGTCATTTTTACTGCTTCAAACGGACGATCAGGGCATAAAAATGCCCTTTTGGTTGTTACAGTGGCCATGAGTGCCGTTTTTAAACTTCAAAACACGTACCGGATGTACAGATCCGGAAATATTGAAACGTTTAGTGTTTCCGGATGTGCACATCCGGAAATACCCAACGTTTAAAATTCTGAGTCCTTCCGGATGTGCACATCCAGAAGACTATTTTTTTTTCCTTTTTTAATTTTGCTTGTTTGTTTGTTTTTGTTTAATTATTTTTAAACAAAATTTAATTTATTTATTATGCTTTGCAGATTAGATGGCTGGCAGAGACGATCGTACCATACATGGACGGACAGCTCAGCACGCATCTGTCCGACGTGAGCGGATGCAGTCTACAGCCGAGGCTTTCGACGCAGAGGGAGTTGGGGTAGCCCCTACAGCTGAGGGACATCCTACACCACAGCCATCCACATCACAGGTTCAGGCCACTTCCACATCACAGGTTCAGGTCACTCCGCCGTCAGCCGCCGATTCTACATCTCGGAGGCGTCGGGATTCTACTGCTAGTTCATCAGGGTCCCAGCCCGCACGCACGCATCGTCGGGAGACTCCAGCTCCATCAGCTGCTCCTCCTCGTTCCCCTGTTCCTGTTCCTGTTCCAGAGGGTGATCACCCAACACATGAGGGTGTTGACGATGATGACGATTTCGATGAGCTGGGCGGTTACCCCGGGGGACCGTCTAATATGTCCCTACTCGTGGGGTACTCTGAGCATACTGCCAGATTTGTCTGGCTAGGACAGGTAACCTTTCTCGGTTTATTTATAGAATTGTATTCGTTGAAAATATGTTCATTTGTAACATTGTTTTATTTGGAAATTTTCAGGATAAGGATTCACAGAAGTTCTATAACCATGGGGGCAAGGTTATGGACACGATTGAGATGCTGCCTACAGCTGAGTGGTTCACGTCTACACTTGCGGAGTCTGGTCTTGGAGGCCTGTCTAGGATTGGGTATTCCCAGATCCAGTACGGTATCCTGATGGCATTTGTTGAGAGATGGCACCCTGAGACATCCTCATTCCATCTACCGTACGGCGAGATCACGATCACGCTAGACGACATCTCGTGCCTCTTACATCTACCGATCACGGGTACCCTTCTGAGTCACGGTAGGATGACGAAGGCGGACGGCATAGAGTTGTTGGTTACAGAGCTTGGGGCTAGCCCAGAGAAGGCACATGCGGAGGTGCACCAGTTGAGGGGCGCACACGTCCGGTTCTCATTTTTGATGGATAGATTTACTGAGGCGCTTGCAGAGGTAGGACGGGCAGATGGTGATCCAGCTGAGGTGGCGATCCACAGGACGCGTGCCCTAAGGTGCTACTACTTGTTTTTGCTAGGCACGCAGGTGTTTGTGGACACCAGCGCCTATTATGTTGATATCGTCTACCTCAGGTACCTTTCGGATCAGACAGAGATCCATCGGTACAATTGGGGGGCTGCTGCGCTGGCATTCACCTATTCCAGGCTCTCTGATGGTTGCGGCTGGGCAGCCAAGACTGTGGTAGGCAGCTGTACGCTATACGTGGTAACAATCTAATATTCTAAGTGATTTTTTCATTTCTTTTCTTTCTGTATTCATTATAATGTTTGACACCCATGTTATGTTTTCCATTTCAGGCGTGGATTTTACAGCACTTTTCCTATATTACTGGTTGGGGGAGTGCCCAGGGGTACATTGAGGATATGCCACGTGCTGCTGCATTTGTCCTGCTCAGAGGGAACCAGACGCCGGACCCCTTCAGAGTGTATCTAGATCGGATGGCTGCTGAGGACGTTTTGTATTGCCCCTATGCCGATCACCCTGTGACGCGCCCGTTCGATGAGGTTTGTTTGTTCTCAGGATGGTTGGCATGCAGTTCGACTGTTACTGCCCGATACCTGCCAGAGCGCGTCTTGCGTCAGTTCTGTTACACGCAGACGATCCCTAGGATGCCTCATGAGTCTGCTCGTCTAGGCTTGACCCGCAAGCAGATAGATGAGCTATATGCTGACTACCAGTCCCACTTGGTACCGGAGGAGGCTCGGGCGACCAGAGCGGAGACAGACTGGAGTGTTGCTGTCGGGTACATCGTGTAGTTCTACACCGTCTCACACCTATGCATGGTGCCCACTGCTGAGGGATCGCCACCCAGACCTGCTCATCAGGAGATATTAGAGGAGCGGCAGTCTCAGCTGGACCACACTCAGGATGTCCTACCACGCTGTCGTGAGATAGAGCAGATAGCGCGGCAGGCCATTGCGGACGGTCACCTCCCTGAGGGCTCTGGTGCCAGACTTGCCGTGGACAGGATTATTGCGATTGCTCAGGGGGCACTTCAGTACCGCAGACATCGATCCAGGATGGCGGGTAGGGGCAGAGGGGGCAGAGGAGCAGGGGAGCCAGGAGAGATCCTTCGCCATACGCAGTAGTTTTTTGTTTGATATATTATATTTATATTAGATGTATGAACTGTATTTTGACAGAGATTTATTTTATATATATATATATATATATATATATATATATATATATATATATATATATATATATATATATATATATATATATATATATATATAATTTTATTTTATATATGGATGTTGTCAAATGTATATTAAATTGCGACGATTTATTAACATATGCGGCCAAGCAAAAAAACCGATTTTTAAAAAAAAAATAATGTTCTGCCTTTTCCGGATCTGCAGATCAGGAATGTTTTCGGATGTGCACTTTCGGAAAGAATCAGCATTTTTAAAAAAATTGGTGCGTCCGGATGTGCACATCCGAAATCAGGGGACAAAACCGAAAATTCAGATGGTGCCTAAGAAACAAGGGTGGTGTGATAAGAAATGCCCTTATATTATGGTAGTATATTACGATAAGAGTGAAATCTAAACAATAATTGAATATGAAATAACATGATTTTCCCTATCATTAAGTCAATTACATGACTCTAATTAGAATATAGAAAATCCATTTATTTATGCGTGCCTATGCTTTTTTAAGTCTTTCTCTGAGGAAACAACATATGATTAAATGCAGCTATTATGCATGGTTGGAATGAAAAAGAATAGAGTACATTAAATATGGTGTATCAAAGAGGTGGGTTCAAAGTACAACAATTGCAAAAAAAAAATATTTTTTTATTAGAAATACACGCATGGCACCAATCACAATTTAGAAAAAATGTCAACGGTTAACAAACTATTAACAAATTTGTTAAAACAACCATCTAGCATATCAAAAACACCCCAGTACATAAATTATTACACAAATCCAACGTAACTCAAACAAGTTAATAAATACGGCATTGCAATTCAAAACAATCAACATACTCAAACTCGTCAATTATAGTGTTTTGGTGACAATTCCTAACTTGTATTCCACTTTCTCTTTTGAATTATTGTAAATATTATTTTAAAAAATCAAGAGAAAAATTATTTTCTCAACATTTTATACAATATTTTAAAAATGAAAGTAGAGAAAAAAATTTTGGGATATTAGAAAGGTACGCACTATTGTATAAATTAATGAGAAAATACTTTTTTTCTCAACTTGTACTACATTTCATAAAAATATTTTTAAAAATTAAAAATATTAATGATTGCATATATATATATATATATATATATATATATATATATATATATATATATATTTATATATATATATATATATATATATATATATATATATATATATATATAAATAATAACTTTGCTATATATTTTGATAAATCAAATAGAATGGCATAAAAGAAAAACATGATTGAACTCTAATTTAATTTTTTATTTTAGATTTTTAAATATAATATAATTCTAATTTAACAAAAATTTAATTTTAAAATTAAATGAAAAATAAATTTTTTATTAAATTTTTTATAAATAGATAAGATAGAACCAAAATTGGCAATAACGATTTTTACTCAAAACAAAGTTTATCATTTTAATTACTTGAACATTTTATTTTATTTTGGGAAGAAATCTATAAAAAAATAAGTTCACATATATTTGAAAACCTAAGTAACTTTAAAATAAATTACTTTGAGAGAACTAAAATAAAAGTTTGTATTTCCACATAACTACATCAACCAGATATTATAAAATTTGACACAAATAAATTGCATAAAATAGTATATAAATTTTTTATATTTTTAATCATTCTCTTTTCTGACTTCTTTCTTTCAAAATATGAAATAATGTGTTACAACATTATTCATCACAAATATTTTTTTATAGTTTTTTTAAATAGATCAAACACCAATTTAAACAATGAAACATTTTATTCACTTCACATTCTCTAATTCATCTACATACAAAAAAACATGTAAAAGAATAAAAAGAATTGTAATTGAAAGTAATATATTTATAGAAAAATTTTGTAAAAGAAAAGTTAACAAAAAAAAATTAAATACGAAACGCTAAATGTGAGAAAATACTTATATAACAAATTGCATTTTCTATTAATATGAAATATCTCATAATTTATACATTTTTTACACAACCTCATATTTAATACAAGCAATCACATTTAATATATATAGTTTGCATCTTATTTATGCATGCTCGACACGATTTTGTTATTTTCATGTGGTTATATCACGTTGTATTTATGAGTCAATTTTAACACTTACACATGATTATTTTATGTCAAGAAAATAAAAATAGGGTTAATTGTGATTTACCCCCCTGACATATGAGAGTGTTTTGGTTTACCCCCCCACCGTTGCCATAGGTAGGTTTTGGCAACGATTTTTTCAAAAAAACCGTTGCCTAAAGGCATGTAGGGGGGTAAATCAAAATTCGCTCATATGTCAGGGGGGTAAATCACAATTAACCCATAAAAATATCATTCAATAGATTGTTCAACTAAATATTTTGGGAGTTTTGCATGACAAATATAAAAAAAATTATTTCAAATTTAAAAAAGAAATACTTGCTTATATTTACAATTGAAAGGAGTTTACTTAAAAAGTATTATAAAAATGTGTTTTATACAATTATTAAATTATAATTTTTAATTAACATTTAAACACTGTGGATTGCCACTTGAGTGATCTTTCCTTTTTTGTTGTCTCTCTTGCCATATTTTTTGTTTTTGAATTTAAAAAGTGATCTTTTATTTTGGGTGAGGCATAAAACCCTTGGACCATCCATGTGTTGAACTAGACAATTTTTCTAGTTTCAACATAGTATGAAGAAAGAAATCAAAGAGATGAAGATCAATTTCATCTGATACGTGAGCTTAAGAACTTGATATGAAGGAAAACTCCTGAAAATTCATATAGAATATATTGAAAAAGGAAGTAAATAATTACAAATTATGCTCTATATATTTTTTGGATAAGAAAATATCAGTCAAATAGAGAGATTAAGGGGATCTCTCAACCCTCAGTACAAAGCAACTGAAACTAAGACCAAATCAGGAAACTGAAAAGAATTAACAATACAGCCCCAACCCTCAACATCAAACAAAATCAAACGGGAATTTCGTCCACTCGTAAAAATTACATACAGTCGACCGATGTTTACGAGTAGCTAACCACTTCCAAGAAGACGCCATTATACTATGGAAAATGCTTTCAACGTTGCAAATCTCATCATTAAACACAGTATTATTGCGAGTCTTCCAAATATTCCAGCAAGATATAATTGCAGACAGCAACACCTGTTTCTAACGAAGTCAGGCTTTTGATTTTCGTCATCCAGGACAGAAAAAAGCGACAACAGTCCGGTTCGCGTATCGACTCAATATTCAACCAGTCGAAAACCTTTTTCCAAATCAGACGTATTGAAAGTTGAGAGTGAAAAATATCAACTGATTTTATTGATTAACAAATTTGTTTATATACAAACTAGTTAGCTGAAAATTAGCCAAGAAAAAAGGAAAACTAGTCTAAAAACTATCATGTACAATAACTGAATAGTAAATAAGTGAATATATTTTTGTAATACCCCCCCTCAAGTCGGAAGGTATATGTCATGTAACCCCAACTTGGAGGTAAGAGATTGAAAAATAGGTCTAGGTAGAGCTTTGGTAAGAGGATCCGCAAGCTGTTCTTGAGAAGAGAGATGAACTAACTTGATGAAGTTGAAGGATACATGTTCACGAATGAAGTGGCAGTCGATGTCGATGTGCTTTGAGCGCTCATTGCAAGTGGGATTGGTAGCCAACTGTATTGCTGATATGCTGTCACAGTATACCATAACATAGGGTATGTTGATGTTGAAAGCTCTAAGTAATTGTCTTATCCAAAGTAACTCCGAAGTCAATGTGGCCAGAGAACGATATTCAGCCTCAGCTGAAGATATCGCCACAGTTTGTTGTTTCTTTGACTTCCATGTGATAAGGGTTGTGCCAAGAAATACACAAAAACCTGTAGTAGACCTCCTAGAAGTAGTGCAACTTCCCCAATCCGCGTCGCAGTAAGCACCCAGGCGAAGGGAAGAGGCAGCAGGGAACACTAAACCTTGGCCCGGAGCTTTCTTCAAGTACTGAAGTAGATGATGGACATCTTGTAGATGAGGAGTCCTCGGTTTGTTCATGAATTGGCTAAGTCTATTAACCGCAAAAGCTATATCCGGTCTAGATATAGTAAGGTGTATAAGGCGCCCAAGTAACCTCCTGTATTATGAAGCATCCTGTAAAGGGTCCCCATCTGTCTCATTGAGAATGATATTAGCATCCATAGGTGTGTGAAGAGGTTTTGAACCCAAAAAACCAGTATCCTCTAATAATTGTAAAGTGTATTTGCGTTGACATAAGGATATTCCATGACTTGCGTGAGCAATCTCAAGTCCCAGAAAATAGTGAAGATCACCCAATACTTTTAACTTGAAGTTGTTCTCTAACATGCACTTAGTAGCATCAATAAGGGACTTATTTGGACCAGCCACCAAAATATCATCTACGTATACAAGAAGTACAATCAGATCAACACCAGTTCCTTTAGTAAAAAGAGAGTTGTCTGCTGAACTCTGTTGGAAACCATGTTGTTGGATGACAGTGGAGAACTTGGTGTACCATTGCCTAGAAGCCTGTCTCAGGCCATATAATGATCTATTTAGCTTGCAAACAAGGTTCTTACCATGAGCAGGATAACCAAGTGGCAGTTGCATATAAACCTCTTCCTCAAGTTCACCATTGAGAAAGGCATTGTTAATGTCCAATTGTAGCAGGGACCAATTTTTCTGAGCAGCAATAGCTAGCATGATACGGACTGTGGCAAGCTTTGCCACCGGTGAAAAAGTCTCTGTGAAGTCTATGCCATATTGTTGTGTGTAGCCTTTGGCTACTAAGCGGGCCTTGTACTTGTCAAGGGAGCCATCTGCTTTGTATTTGACCTTGTAGATCCACCTACAACCAATGGGGCGCTTGTCTTGAGGAAGTTCTTGAATAGTCCAAGTATGATTGAGTTCTAGAGCTGCAATCTCAGCAGCCATTGCGTCTCTCCACTCAGCAATTTTAACAGCTTGATGATAGTATTCAGGCTCATAAATTATTGTGACTTGCATGATAAAGTTCTTGTAACCCGGAGACAATTTATTATAGGATACAATATTCTGAATGGGGTAGGTTAAGCCACAGTGGTATTCATTCAGGTAAGCAGGGGGTTTAGAAATTATAGTTGATCTACGAAGAGTAGGGACATCTGTAGTGGGAGTGGGATCGGGAATAATGTCTATGGTAGACAAGGTTGAGGGAGGAATGGTTAAGGTGTTTGAAGGCATACTTGCAGAGGTCAAGTGAGTGGGGTTTGGTTGTGAAGAAGTGTTGGGGATAGGAGATGGTGGTGGCAACTGCTGTGGATCACTAGCTGGTGAAAGATCAGGAACAGTGTGAGGGATGGTTGAGTTATCAGAGTTATCTAAGGAGGGCTCTGTAGTGGTGTTAGTAGTGGTTGTTTGAGGTTCATTTGGAGAAGGACCAGGAAAATGAACATCTAATGGTGGTGGGTGGACAATGGGTAATGGAATATCTGTGGATAGGTTGAGAGAATGACCAGTAGAGTTATCCTTGAAAGGAAATGAAGACTCTAAGAACACCACATCTCTGGAAATAATGAATTTCTGATTTTGCAAGTCATATAGCTTGTATCCTTTGTACCCTTGAGGATACCCCATGAAGACACACGGACTGGCTCTTGGACTAAATTTGTTTCTGGTTGACATAATGGTGGATGCATGACTAAGACATCCAAACACCTTGATGAGAGAGTAATCAGGTTCCTTGTCAAATAATACTTCAAAAGGGGATTTTTCATCTAAGTTTGGAGTAGGAGTCCGATTAATCAAGTAGGTGGCAGCAGAAACACATTCACCCCAGAAGTGAATTGGAATGGACGCTTGAAATCGGAGAGCTCTAGCCACATTCAAGAGGTGTTGGTGTTTCCTCTCTACTACAGCATTTTGCTGAGGCCTGTAAGGACAAGAAAACTGGTGCACAGTACCAATGCTCTGCAAAAAATCAGTTAGCAAGAATTCTCTAGCATTATCAGTTCTAATGACCTTGATTACTTTTCCAAATTGAGTTTCTGCATATTTAAAAAAACTTTTGATTAAGTGTATTGCATCAGATTTGTTTTTCATCAAATGTATCCAAGTAAATTTTGAATGGTCATCTACAATGGTTAGAAAGTATTGGTAGCCATCATGAGTAATCTTGGAAAAGGGTCCCCAAGTATCACAATGAATTAGATCAAAAATCTGGGATGATACATTTTGTTGAGAGGGAAAAGCTAATCGTTTTTGTTTAGCTAAAGGGGAAACACTGCAATATTCCAAATTAAATTTTGCATTGACATTAAAAGGAACTTTATTGCTAAGTAAATGAAGAATAGAATCAGACAAATGGCCCATTCTGTTGTGCCAAAGTTTAGCTAAATCCGATGTACTACCAACATTGTTACAAACAATGGAATTTGAATCAACAACAGAAACATAATTATTGATGGTTACCCTGGGTGAGCCAGGTGAACCAGAAACAGAAATGGATGCACTATTAGATGTGGAAGAGCAGTTAGTGAATGGAAACAGACCATTGATGAGATCACATCTTCCAATCACCTTCCGGTGTGTGCGATCCTGTATGAGACAACAATTTTCAATGAAAAAAACATCAAATTTCTGGGTGTATAACAAAGCACCAACTGAAATTAAATTGATATTGAAAGTTGGAATGTGCAAAACATTTGTGATTGTAAAAAAGGGGCTCAGGGAAACACTGCCTATACCACATACTTTAATTCTTTGCTTATTTGGTAGAGTGACATGGGTGTTATGTAGCACAATATAATTTGTGAACTTAGTTATGTCATTACATATGTGGGCAGAGGCACCAGAATCAACCAACCAAAGATAAAATGCAGATTTAGGCAAAGATTCAAGAACAGAAAAACTGATGCCAAGACAGAATTCACCTGATTTTTCACCTGTAGGGACTGCAGCATCAACCATTTGAGCTTGAATGTATGTCATCATTTGCTGATATTGTGCTGCAGAAGGAGTACTGGTGGAAGATTATATCACATGATTTGCAGAAGCCTTGAACTTCTTGTGGCCGGGAGGATAACCGTGAAGCTTGAAGCACTTATCCTTGAGGTGACCAAGAATACCACAATGTGCACACAAGGGACGATCCTTCTTGGGAGCAGGTTTGGATTGAGCAGGAGCAGAGGTTTGAACAGCATAAGCAAGTTGAGGAGTGTTAACCATAGGAATGGCTCCAATTTCCCTTTGTTTCTCTTCTTGAAGAACAAGACCAAAAACTTCAACAATAGATGGAAGCGGTTTCATAACCAGAATCTGTCCGCGAAGATGAGAGTAGCTCTCGTTGAGTCCCATGAGAAACGAGTAGACATATTCATTGTGGAAATGTTGCAAGAGTGGTTCAACACCACCACAGTGGCAATGATGACCAGGGATGTACTGCAAGAGTTCTTCCCAAAGTGCCTTGATTCTGTTGTAGTAGCCATTGATGGATTCGGAACCCTGGCTACAAAGAACGAAATCGCGGCGGAGTTGGAAGATGCGTGGCCCGTTCTGTTGCTGAAATCTTGTTTCCAGATCTTGCCAAATTGAGCGAGCAGATGGAGCGTAAACGTTGCTAGTTGCAAGTTCTTTGCACATGGAATTCAAAATCCATGAAGTTACAATGTTATTGCAGCGCAACCAAGGTGCGAAGTTAGGATCTGACGGTGCCGGAATCGGAATCGGAATCGAACCATCAACAAATCCATACTTGTTCTTGGAGCTTAATGCCCAAATCATTGCACGCTTCCATGAATTGTAGTTATCGCACGTGGAAGAAAGAAGATGCGTAGCGAGAACCTATCCGGGATTGTCCGAGTGATGAAGATAGTAAGGACTCAAATGATCTGCAGTGAGTGCCATTGAGGCCAAATCAACTGCACAGATTCACCGGAGAAGAGGATCGGAGAAGGCGAAGTTGATTGCCGGAGGAGGTGAGGAACTTCATCGGGAAAATCAAGAGAGAAAAGGGAGCAGAAACCCTAATTCTACTGATACCATATTGAAAGTTGAGAGTGAAAAATATCAATTGATTTTATTGATCAACAAATTTGTTTATATACAAACTAGTTAGCTGAAAATTAGCCAAGAAAAAAGGAAAACTAGTCCAAAAACTATCCTGTACAATAACTGAATAGTAAATAAGTGAATCTATTTTTGTAATAAGACGCGCCTTGAAACACGAACAAAATAAATGACAAACTTTAATGAGTTTGAAGTATAAAACTAAACTCACTATCTAATCACAAACTTTAACTAACTAATCTACCAAATAGGTCCAAATGCATGTCTATCTAGGTTCACTCAATCTAAGAAATTAGCTTACGAAACAAAATTTAGAAAAGCTTCACACTTCGTTGCCACACATCTCAGGACCACTAATCTGAATTGAAAAACCTTATTTTATGGTCAGTTTCATTGATCCCGAGCAAGACAACAATAAGTACACTGGGACCAACACAAAAGTTACGAACAAAGGGTTGAACACCTTTTTGTGAACTAATCTAATTATGTGATCCAAAAATGCAGCATTGCGATTGTTTGAAGGGGGTGAAAAATCCAAAAAATCAATTTTGGATTTGTACGTAAAGAGCATATTAATAGGTATATCCGTAAAAAATTATGGTTTTGAATTGAGGAATGAAGACTTTTTTATGAATGGTCCATTAGCATAAAAAATGATAATTCATACTGAAGAAAACAAAATCAAAACAAAGAGAAACATAAATATAAAGTTAAAGATATACATCTTTGCACGTGTTACGTCGAGATCAAAAAGAAATGATAGATTTACATTATTATGCTTAAAGCTTTGAATTAATACAGCAGAGTATATAATCCTCTATTCATGCTTGTAACAAACTTGAAATTGACAACTTACCTAAAAGGAAAAGTTCTCTAACTAAAATTTATATGCAAACTTTTGGTAAGGGTAGTCTTTAGTTGCTCAATGGAAGAGATAGATAATAGCTTCAACATGCTAAACTTTCTCTCTCACTAGATTTTTTTTTATAAGCAAACAATCAAATAACAGAGAGAGATTAAGGGATCTCTAACCCCAATAGGGTACAAATCAGAAGCTAAAAGAAATCCTACAGCTTATCAACAGAAGCAAAGCTACAAGGATAAATTATCCATTACAGGAAATCAAGAGGGAATTTAGTCTAATCGTATAAATTACATTTTATCCTACCATTCTCCCCAACCGCTAACCACCTCCAAGAAGACGCTACAATGGAATGGAAAATGTTGTCGACGTTACAAATGTCGTCTCTGAAAACGATATTGTTCCTACTGCTCCAAACGCTCCAACAAGAGATCAGCCATAGAGATGCTATATTACTCAAGGAACTCCTTCCTTTAATTTCACCAACCAAGTCAAAAAATGTCTACGACAATCCGCTTCGTGAATGCCGTCAATTTGCAGCCATTGACAAACTTTATCCCAAACCTGCCTCACCTTGATACACTCACAGAAAATATGGGCTGCTTCTGTAACGCCCCGATTTGTTTAATTGTATTTATTTATTTCAATTATGTGAATTTTGTGAAATGTGTGAATTATTGTATTTTACCTGTTAATTGAGTTAATTGGTTAATTTCTCTGATAGGTAAAATATTTGCAATAAATTATAATTTCTTTTCAACTTTTATTTTCCGAAATGTATTTCATCGGTATGTTTATGTTTTATCGCGTTTTGAGAGCGTTTGCGAGGTAGTTGAGCTGAGGGGTAAAATGGTCATTTTGGGTAGTTAGATATTTTGTTATAAAAAAGAGAAATAGAGAGAAAAGAGAGAGAAAGGAAAAGAAAAGAAAGAAAAGGGGAAGAAGAGAAAGAGAAGAGAAGGAAAAAGGGAGAAGAGGAAAAGAGAGGAAAAATCGAGAAAACTCTGTTTCAAGCGCGATTAATCGGGTAAGGGTGAGAAGTTTCAATTATATCTTGCTTGTGTATGTATATGTGTTGTTTATGTATGTTTGTGTGGAAGTTTTATTGGTTTTTCAAATATAGGTCGAAATGAGATAAACGAGTAGAAATCGATGTTTTCGCGGTTGAAATGTGATGTAAATGTTGTAGATTACTTGTTACCATGATTGGGGTATGTTCTGATTGTTATGTTTTGGTTTGGAAGAGATTTTGGTTGAAAAATATGATTTTGGACCTCAAAACAGCGCTGCAGAATTTCTGGGTTTTTCTTGGTTCGCCTAGCGAACCTGGGGCGAAGCAGTAGCGAATGATTTTTCGCCGGTTCGCCTAGCGAGCCAGTTAGCGAAGGTCAGCGAATGTTTGCTAACGTTGTTCGCCTAGCGAACTTTGTATCTTTTTGGTTCTGGTTGTTGCTGCCTTGGTTCGCCAAGGGGTTCGCCTAGCGAACTTTGTGTCTGTTTTTATCTGATAGTGGTTTCGCTGGACATTCGCCTAGCGAAGGTGGTAGCGAAGGCTCGCTAGAAGGTTCGCCTAGCGAACATGGCAGTTTGTGCAATTTTGTTTTCTTCATAACTTTTGATCCGTAAGTCGGATTGGGGAGCGGTTGGGTGCGTTAGAAAGCTTTTGAGTTGTTCTTGCTTATTAAAATGGTTTTGAGATTATTGGCCGGTTTAATTATGTCGGGAATTGAGAATAGTGTCGTTTTGTCGACTTTTGTCGTTATAATTGTGTGTAATTGATGTGTATCATGCAATGTGCTGTTGATATGGATATGGTATGACTTGTGTGTTGTTGTATGGTGTAATGCATGTGTTTAGGTGGTGTGATGATGGTTTGTGGCCGTATGGCAAATAAATGCATTGTTTTGGGCTTGAATTGCAAATATGATTAATGTTGAGTGAGATGATTGCATATATGTGTGCATTTGAATGTCATGAGTCATTGTATGCCAAGCATCATGATATGCATTCTTGAGACGTCGTGTGCCCTAGTGGGTGTGAGCGACGAATCGATTCCAGAGGGAATCCTCTATAACATCGTGTGCCTTATACAAAGAGGTGTGAGCGATGATTATGGACGATCGTGTGCCTTATACAAAGAGGTGTGAGCGATCCATAAACGCCGTGTGCCTTATACAAAGAGGTGTGAGCGACGGGGAACATCGTTTGCCCGACGGGGAGTTACATTAAGTAACAAGCGATGGTTCCAATAGTTCCTGAGTGAACTAGTGTTGAGATGATGGATGGATGGTATCGCATACACTACAAGAAAATCACATTTTAGCCTAGATATATTAGCGTCGGCCACGACACCGACGCTAATAGTGTTGCAAATATGTCCCATTAAACCGACACTACTAGCAAAAACACATGTGACGTATTTCTTATGATACTATCGTCGGCCATTAGCGACGCTAATAATGAATTTAATTTATTTCACTTTACATAATTTATTTAATGTTTAATAAATATTAAATATTGTACTTTTTTTAGTAGTGTCGGCTTTAGCCGACGCTAATGTTGGTACGAAAAATATCCATTCCCTCCACAAATTTCGTTTGCCTCCTTTTGCTTATTGTTTTAATAAAGTATTTATTTTTTAAACCTAGCGTCGGTTTAGTGCGACGCTAATGTTGATGCGAAAAACATTCATTTCCCCCACAAATTTCATTTGCCTCCTTTGTTTATTGTTTTAATAAATTATTTATTTTTTAAACCTAGCGTCGGTTTAGTGCGACGCTAATGTTGGTGCGAAAATTATTCATTTCCCCCCACAAATTTCTTTTGGCTCCTATTTTTGTTGTTTTAATACTAGCGGCGGTTATGGCCGACGCTAATGTGGAGTAGAAAAATATTGAGTTTCCCCATAGATTTAGTTTGACTCCTTTTTTATTGTTTTAATTAATTATTTTATACCAATAACAATATATAAATTAAACTATAACATAAAAACTATAAATTAAAATTAAATTTATTAAATCAAATTTATAAAATTCCTAACTTCCACCATTTTTTCTTAAAATTTATTCTAAAAATAAATTAGATAAACCTTAATATAAATTTAAAAAATTAAAATTAAATAAAATTAATAGCATAAAATTAATCTGATTTATAAAATAATATCTAAATTATATATTAATAAATTAAAATTAAATAAAAGATATACTATAAAAAACTTATAAAATAAAACTAAATGAAAAAATAAAGAAACAATATATATTAATAAAATAAAATTACAATTAAATTAATACTATAAAATTAAATAAAATTAAAAGAAAAAGAAGAAAAATCGTTCCTTCCTCCTCAAACGTTTTGCAACTCGTTCCTCTTTGCAATTCTCTCTCGGCCGTTGAAAAAACCCTAAGCTCACATTTCCTTCACACTTTCTCTCTCGGCCGTTGAAAAAATCCGTTACTTCCGTCTCACCTTCTCTCTCTGCAAGGACGAAATTGTTTTAGTTTCCATCGACATTTAGAGCTCCAGATTTTTCACCCCTGCTTCTGCTTCTGTTCTGATTTTCCAAGGTTAGTTCTAATGTTGGTCTTTCTTAAGATTAATTTAGGTTTAGAATTTAGGTTAGTTCACAAGATAGCTTTATTGATTTATCCATGTATAGTGTCTTGAAACTGGATTTTAAGTTTAAGTTTTAATTGGTTTTATACTTATTTTTTTGTCAAGAAAGATAAGTCGGGTGTTAGGAATTTGAATTTTGGATTGGTTTGACTTTTGAGTTCAATTTCTTAGTTGGGTTTTTTGTTTTGGATTGTGATATAAGACATATTTGAAAAACAACGGTGCTTCATGGTTAATTTTACACAGTGTTGTGTGTTGTTACATTATATGATGTTTAATTTTGTAAAATATGTTACTTTATTGCTATGTTTTCATTTGGAAATTCTTATGAACAAGAGAAGAGGGAATTTACATTGCCAAAATTTGTTTAATGTTGTTTATAGCTGTCAATATGTTGAGAGTTGTTTGTATGTTGTGGGTGCTATAACTTACATTGAAAACTTTGTTGACTCACACCTCTGTTTGTGTAGTTTTGTTTCTTGTTTCATGATATACAGGTTAATAATTAATATCATCTATGATCTGTTTTGGTAATCATGGTGGTTTAAATTTTATAATAGAATGTTAGCTTATCAGAATTCCTTTCCTTATGATTCAGATCAGGCTTAAACCTCAAACCTCAAACATACGAACCTCAATCGCATTCGTTCCTCTCAATCGCATTCGTTCATCTCAATCGATTTCGATTTCGTTTCAGGTATATTTTAATTTCACATTTCGATTCTTCAGTTCGGTTTCGTTTCAATCGTTCATCTCAACTTTTAATTTCGATAAGCTGTTTCGTTTCAGGGTTTTGATGAAGTGGCTTATGTTGGATGTGGTTCATTAAGATTTTCACTTTAAATGACTTGAGGATTCTGGTTGTGAATTTTGTCTCTCAAGGTGAGAGGAAGATGAATATATGTCTGTTTATCAGTAGAAACTGTGAGAGATGTCTGTTTATCACTTTAAATGACTTGAGGAAGATTTTCTTTTATATTTAACTCTGGTTGTGGAATGCCCTACTGACAGGAAATCCTGCTGCTTCTTTCTGCTGCACGACGAGTTTGACAAGTTCCACCTTCAATAACTAGCAGTAACGTTCGATTCGGTAATGGTTTCAGACTTTGTTTTCATTCAGTAACGTTCTTTGTTTTCGTTACTTGATTTATTCATTTCAACAACTATTGTTATTATATTTGTACAAAAAAACTGTGTAGTATTATATGAATCCCGTTAATTAGTTTGTTTTTCCCGTTTACCTATTGCTTTAGGACTCATTTTCGTTTTCCCTTGATTTTATATTACACAAGTTTACTCTTTCAAATATAACTCAAAATGTAGCAACTTTTCTTCTATGATATGCTATCCTATGCTGCCCAATGATGTATAAATAGACTATTGAGCAGCTACATTGTTTTCTTTATAACTCACTTTGCAGCACTCTTTCTCTATGGATCTCTCTCTCTCTATCTCTAAATGTGTATGTGAATGTGAATCATGATCATTCTTTTTATCTCTGTCTCTCTCGCTCTCAATATCTATATCTATCTATCTATGTTGCAAGAAGGTTGTGAATGAAACCATTGTAAATCCTGTACATGATTTTTGTTCAGGTATCAGATCTGAGGGCGCTGTCTTTCCTTTTTTCTGTCAATTGAATAAATTGTTATTGCAAAAAGGATTTTTAAGAAATCCTGTACATACATACATACTGTATTACAATACTAGTATGCTGTTGCAGAAGCTCAACATCTCTAGTACATTAGCCCAGACATCTGAGGGCAATGTTTCCTTTTTTATGTAGATTGAGCTAAGCCATACCATATCACATAGAGATGCCGTCATTGCAAGAGGGGTTTCTGCTATAATTACCATGTTCACACTGTATAACGACAGTATGCTGTTGCAGAAACTCCATCTATAGAACAGTGTCCCAGGGCCATCTCTAAATTATAGTATTCGCTCTCTGTTATCAACTATTCCCAACAGGACTGAAATAAACTCTAGAGTATGCTATTTTCCACTAACAACAATGTTGTGCTATTGCATTTTTATTTCTAAGCTAGAACACAAATTCTTATTTCTTCTCTGTCTGCATTTATCGTTTATGTTTAACACATTTTAATTATTGTTGAATTTTTGCAATCATATTTTATTAAATATTTGGTTGTTGTTGTTGTTGTTGTGCTTGATTTTCCAATGTATTATTTTCATCTGCAAATTTACCATGCTATTTGTTTTATCTTGAAATTGATTACTTTAACTTGTTTATTTCTGCTTTTCGCTTTTCACTTTTCACTTCTTGTGGATTTCCTTCTCAATTGATGACTACCTATTATGCTGACTCTATTCCCTCTAGAGAAATTTCATAGTGTCTTGTGGATATGCCCAATGATGAATGCGTATAAAGATATGGTACTCTGAATTATATTCAAAGAACTACTCAAAAGTTACACATACCAGTAACTCAAACTCACAATGTTATTGGCATGGATTAGTTGGTAAATGTTTTTTTGGTTATTTTATTAATCAATGCATACTGGAACACTAGTTTCTAACTGATTTATGCAACTGACAGAGGAAAAACATACACTGTTTTAAGGTGGTAGTTGCATTAGGATCTAATGTGTGTGCTATGTACAGGAAAAATTCTGCAATAGCTTGACACAAGTTGGTGATTAAGTGGAAGGATCAACAAGAATACAAATTTGGAAAGAAGCCGCAGGGGGTAAAACACGGGGGCGATGTTATGGCACTGGACAATTGGCACGTAACATAAGATATGGAGTAAACTTTTTGACTCAGGTGTCAATTACAAATCCACATAGAGAAGCCGATAACCAGGCCATTGAGGCTGCCAGAGCCGAAGCTGCTGCTGCACGTGAAGAGGCTGCACGGGCTAATGCGCGGACAGATGAATTATCAAAGAAATTTGATGAATTGTCAAAGAAATTTGACATGTTGCATTCTCTTCAGGCGGGTCATTCGAGTGCTCCTATGAGTGGTCATCCTGATTATAACGATTCGGTACGTTCAATTTTTCTTTGAGTTAATGTGAATTGTTAATCATCTTTTGACGGTTATAGTTTAAAATTGATGCGATATGAATATTTAGTTCATGTTTTGAATCTGAATTCTTGCAATTTTTTATTGTTAGTATTTTTAGATGTTATGGACTGAGTTGAAATATGCTTGATTTCTAGATGTTATGTCATTCATTTCTAGATAGTATAGTTATTGCACTGTTGCCGATTGCGGATAGCGGAAATTAGTGATTTGTCTAAATTCTGCTACACACCAGTCCTTATAAGCCCTATAGTCACAGTTTGGCAACATTTTTTTTCTACAAAATTCTGCACATGTTATGCAGTGGGATCTTTATTGAGCTGTCTTCAATTTGATACTGTTTTGGTCATCTCTACTGAGACTTTATCACTTGAATTTTTATGTGTCTGACTCATGACTATTTATTTTGGATGTTGCAGGAGGAGGAGGATTATGAGGATGATGATGAGGAAGTTGATGTTGGTTATCATGATTAGTATGTAGATCGTTTAGGAGATTATCAGTATTTTGGAACTCACTAGTATTTTGGAACTCACTAATATGTTGATGTATTTTGGAACTCATTAATATATTGATGTTGGTGTATTCAGATTATGTATTTGTAAGTTAATTTGTTTTGGATCACCTGAATCGTGGATTGATTAATATATTGATGTTGATGTATTTTGGAACTCATTCATATATTGATGTTGATGTATTTTGGAACTCATTAATATATTGATGTTAGTGTATTCAGATTATGTATTTGTAAGTAAAAATTTTTTGGATCACCTGAATTGTGGTATTGTAAAACAGGTCTTGATCAGAACAGGTGGTTTGAGTGGCGCTGGTATAAAGCGAACGTGACGATTTCAAATTAAACCAAACCAACAATAATAGCAGTAGTGTCGGCCATACGACCGACGCCATCATCAAAATATGGTAATTTTAATTACTAGTGGCGGCCACGATGCCGACACTAAAAGCAAAAAATACGCTATCTAATAGGATTAGTGGCGGCCACGATGCAGACGCTACAAGGAAAAAAATACGATGTCTAATAGTATTAGTGGCGGCCTCGTGGCCGACGCTACAAGCAAAAAATGTGATACCGAAGGTTTTTAGTGGCGGCCATGTAGCCGACGCTACCAGCAGAAAATAAGCTGTCTAATATTATTAGTGGCGGCCACGTGGCCCACGCTATCAGCAGAAAAGACACTGGCTAATATTATTAGTGGCGGCCAGAAGGCCGACGCTACTATTGTATATCATGTTGGCTAAAAGCACGTGGCAAAAACTTTAAGGACACTCTACCCAATTAAAAAAGGACACCTGCCAGTGTTTAGCGTCCCAGTAAACCGACGCTAACGCACTAATTAGATAATTTTGGTCAGCAATTAGTGGGGGTTTAGTGGGGCTTTTGGCCGACGCTACATGAGTGTCACACAAAAGGCCGACGCTAAAATTATTAACTTCCAGCTTTGGAAAGTCCACCCCTACACCCACTCTAAGCCAACGCTAAACCACTTTAGTGTCGGTTTTTTTGTATTAGCGAGGGCTTTTTGGCCGACGCTAAAACTGTGTTTTCTTGTGGTGATATGCATTGCATAGAGTCGTAGTGTCGGTCTCTGTGCATTTGCATAAATCATGAATGGATTGATTATGTGTGGAAAAATCATGAATGGATTGATTATGTGTGAGAAATTGTGATATGCATTTGTGTTAAATGGATTGTGCATGATTTATATGCATTTGTGAATGGAGTAATTATGTGTTGAGTTTGTGATTGGATTGGTGAATTGATACGCATTCGTGTTAAATGCATTGGTTATGAATGATATGTTTTGTGTATAGACATATGCATTAGGTGTGAACATGTGGTTATGTGGAGATAATTGATATATGCTTTATGTGTTAGTATGTGATGGCATGGGTGAGATGATTCATACATGTGTTTGAATGTGTGTTTGCATATTATTATGCAATCTTGATTTAGTTGTTATTTCTCACCCTTCTGCTGTGGTTTGTTGCCCTATGAGGAAATTGCAGATTTGTGTCTTGGAGGCTTTTGTGAAGATTAGTTCTCCATCCGTTTGTCAGTCTGTCTGCTTTGATACGTAACACGAGAGTCGGGGAACGCTTTTATTGTATATGTATACTTTTGTTGAATATATTTTGTATTACTTTTGTACGTATATTTGGATGTAATAAAATAATTTATTTTGTAAAACAAGTCAGTTATGGATCTTTCCGCTTTATTCCATAATTGGACTTCATTTTGTTGGAAAAAGTTGCCCTTTGAGATTTACTCCATTTTGTGTTATGTATCAAATAAATGAGCAGGGATTGTGTTTTCTTTCCTTAAATTGTGGCATCCTTGTTTCTGTCGGAAAAATAAATTTTTATTTACTCTGATTTAATTATGTATTATTTATTCGCGATGGGAATTAGGGTGTTACAGCTTCCTCCACTTCTAAAAAGCAAAATACACACACATTTTCATGAACATTTGTTATTATTCCTCTTTTCTCTAAATTATCCCTTGTAGGCAACCGATTAAGAAAGATACGCCAGGCGAAAATTTGGACTTTGAAAGAAGCAAAGGAATTCCACAGACTATCCATCACAAAAGTGGTCGGTTCACTCAACAATTTCGCATTATCGCTTAGAGAATAATACGATTTCACCGAAAAACCATGCTTAAGATCACGTTTCCACTTCCAAACATCCTTCCTGTCAACCGTTAATGCCACTGATCTCAACAAAATTCCTAGCTCCTCATTATCAGTTTCACGTTCCGGATAGTACTCGAAATCCAATTTAGAAATCTTTCAAACCCACCTACCATTATCCCAAGAACCAACATCCTTTACCACCTCCCATTTATACATTACAGCCTGGAATAAATTTGGGAAAATCATACTGAGTTTCGAATTCCCTAACCATTGAACATTCCAAAAAAATGCAAAGTTTCCGCTCCGCACAGAACAGGCCAGGTTATCAGCAAAGTGAATACTGTGGGTCAAAAACCCTGCCTTAATAACATCCCGCATCCATAACGAATCCGAAGTCTGCCTTTGAATCGGACCACCAGCAACTGTGCCTTCCACCACTCTTCGCTTCAAATCTCTGTATTTATCCAAAAGGATTGGTCTCCACAATTTCGGTCCTTCTTGAGTGAATTTCCACAGCCATTTGGCGATAAGAGCATTATTAAACCTACCGACGGGTTTGAATCCAAGACCACCTCTGTCCTTAGGATTGCAAATTGATTCCCAACTCACCCAAGGAATAACATTCTTCCCCGAGGATCCCGCCCACAGAAAATTGTGTTGTATTGTAATGATATTCTTAATAATCGCAGTCGGAGCCTTATAGAACGAAAGGTAATGAATATGCATGTTCATGAGGACCGAATTGGTTAAAGTGACCCTGTCGCCAATTGACAGCTTTCGACCAATTCAATCGGATAACCGAGCTGTAAAACATCTCAGGATTGGCTCCCAAAAGTTCAAATTTCTGTGGTTGCCACCAATAACCAGCCCAAGGAATTCGAATGGTACAAAACTAGTTTGGAAATGCAGGAAACTTTCTGCAACATTCATGAAAGCACTCTCTAGACCAATGCCAAACAAACAGCTTTTTGAGAAGTTGATTTGTAAACCTGATAGGAGTTCGAAAGCCCTAAGAACATATTTAATCGCCCACAAATTATGGAAAGATCCGTCACAAACAAGAAGCGTATCATCTGCAAATTGCAGGATACTAACGGAACCTGAATTACGAGACTTGAATGCAGAGAGAAGATTCAATGATAGCGCACTACGAACCAAATCAGCGAGGCCTTCTGATACAATGGCGAAGAGAAAAGGTGATAGAGGGTCCCCTTGTTTTAACCCTCTCGAAGCTTTGAAGTCCAACGAAGGACTACCATTAATCAACACCGAATAATGACTATTATATATGGTTCCTTTGATCCATCTCAACCAATTCTCGCCAAAACCCATCTTTAGAAGCATAAAGTCCAGGAAATCCTATTCGACACAGTCGTATGCCTGAGCAAAGTCAACCTTAACCATCAAACATTTCCTCTTTTTTCTACGCGCCCAGTCGATGGTTTCGTTAGCCACAAGAATACCGTCCAAAATTTGTCTTCCCGGTATGAATGTCGTTTGCGCAGGAGAAATAAGACTACCAATAACACGACTGAGTCTTACCACCATCATCTTGGAAATGATCTTGAGAATGCAGCTAATAAGACTAATAGGCCTAAAATCTCCAAAGACTTAAGGATTATCAATTTTCTGAATGAGAGAGATAAACGAAGAAGCGAACACCTTAGGAAGATATCCAGTCCTGAAAAACTCAAGAACACAATTAGTAATATCAGAGCCAACGATGTCCCAACAGACATTAATGAAACAGAAATTAAAACCGTCAACCCCAGGACATTTGTTTACGTCACACTGCTGCACGGCTTCATGTACGTCTTCAGCAGAAAAATCAGCCTCCATGCAAACCTTATCAATCTCGGACAATTTGTGTAAATCCTTCATATCGTATGAAGGCCGTTTAATGCTATTAGAGGAGAAATTCTTAAAGAAGAAATCCATTGCAGCCTGCTTGACAGTAGCAGGGTCATCCACCAGGATATTGTCCACCATCACCCCTGACACGTAATTCTTTCTGCTACGAGATTTCAACAAAGAGTGAAAGAATTTGGAATTCAAATTGCCTTCAAACGTCCATTTAGATCTCAATTTTTGATGCAAGATGCTTTCCTTGATGCGCATATTCTTTCACAGCTCTTGTTGAGCATGGCATCTCTGTTCGAGTAAGTTAGAAGGAAGAGTGCAATCAATCCCTTCCATCTCAAGCTCAATATTGTTGAGATTAGCCACCCCTTCTTCAATACTAAGGTCTATCCAACCGAACACGTTCGAATTCCACCACTTGAGTTTGTCCTTCAACGCCTTGAATTTCTTCACTAGAATGTTTCCATACGAACCGGTAAACACAAACGAATTCCAACAATTCTTGACAAATATAAAGAAATCCTTATGTTTAATCCAACAATTAAGGAGCCTAAACGGTTTAGGTCCCCAATTCAGATTATTAGAAATGAGCCACAAAGGACGATGATCTGAAATATCACGATCCCCCACCACTTGGTTCTTGAGCTTCCATCTATCAATCAAAGATTCATCCACCAGAAATCTATCTAATCTACTTCTACACTTACCATTAGGTTTGAACCACGTGAATCTACTCCCCGCCATATTCAAATCCATAAGATTTAAACTCTCAATGAAGAAGCTGAATTCAGCCATCTCTCTTTGATTAGGAACTCTCACACCTTCCCTTTCCTCCGCATTTTTAACGGCATTGAAATCTCCTCCTAATATCTAACTTCCCAAAGGCAACCTTTCCTTTAAAGACAATAACTCACTCCATAGCCTCCTCTTCTCCGATAACTCGCAAGGAGAATACACGTTTATAACATAAATGTTAGCTCCTTTCCACATGAAATTCAATCCCAAGTAGCCTTTACCTTTGAAACTAGAAATGGGCACCAAAATATGCTTCTTCCAAATTATAACCAATCCACCCGACTGACCATCAGAACTTGCTGCTGACCAATCAAATTCTCAGTAACGCCACATACTAATAACAACCGATTCTTTCATTACTTGCATCTTAGTTTCTTGAATCAAGCATAAATCAGCTTTCCCTTTGAAAAAAATACTGTTAATTCTCCTCCTTTTGAGCAAACTGCCGCACCCTCGGACATTGAAAGAAACTATAATTCCAACATTCCTCTTAAGAGATCTAGCCTTTTTGTCATCGGATTCAAGCTTCCTAATTATACCAGTGAAGGCTTCATCATCTTCTTAATCTCATGATGTTTCGTTCTTTCATAAAAGACAAGATTGGATGTTATATGCAATGGACTCTTATTGTCACAATACAAGACATATGATTCTGAACATGTAATGTGCAAATCTCTTAAATGTATAGGAGAAAAATCAAATCACATGTAGCTGAACCATGAGCCTAATACTCTACTTCTAAGGAGGACCTAGATGATGTTTATTTCTTTGCTTTCCAAGAAAAAAAGGATAAACTAATGAAAAAAAAAACAATATTATGATGTTGAATTTCTTAACTAGATACATCCATTGTTAGTGCGTGAGACACTTTTAGTGATGAGAGAATAGAGAGAGAATAAGGAAATAAAGATTTATATTATTGAATACTGTAAATAATGATACAAACTAGGACTATTTATATACACCCTAATTGGGTTTGAGCTAACACAACTTGGGTTATATTTAAATATTAAATCAAATCAAATCTAATCTAATATTTCAACACACCCCCGTATGTCATACCCCAAATTTTGACCACTAAGATTTCCCATCATTGTGCAAATCATCATCACAATATGGATGAACCATCATACCTCATTAGTCTCCCCAAATATGGGTGAGTATTCACTACAATCAAGCTTAGGGTTTCAAGCCCTCTCAGGGCACTTAGGCAAAGGATCAATCAAGAAATGACATGATCTTCAACTTGTCTAACATATCAAACATCCATAAAGTATCAAGAGGACTCCCACATCAAGAATCAAGTACCAGGTTGCAACATTCCAAGTGGATTAAGCCTCAAGATCGCCAGTGTCACCAAATTAGGGTTTTGGTCGACCAAGGTCTCCAGATGGAATTTTTCCACTGGGCATGATCCAATGCTTCAAAGCATAACCCAAGATACTCTAAGGGGCCTCATGGACCCAACCATCAAGTCAATTTAGCCTCAGGGGATGCATTCACCAAAAATTAGGAATTAAGGTTTCTTGACCTAATTCACCCCTAAGTTGACTTTTGGGACAAAACATGAGCCAAGACCTCAAGACATGATTTGAGGGTCTCCAATACACTACATTGATCCATTTGCAACAATGGATTGACCCAGGAAGCTTAATCCACAAGTTTCAAATTCATCAGGACCACAATTAGGGTTTCGAGGGAAAAGTCAACTGTACCATTGACTTTTGACCAAGACATGCTCCCAAACCTTGGGACATGATTCAATACACCCTATAACACCTATGGAATCCATCCATTAAGTTTGATTTAGGTCAGGGACTTAATTTCATAAAAGATCGCACAGTTTGGATTTCATCTGCTAGAAAAGTCAACTGTACAAAAAAGTCAAAATTTGACTTTTTAATTTTTTGGTCAACCAAGGTTCCTTAACCCTAAAATGATGTTAATGTGTGATTGGAATCGTCATTCATCAAGAAAAACCAAAGAAAATGGGTTAACTTGTAAAAGGGGTAACCATAAAAAACTTAGAATTTTTCTAAGTTATGGAACAAAATGGCTAGGGTACCAACTTCCAAGGATCATAACTTGAGATCCAACCAACCATTTTGGATGATCCAAAGATGGATTTGTAGCTCTCATGGCATACTTTAAAAGTGTCAACTACATCTCATTCCAATTCCTCATGGATTTTAAGTTATGGAGTGATCAAAATGGTTGAAAACACAAAAGTGACACTTTTCCAACAGTTAGTGAAATTTTCACTAAGTCAGAATCTGTCTTATTTTTTCTCAAAAGTATAGGCATTTTTCATTGAAATTCAAGTTGGATCAAAACCAAAGTAGGATATCATGTTGAAATAGGATATATCAGCTTTCCAAAATGTCCAAGAACTCCATCAAATTCCATCTGAGCTAAGAGTTATGACAGCTGCAACATGCCTTGCTGCAACTGTCATGACAAGGCAGATTTGTGCATTATGGCTCGATTTGATCAATTTGTGCAAATGACAAACAAGTTTATCCATCTGCACACCTCAAAGGGAGACCAAGGAGGGACAAACACTGATCCATAAGCCTCCCAAGTCTTTGGAACTACAAGTAGCATGCCAAACCTAAAAAGCTTAAAGGAGGTCAAGACTCTAATTTTGTTTTGGAACATTTAATGGATGCTTAGAGGTGGCATATATCAGAGCAAAGATGAACACTTCAGTCATGCCTTATCCTTGAATCAGAGAACCATAGGCATGTGCTCTAATCTCAAGTTAATGGCTAGAGGAGACTTGAGATTCCAAAGTGATCTAATTGGCCAAAGGCCTGCTGCAGTTGCCATTCCCTATTCCTTGCAAAAAAAACTTGACACACTATAAATAGACCTCATTTCTGATCAGCTTGTGTACACCAAAGGCCTATAACACTTGCCTTTCTCAAAAACCATCCTCTCACTCTCAAAAATGCATTTCTTAGCAAGTCACTATCGAATTGCTCTAACACCTCATATACATCATACCTGAGCTGATCAAACCACTTCCAGCCATCTGGAACACCAAAATCATAGACCTCAAAATCCACTTGGAGCCTATAATCAGTCAACACACCATGAAGTGATCCAGCCATCTCCAAGCAGGTCCAAGCATTCAAACACACTCCATATGGTGTAGGGAAGTTGTTCAGTTCATCACAACTCATCCGTAACACCTCCAACTCAAAAATTCAATTGTTTTTGCTGCCACGACCTTCAAGTAAGCCTAAACTTTGTCATGTCATGATTCATGCATATTTCCTCGCACTATAATTTTGCCATATGTTCATAATCATGTATGGAAAGTTTCCCCTCAATTAATTGCTTTGTTTGAATCGTGTATCAAATTTCTGAGCCTTCATGCACAATTTAGGGTTCTTGAGGTTTTGTCTTGATTTCTTATTCCATGCGTAAAATAAATGAAATTAAAGACCATAGACATGATCGTAAGTTGAAAACGAGCTGATTGATATGTGGATTGTGCAATTTCATCAAGTATTCAGTGAGATTGATGAGAAAATGCAAATCAGCCAAGAACAGAGCACGCGGGCAAGACCAAGATGTTCTTGGCGCCCTTTTTCAAATATTTGAATATTTGAATTTTTGTGATTTTATTTAATTGATTCAAAAATTAATTTCTCTCTGAATTTTAATGATTTTGAGTTGATTCTTTTTTTAATAATTCACAAAAATGTTAAAATATTTTATTTTACAAAAGTTTCCCAAAAATATTATTTATTTCACATATTTGATGTTTTTGCCAAGAATTAATTTTTATTTGTTTTTTGACATTTAAAATATTTTTTCCTTCTTGATTTTCCAAATTTAAATGATTTCCAATCATTTTGTGGATAAAAACATGATTTTTGAAACATTGATCCAAGATCACAACTCATTTCTCACATGTTTTCAATGATTTTATTAATTTTTTAATCAAAATTAATTCCATTTTAAACAAAATTAGGGTTTTGATTAATTCAACCCTCATCAATCTTTTTCAAACACTTTGGGTCTCTAATAGAGTGTAAGACCCAACCCCTCTTGAAAACCAAAATAATTTGGGCCTCATTCATTGTATAAGACCCACTGTGTTTTCAAAAACGTCGGCGCAATCGCCATTTTCAAACAAATCACCTGGGCCTCTCCTTGAGTTGTAAGCCCCATCACTTGTACAGAAATAAACTTTGGGCCTCTAATAGAGTGTAAGACCCAACCCCTTTGGAAAGCCAAACATTTTTTGGGCCTCAGACATTGTATAAGTCCCCCGGCAGTTTTCAAAACGATGATGTAATCACTGTCTATCATCTGGGCCTACCCTCGTGTTGTAAGTCCCATTTCTTTTCTTTAAATAATCTTTGGGCCTCTCCTTGAGTTGTAAGACCCATACCTTTGTACAGAAAACCTTTTGGGCCTCAGCCATTGTATAAGTCCCAGTACAATCTTATCAAAACAATTCCTCTTTTAATTCAGATTCAAATATACGGTTGTTATCAAAACTTTCTTTAATTTCTTTGAACAACTAACAAAACAGCATGGAAGCTTGCTCACCTGTAAGTTTTATCTGTTTTCATTTACTGGCTTTAATATATATAACTGTATTGTGGGAAGCTGTGCATGGTTAGTCTTCTTTCATTCTTTTAAATACATGTCATATATACAACTGTGTTGTGGGAAGCTGCGCATGGTTAGTCTTCTTTCATATCCTTTTATGTACTTGTCATATATCAACTGTATATATACTAGTATAGTTATTTAGAGTTTTCCCCGGCAATTAGGTCTAGAACTAAGTAAAGCCTGTTGGTCACTCTTAAATACAAACAAAACTAGATCCCCATAGGATTTCCAGATACAGTCTTGCCTTCTCTTGGGCTTAAACAATATGGAACAAAGAGAATGGCAGTATTCTTCGTGAACCTTTTCTCAGACTGTCACCCCTAGAAATTGCCAAAGAAATTCTACTCCCCAGAGTTGATCTATTCTCGGTGAATAGCATCTCTTGAGTTTCTTCAAACTTCAAACTTTCAAGAAATGATCTATTCTCGGTGAATAGCATTTCTTGAACTTCTCTTGGTTTGAGTCCCACAGGCTTCCTAAAAGCATCCCCGCCTCTTCTTGGGCTTTGTACAAGGACCCTCCGGCTTCTTAGAAGTTCTCATACCTTCTCTTGGGCTTAATACAAGGACCCTGAAGACCTCTCAAAGGTATAGGACAGAACTTAGGCATCCTTCGTTAGAGCTATCTTTCTAAAAAGAGTCAAAACTCTCAGACCAATTTTAAGGTTGATACTCATCCCTTAAAAGAGTCGGCCTCCTTTTGGGCATCATACAAAAGATAAAACTCTTCCTATAGACTTTAACAGTCTAAATACCCTTGAGTATCAAAGACATTCTCAAGTTCCCTACAAAGCATAGGAGAAACCCCAGATTCTGGATTAATCTCCAGCAAGAGTTAAAACTTGTGGGTTCTAAAACCCCGTTTCTCTCCTAAAAATCCACCAACCAGGGTGAAGTCATCATAACACTATCAGAGCCTCGAGGTTTCTGATATAACAACTCTTCTGTATTCCCCTGCAAGAGTTGATTCCCCATTTGGACCTGCCTCGGGATATCAAGAATCCCCTGCAGAAGTTTAGCCTCCTCTTAGGCTTCGTATAATGATTTTTCCTCAGCTTTTAGCCTTCTCTTGGGCTTTGTACAAATGATTCTCCCCTGCGGAGCTAACCTTTTCAGACTCTCTTGTTGAGTCAATCAATTCTCAAGACTCTCTTGTTGAGTCAATCACTCTTCAGACTCTCTTGTTGAGTCAATCACTTTTCAGACTCTCTCGTCGAGTCAAGCACTCTCTTGTTGAGTCAACCCCTTTAGCCTCTATCTCGGGCTTCGTACGAGACAAATAAAAACACTCTCTTGTTGAGTCCATAGCCTCCTCTTAGGCTTTGTATAATGATTTCCCCTAGCAAGAGTTAGCCTCCTCTCGAGTTGTGTAGATTGATTTCTCCAGCTTATTCAGCCACCATCCTGGGCTTTGTACAGGACAGATAAAAATACTCTATTGTTGAGTCAAACCCTTTTAGCCTCTGTCTTGGGCTTTGTACGAGATATAAACCTTCATAAGCTTGGGACAAACATTTTCTCCAGTGAAGTCAATTCCTTTGAGCCTTCATTAGACTCTGAGGAATAAACTCCCAAGCAGAGTCAAACTCTTTTCCGCCTCCATTTTGGGCTTTGTACAAGATAGATAACATTCTCCAACAGAGTCAAATCCGTTTAGCCTCCGTCTTGGGCTTTGTACATGACACTTAAAATATCCTCACCAGAGTCGATTAAATTTCTCATTTCAGCCTCTATCTTGGGCTTTGTACAGACACATACAAAACTCCCCGGCGGAGTCAAAATCCCTTTTAGCCTCAATCTTGGGCTTTGTACAAGACAGAAAGAACATTTTCCCCGGAAAAGTCAAATTTTTAGCCTCCTCTTAGGCTTTGTATAATGATCTCCCCAAAGAGTCACTCTCTTTTTGCCTCAATCTTGGGCTTTGTACAAGACACCAATATAAACACTCTCCTGTTGAGTCAGTCATTCCCAGCCTCCTCTTAGGCTTCGTAAAAGGACTTCCCTAGCGGAGTCAATCAATCTCTTAACTTCAACCTTGGGTTTTGATCAAGGCACACAAAAATCAACAATCCCTCTTTAGAGATGACAAATTCTCTCTTAGTAAAAAACTTTAAGCTTCAATCTTGGGCTTTGAACAAGACACAAATAACCCTTTAGCTTTAATCTTGGGCTTTGAACAAGACACCAAAACATATTTTTCCTCCCTTAGAATAGGAGGAACTACGATTCCTCTGATTTCCCTGTTTCGTTTAAACGGGAATACGTAGGCATAAGATTGCAAAATCTTAGCGAGCATACCAATCAAAAACTCTAGGTCCAGTACCTTCATATCAATCAAAACTTAGGTCCAGCACCTTACCAAAAACATTGGGAAAACCCGAACATCAACATCAACTCACTCACTCATACTTCCCAAGAAACTTTCCCAACCCATTACCAGGTAAACACCATCAATTACAAAGCGAAACCTTAAAGCTAATATCATGTGGATAACCACATATAGGATGGATAATTGACAACTTCCCATTGTATAACCTGACCCCGACTCCCCGAATCTCTTAAAGCATTGGTTCAGTTAAACATTTGCTTGCAGGGTTAGTATTATATACCTTCCCTTTCCCTTTCAGCTTCATGGGATAAATAAGAAATCAGAAAGTAGCACCCCCTCGTCCTCATTGCGGTGAGGAAAACTTCAGCGATAAGGTGGTCACGTCACCGATGAAAATCGCTCGCTACATTAAAATGGCGACTCTGCTGGGGAGTCATTTTATTGTTTAGAACTAGGATTATTATAGCTCTTAAGAGGTCTAGGATGTTAGTTTTAGGAATGAATATATATATATCGCTTTTCCTAATTGATATCCTTGTTTATTTTTCTGCTAATGGGACTACGGGTAATGCTGCATTTGGAAAGTTTGAGTGACACCTAAGATAAGTGATGGCACTAGATGGTTAATCTTACAGGGAGTGACTCCCAAATAAGAGATCCCGGTCGACCATGGAATCAGTGGAGATACCCTTTGCGGATTCAATGCCTATACGACTTCGGTTATTGAAAGCAGATTGTTCGATTGGGTTATCTGAGAAGCTGGGGATTTTAGGAGACTGAAACCATGTTACTATTTTGTAGTGCGGAAGCTATTGGAAATAGTTGTCACGCGATACTACCCTCATTTGAGACTACTCTAAGATACATCAGCTCGCTCGGGTGATTCCAGCCTGTTGTTGTTATCCCGAGAGGGGTCAATGATTTTGAGGACAGGTACAAAAAATCACCAATATAACCTTTGGGGATGGGTAGAGCCTTGACTTCATGACACCGAACCTTTGACCCTATGTTTTTTCTATGTTTTTGTGTGCTGCATCCATGCATTCATCTAAAAAACATTAAAACCAAGAAAAATTTTCTCTTCTAGTCTCTCTTTTTTTCAAATTAAATTAAGACAATGATTGCAAATATCAGAGAGAAGGATTGCGTTATGGATTTCGGTAGAAGGAAGACTCACAAGTACACCTTCAAGGTTCCAAAACTAGAGAATTTAAGAGGTTTGGCAAGGATGATCACCAACCCTGATGCTTTCAGAGCTAAGTACGAAGGACTGTTGTCTCTGTTAAGAGTCCATGCAATTGGGGGGATCCTGTCTACACTCATCCAGTTTTACGATCCGTTTTATCACTGTTTCACATTCCTGGATTATCAACTAGCACCAACACTGAAGGAGTACTCTCACCTGACTTATTTACCTATCACTGACCAAGCTCCCTTTTCTGGACTGGAAGAAATTCCAAAGGATCAGACCATTGCAAGAGCAATTTATTTGGATGAGTCAGAATTCAAGACTCACATGATCACTAAGGGTGGAATCCAAGGTTTGCCAGCCCCGTTTTTGATAAAGAAAGCCTTGTACTTTGCTAGTATAGGAAACGTGGCCGCTTTCGAAAGCATCTTTGTTCTGCTCACCTACGGGTTATTTCTGTTTCCCAACATTGATAACTTCGTTGATATCAATGCCATTAAGATATTTCTTATAGGAAACCTTGTACCAACCTTGCTTGCGGATGCCTATCATTTTGTACACTTAAGGAATTTGTATAGCGGAGGAATGATCACATGCTGTGTACCCCTGCTATACAAATGGTTCACTTCCCATTTGCCAAAGTCTGCTGCATTTTGGGATCATAAGAGTACTTTACGTTGGTCGCAGAGAATCATGTCTCTTACCAACTCTGACATAGATTGGTACAATCGAATCTACGACGGGATAAGGATCATTGACCGTTGTGGAAATTTCCCTAATGTACCTCTTATATGAACTAAAGGAGGAATTAATTATCATCCAGTTTTAGTTCGTCGTCAATTCGGATACCCGGTGAGGCATGTTCTGCGTAATGCTCATCTGGAAGGTCTTTTCTTCAAGGAAGGAGAAAACGACAGAGCACTAAAGACAGAAATAGTGCATGCTTGGAAACATGCTCACAGAAAAGGCAAAGAGTCTCTAGGAAAACCAGACTGTGTCTCGGTGGAACCTTATCTCCACTGGGTACAAACTAGAGCTCTCAAGCTGAGGATGCCTTACCCTCGTCACGAAGTTCTTCCGTTAAAGGAACTTGTCCTTTATTTTATGTCTGATACGGAAAAACTTTAGGTCACTCTCAACAAAGTTCAACAGGAGAAGAAATCTTGGAAGAACAAGTACCGTATTCTCAATGTGGAGTGTAAAAAAATACAGCAACTGTTGAAAGATAAAGATGCTCTGATTGAGATTTTAGAGCAACATGCTGTAGAGAATCAAGAAGACCAAAGGAACTTGCTCGCTCCTTTCACTTGGCAAAGTAATGACAACCCGACAACGGCCCAAGAGCCCCGGTCAAAGAAAAGGAAAGTACCTGAGCCAGCACCTGAGCCCTCCTCAGATAGGACTCGGGGCCCATAAGTTTAGATTTCCTTTTACAACACTTTGTAATTATTGTACTTCCATTTCCGCAATCTTTAAATTCAATAAAACAGGGTTTCCCCACTGTTTGATATTTGCAATCCAATTGTTGAAGTTTCTTTTTATTAAACAAAATAATAAATAAATATAATCATTGCATATCATTCATCATTCTCGCATAACGCATTCTTCTTCTCTATGAATCTCACGTTTATGTCTCGATTCTAGAGTCAAACTGTCTCATTCGTACAATACTCGGGCCAGTCAACAGAAAAAGATAGATAATCTCGAGGAAGAGAACAGGGAGTTGAGAGAAGAACTCGACGCTCTAAAAGAAGATCTGAGGAAACTTTACAATGACATGCAAGCTCTAGCAGCAGCTCAGATACAACGGACTGTGATCTCAGAGATCACATCAATGCCTATAGTGGAAAAGATTGATCCTCAGTACAACATGCCTAAAGATCGTCCCTGGGGCATGCCACTCAACTATATCCCAGAAGGATATATTCCGCCGATCACTGAAGATCCGGAAACTGCAGCAGGATCCGCTGGGCCTGAAGGTTACAAACTTCGGGAAAGCGAAGATTCCAGGGGCATGACAACAACTCCTGAAGGTTACAAACTTCGAGAGACACCAAGAGTCACTACCGTAATGACTGTACCACCACCCATGATACACACTGTCCCGGAAGGGCAGATTCCCCATATACCTTTTGGTGGAAATGAAAGTATTTACAACAGAATGGAGGAGTTCCTAGAGATGCAGAAGGAACTGCAAGCTATTCGCGGTCAGGATCTATTCGGAAAGGACGCCGCAGACCTTTGTTTGGTCCCCAATGTGAAAGTTCCGCACAAGTTCAAGGTGCCCGAATTTGAAAAGTACAAAGGTAACTCTTGCCCTCAAAGTCACTTGGTGATGTACGCTCGGAGGATGTCAACTCAGATTGAGAACCAACAGCTGCTGATCCACTACTTTCAAGATAGTTTAACCGGTGTCGTACTCAAATGGTACATGGGTTTAAACCGCACCAAGATCGTCACTTTCAGAGATCTTGGCACTGCCTTTGTTCAACAATATAAGTATAACCTGGACATGGTGTCGCACCCTAATTTTAGACCCTAAGAGGTCATCTTCATTTGTGCATCTTAGGTCAAGAATCTCTACATTGGTTGAGCTAACCCATATCTCGTAGTTTGTGTATTTGTGTTCAAATTAGGTTTACATATCACCACGAAGTTCCCCAAGTTGTTTTGAAGCAAGTCAAATCAACAAAAGATCTCCAGTACAAGAACTTTGGAATTAGGATTTTGCTCTGAAGAAATCATTGAGAAATTAGCCCTATCAAGTCAAGATTTGTGTGGTCCACCTACCACTTGAGGTCATTTATATTCAAGGGACTCCACTCAACAAGAATTCATGCTTCATTGATCCTCGACAGGAAGAATTTGAGCCTCAATCCCGCTATACTTCAAAATTAGGGTTCATGTGACGCTTATCAGTCAACAGCTTTGATTCTTCATCAAGACGATCTCCTAAACCCTAATTATTGATTCCCTTAGTTTATCAACATCCTCAAGAGTCTCCTAAGACCTTTAGATGGGAAGTAAGAAGCAAACTTACAAGATTTGGCCTCAGTGCATTCACAGTCAGAATTAGGATTTGACTGAAACCCTAATCTTTTGGATCTTGGTTCAAATGGAGTGTTAATGGTTTTAATCATCACATATTGTCTCATGAAGTATCCAAAGCATCCATATGAAGTTTCGTGAGGTTTCTTGCAAGATAAGTAGGGTTTTGGTCGCGAAAGACTCCGTATATGGCATTTTTCCCTTAATAGCCCGATTTGGAATAACCATAACTCCTAAACCGCACACTCAAATTAAACGACTCAAAGCTCATTGGAAAGCTCTCATCAAGATCTTTAATTCATTCCATATGACTTTTTGTCTAAAAATGCTTGGATTTTGAGTTATGAAACTTACAAGACATTTTGGCCAAACACTTAGAAAATTTTTCAGCACTTTCCTCCACATTTTTCTCCAAATTTGACCTCATTTTTCACCCATTTCTACTTGGGTTCAAGACTTGAGTCCTAAATGAAAGTTGTAGAGCTTGACAAGAGCTTTCCAACCATATGTGGAACATCCCAATAGGATAAGCCAAACTCAAGTTATGATGCTTTGAAATTAGGTATCTTAAAATGTCAAAATTCAATAACTTAGAGATTTTTCTAAGTCCTTTTTCCCTTTCTCATGTGCACGACTTTATGGCCCATTTTCTTATTGTTACAAGCCTCATTTCAATTGGTTTTCCACATAAGACTTAATCTATCAAATGTCCGCTCTTCTTAGAGCCAAAAATCTCAAGAATTGATGGAATGGTCATCAAGATATGGCACACCAAAGATGGCATATTGAAACATGTACACACTTGAGAAACTTCAGATTTTTATCTCTTTGTTACACCAAACATTGTCACGATTTATTTCACATGTTTTAAGTTCAATCCCAATCTGTCAACAACATCAAAATCACTCTACCTTGTGCCAACTTTCAAAGGGTTCAAAAGTCATTTCATTTGGTGCATAAAACCAAGAACTATCGTGTGGCAAATTTCACCTCACCAATGCATGTCTAACTGGTATGTTCTCACCACCTTCCAATACTTACTGTCACAAGGCATGCTAAACTTCCCTAACCCGTGCAAGACAAGAAAAATCCTACACCATAGTTGCTGCTTCTGTCCCAAAGCATGCAAGAAAGGACAGAGTTGCATGGCCAGCTTTCACTTGGCTCAAGAATGATACCATGCGTGTAGTATCCTGCAGAAGGCATGCCTCTACTGCATCCAAGACAGCAGCACACCATCTCACCTATAAAAGGGGCATTGTTCTCATTCATTCGAGACGGAAAAAAAAAACACACAGAGAAAAATCACCACAACCATACTAAAACCCCTCTGAAGCATTGTTTCCTTGGCACACGAGAGCTAGCTGGGAAAAGGAAGAGGAACTCTTGCAACTTGCTTGAAAACCAGGTATGTTTTCTTAATCTCCATTCAGTATACATGTTAGAATAAATATGCTTTAGCCAATAATCACCATGCTGCTTATCACGATGTTGTCTTTTCATATGGGATAAATATCATTATGAATTTCATGTTAGGTTTGAGAAAACTAGATGGCTGCCTAATGGTTTAAGCATTTTATCACGTATGAACTTGTGTTGAGAATATGTTGGCTGGTTTGGTTTTAAGTTCGTATGGTTGAGTGTATTAGTTCGTATGTTGCCTACTGTTTACTTTGAAATAATGTTGTGAACACCAATCCTTATTCCATGATAGAAGTCGTGTTGGTCTTGACTTTGAATATCAATATTTTTAATCCTTTTGAGTTTGTTTGATAGATGTTAATACGTTTGTTATGATGTTTTGCTCTTATGCCTCCTTAAGTATGGTTGATTTGTGTTGGATCTGTTGAAGATGATATTCATGTTAGCTTGTCATTTCTACTTTATTTTGGAATATTATCTTGAGACGCCAAATATATCTTTACAAGCATAATGTGTGTCCATTCTTTTTTTTACATGCTGTTGAGGTGTTATATGTGCAGTTTGTTGAGTCCTTAATTTGCTTTTGACATTTTTGCATGAAGTGTTTGTTTGTTTGTTCTTGGATATACGCCACTGATTAAATGAATTAAATTTATATAAGTGTTGTAGTTGCTGTATGCAGTAATTTTCAATATATTGTACTGTATTATAGTGTGCAAACTATAGAGCGTTGTTCTGTGATATTATGTTGTAACTTGAAGTGTGTGTAATTGCCATTGTTTAATGCTTATAGTGTGGTGTTGAGAACGCAGACGTACTGTAACTTTTTTGTTGTGTGACTTGTATGCACAGATTTCCTTGTTATGATGGCAGTTTGTATGTAGTTAAAATGATGTGCATGTGAGTTGTTGGACAGTTTGATTGCATGTGTGAAGTGTTGTGTAATATAGCAAAGAGTGTAATGTGAATTGTATGTGCAAAGGATGTTGTAGCTATGGATTGTCGTGGTGAATGATGTATATTAAGAGGAGTATATATGCATGTTATCCTGCGCTGTGAGTACTATAGTTTGAGGTTTTTATCTCTTGAATTATTGTTTGAGATTTAGTGATGAAACGAGTGAGCAAGTGGGGATCATAGCATGTTGTTTTTACTGGTTCCCAAATTTTGTTTATGTTGCATGAAGAAAAAGCATTGTGATTGGCCATAATGGGTTTTGTCGTGTTGTAACTTGAGGTTTTACGTGACCAATTGAAACATTTAATACTACATGTTCATATTCATGTCACGTGCGTGTGTTTTTCTTTTTCCCATTTATGGTTTGTTTGGGTTTATTATGTAATGGAAGCCAATATATGTTGGATGAAACACGTCATCCCAACGGTCACACACATGCACTTAATGCGCCTATGCCTTGCCATGCCTGGGTTCGATCCTCGGATCAACCCTTTTGCATTTTATTTTGATTTTTCGCCTATGCCTTGTCCTCTTCCTCTTTGGGCCTAGCGCCCATTGTACTACCAGCACCCCCTGTTTTGGCCCATTTCATTTCCTTTATTATTTTCAACTGACCAGAATTGCTTATACACCCCCCATGCGTTTTATATCAACTTTTAATTTCAAAATCTTTTCTTTTTAAGAAAAACCTCTTTTATTTTATTTTATATATTCAAAACTCAAAAATATTTTTTTATAGTTTGTTTCTTATTTATTTATTATTTTATCAATAATTAGTATGTGTTGTATTTCTAATTGTTAATTGCTATGCTTTTTTTTTTAATCGTTAATTGTTGTATTAACTTTTAAATGTGTATTGTTAATTTGTATTTTTATGGTTAATTGTTTATCAATTTGCATTCTAATTTTAATTTTTCAATCATCAATATGCATGTTAATTCTTAATTTTAATTGTTAATCAATTTGTAGTTAATTTTAATTATCAATATGTTCTTAATTGTGTTGTTAATTTTAATGGTGTTGTTAATTGTTAATTAGTTGTCAATTGTTGGTTTAATTATTAATATCATTTATGAGCATCCTTGTTGATCTTGAAATGTTATTTCACTTAATGGCTTGTTTAATCCTTGAATTAATCTATCCATGATGATTTGTCATATGCTTGGCTTTTATATGAATACTATCTTCTTTAATTGTCAACTTAATATCATTCTATATGTTTGCCTTCCTAAAGATTGAAACATATTGATGTGTCTTTAGCAATCATGTTCATCTTATCCATACTTTATCATGAAACATATTGCCATCTTCATGCTTATGTTGCTTCCATCATGTTATCTCATATCAATGCTCTAACTTGTATCGTGTCTTATCTATTGTAATTTTATCACTTATATGTTTATTATGTCTTACTACTATTTGTATGCCTATTTGTTATCATCTAAACCTTTTCAAAACAATATCAAAATTCTCGATCCAACGTCGAGCCCATTTTCTACCAATGTAAGTCGATCGCCTTCGTGCATCGCATTCAAACTTTTGGTCACCAGACACAAGTCTAGCATCACTCTGCTAGTACCCTCGCCTAAATAACATAATTTAATCGCATTAATATCCAAAGGAAAATCCCATGCATAATAACCATGTTATTGTGCATGGTGCATACCATTTGCATTCATAATCGTCACCTTAAGATAAGGCAATTAGACAATTTTGGGATAGATTTCCTAGGTTAGTCTCCCACAAACTTTGATTTCTTTAATCAAACTTTAGCCTACCTGATTCTCCATACAAGAGAATTAGATGTTAATCATCTCAAAGAAAGGGACATACAATCCCATGCCCCACAACATACACACATTTTCAAAAACTGTGGTGGTCTTTCTTAAGATGATGACTCATCTTCTTTTCCTAAACCTTTAAAATGTTTAGTATCTTTAATGAAGAACTACAAGTGCTCTGATTCCCTCCTAACAGGATATGTAGGCATAAGACGCGATATCTTGTCGAGCACACTTAGGAATAAAAATTTTAAATCACCTACCCTTTAAACCTTTAGCAAAACAGATGACAAATAACATAAAATGAATCAAGAGGTTCTTGTAGAGTACTACAGATATCTAGGATGCTAACACCTTCCCTAGGTATAACCAACCCCCGAACTTAGAATCTTAGTGCATTTGCATCGCATTGTGGGAATTCGGTTTTTCTCCCTTCCTTTGGATAAAATCAAAGACCGGTGGTGACATTAAAAATGTGATCCTAGTTAACCAATAACTATGGTGTCCAATTTTCACCGCGACAGAAATGGCGACTTCACTGGGGAAGATTACGAGACTTCACTTTAAAATTGAGAGGGTTCCCCCTAACTTGATTCGTTTATGTTATTTGTTTATTACTTGTATATATATTTGTTTATCTGCTTGCTTGGATTCTCCGTTTGGCATGGGTGTTACACTTGAGTGGAGAGATAAGTCCTAACCCGGACTTGAGAGTACATATAAGATAGGATTGTGGACATTATCGAGGAGATTTCGAGGGAGAAATCCCAAAGAAGTCAATTTGATTCCACACTCAGTTGAGGCCCTCTCGAAGGTGGTATTTGTTGAACGAGCTATCGTGAATACATTACTACTTTCGACCTAGGAGCCCGGGATATTGAGAACCGTAGTCACCTTCAACCCAACTTGGCCTTTTAGGATGTAGTGCGATGACTATGAGGAAGCAATTCCAAAATGGTTGATATGCGATACTGCACTCAGACGAGATCCTCTTGAGAATATTGTTGACTACCAAGCAATTGGGAAATCGATAATATCCGAAATATGGGTTGTAGACTCTGGGAACTTTGTAGAACCCGTTCGGCAGGTACAAATGAACCATAGCACATACCTTCTTGGGATGGGTAGACCATGGCTCCACGCTCGTGATCACTAAACCTAGGTCTTCTGCTTGTTGTGTATTTGTGTTTCCCTATATGTGTGTTTGTGCATTGCATCCATGCATCTTGCACCATGCCACTTTTGAGGAACTTAACATTTGTTTTGCAAACCATAGGATGGATTTTGGGAGGAGAAGGACGAAGAAATTTACCTTCAAAAGTCCTAAGTTGGAAAAGTTGAAAGAATTATGGGAATTGATCGAAGACCCCTCAGCATTCGAAGATAAGTATGGAAGGATTTTCTCTTTGTTGAAATTCAAGATGCTGGAAGGGATACTCCCTACTCTTGTGCAGTTTTACGACCCTGTATACCATTGCTTCACTTTCCCAGATTATCAGTTGATGCCTACTCTAGAGGAATATTCTATCTTGGTCAGAATTCCTATCTCTACAGACCCCCCTTACTCTGGCTTGGAAGGTACACCTAGTGAAAAGGATATTGCCAAAGCTGCTCACCTTAAGCCATCAGACATCAAGGCTAATATGGTTACCAAAAGTGGAATTTTAGGGTTACCCGCTAAATTTCTAATGGAGAAAGCTCGGTATTGTGCTGGTATAAAGAATAGGGAAGCTTTTGAGGCTATTTTCGCTTTGCTTATATATGGGCTTTTTCTCTTTCCGAATGTTGATAACTTCGTCGACATGAATGCCATCAAAATTTTCATCATCAAGAACCCGGTCCCAACTCTGCTCGCCGATACTTATCACTCTGTACACCTGAGGAAATCTCATGAGGGAGGAATGATAATTTGTTGTGCTACTTTACTATACAAGTGGTTTGTTTCGCACTTGCCTCGCTCAAGAACATTTTGGAATCTTAAGGATGGACTTCTTTGGTCACAAAAATTTATGTCACTCACGCATACTGACATTGAGTGGTATAATCCTGCGCTTAAAGGGAAGGATATGATCAATAATTGTGGTGGTTTCCCAAACGTACCTCTCCTTGGTACGAAAGGATGTATAAGTTATAATCCCGCTTTAGCTCGCCGTCAGCATGGGTATCCTATGAAAGAGAAACCAAGCAATATCTATCTGGAAGGAATATTCATCGAAGGAAAAGAGAACCCTGCACTCAAGAAAGAGATTGTGCATGCCTGGCGACATGTGTATAAGAAGGGAATAATTGCTTTGGGGATGCCTGAGTGCACTGCTTCAGAGTCTTATACCCGGTGGGTCCAGAAAAGGGCTATTAGCTTGGAGATGCCTTATCCCCGCCATGCACCTATTCCTATGGTTCCCCGAGACCCGGTCTTGATTTTCATGAGCAATGAAGAAGTACTGAAGATCAATTTGGCTAAAGCAGAGCAAGAAAGAGATGCTTGGAAGAACAAATATCAGGTCCTCGACTGTGAAATGGAAGAGCTTCAGAAGGTCTTTAAACAAAAGGAGGAAGAGTCTACCAAAAGAAGGAAGACACAAGGGGATTTAGTCTCTCCTAGCATGTTATCGGCACCTGCTGTGAACTCTGATACCCCTCTAATTTTAGGCGCGTGGAAGTTATATGTGGACAAGCTCGTTCTTGAGAAAGCGAAGATGCAAGAAGAGATCGAAGGGCTCAAGAAGAAGTTGGCTGAAGGAGAGGGATCATCCCACCCGATGATCTAAGACTTAGTTTCCTTTCCGTTTTTCCATTAATGCGACTTTTGAATGTGTAATCGTTTTTGTGACTTTAAAGGGTCATTTATTAATAAAATAAATTTTCTATTTCGAATTCCAAAATACGTTACTCATCCGATATGGTTTGCAAATATAAATATCGAGTTCCTCAATTGTGTGCATGTCATCCACGTTGCATTTGCATTCTCATTTGCATATTTTCCTTCAAAGAACTCAAAAGTTTGTTTTTAGATATCGTAAAATGGACCATGGAAAGAAAGGGACGGCGCCATACACCTTCAGGGCCTTTAATGTGGAACAATTAAGGGAACTAGGAGGTCGGATAAGGGATCCAGATGCCTTCACCACAAAACACGGGCGTATTCTCTCTTTATTGCAGGTGCAAGTAGCTGATGGTTTGTTGGAAACGCTGGTTCAACTCTACCATGTAATTTACCACTGCTTCATCTTCCAAGATTTCCAGTTGATGCCCACCTTAGAAGAGTATTCTGCTCTATTAGGAATTCCCGTCAAAGATTCACCCCCGTTCTACGGTGGAGAAGGAAGACCCAGTCAGGAAGACATCGCGAGAGTGACTCGCATCAAGCTGTTGGAGATCCAGACCCACATGATGTTCAGAGGAGGAATCGACGGTTTACCTGCTCAATTATTATTCGAGAAAGCTCGGGAGTTCGCCGACAAAGGAAAACTAGGGCTTTCGAGAATCTTTTCGCGTTACTGGTTTATGGTCTATTTTTGTTTCCGAATGTTGAGAATTTCGTTGATGTTCATGCTATCAGGATTTTCATGCTCAAGAATCCTGTCCCTACACTGTTGGCCGATGCATACCACTCGATTCATTCAAAGATCCTGAAAGGAGAAGGTCAGATCGTGTACTGTACTGTTATCCTCTATAGGTGGTTTATTTCGCACCTACCAAAGACCACGGCCTTCTGGGATGTGAGGGATGGCTCTAAATGGTCCGTTAAACTCATGGCTCTCACTCATTCGGACATCTTTTGGCATGATCCGATATACGGAGGCATCCCCATGATTCACAGTTGCGGAGATTTTTCCAATGTGCCTCTTCTTGGCACGAAAGGGTGCACCAGTTACAACCCTGTTCTCGCCCGTCGCCAGCTTGGACATCCAATGAATGAGATACCCGACCCGGGGAACCTGAAAAGTATTTTTCTCTATGAAGGAGAAGATCTCCAGCTGAAGATGCGAATTTTATTTGCTTGGCGTCAAATCAACAGACAAGGAATGACTGCAGTAACAAACCCTGACTGCACAGTTACAGAATCGTGCTTGGAGTGGTCACGCAAGCGGGCCCTCGCTCTGACAATGCCGTGCCCTCAGCCCAAGCCTCCTGTAGTGGAACCAGATGAAATTTCAAGGCTAAAAGCAGAAGTGGAGAAACTGACACTGGACAAGTACATATTACAGGAAAGGATTGACAAGTTGATGGAAGAACTCAGTAAAGAAAAGGGAGCATCATCCAGCGGATCGAAGCCCTAGTTCCTCTTTGTTGTATTCTGTTGTTTATTGTACTAAAAGCCCTGAGGGTGTACCGTTTGTAACAAAGGCTTTAAAATTTCAATGAAAAAGTTTCCAATTACGATATTTAATTACACTTTCGAGTTCCTTGAAGTGAATGTTGCATCATGCTGCATCATACGCATCATTAGCATTTGCATCCGCATTCCTTTGTGTTCCGAGTCCTCACCCGTGTTTCTCCTCACAGTTGTTGTTAAGAGAAAGATAAGCTGAAGCCCCGATACAATACTCGAGCCAATCGCAAGAAAAGAATGGATCAACTCGAACAGGAAAACAGAGCACTCCGGGAGGTGGTTTCAACATTGAAAAAAAGTCTAGAAAAGATCAACGGAATGATGGAAGCTTTAATGGCTGCTCAGAATCCACCATCACACAGCACTGTTATCTCTGAGATAATATCAGCACCGATCCCAATGGTGCCCACTACAAACGAAGTTCCTGGTTATCCGTGGGGTATACCTCCTAACTTTACTCCAGCTGGATATCACCCGACTGTTTCTCAAGTTATTGCTACAACTGCTGTGATGACTACGCCACCACCCGTGGTAAATGCTACTCTGTTTCATCTGGAAGAACCCGTGTTTCATGCTGACTTTAGTGAGAATGCCGGAGTGGAAGAACGAATGGACGGTTTCCAAGATCAGTTCCTAGAAATGAGGAAAGAAATCAAGGCCCTTCGTGGAAAAGAGCTATTCGGGAAGAGCGCCTCTGAGCTGTGTTTGGTTCCCAATGTCAAGATTCCTCCAAAATTTAAACTCCCTGATTTGGAGAAGTATAAAGGGAACTCTTGCCCACGAAGTCACATAGTTATGTATGCCCGGAAAATGTCGGCTCATAAGGACGACGATCCCCTATTGATACACTTCTTCCAGGATAGTTTGACTGGTGCAGCCCTTAAGTGGTACATGGGGTTAGATAGTTCAAAGGTCCGCAACTTTAATGATCTCTGTGAGCTTTTTATCAAGCAGTACAAGTATAATGTCGACATGGCACCAGATAGAGACCAGTTGAGAGCTATGGCCCAGAAAGAAAGAGAAAGTTTCAAGGAGTACGCCCAGCGCTGGCGTGAACTTGCCGCTCAAGTTACTCCACCTCTGGAGGAAAAGGAGATGACTAGAATTTTCCTGAAAACACTGAGCCCGTTTTTCTATGAAAGAATGGTAGCCAGCGCCCCTAATGACTTTACCGAGATGGTGAACATGGGAATGCGTTTGGAGGAGGGCGTTCGTGAAGGAAGATTGGTAAGAGAAGGAAGCACTTCCAGCAATGCCAAGAAGTATGGAAGTACTTTCGGGAGAAAGAAAGAACAAGAAGTAAGTGTTGTACACCAAGGACGGACGAAAGGAAGGTATTAGCAGCACCCGCATGTCGCTGTTGTGACCCCAGTTATTAATGCTCCAACTTACCAACCACAGTTTGTACAACCTTACCAACCACCACCTCAAACTCCACCTGCTCCGCCACAGCAATACCATCAGCAAAATCAGCCGTCTTCTCAGCAAACCCGATAGCCATTCAACAGCCCAAATCATATGGTGAGGAAGCCAAATTTTTACCCAATTCCTACGTCCTATGCAGAACTTTTTCCAGCATTGTTGAAAAAGGGTCATATCCAGACTAGGCCACCGCCAGCAGTGCCCAAGGACCCTCCTTATTGGTATAGAGGAGATCAGTTTTGTCCCTATCATCAGGGAGCGCTGGACCATAATATTGAGAATTGTTACGGAATAAAAGCCGATGTTCAAAGATTGGTCAAGAGCGGAGTTATAACTTTCAAGGATTCGAACCCGAATGTGCATAATAATCCCCTACCACCACACGGGGCTGCCAATGTAAACATGATCCAAGAATGTTCCGCAGAATAAATTGAAGAAGTATTTGTAATAGTTCCCTATATCAAAGAGCTAGAATGAATTGAGTTCACTTATGACAGCCGGAAGACTGCTACAACTCCTCTAGTTATTAATATACCTGGTCCAGTTCCTTGCACTTCCAGCAAGGCTATTCCCTACAGATATAACGCCACTATGCTTGAAGATGGTAAGGAGGTACCTTTGTCTAATCCATCATCTGTAGTCAACATCGCTGATGTTAGTCGAATTACGAGAAGTGGTCGAGTTTTCACTACACCAACTAAGGAGGTTCCTTCTGAACAACCAGTTATGAAGGACGCAACCCTGGGGCAGTTCGGCAAGAATGATTCTGTAGACAAATCAGATGAGATCCTGAAAATGATCAAAAGAAGTGAATACAAGGTGGTGGATCAGTTGCTGCAGACACCATCCAAAATATTTGTGCTACAACTGTTGATGAATTCTGAGGCCCATAGGCAGGCGTTACAAAAAGTACTCGAGCATGCATACATTGACCACGACACGACTATGGAACAATTTAGTGGAATAGTGGGTAACATTACCGCATGCAACAATCTGGGATTCTGCGAAGAAGAGTTACCCGAAGAAGGAAGGAAACATAACTTAGCTCTGCACATTTCCATAAACTGCATGAATGACATGATATCCGGAGTTTTGGTTGATACTGGTTCTTCATTGAACGTGATGCCAAAAACAACTCTCGCAAGGCTGACTTATTAGGAATCACCCATGAGGCCAAGTGGTGTTGTTGTCAAAGCTTTTGATGGTTCGAGGAAAACCGTGATTGGAGAAGTGGATTTGCCCATGACTATCAGGCTCAGTGTTTTTCAGGTTCCATTCCAGGTCATGGACATTCATGCCTCCTACAGTTGCTTATTAGGCAGGCCATGGATACATGATGCGGGAGCTGTCACATCTACACTCCACCAGAAACTGAAATATGTTTGCGATGGACAGTTAGTCACAGTTTGCGGGGAAAGGGCTTTAGTGGTGAGCCATCTTTCTTCCTTTTCCTACGTTGATGCGGACGAGGAGGTAGGGACTCCATTTCAAGCCCTCTCGATTGTTAATAATACTAAGAATAATGGAGTTTCCATGGCATCTTTTAAGGATGCACAACGAGTTATGGAAAGTGGCTCTCAAGGGAAGTGGGGGCAAGTATTGGAGTTGCCCAAAAATAAGAACAAGAAAGGTTTGGGTTTCAAAGGTAACAATTCTGAGAAGACCCCTACAGGAAATATGGTTATTCTCCCCATCAAGAACGTGTTTCACAGCGGAGGGACTATCCATTCACCAAGGGTAAATATGGTGGAGGAAGACTCTGAAGATGCCATCATTCCTCTCTTTCCTCGTCCACCAGGAGACCAAGGACCCAAATATGAAGCAAGTGCCATCCGTGAAGATGAGTCTGCCGAAGATCAGCCTAATTTCGTGACGCATGGGGCAATGGCCCGAAATTGGAGTGCTGTCAACATTCCTATTGTGATCCCATTATCAAAGTAATTGTTTTGTTGTTTGTTTTTAGTATATTCGCTCTGCCCAAGGTGATGACATTTGTGTGTGGGCTCTACTATAAATAATTCCCTTTGCTCTGCCCAAGGCAAAGGTGATTTTGTGTTAGGGCTTCTATTTGAAATCATTATCATCAATAAAGTTATCATTTTGCATTCCTATTTTCTGTTCCCGTTTGTTATTACTCTAAGGAAAGTGGTAATCGCAATTTTTCTTAAAATCACTGTGCACGTTCGTGCGCACTTTCATCTGCTTAATATCTAAAATAAAATCACATCACATGTGCAAACTATTGCACGAACTGAACATCGAAAACAATCATCCAATGCCTTCTCCGAACTTTGAGTTTCCTGTGTTCGAAGCCGAAGAAGAGGAAGAAGAAATCCCTGAGGAAATATCCCGCCTACTCGAGAATGAAGGAAAAGCTATTCAGCCTCACGAAGAGCCGTTGGAGCTTGTTAACTTGGGTATAGAGGAACTCCGTAAAGAGGTGAAGATTGGAGCTTCGCTTGTGACTGATGTGAAAGCAAGGTTGATTGAATTACTCAAGGAATACGTTGATGTGTTCGCTTGGTCGTACCAAGATATGCCTGGTCTTGGCACTGCTATAGTGGAGCATCGTCTGCCTTTGAAGCCAGAATGTCCGCCGATCAAACAAAAGCTCAGAAGGACTCGCCCTGATATGGCCTTGAAGATTAAAGAAGAAGTACAAAAGCAGATTGATGCAGGTTTTATCGCTACATATAAATATCCGCAGTGGTTAGCCAATATCGTGCCCGTGCCGAAGAAGGATGGTAAAGTTCGAATGTGTGTTGACTACAGAGATTTGAACAAAGCAAGTCCGAAGGATGATTTTCCATTGCCTCATATTGACGTGTTGGTGGACAGCACCGCAAGGTATAAGGTCTTCTCTTTTATGGACGGATTTTCAGGTTACAATCAAATCAAGATGGCTCCCGAAGACATGGAGAAGACATCATTCATCACGCCCTAGGGCACGTTTTGTTACAGAGTTATGTCGTTCGGTTTGAAGAATGCTGGTGCAACATATCAAAGGGCTATGACTACTCTGTTCCATGACATGATGCATAAAGAAATCGAAGTTTATGTAGACGACATGATAGCCAAGTCCAAGACTGAAGAAGACCATGTCGAACACCTGTTAAAGTTGTTTCGGAGTTTGAGGAAGTATCAGCTACGTTTGAATCCTAACAAGTGCACATTTGGTGTCCGCTCAGGAAAACTGTTAGGTTTCGTTGTTAGCCAAAAGGGAATCGAAGTGGACCCAGGTAAAGTTAAAGCCATACGAGAAATGCCGGCTCCGACTAGGAAAAAATAGGTCAAAGGGTTCCTGGGGCGTTTGAACTACATCTCTCGATTCATCTCTAATATGACCGCTACTTGTGGACCCATTTTCAAGCTTCTCAGAAAAGAACAAGGTTATGTTTGGACTGAACAATGTCAGAAAGCATTTGATAGTATTAAAGAGTATCTCCTGGAGCCTCCTATTCTGATTCCTCCGGTTAGGGGCAGACCTTTGATCATGTATCTGACGGTTTTAGAAGATTCTATGGGATGTGTGCTCGGTCAACAAGACGAATCCGAGAAGCAGGAGCATGCCATTTATTACCTCAGCAAAAAGTTCACCGACTGTGAATCTAGATATTCAACGCTAGAGAATACCTGTTGCGCCTTAGCATGGGCTGCTCGACGTTTGCGCCAATACATGCTAAATCATACCACCTGGCTGATCTCTAAGATGGATCCCATTAAGTACATTTTCGAGAAACCAGCCCTGACGGGAAGGATTGCCAGATGGCAGATGCTGTTATCCGAATACGATATCGAATATCACACTCAGAAGGCAATTAAAGGAAGTGTTTTAGAGGATCACCTAGCTCACCAGCCCATTGAAGACCATCAGTCTTTGGAGGATGATTTCCCTGATGAGAACGTGATGTATTTGAAAATGAAGGATTGCGAAGAACCATTGCCAGATGAAGGGCCTGAATCGGATTCTCAGTGGGGTTTGATTTTTGATGGTGCTGTCAATAGCTACGGTAAAGGGGTTGGGGCAATTATTGTGACTCCTCATGGATCTCACATCCCTTTCACTTCAAGATTGACTTTTCCATGTACAAATAATGAAGCCGAATATGAAGCATGTATCATGGCCTTGAAGAGGCAATGGATTTAAGAATCAAGAATTTGGACGTGTATGGTGATTCTGCTGTAGTGATATACCAAATTACAGGAGAATGGATGACCCAACAAGACAATTTGATTCCGTACAGAGATTATGCAAGAAGGCTACTTCTGTTCTTCAACAGAGTCAAGTTCCACCACATCCCTCGTACCGAGAATAGGATGGCAGATGCATTGGCAACTCTGGCTTCTATGATTGTGTTGAACCGCTGGAACGACTGCCCCAAGATTGATGTTATGCGCCTTGACAGGCCAGCTTATGTGTTCTCAGTGGAAGAAGTTATTGATGAAAAACCCTGGTATTACGATATTGAGTTGTTTCTCCGGAAGCAAGAATACCCGCTTGGGGCATCTAACAAAGATAAGAAAACTTTGAGAAGATTAGCTGGCAACTTTTTCTTGAACAATAATGTGCTTTACAAGAGGAATTTCGACATGGTCTTGCTGAGATGTGTTGATAAGCGAGAAGCGAATACATTAATGACCGAAATTCATGAAGGATCTTTTGGTACCCACGTTAACGGACATGCTATGGCAAAGAAACTCCTGAGAGCAGGCTATTATTGGATAACGATGGAATCTGATTATTACAAGTTCGCCAAGAAGTGCCACAAGTGTCAAATCTATGCCGACAAAATTCATGTGTCACTGACTCTTCTGAATGTTATCTCGTCTCCATGGCCTTTCTCCATGTGGGGCATTGATATGATCGGTATGATAGAGCCAAAACCGTCTAATGGACACCGCTTTATATTGGTTGTGATTGATTACTTCACCAAATGGGTTGAAGCCGCTTCCTACGCAAATGTTACCAGACAGGTGGTCGTCAGGTTTATCAAGAACCAACTTATTTGCAGGTACAGTGTGCCAAATAAAATCATCACTGATAATGGTTCGAACTTAAATAACAAGATGATGAGGGAATTGTGCGAGGAATTCAAGATTGAGCATCACAACTCTTCTCCGTATCGGCCAAAGATGAATGGGGCAGTTGAGGCGGCAAACAAGAATATAAAGAAAATTATCCAGAAAATGGTAGTCACTTATAAGGACTGGCATGAGATGCTCCCATTTGCTCTACACGGGTACCGTACTTCAGTGCGCACGTCAACAGGGGCAACACCTTTTTTGCTTGTTTATGGTATGGAAGTTGTACTCCCAGTGGAAGTAGAGATCCCTTCCATGAAAGTCCTAATGGAAGCGAAACTCTCCGAGACTGAGTGGTGTCAGAGCCGGTATGACCAGTTGAACCTGATTGAAGAAAAGAGGTTGGCGGCTTTGTGTCGCGGACAACTATATCAGCAGAAGATGAAGAAGGCTTTTGATAAGAAAGTTCGACCTCGCGAGATTAGAGAGGGAGACCTTGTGCTTAAGAAGATCCAATCTTTCCTTACCGATTCTAGGGGGAAATGGGCTCCCAACTATGATGGTCCTTATGTCGTCAAGAAGGTCCTTTCAGGGGGCGCCGTGATGTTAGCAACTATGGATGGGGAAGAGATTACTCGCCCTGTGAACGTGGATGCAATCAAGAAGTATTATACTTAGAGATGAAGAAAAGGCAGGCTCAGTTCGGTTCATCGAAGCTTACTGCAACAATTGAAGTCGAGACCTCCAGGAGGCCTAGAACATAGGAACTCAAGAAATAGCATTGTTTTGTTTCTGACATAATTTCTTTTATTACCACTTTCCAACATTGTAATAACATATGGGATCACGCAATTTGCTGATAACCATTTTATGAAATAAAGTTGCGATTTTATCATTTATTGGCAAATTGTTTTCATCTTGCAAAATGACTTTTATCTTTGATAATAAATTTCAAATTGTCTCATGAGCGGATTACTTTTATTTATGGACACAACAAGGGATATTAACAGTCTCCATAAGCCATGGCTCAAAAGCTATTTATCCCAGGTAATGTGGCCATACCCCCAGTAAGTTCTGCTCCAGGTAATCGCGGCCATCCCCGTTAAGTTTCTTCGGTTTTCGACCTTCCCCAGCGAAGCGAGTGTTTATTTCACTCCTCGTTGAACTATCTTGATCTTCACCAGTGAAAGCGGATGTTTATTTCATCCCCAAGAAATCTTTATCTCCGACATTTCCTCAACGAAATGGATATTTATTTTATCCGGCTACAACTTCCATTCAGGACTACTTCCGTTCGCGGCGATACTTATTCATCCCCGTGAAATCTCAACTCCGACATCTTCGGCTCGCGACTTTGACCCGAGCTTCTCCGAAACGAGTGTTTATTTCACTCGTCATTGGATTTTTCTGATTATCATAGTCTTCTCCAGCGAAGGTGGATGTTTATTTCATCCCCTCGGAATCTTATTTTCGGCTTCCCCAGCGAAGCGAGTGTTTATTTCACTCGTTATCAGATTCTTTCAGCGAAGCGAGTGTTTATTTCACTCATTATCAGATTCTTTCTTACTATCGTAAGCTTCCTCCAGCGAAGTGAGTGTTTATTTCACTCATTACTGGATTCTTTTTTCTTCTTACCATTGTAAGCTTCCTCCAGCGAAGCGAGTGTTTATTTCACTCATTATTGGAATTTTTTCTTACTATCGTAATCTTCTCCAGTGAAGGTGGATGTTTATTTCACCCCCTCGGAATTTTATGTTCGATATTTCCAACTACTATATTGATCCAAACTTCCCCGATAAAGTGGATATTTATTTTATCCAGTTACAACGCTCATTCCAATTACTTCAGCTCGCAATGGATATTTATTTCATCCCCCGTAAAGTCTCTTCGATCGTGAGTTTAATTCGTTCTTAGTGGAATCTAAGATTCATTTTGACTATCCTGAGTGAAAGTCGCGATGCTCATCCCAAGCGGAGTGTTCTGTTTTCCCCAGAGAAGCTGTGAGGCCGGATTCGGTCCCAGGGAAGGGCTTGCCATTCATCCCCAGCGATGCTGCTGTATTGCCAAGATTGGCAGAGTATTCGTATCGAATTGCTTGTCCTCGTCTCCCGTTTGCCGTTCGTGTTGTCGTCAGCATAAGCATAAGCATGGCATAGCATCCTTGCATTTAGATTCATGGCATGTGGCATTTTTGCATCTTGCATTTTGTGTTGTTTGTTTTGTCCTGTCACTTTGGTCGTGTTTATCCCCCAAGTGATCTGGGTTCGTCTGCTCCCTCCAAGTAGAGTCGTCAGCCCTAGGCAGGAAAAACACATACTTTCTAATTCCCCGCTAAGTTCGATCCTCGTGGGAGGTGGTTGCTTTAAGTCTCTTTTCCATTTTTGGATAGAGATAAACCCGTTGAGTTCGATCCTCAATGGATGGAGTGTTGTTTGACCGTTTCTTTCCAGTTGTTTCCTGGATTGAACTTTGGTCCCTGACAATCACGATTTTGGATATTTCTGAGATATTGAATCTGAATTAAGCGTGCATTTATTTTGCACTTTGTCTTCCCAAGAAGAGTTTACTTGAAGATCTCTATGGAAGACACGAATTATTTCTCTGATGATTACTACACTTTCAAGGGATTTACACCCAGACGACAAGTAGCTGCTCTTTATTTGAACAGTTCGGTTATCAAAGATTTCTACGACAAATGGTGGTCTCTTTTCTAGACAATTTGTCTATCCCCAGAAGTTATCAAGGTCATCAACTTGTTCTCCCATCAGATGGCACCTCTCCGAGAAGTTTGGTGAAGATTCAGATGATCTTTCTCTTTGTGTGAGAAGACAGTATTTTGCAAGTCAGCCGGCCTGCTTCCTTTTTTGAAGATCCCCGGGAAATTTCTTAATCTCCAATGAATTGTGGATTCCCACTAAAGTCTTCAATCTCCAGGAAAATTCCAATCCCCTGTGAGGTTACTTTCCAACAGGTATTCATCTCTCTCGGGTGGGAAGTTCAAGATTTTACTCAAGGCAGACAACCTCGTAGCTTGTATTTCAGGACTTTGCTCGCGACATACAACCTCACATCATTTTATCTTGAACCATTGAAGAAGTTTATTTACCCTTTTTGAATGGAACATTTAGTTAAAAAAAAAAAAAAAAAGAAGAAGCTGAATCATATTTTGATCATTGGAAGCTTATTTTGGTTATTACGTTTGCTTAAGCTACCGTGTTTGGTAGTAGGTAATCTCTCCTTTCAGCCTATTACCTCTGCTTAGGCTATCGTGGAATAATAGGTAATGCGTCTGTATTTTGGTCAGATGCCTCGCTTAGGCTACCAGGTTTGGTAGTAGGTCATCTTTCCTTCTTGTGCTTACCTGGCTTAGGCTATCATGTGCTTGATAGTAGGTAACACCCCCCTTTTTTGGTCAGATGCCTCGCTTAGGCTACCGTGGTGGTAGTAGGTCATATTTCCTTCTTGTGCTTACCTGGCTTAGGCTATCATGTGCTTGATAGTAGGTAACACACCCTTTTTTTGGTCAGATGCCTTGCTTAGGCTACCGTGGTGGTAGTAGCCCATCTTTCCTTTTGTACTTACCTCGCTTAGGCTATCGTGTGTGATAGTAGGTAATGTACGCCCTTTATTGCAGTTGGATACCTTGGCTTAGGCTACCAGCAGGTGGTGGTAAGTTATCCTGTTCCTTGCAAGTTCTTGCCAAGTGCTTAAGCTACCCTGTGATTGTCAGTTGGTAGTCTCTTTTCCCCCAGTGGAGTTAGATCTTTTCCGTTTGAGTCGTATCTCGCTGAGTCGTTCCTTGTCAGGTTTCCTCTTTTGTTTTCCTTCGTTTTGCATCATTCCATATCATGTGCATTTGGCGGCATCTTAGGGCCAAAAATTTTGTGCATGTTTGTATTTAAGTCTCTCCTATCTTGTCGAGACGAAGATTCCAATCTCCATATCTCCGAATAGGAGAAACTTAAATAGGGGCATCTGTCGCACCCTAATTTTTGACCCTAAGAGGTCATTTTCATTTGTGCATCTTAGGTCAAGCATCTCTGCATTGGTTGAGCTAACCCATATCTCTTAGTTTGTTTATTTGTGTTCAAATTAGGTTTACATATCACCACGAAGTTCCCCAAGTTGTTTTGAAGCAAGTCAAATCAACAAAAGATCTCCAGTACAAGAACTTTGGAATTAGGATTTTGCTCTGAAGAAATCATTGAGAAATTAGCCCTATCAAGTCAAGATTTGTGTGGTCCACCTACCACTTGAGGTCATTTATATTCAAGGGACTCCACTCAACAAGAATTCATGCTTCATTGATCCTCGACAGGAAGAATTTGAGCCTCAATCCCGCTATACTTCAAAATTAGGGTTCATGTGACGCTTATCAGCCAACAGCTTTGATTCTTCATCAAGACGATCTCCTAAACCCTAATTATTGATTCCCTTAGTTTATCAACATCCTCAAGAGTCTCCTAAGACCTTTAGATGGGAAGTAAGAAGCAAACTTACAAGATTTGGCCTCAGTGCATTCACAGTCAGAATTAGGATTTGACTGAAACCCTAATCTTTTGGATCTTGGTTCAAATGGAGTGTTAATGGTTTTAATCATCACATATTGTCTCATGAAGTATCCAAAGCATCCATATGAAGTTTCGTGAGGTTTCTTGCAAGATAAGTAGGGTTTTGGTCGCGAAAGACTCCGTATATGGCATTTTTCCCTTAATAGCCCGATTTGGAATAACCATAACTCCTAAACCGCACACTCAAATTAAACGACTCAAAGCTCATTGGAAAGCTCTCATCAAGATCTTTAATTCATTCCATATGACTTTTTGTCTAAAAATGCTTGGATTTTGAGTTATGAAACTTACAAGACATTTTGGCCAAACACTTAGAAAATTTTTCAGCACTTTCCTCCACATTTTTCTCCAAATTTGACCTCATTTTTCACCCATTTCTACTTGGGTTCAAGACTTGAGTCCTAAATGAAAGTTGTAGAGCTTGACAAGAGCTTTCCAACCATATGTGGAACATCCCAATAGGATAAGCCAAACTCAAGTTATGATGCTTTGAAATTAGGTATCTTAAAATGTCAAAATTCAATAACTTAGAGATTTTTCTAAGTCCTTTTTCCCTTTCTCATGTGCACGACTTTATGGCCCATTTTCTTATTGTTACAAGCCTCATTTCAATTGGTTTTCCACATAAGACTTAATCTATCAAATGTCCGCTCTTCTTAGAGCCAAAAATCTCAAGAATTGATGGAATGGTCATCAAGATATGGCACACCAAAGATGGCATATTGAAACATGTACACACTTGAGAAACTTCAGATTTTTATCTCTTTGTTACACCAAACATTGTCACGATTTATTTCACATGTTTTAAGTTCAATCCCAATCTGTCAACAACATCAAAATCACTCTACCTTGTGCCAACTTTCAAAGGGTTCAAAAGTCATTTCATTTGGTGCATAAAACCAAGAACTATCGTGTGGCAAATCTCACCTCACCAATGCATGTCTAACTGGTATGTTCTCACCACCTTCCAATACTTACTGTCACAAGGCATGCTAAACTTCCCTAACCCGTGCAAGACAAGAAAAATCCTACACCATAGTTGCTGCTTCTGTCCCAAAGCATGCAAGAAAGGACAGAGTTGCATGGCCAGCTTTCACTTGGCTCAAGAATGATACCATGCGTGTAGTATCCTGCAGAAGGCATGCCTCTACTGCATCCAAGACAGCAGCACACCATCTCACCTATAAAAGGGGCATTGTTCTCATTCATTCGAGACGAAAAAAAAACACACAGAGAAAAATCACCACAACCATACTAAAACCCCTCTGAAGCATTATTTCCTTGGCACACGAGAGCAAGCTGGGAAAAGGAAGAGGAACTCTTGCAACTTGCTTGAAAACCAGGTATGTTTTCTTAATCTCCATTCAGTATACATGTTAGAATAAATATGCTTTAGCCAATAATCACCATGCTGCTTATCACGATGTTGTCTTTTCATATGGGATAAATATCATTATGAATTTCATGTTAGGTTTGAGAAAACTAGATGGCTGCCTAATGGTTTAAGCATTTTATCACGTATGAACTTGTGTTGAGAATATGTTGGCTGGTTTGGTTTTAAGTTCGTGTGGTTGAGTGTATTAGTTTGTATGTTGCCTACTGTTTACTTTGAAATAATGTTGTGAACACCAATCCTTATTCCATGATAGAAGTTGTGTTGGTCTTGACTTTGAATATCAAGATTTTTAATCCTTTTGAGTTTGTTTGATAGATGTTAATACGTTTGTTATGATGTTTTGCTCTTATGCCTCCTTAAGTATGGTTGATTTGTGTTGGATCTGTTGAAGATGATATTCATGTTAGCATGTCATTTCTACTTTATTTTGGAATGTTATCTTGAGACGCCAAATATATCTTTACAAGCATAATGTGTGTCCATTCTTTTTTTTACATGTTGTTGAGGTGTTATATGTGCAGTTTGTTGAGTCCTTAATTTGCTTTTGACATTTTTGCATGAAGTGTTTGTTTGTTTGTTCTTGGATATACGCCACTGATTAAATGAATTAAATTTATATAAGTGTTGTAGTTGTTGTATGCAGTAATTTTCAATATATTGTACTGTATTATAGTGTGCAAACTATAGAGCGCTGTTCTGTGATATTATGTTGTAACTTGAAGTGTGTGTAATTGCCATTGTTTAATGCTTATAGTGTGGTGTTGAGAACGCAGACGTACTGTAACTTTTTTGTTGTGTAACTTGTATGCACAGATTTCCTTGTTATGATGGCAGTTTGTATGTAGTTAAAATGATGTGCATGTGAGTTGTTGGACAGTTTGATTGCATGTGTGAAGTGTTGTGTAATATAGCAAATAGTGTAATGTGAATTGTATGTGCAAAGGATGTTGTAGCTATGGATTGTCGTGGTGAATGATGTATATTAAGAGGAGTATATATGCATGTTATCCTGCGCTGTGAGTACTATAGTTTGAGGTTTTTATCTCTTGAATTATTGTTTGAGATTTAGTGATGAAACGAGTGAGCAAGTGGGGATCATAGCATGTTGTTTTTACTGGTTCCCAGATTTCGTTTATGTTGCATGAAGAAAAAGCATCGTGATTGGCCATAATGGGTTTTGTCGTGTTGTAACTTGAAGTTTTACGTGACCAATTGAAACATTTAATACTACATGTTCAGATTCATGTCACGCGCATGTGTTTTTCATTTTCCCATTTATGGTTTGTTTGGGTTTATTATGTAATGGAAGCCAATATATGTTGGATGAAACACGCCGTCCCAACGGTCACACACATGCACTTAATACGCCTATGCCTTGCCATGCCTGGGTTCGATCCTCGGATCAACCCTTTTGCATTTTATTTTGATTTTTCGCCTATGCCTTGTCCTCTTCCTCTTTGGGCCTAGCGCCCATTGTACTACCAGCACCCCCTGTTCTGGCCAATTTCATTTCCTTTATTATTTTCAACTGACCAGAATTGCTTATACACCCCCCATGCGTTTTATATCAACTTTTAATTTCAAAATCTTTTCTTTTTAAGAAAAACCTCTTTTATTTTATTTTATATATTCAAAACTCAAAAATATTTTTTTATAATTTGTTTCTTATTTATTTATTATTTTATCATTAATTAGTATGTGTTGTATTTCTAATTGTTAATTGCTATGCTTTTTTTTTAATCGTTAATTGTTGTATTAACTTTTAAATGTGTATTGTTAATTTGTATTTTTATGGTTAATTGTTTATCAATTTGCATTCTAATTTTAATTTTTCAATCATCAATATGCATGTTAATTCTTAATTTTAATTGTTAATCAATTTGTAGTTAATTTTAATTATCAATATGTTCTTAATTGTGTTGTTAATTTTAATGGTGTTGTTAATTGTTAATTAGTTGTCAATTGTTGGTTTAATTATTCATATCATTTATGAGCATCCTTGTTGATCTTGAAATGTTATTTCACTAAATGGCTTGTTTAATCCTTGAATTAATCTATCCATGATGATTTGTCATATGCTTGGCTTTTATATGAATACTATCTTCTTTAATTGTCAACTTAATATCATTCTATATGTTTGCCTTCCTAAAGATTGAAACATATTGATGTGTCTTTAGCAATCATGTTCATCTTATCCATACTTTATCATGAAACATATTGCCATCTTCATGCTTATGTTGCTTCCATCATGTTATCTCATATCAATGCTCTAACTTATATCGTGTCTTATCTATTGTAATTTTATCACTTATATGTTTATTATGTCTTACTACTATTTGTATGCCTATTTGTTATCATCTAAACCTTTTCAAAACAATATCAAAATTCTCGATCCAACGTCGAGCCCATTTTCTACCCATGTAAGTCGATCGCCTTCGTGCATCGCATTCAACCTTTTGGTCACCAGACACAAGTCTAGCATCACTCTGCTAGCACCCTCGCCTAAATAACATAATTTAATCGCATTAATATCCAAAGGAAAATCCCATGCATAATAACCATGTTATTGTGCATGGTGCATACCATTTGCATTCATAATCGTCGCCTTAAGATAAGGCAATTAGACAATTTTGGGATAGATTTCCTAGGGTAGTCTCCCACAAACTTTGATTTCTTTAATCAAACTTTAGCCTACCTGATTCTCCATACAAGAGAATTAGATGTTAATCATCTCAAAGAAAGGGACATACAATCCCATGCCCCACAACATACACACATTTTCAAAAACTGTGGTGGTCTTTCTTAAGATGATGACTCATCTTCTTTTCCTAAACCTTTAAAACATTTAGTATCTTTAATGAAGAACTACAAGTGCTCTGATTCCCTCCTGACAGGATATGTAGGCATAAGACGCGATATCTTGTCGAGCACACTTAGGAATAAAAATTGTAAATCACCTACCCTTTAAACCTTTTGCAAAACAGATAACAAATAAGATAAAATGAATCAAGAGGTTCCTGTAGAGTACTACAGATATCTAGGATGCTAACACCTTCCCTAGGTATAACCAACCCCCGAACTTAGAATCTTAGTGCATTTACATCGCATTGTGGGAATTCGGTTTTTCTCCCTTCCTTTGGATAAAATCAAAGACCGGTGGTGACATTAAAAATGCGATCCTAGTTAACCAATAACTATGGTGTCCAATTTTCACCGCGACACATGGCACCGGACAGAGATCAACTCAGAGCCATGTCGCAGAAGGACAGGGAAACCTTTAAGGAATATGCTCAGAGATGGCGTGAAATTTCCGCTCAGATTTGTCTAACTCTCGAGGAAAAAGAGATGACAAAGATCTTCTTGAAAACCTTGAGCTCATTTTACTACGACAGAATGGTCGCCAATGCGCCCAGCGACTTCACTGAGATGGTGGGAATAGGAGTTCGTCTTGAAGAAGCAGTTCGAGAAGGACGTTTAGTTAAAGACGCTGGACCATCAAGTAGTACCAAAAGATACGGTAGTACTTTCCCTAAGAAAAAAGAGCAAGATATCGGTAATATCTCTCTCAGAAAGCAAAGGCGACGATACCAACCAGTAGCAGCTATAACTCCTGCTATTAACCCTGCGCCTGTTCCTACGTATCAACCTCAGGTTGCTCAGAGCCAACTGATTCAACAGCAATATCAGCAAAGGACACAACAGCCTCTTCAGCAGGCTCGTCTTCAATACAACAACAACCGTACAACGCGACCACCAGGGTTCGACCCTATACCGATGCTGTACGCAGAACTGTTTCCATTACTACTGGTCAAGGGGCATGTCCAAACCAGGGCTCCTCTTGCGATTCCAAAAAATCTGCCTTTTTGGTTCAAAACGGATCAGACTTGTCCTTACCATCAAGGAGGACCAGGGCATAACATACAAAACTGTCTCAGCTTCAAATCCGATGTGCAAAAACTTGTTAGGAGCGGGGTCTTATCCTTCAAGGATACAAATCCAAATGTTCAGACGAACTCGTTGCCTCAGCACGAGAAAGCTGCAGTAAATTTGATAGAGGGAGAATCTAACCACAGCTATCAAATTCATGATGTAGTCTTATTAAGGGCTAACTTGGTCAAGATGCATCGCAGACAGAGCGGGTACGGACATGTACCAGCTCACAATTATCACTAGTGTGATATCTGCTCTAAAAACAATCAAGGGTGTTCTGTGGTGCAATCAGCTCTACGGGAACAATTGGATCTTGGATGGATCCAAGAGCACCGAATTCGTGGGGTCAATATGACTTATACGAATTCCAACATCATTCAAAACCACGACATCCATGCGATGAATATCAACTTGGTGGCAATGCACTCAAGGCAAAGCCAGTATCATAATATGTCGCGGCACGATTACAATTTCTATCTGACTTGCTCGGTAAACAACCAGGGATGCTCTTTTATACAAGAGGCCCTCCAGCGTCAGATGGATCTTGGATGGATCCAGGACTACCATGTTAGAAATCCTTATCAAGTTAACATGATTCAAATCTTCGATATTCCTTTGATGAATACCAACTTGGTGGAATTACACGCTACGCAAGTCCAGCTCGGTTTTCTAACTTCACATGAGTACCAGAACTGTAAGGTGTGTCGGGAGAGCGACCGGGGATGTGCTCTCGTTCAAAGAACTTTACAACACTTGTTAAACCATTGGTGGCTTCCGATCTATCTAGACGAAGACACGCAACAAGTCAGAATGATTAACAGGAACCCTACTAGACATCAAAGTCAGGATGTCCGATCAACGGAATCAGGCCTAGTGAGGTTACACTGCATTCAAAGCGGATGTGGCCAGATGCCACCGCACAACTACGAGCACTGTAGAGTCTGTTCGAAAAATAACCAAGGACGCTACCTCGTGCGAGCAGCCCTTCAGAGTCAGTTGGACCGCAAAGAGATTCAACCGTGTCCAGGTTCTGGGTCAATCAACTTGATGCCCAACTATTTCACTGATCAGATCAAAGATGTTATCGTAATCTTTGATCATGAGAGGACCAAAGATGTTGGTGTCATAATCCCTCTGCTTGACGAATCAAGAATTCCTTTGGACAGTAGGAAAGTTCCCAACCAGGAACTGATTGAAATTACTTACAATGGTCAAAAAAATCAAAAGGCTCCTGTAGTTGTCTATTTGCCAGGACCGGTACCGTACAAGTCCGATAAGGCGATCCCTTACAAATACGGTGCAACAACAATTGAGAATGGAAAGGAAACTCCATTACCCTCCGTCGTGAACATTGCAGACATCAGTCGAGTGACACGGAGCGGTCGAATCTCAAACCGAGGAGTTAGAGAACCTACCAGAGATAAGGAACCTCAAACAGAAGTTCCCGTTCAACCAGTCGGTCAATCCAGTAGTCCCGACCTTTCAAAGAACGATGATGAGATGTTGAAGCTCATCCAAAGGAGTGAATACAACATCGTTGATCAACTATTGCAAACTCCTTCCAAAATCTCTATGATGTCCCTATTACTCAGTTGCGAAGCCCACAGAGAGGCTCTACAAAAAGTCTTAGAGCAAGCCTTTGTGGAACAGGATGTAACAATACGACAATTCGACAACATCATCGCCAACATCACTTCCTGCAACAACTTGTGGTTTAGTGATGAGGAATTTCCAGAAGAAGGCAAAAGTCACAACATGGCGCTGAATATTATAGTCAACTGCCAAGACAATGCTTAGGCCAGCGTACTGGTAGATACCGGATCGACTCTCAACGTTATGCCAAAGTCCACTTTAATGCAACTATCATTTAAAGGATATCCGATGAGAGGCAGTGAGGTCGTCGTCAAAGCATTTTACGGATCCCGAAAAACGGTTATCAGCGAAATCGATCTTCCCATAACTATCGGTCCTCACACTTTCCAAGTCACTTTCCAGGTCATGGACATCCGAGCAACCTACAGTTGTTTGTTGGGAAGACCATGGATACACGAGGCTGGGGCAGTCACTTCGACACTTCACCAGAAGCTGAAGTTTGTCAAGAACGGCCAACTCATGACAGTCTGTGGAGAACAAGCCTTGATTGTGAGTAACCTATCATCGTCCACTTGCATAGAAACCGAGGAGGTTGTTGGAACTCAGTTCCAGGCACTTTCGGTGAGCAAGGAGAATCAATCAAAAAAAGGAACATCGATTTCCTCGTACAAAGATGCTCTCGAAGTGATCAAAAGTAACAATGCAAAAGGATGGGGACAACTTGTCATTCCTACTAATAACAAAACAAAGAAGGGTCTTGGTTTTTCCTCAACCTGTACCCAGACTGCTACTCACGATGAAAGTTTTCATCCCATTCAGGACTTCTTCCATAGTGGAGGTTTCCTTCACCCAGTGTCTCAAGAAGTACATACCATCAACGAGGGAGACTCCTCCGATACAGATGAAGAATGGAAGTCATATTTCAACGAGGATGGTTATATGTCTCAGGAAGAAGCGGCTACGCCATTCTGTTTCCCCACGCATGGTCCGAGATATATACCAAGATCAGACGTCAAAATGATCTACGGAGATTGTGATCCAGAAGGATGTCGCACTCCACCAAACTCATTAGAGGAAGACACTCTAATGAAATACAACTTTGACCACAACTATTATGGCACGATGGATGGCCTGCCTATCTGGCAGCCGTACCCAGGAGACTCGGGGCAAGAGAATCAGCCAACCAATGAATATCAGCTAAGCATCATTGAAAAGAATACCTGCATCCCCACCATGTCATAGGATCAAAACTCAGAGCATTCACAAAATACCCAGCACGACGATGAATTCGCAAAGTTTGCGGGGCTAGAGTTCATCAACTACGATTTTCCTGAGGTCAGCGTCATCGAAAGAGATAACTCCTCCAGTTCCAAAGAAGTGTGGGACACCTTAGGACAACCGAGTGGCAAATACGACTATTTGGTCAAGTACACCGCTCCTGAAAGCTCTCGTATCAGGCTCGAAGACATCCAGCTAGCTGGATGGGGAGATTCACCTGAGAGCCCAAACACTATGCAAGATACAACAGAAGAGTTCATCTACGACAACTCTGCCTGGGAGACAGATTCTAACGATCCTGCTCCACCAGAAATCAGCGTTATTTCTGAAGACAAACCAAGAATGAAGGTACCAGACTTTGTGATTCAACGAGGAGTTCGCCGCCAATGGGTTGCTGTCAATGTCCCAAAAGTCATTCATAAGTCTAACTAATTGCCATCTTTATCTTAACCTTTCACCCTGCCCAGGTGAAACAGATGTTTTGATAGGGCTCACTTTCTGTAAATGTCTCTCTTCGCTTTGCCCGAAGCGACAGAGTTTTGTTTTATAGGGCTGTAGTTTCAAGAATCGACAAGATCATAAATAAAATAATGTCGTTCTGTAATTTCCGCATTTATTGATGTTTTCTCTTTTTGCGTTTTCAGAAAATGGTAATCCTAAAAAAACAACAAATAATAAAAACAAGCAGTTTTCCAAAGAAAATATACTGCACACACTCTTGCGTTCTCTCTATCTCTTCTAAAAATAAATCATCACGTCATGCAGATTGCTTGTTTTAAAACCCGTTGAAACATACGATCCGGTGCCTTCTCCCAACTTTGAATTCCCGGTATTTGAGGCTGAAGAAGAAAATGATGAAGAAATTCCAGAAGAGATCTCCCGATTACTCAGACAAGAGGAAAGGTCCATCGAACCTCACAGAGAGCCGTTGGAAACGGTCAACTTAGGTTCAGAAGAAGAGAGAAAAGAAGTCAAGATTGGGGCACTGCTCAGTCCAACTGTCAAAGAAGGTTTGATAAGGCTTCTCAAAGAGTTTCCCGATGTATTCGCTTGGTCCTATTAGGATATGTCAGGGTTGGATACCAGCATCGTGGAACACCATCTACCGTTGAGACCAGAATGTGCCCCGGTAAAACAAAGGTTGAGACGGACTCATCCAGACATGGCCATCAAAATCAAAAAGGAAGTACAGAAACAGATTGACGCAGGTTTCCTCGCCACATCAGAATATCCTCAATGGTTGGCCAACATAGTACCAGTTCCGAAAAAGGACGGGAAAGTCAGAATGTGTGTAGACTACAGGGATCTAAATAAGGCCAGTCCAAAGGATGACTTTCCCTTACCGCACATTGATATGTTGGTCGACGTCACCGCGAAGTTCAAAGTTTTCTTCTTCATGGATGGATTCTCGGGCTATAATCAGATAAAAATGGCGCCGAAAGACATCGAGAAAACTTCATTCATCACCCCATGGGGCATATTTTGTTACAAGGTAAAGTCATTCAGTTTGAAGAACGTCGGGGCAACCTATCAAAGGGCCATGACTACTCTGTTTCATGACATGATACACAAAGAAATCGAAGTGTATGTCGATGATATGATTGCCAAATCTAAGACAGAAGAGGAGCATGTGACCCACCTGTCAAAACTATTCGAGTGTCTGAGGAAGTACAAACTCCGCTTGAATCCCAACAAATGCACATTCGGTGTCCATTCAGGAAAACTTTTAGGGTTTATCGTCAGCCAGAAAGGAATTGAGGTTGATCCTGACAAGGTCAAGGCCATTCAACAAATGCCTTCTCCAAAGACTGAAAAACAAGTTAGGGGATTCCTGGGACGTTTGAATTACATTTCCAGATTTATATTCCTTATGACCGCGACATGTGCGCCGATTTTCAAATTACTAAAAAAGAATCAGGATTGCGTTTGGACAGAAGACTGCCAAACCGCCTTCGACAGTATCAAGGAATACCTATTGAACCCACCGATTCTATCACCTCCAATAGAGGGAAGACCATTGATCATCTACCTAACAGTCTTGGAAGACTCAATGGGTTGTGTACTTGGCCAACAGGACGAAACAAAAAAAAAAAGTCTGCCATTTACTATTGGAGCAAGAAGTTCACAGACTGTGAAACTCGGTACACTATGCTTGAGAAAACTTGTTGTGCTCTGGCTTGGGCAGCCAAATGTCTTCGCCAGTATATGATTCGTCACACTACTTGGTTAATCTCAGAAATGGATCCGATCAAGTACTTCTTTGAAAAACCTGCTCTCACGGGAAGAATTATCCGTTAGCAGATGTTGCTATCAGAATACGAAATCGAATACCACGCTCAAAAAGCCATTAAAGGAAGTGTTTTAGCTGATCATTTGGCTCATCAACCGATCGATGATCAGGAACCAGTCGGGTTTGACTTCCCAGAATCGAGTTTCATCATATCCCTCGTGAAGAAAATCACATGGCTGATGCATTAGCCACTCTCTCTTCCATGATTAGTGTGGGTCAATGGAATGACATACCTAAGATTGACATAATGCGCTTAGAAAGGCCCGCTTACATCTTCGCAATCGAAGCAATCATAGACAACAAACCTTAGTACCACGATATCAAGTGCTTCCTTCAGAAACAAGAATACCCACCTAGGGTCTTAGGAAAATATAGAAAGACCCTCAGAAGGCTGGCTGGCAGCTTCTTTCTAAGCGGTGATACACTTTACAAGAGAAACTTCGACGTGGTCTTGCTCCGATGCGTAGACAGACCCGAAGCAAACATGCTATAAAGGAAATTCACGAAGGATCTTTTGGCATTCATGCCAATGGACACACAATGGCGAGAAAAATTTTAAGAGCAGGGTACTACTGGTTGACCATGGAATCCGACTGCTACAAGTACATGAGAAGGTGTCACAAGTGTCAGATATACTCAGACAAAATCCATGTACCGCCAACGCATCTCAAAGTTCTTTCTTCCCCATGGCCTTTTTCCATATGGGGAATCGACATGATTAGCATGATCGAACCCAAAGCTTCAAACGGACATCGGTTCATCCTGGTAGCCATTGACTACTTCACCAAGTGGGTCGAAGCAGTGTCATACACCAATGCAACCCGACAAGTGGTAGTCCGTTTCATCAAGAACAATCTCATCTGCCGTTATGGTGTTCCAAGCCAGATCATTACTGACAATGGATCTAACTTGAACAATAAGATGATGAAGGAGTTGTGCGCTGAGTTTAAGATTGAACATCATAACTCATCTCCCTACCGAACCAAGATGAACAGAGCAGTAGAAGCGGCTAACAAGAACATCAAGAGGATCGTTCAAAAGATGGTTGTAACCTACAAAGATTGGCACGAGATGCTACCCTTTGCTCTTCACGGTTATCGTACTTCTGTCCGCACTTCAACAGGGGCAACCCCTTTCTCTCTAGTATATGGCATGGAAGCAGTACTTCCCATAGAAGTTGAGATCCCATCAATCCGGGTATTGATGGAGGCTAAGCTAACAGAAGCTGAATGGTGTCAAATTCGGCACGACGAACTGAATTTGATCGAAGAAAAACGAATAACGGCTCTATGCCATGGTCAGTTGTATCAGCAAAGGATGAAGAAGGCGTTTGACAAAAAGGTCCGACCTCGCGTCTTCAGAAAAGGAGACCTTGTGCTAAAAAAGATACAATCATTTCTCACTGATCCTCGGGGCAAATGGACTCCGAATTATGACGGCCCATACGTGGTCAAGAAAGCTTTCTCAGGCGGCGCCTTGAGACTCGCAACCATGGATGGAGAAGAATTTGCCTACCCCACGAATGTTGATGTAGTCAAGAAATACTTCGCCTAAATAAAAAAGAAAAGAAGAAAAAAAACGTCTCGGTGGATTGAAAACCCGAAAGGGCGGTCCAGGCAAAAATTAGAGACATAAGCAAAAAAAATCATCCCGGTGAATTGGAAATCTCAAAGTACAATCCAGGCAAAAGTTAAGGATAATGGCAAGTAACTACATCCAACAAAGGGGCAAATTCCCCAGCAGTAGTCTTGCCATCCATCAGGAAAACTCCAGTCAAGGTCATCTTCGACGGAAGCTCAGGATGTCCAGAATTCAAAGTTGGTAGAAGGATAATGGTCGTTATGTTTCAATGTAGCCCTTTTCCCGTAAATTACCATTTTTCTAACTTTATAAATACTCCATGGGATCACACGCTTGGCTGATTTCCATCCTATCAATAAAATTTGAGCCCTAGTGCTTTTGTTTGCAATTCGTATTTGTTTTTGCTTTACAGAACGACATTTTAACATGATTAACGGTTCTTGAAATAAAACAAAAATGAATTTACTTGTCAAATTTTTTCTGCTTTTAAAATAAAGATGGCAATTTCTTTTGACTGTTGAACATCGAAAGAACATCGATCGCTTCTCCGAAAGCAATCGAGCTTCAAAGTGTAGAATCAAAGTACTCCTTCTAAACCAGTACACCTGAATGAAGGATCAGCTGTGTCAGATGCGAATATTATGTCCGACATCCCAGGCAGAGTTTTTATCTCCTAAGCTCGACCAATGGTTTTCCCCACAGGGACTATCTCTCCTAAGCAATGCATAATTTCTATCGTGAACAAATGGCATTTCCTCATCCCCATCAATGGCCGAGTATCTAGTCGTGTTCATCTGTTAGTCTGTATGTCGTGTCAGTTTTGTCAGCATAAACATACATACATCATGCATTATTAATTTACATTCACATTCATATTGCATCACTATCACTCTAGTCGGTCTTATCCCCTGGTGATAAAAGTCCTCTCGATCGAGTTTTTAGTTCTTTCCTTATCAGGAAATGTTGCGTCTGAACAATCTTTCCCCAGTTTATTTCTGGATTGGAGACGGTCCTCGACCACTTTGATAACTTGAACCTCTGAAAGGCAAGAAAACTTTCGACAAACGTCAATCTTCGCCATTGAAGATGATATCTTCGCTTTCCCGGATTAAGGAAAATCCTCAGAGAAAGCCTCTTCATCAAAGATTCGGCAGTATAGCAGTTCTTTCTGAAAATTTACTAACAAAAAGGTCATCAACACCTCCAAATTGGATTACATCACATGGCATTTCTCTGAGAAGACCTCGAGAAAAGTATGATGTAAAATCCCCAAGTAGAAAGCAGTCTCTCAAGAGACTCGTTTTCCCCAGTAGAGTCGACAAATGGCGTCTCCAAACAGAGAAGTTTGTGCACCTCTACAACTCAGACGAATGGGTTTCCCCAACAAGTCTGACATCAAAACTTTTTCCCATCAAATGGCATCTCCCCAGGAAAATTCGGCGAGAAGTTTGAGGAAAACCGCTACAAATAGCGTCCCTTGTCAAGAAAGTTTATTGACAAAAGAAACTGAGACCAGTTCCTCGGTAGGAAACCAGGATCGAGGGGAAGTTTATATCAGAAACTAAGACCAGTTCCTTGGTAGGAAACTAGGATCGAGGGGAAGTTTATTTCAAAAGAAAACTGAGACCAGTTCCTTGGCTGAAGACCAGGATCAAGGGGAAGTTTTTACCTTTTCTAAGTATCATTGCTTAGCAAAAGAAGATGGATGAGCAAACTGCCACTCATAACCACCATCAAAATTTCGGGTATTCCGATATTTAATCCTCTTGCACCCCGAATGCCCGAATACCTTCGCCATTCACACCTTCGGGTCCAAGAAGATTAAATAGGGGCATCTGTCATACCCCAAATTTTGACCACTAAGATTTCTGATCATTGTGCAAATCATCATCACAATATAGATGAACCATCATACCTCATTAGTCTCCCCAAAGATGGGTGAGTATTCACTACAATCAAGCTTAGGGTTTCAAGCCCTCTCAGGGCACTTAGGCAAAGGATCAATCAAGAAATGACATGATCTTTAACTTGTCTAACATCTTAAACATCCATAAAGGATCAAGAGGACTCCCACATCAAGAATCAAGCACCAGGTTGCAACATTCCAAGTGGATTAAGCCTCAAGATCGCCAGTGTCACCAAAATAGGGTTTTGGTCGACCAAGGTCTCCAGATGGAATTTTTCCTCTGGGCATGATCCAATGCTTCAAAGCATAACCCAAGATACTCTAAGGGACCTCATGGACCCAACCATCAATTCAATTTAGCCTCAGGGGATGCATTCACCAAAAATCAGGAATTAGGGTTTCTTGACCTAACTCACCCCTAAGTTGACTTTTGGGACAAAACATGAGTCAAGACCTCAAGACATGATTTGAGGGTCTCCAATACACTACATTGATCCATTTACAACAATGGATTGACCCGGGAAGCTTGATCCACAAGTTTCAAATTCATCAGGACCACAATTAGGGTTTCGAGGGAAAAGTCAACTGTACCTTTGACTTTTGGCCAAGACATGCTCCCAAACCTTGGGACATGATTCAATACACCATATAACACCTATGGAATCCATCCATTAAGTTTAATTTAGATCAGGGACTTAATTTCATAAAAGATCGCACAGTTTGGATTTCATCTGCTAGAAAAGTCAACTGTACAAAAAAGTCAAAGTTTGACTTTTTAATTTTTTGGTCAACCAAGGTTCTTTAACCATAAAATGATGTTAATGTGTGATTGGAATCATCATTCATCAAGAAAAACCAAAGAAAATGGGTTAACTTGTAAAAGGGGTAACCATAAAAAAAAATTAGAATTTTTCTAAGTTATGGAACAAAATAGCTAGGATACCAACTTCCAAGGATCATAACTTAAGATCCAAGCAACCATTTTGGATGATCCAAAGATGGATTTGTAGCTCTCATGGCATACTTTAAAAGTGTCGACTACATCTCATTCCAAATCCTCATGGATTTTAAGTTATGGAGTGATCAAAATGGCTGAAAACACAAAAGTGAGACTTTTCCAACACTTAGTGAAATTTTCACTAAGTCAGAATCTGCCTTATTTTTTCTCAAAAGTAGAGGAATTTTTCATTGAAATTCAAGTTGGATCAAAACCAAAGTTGGATATCATGTTGAAATAGGATATATCAGCTTTCCAAAATGTCCAAGAACTCCATCAAATTCCATCTGAGCTAAGAGTTATGACAGCTGCAACATGCCTTGCTGTAACTGTCATGACAAGGCAGATTTGTGCATTATGGCTCGATTTGATCAATTTGTGCAAATGACAAACAAGTTTATCCATCTGCACACCTCAAAGGGAGACCAAGGAGGGACAAACACTGATCCATAAGCCTCCCAAGTCTTTGGAACTACAAGTAGCATGTCAAACCTAAAAAGCCTAAAGGAGGCCAAGACTCCAATTTTGTTTTGGAACATTTAATGGATGCTTAGAGGTGGCATGTATCAGAGCAAAGATGAACACTTCAGTCATTCCTTATCCTTGAATTAGAGAACCATAGGCCTATGCTCTAATCTCAAGTCAATGGCTAGAGGAGACTTGAGATTCCAAAGAGATCCAATTGGCCAAAGGCCTGCTGCAGTTGCCATTCCTTATTCCTTGCAAAACATACTTGACACACTATAAATAGACCTCATTTCTGATCAGTTTGAGTACACCAAAGGCCTATAACACTTGCCTTTCTCAAAATCATCCTCTCACTCTCAAAAATGCCTTTCTTAGCAAGTCACTGTCGAATTTTTCAGTAGAGAGCAATTCCACTCAAACCAATTGCTCTAACACCTCATATACTTCATACCTGAGCTGATCAAACCACTTCCATCCATCTGGAACACCAAAATCATAGACCTCAAAATACACTTGGAGCCTATAATCAGTCAACACACCATGAAGTGATCCAGACATCTCCAAGCAGGTCCAAGCATTCAAACACACTCCATATGGTGTAGGGAAGCTGTTCAGATCATCACAACTCATCTATAACACCTCCAACTCAAAAATCCAACTGCTCTTGCTGCCACGATCTACAAGTAAGCCTAAACTTGGTCATCTCATGATTCATGCATATTTCCTCGCACAATAATTTTGCCATATGTTCATAGACATGTATGGAATGTTTCCCCTCAATTAATTGCTTTATTTGAATCGTGTATCAAATTTCTGAGCCTTCATGCACAATTTAAGGTTCTTGAGGTTTTGTCTTGATTTCTTATTCTATGCATAAAATAAATGAAATTAAAGACCATAGACATGATCGTGAGTTGAAAACGAGCAGATTGATATGTGGATTGTGCAATTTCATCAAGTATTCAGTGAGATTGATGAGAAAATGCAAATCAGCCAAGAACAGAGCACGCAGGCAAGACCAAAATGTTCTTGGCGCCCTTTTTCAAATATTTGAATTTTTGAATTTTTGTGATTTTATTTAATTGATTCAAAAATCAGTTTCTCTCTGAGTTTTAATGATTTTGAGTTGATTCTTTTTTTAATAATTCACAAAAATGTTAAAATATTTTATTTTATAAAAATTTCCAAAAAATATTATTTATTTCACATATTTGATGTTTTTACAAAGAATTAATTTTTATTTGTTTTTTAACATTTAAAATATTTTTTCCTTCTTGATTTTCCAAATTTAAATGATTTCCAATCATTTTGTGGATAAAAACATGATTTTTGAAACATTGATCCAATATCACAACTCATTTCTCACATGTTTTCAATGATTTTATTAATTTTTTAATCAAAATTAATTCCATTTTAAACAAAATTAGGGTTTTGATTAATTCAACCCTCATCAATCTTTTTCAAACACTTTGGGCCTCTAATAGAGTGTAAGACCCAACCCCTCTTGAAAACCAAAATAATTTGGGCCTCATTCATTGTATAAGACCCACTGTATTTTCAAAAACCTCGGAGCAATCGCCATTTTCAAACAAATCACCTGGGCCTTTCCCTGAGTTGTAAGCCTCATCACTTGTACAAAAATAAACTTTGGGCCTCTAATAGAGTGTAAGACCCAACCCCTTTGGAAAGCCAAACATTTTTTGGGCCTCATACATTGTATAAGTCCCCCGGCAGTTTTCAAAACGACGATGCAATCACTGTCTATCATCTGGGCCTACCCTCGTGTTGTAAGTCCCATTTCTTTTCTATAAATAATCTTTGGGCCTCTCCTTGAGTTGTAAGACCCATACCTTTGTATAGGAAACCTTTTAGGCCTCAGCCATTGTATAAGTCCCAATACAATCTTATCAAAACAATTCGTCTTTTAATTCAGATTCAAATATACGGTTGTTATTAAAACTTTCTTTAATTTGTTTGAACAACTAACAAAACAGCATGGAAGCTTGCTCACTTGTAAGTTTTATCTGTTTTCATTTACTGGCTTTAATATATATAACTGTATTGTGGGAAGTTGTGCATGGTTAGTCTTCTTTCATTCGTTTAAATACATGTCATATATATATAACTGTGTTGTGGAAAGCTGCGCATGGTTAGTCTTCTTTCATATCCTTTTACATACTTGTCATATATCAACTGTATATATACTAGTATAGTTATTTAGAGTTTTCCCCGGCAATTAGGTCTAGAACTAAGTAAAGCCTGTTGGTCACTCTTAAATACAAACAAAACTAGATCCCCATAGGATTTCCAGATACAGTCTTGCCTTCTCTTGGGCTTAAACAATATGGAACAAAGAGAAAGAAAGTATTCTTCGTGAACCTTTTCTCAGACTGTCACCCCTAGAAATTGCCAAAGAAATTCTACTCCCCAGAGTTGATCTATTCTCGGTGAATAGCATCTCTTGAGTTTAAATGATCTATTCTCGGTGAATAGCATTTCTTGAACTTCTCTTGGTTTGAGTCCCACAGGCTTCCTAAAAGCATCCTCGCTCCTCTTGGGCTTTGTACAAGGACCCTCCGGCTTCTTAGAAATTCTCATGCCTTCTCTTGGGCTTAATACAAGGACCCTGAAGACCTCTCAAAGGTATAGGACAGAACTTAGTCGTCTTTCATTAGAGCTGTCTTTCTAAAAAGAGTCAAAACTCTCAGACCAGTTTTATGGTTGATACTCATCCCTTAAAAGAGTCGGCCTCCTCTTGGGCATCATACAAAAGATAAAACTCTTCCAATAGACTTGGACAGTCTAAATACCCTTGAGTCTCAAAGACATTCTCAAGTTCCCTACAAAGCATAGGAGAAACCCAGGATTCTGGATTAATCTCCAGCAAGAGTTAAAACTTGTGGGTTCTAAAACCCCGTTTTTCTCCTAAAAATCCACCGACCAGGGTGAAGTCATCATAACACTATCAGAGCCTCGAGGTTTCTGATCTATCAACTCTTCTGCATTCCCCTGCAAGAGTTGATTCCCCATTTTGACCTGCCTCGGGATATCAAGAATCCCCTGCAGAAGTTTAGCCTCCTCTTAGGCTTCGTATAATGATTTTTCCTCAGGTTTTAGCCTCCTCTTGGGCTTTGTACAAATGATTCTCCCCTGCGGAGCTAACCTTTTCAGACTCTTCTGTTGAGTCAATCAATTCTCAAGACTCTCTTATTGAGTCAATCACTCTTTAGACTCTCTTGTTGAGTCAATCACTTTTTAGACTCTCTCGTTGAGTCAAGCACTCTCTTGTTGAGTCAACCCCATTAGCCTCTATCTCGGGCTTCGTATGAGACAACTAAAAACACTCACTTGTTAAGTCCATAGCCTCCTCTTAGACTTTGTATAATGATTTCCCCTAGCAGGAGTTAGCCTCCTCTCGAGTTGTGTAGATTGATTTCTCCAGCTTGTTCAGCCACCATCCTGGGATTTGTACAGGACAGATAAAAGTACTCTCTTGTTGAGTCAAACCCTTTTATCCTCTGTCTTGGGCTTTGTACGAGATATAAACCTTCATAAGCTTGGGACAAACATTTTCTCCAGCGAAGTCAATTCCTCCGAGCCTTCATTAGACTCTGAGGAATAAACTCCCAAGCAGAGTCAAACTCTTTTCCACCTCCATCTTGGGCTTTGTACAAGATAGATAACGCTCTCCAGCAAAGTCAAATCCGTTTAGCCTCCGTCTTGGGCTTTGTACAAGACACTTAAAATATCCTCACCAGAGTCGATTAAATTTCTCATTTCAGCCTCTATCTTGGGCTTTATACAAGACACATACAAAACTCCCCGGCGGAGTCAAAATCCCTTTTAGCCTCAATCTTGGGCTTTGTACATGACAGAAAGAATATTTTCCACGGAAAAGTCAAATTTTTAGCCTCCTCTTAGGCTTTGTATAATGATCTCCCCAAAGAGTCAGTCTCTTATTGCCTTAATCTTGGGCTTTGTACAAGACACAATATAAGCACTCTCCTGTTGAGTCAGTCATTCCCAGCCTCCTCTTAGGCTTCGTATAAGGAGTTCCCTAGCGGAGTCAATCAATCTCTTAGCTTCAACCTTGGGCTTTGATCAAGGCACACAAAAATCAACAATCCCTCTTTAGAGATGACAAATTCTCTCTCAGTCAAAAAATTTTAGCTTCAATCTTCGGCTTTGAACAAGACACAAATAACCCTTTAGCTTCAATCTTGGGCTTTGAACAAGACACCAAAACATCTTTTTCCTCCCTTAGAATAGGAGGAACTACGATTGCTCTGATTTCCCTGTTTCGTTTAAACGGGAATACGTAGGCATAAGATTGCAAAATCTTAGCGAGCATACCAATCAAAAACTCTAGGTCCAGTACCTTCATATCAATCAAAACTTAGGTCCAGCACCTTACCAAAAACATCGGGAAAACCCAAACATCAATATCAACTCACTCACTCACTCATACTTCCCAAGAAAATTTCCTAATCCATTACCAGATAAACACCATCAATAACAAAGTGAAACCCTAAAGCTAATATCCTGTGGATAACCACGTATAGGATGGATAATTGACAACTACCCATTGTATAACCTGAACCTAACTCCCCGAATCTCTTAAAGCGTTTGTTTAGTTAAACATTCACGTGCAAGGTTAGTTTTAGATACCTTCCCTTTCCCTTTCAGCTTCATGGGATAAATAAGAAATCAGAAAGTAGCACCCCATCCTCCTCATTCTGGTGAGGAAAACTTCAGCGATAAGGTGGTCACGTCACCGACGAAAATCGCTCGCTACACCATAATCCTAGTTGTCGAGCCTACGTTAGTCATAGTCGATCTGAACTATTCCTAATTTCTTTCTTAAATTCAGGAATCTGTCGATCTTCAATCCTTTGGTGAAAATGTCGGCCAACTGTGCTTCACTTGAGCAATGCCTAACTTCAAGTTCACCTCGATTTACCTTTTCCCTTAAGAAGTGAAATCTAGCTTCGATATGCTTACTCCTTCCATGCAGAACTAGATTCTTCGCCAGATTTATGGCTGACTTGTTGTCGATTTGGAACACAAGAGGTTTCTTCACTTCGACCTCCATTTCTTCAAGTACTTATCTAATCCAAATTTCTTGACATCCAGCATAGGATCCTGCTATATATTCTGCTTCACACGATGACAATGCCACCACAGGTTGCTTCTTCGAACACCATGAGATTGGGGCACCAAATTCTTGAAAGAAATAGCCTGTTGTACTTCTTCGATCTTCCTTATCTCCACACCAATCAACATCTAAAAAGCAATTAACTATTTCTTCTTTGCCTTTAGAATCTCGTCGAAATAGAATTTCAAAATCTGTTGTTCCTTTTAAATATCTCAGAATTCTTCTTGTAGCTTTCATGTGTGACACTCTTGGTTCACCCATGAATCTGCTCATTAATCCGATTGCGAAACTTATATCAGGTCGACCATTGCACACATATCTCAGAGATCCAACTATTTGTTTGAACAAAGTTACATAAACTTTGTCTTTCTCTCCATACTTCTCCAACTTCAAGTTTAGTTCGACAGGTGAGGATGTCGGATTCGAATCATCCATTCTGAATCTCTTGAGTATCACTTTGACATACTTCCTTTGATGTAGCAACATACCTTGCTTCAGCATTTGAAATTCCGTGCCTAGTAAATAAGACAATTTTCCCAGTTCCGACATTTAAAATTCCTTCATCATCAGCTCTTTGAACTTCGACAAGTTCTCCAAGCTATTTCCAGTTACCAACAAGTCTTCGACATATAAGTAGATGATTGTTATATCTTGTGCTACAACCTGAACATAGCCACCATACTCAGACTTGCATTTGACAAATCCCAATTCTACTAAGTATGAGTCGATCTTCTTGTTCCATGCCCTAGGTGCCTGCTTTATGCCATAGAGCGCTTTGTGCAACTTATATACTTTACTCGCTTCCTTCTGAATCACAAACCCAGGAGGTTGTGTGACATAGACCTCTTCGTCTAACAGACCATTCAGAAATGCTGACTTCACATCTAAGTGAAATGTCGACCAAACTTGGTTACATGTCAATGCTACCACTAGTCGAACAATCTCCAGTCTTGCTACTGGAGAAAATACTTCAGAGTAGTCAAGTCCTTCTCTTTAAAGAAACCCTCGAGCTACTAATCTTGCTTTATGTCTTTCTATTGACACATAAGCATTGTGTTTCAACTTGAACACCCACTTTACTTCGATAGCTTTTGTATGTGCTGGCGATTCGACTAACTCTCATGTGTTGTTTCTTTCGATTGCTTGTAACTCTTCGACCATAGCTAACTTCCACTGTTGAATTTTTAAAGCTTCATTATGGTTGATTGGTTCAGCACCTGCAAGTAAAGCAAAATGAACTAATTCTCCATATGGTATGACTTCATCATCACCAGTTACTTCATAATCATGAAGTCTTGTTGGAGGAACTCTATTTTGCCGAGGTCTTTGGCTTGTTTCAGCCACAACCTCTGTGTCGGGAATGTCAGCAACTGCTTCTACTTCGACTGGATTCTCAGCAATTTCTTCAACTTCGACTTCATCAGTTTCTTCATCGAAATCAGAGCTCATCAATGGCTTGTTAATTGAATTACTAGAATTACAATCCCAGGCAGAATTTTCATCAATCACAATATCTCGACTCAACACAATCTTCTCATTAATTGGATTGAATAGCCTGTATGCACTAGTCTTATGATATCCTACCAGAATCATAGGTTCAATCTTGTCATCAAGCTTCCTTCTTCTTGCATCAGGAACATGCTTGTAACACATAGAGCTAAACATCTTCAGATGACTCACTGATGGTCGTTTGCCACTCCACACTTCTTCAGGAACCTTGTTCTTTAATTTCTTGGTAGGGCACCTGTTCAGGATATAAACTGCAGTCAAAACAGCTTCACCTCATAAAGATTTTGGCAAATTCTTCTGCTTGAGCATACATCTCGCCATATCCAATATGGTTCCGTTTCTTCTTTCATCAATTCCATTATGTTGAGGAGTATAAGAAGCAGTTACCTCATGATCAACACCATATTCTGCACAGCATTTTTCAAACATCTTCGAAGTGTATTCGCATCCTCCATCGGTTCGCAGAACTTTGATCCTCTTCTCACTCTAGTTTACGACAAGCATCTTGAATCTATTAAATATTTCAAATACTTCATCCTTTCTCTTGATCACATAAATCCACATCTTTCGACTAAACTCATCGACAAACGAAACAAAATATCTGTTTCCACCAATGGTATGTTCTTTGAACGGACCACATACAGCTGAATGTACAACTTCGAGTATGCAGGATGATCTCATTGGCATATTCGAAACGAAAGAATTTATGCATTGCTTTCCGACTAAACAACCTTCACAAAGTTTGTCAGGCATCTCAAGACTTGGAATACCAGATACCATATCTTGAGTAATCAGCTGATTGAGTGAACAAAAGTTCAAATGTCCAAACCTTAAATGCCACAACCAACTATCCTTGTGGTCGACAACAGTTTTTAGACATTGTACTTCAGTCGAACTGATCATGGTCTTAAATGTCCTGTTCTTCAACAACGGAGATTTCAAGACCAAATTGTTCTGGGTGTCGAACAATTTCAAAACTCCATGTTTCATGACAACTGAGAAGCCTTTTTCGACCAGTTGTCCAACACTTAACAGTTGCACTTTATTCCAGGTACATAGAACACATCTCTGATCATAGCTTTCGCTCCATTACATAATTGAAAAACTATGTTACCAGTACCTTCTGCTTGCAATGAACTATTATCAGCAAGTTTTACCTTGCTCTTCTTCGACTCGTCAAAATCTGCCAACCACCCCTTTCGACCAGTCATGTGATTTAACCTGAGTCGAGGAACCAGATCTTGGATTCTACATGGTTATCTGCCACTGCAGCCATAACCACCATACCACCTTCAGAATCATTGAATCTTGGCGTGCAAGGTTCGCTCCTTCGTCCTTGCCTTTTTTCGATCCATTATTTTTCCTGTACCAACAATGTTTGGCCAAATGACCCTACTTTTCACAGTTATAAAACTGCATACCATTCTTATCTTCTTTGTCCTTTCGATAGTTTCCTCCTCCTTTTTTCGAGGATTCAGAAGATCTATCTTCAACCTGATTCTTGTGAGGGTTCGACCAAGACTTCTTTCCTTGAGTCTTGTCGACTTTGCCTTTGAATTTGTTGGAACCACCATTCCTTTTCCATGACTGAGCCTGTAGTGTTTGTATCGAATCCTGAACTCCCCTTCTTTCGACAATCCTCATCTCATGCGCCTCCAACGAACCAACCAAATCTTCCACTTTTAGGGTTTCAAGATTGTTGGATTCTTGAATAGCTACGATAATGTGATCAAAGTGAGAGGTCAACGTTCTCATTACCTTCTCAACTATCATCTTATCAGTTATGGTTTCGCCACAACCCTTCATGAGATGGACGATTTTCTGAACCTTCGACATATATTCTACAACTTTTTCGTCTTCTCCCATCGACAACAACTTCATATTGTCGATGCAAGGTTTGCAACTTTACAACCTTGACTTTCTCACCTCCTTCATAATACTTCACCAGAATATCCCATGCCTCGTTCGCCGTTTCAGCATAAGAGATTCTGTCGAAGTTAGCAGTATTGACCGCCGTCTGAATGCAATAAGAAGTCTTGCAATCTTTCTTCTTGACTTCGTTGTGGGCTTTTTTCTGTTCTTGGTTGCATTTTCAGGAAACACAGGAACGTCGCCGGTAACCACTTCTAGAGTATCATGGAAGCCAAATAAGGATTGCATTTTTTTCCATCAGATCTAATTCTTGCCGTTAAGCATTGGAAGGGAATTCGGAATGCTCTTATCACCAGTCATCTTCGCAGCGGTTGATTCACTTACCTTGGAAACACGATCTCTGACGTGAAGTTCTTGAAAACTCGATCAAGAACAATAACCAGAAGCTCTGGATACCAATTTGTTAGTGCATGAGTGTAGCACCCCAAAATTTTCCCTCCTATTTATACCATCAATAACTGGCTTTCGTTTCACATTCATTTGCATATCCATTAGGTCATACTCATAATCATACAATTGCATGAGCTCCTAAGGCGTGGGATCAAAGGAATTATCTTTTTATTAGCGTTGGCCCTATGCAAAGGTGATTCATTTGGTTCCTATTTCAGGTTTAGTTGAATCGAGGTTTGAATTCATATTATCATGAATACTTTCTTATTCAGAGGTGCATCAAGATACCAGGGCTATTCTTCTCCAAAATTCACTAAGGCCCTGAATCAGAGTTTATTTCTCAGAAGACTAGGGTATCATTATGTTGTATATGGGGGTAATCAGGACATTGTGGTCCTTCAATGGTTCATCGCCTACAAGTTAGGGTGGAGTTGAGATCGAAGTCAGGGAAGTTGAGGGTGCATTAAAAGCAAGTCTAATTCGGATTGGAAGTTAGATTTAGAATTTCATGTCAAATTGATCGTGTGGACTACTTGAATTACAATAATCATTTCTCATGTTAATGTTCATTTCTTCATTACCCTTTTCTCAATCCATCTTAAATAAATCACATTTGGATGTCCATTTGTTAATCCACATATCCATATTACCACATATTCAAATCCATCTTCAGGTCCATGTCCATTTTGTTTAGAATTTAAATTCATTTCAATATCCAATTCTTCCAATCCAATCCATTTCAAAATAAAATCATTCTTTCTAGATCCATATCCTTGTCCATTCTCAAATCTAGTTAATCCATAAACCATATTCGCTCTTACCTCCACTTTCAAAATCACAAGGAATTAAGGGAGAAGGTGGTTACACATATAAAAGCTTAGTAATAAACGGTCAAAAAGTGAGCATCCATGTCTCGTTGTCTACTTCAAATTCCAACAAACTGATGTATGTTCAACTTTTGAAGTGGCAGGGTGTACAAAGAAATGGAATGCATGTTTTCAAGCAAGTTGATGTTATGATGATTCCAACGACTGGCATGACAGTGCCCATCATACATCCGAATGTCCTTAGGAACAGTGAAACAGGTATGCAGCCAGGTCGGGCACATCACTTGCAAATAGAGTCAGTATGAGTTTGTCAGCACCTTGTTTGCCGACTCTGTCGCTTGATGATGATAGATATGCCTCGGGATCAATATGAATAGGGAAGTACACCCTGTGGCTTAATAATGTCCATTCCACTGAAGTCTAGGAGAAATATGAGGACACTGTCAAAGGCGCATCGCATGCCTAGGGCTGGACAACGGATCAGGTTGGGCGGTTTCGGGCCCAAAAGTCCAATCCGATCCAAACCGCGGTTCATATATAGTAACCCATTTCCGCCCTTTTTCTCTTTCGGTTTGAGCGGTTACAGTACATGCGGTTTTACGGGTTATCGGGCGGATTAATACGGGTAAAATCTCTTAAACAAAATATCAGTTTTCATAAACAACTATCATCAAACTCCCAGATCTATATCAATCAAGAATCAAATTTTATATTGAGTACAAAAGTAGTTAGAAAAACTAATATCATTAACCTCTCAAATTTTTGTTATCAACCAACTAAAATACAAAAACTTGAAATAAGAAAACAACATCAAGAATATTAGATTTGAGAAGAAGAAATAAGAAGAACATGAAGAAGAAAGAGGAGATTTTTATTTGAATACTCAATTTTCATTTGATATTACATGTTGTTTTTTGGGTTCAAATGGTAAAACATGGAGGGGAAACAACAAAATAACTTGCAGTATTGAAGAAGAAAAGAGAAAGGTTGATGTGTGGTGTTTATGAGTTGTAAGACAATATTGAAAATGAAATGAGAAACATTGATATGAGGTGTTTATTGGTTGTAAAAATAAATAAATATAATGTATATAAATATAATAAAACATGAATCAAATATTACTATTATTAAGTAACTGTCATTTATTCCTGTAAAAAAAGTAATTGTCATTTATTTATATTTATAAGAATATTAACTGTATGTTATGTGGCTATATAAAAAAAATATCAAATGCCAAATGCAATAAAAAATATAGACTATAGTCTGCATAATAGGCATTTATAGCATGCATTGGAAACCTGCACGATACACATTAATCATTTAATAGTCTGACTATTCCACACCTTTCATCTTGTCCATTCACATCAAAACTTTTCATAAGTTAATTCACATTACATTATAATATTTATTTCTTATTAGTTGTATATGGTAGTGTGGGCGGGTTTTATAACTGACGGATGATATTTATAGAACCGAACCGCCCATTTAAACCCATTATAAACTGAGAAAATTAATATTTCAACCCCTAAACCATTTCAACCCGCCCGAAGTCGGTTTATACTTTCGGTTTATGCAGTTTCGCACGGGTTGCGGGTATTTGTCCACCCCTAGGCGCATGGTATTGAACTGATAAATGCTTATCCCCAAAGATTTTGGAGATGAGAACTGCCCATGTTGTTTCCATGTGGCTCAGAATGCAAATATAATACAAAAAATAAAAGACCACAAATACAAAAGGCAGTAGGGGAATTCAAAGAAAAAAGCACAGCAGATGGAAATTCATATCAAAAAAATATAATAGTTACAAACCAATACTCCCTAACTTAACTGTCATAAAAAACCACCATAACCGTTTCAACAAAATAGAGCTAACGGTTTTACAATTTCTTCTCTAACTGTCAATTACAATTTCCCAACTAACAATAACAGAAACCACCCCTTACCAACTGTCATAACCATATCCTAACTACCTAACCGAAATTCATTCACAACTTCTAACATTTTTTTTCAAGAGAACCATAACCACAACCTCTAACAAACCGGGCTTGGATTTCTTCTTCACCATCGATTCCTCACTCTTCTCACCTTTCCATGATCGTCCCAGTCCAAGAACCTTCATCATCAATCAATATTCTTCTCATCTTCAATTTATTATCCTTCAACTTTCAATCAGCAACCAATTCGTCACCCTCAATATCTGAAAATCACAGTTCCACAGCAAGTTCCTTCAATCTCATGACAACCTGAAAATCCAAGAACGAACGTTCTTCATCCTCCTCCGCAGCATCTTCGCATTCACACTTCAAATTTGTCGCCAACAGTTCGCCCATTTCCGTCTTCGCAACCTGCAACAAACTACAATAAGCAACCTCATCTACAATTCGAAACCTGCAACAAATTCATAATAACAAGTTAATTCAACGATCAGCACAAACTCAACAATTGCAATAACAACGTGTTTAGATTCGTAGAAGAGCGAAGAAGGCTGACAAACTCAACAATCGCAATAACAACGTGTTTAGATTGGTAGGGTTTTGACTAATTGGATTTGGATTTTGACAATTGTTTTCGGACGATTAGTTTTTGGCTTAATCATTCATTAATTGATTTTTTGCTTAATCACCTACTAATTGTTCTCGGATAATTAAGATTAGTTTTAGAATTAGTGTTTAGCTTTAGAATTAGTTTTAGATTAGGCTCTAACACTATATTAGGTTTTTAATTGAGTTTAACCTCAATTTTAATTGATAATTAACCTTTTGATATTGACTTTAGTTTTAATTTTGCTAATTGGAATTGAATTTCGATAATAGTTTTCGGACGATTATTTTTTGGTTTAATCATATCCTAATTGTTTTTTTTTTTTGCTTACTAGCTTACTAATTGTTTTAGCCTAGTTCATTAATTGTTTTTGGCTTAATTATCCACTAATTGTTTTTGCTTAATCGCACTATTTGCTTTTAGTTTAATGGCACTAATCGGTCTAGCTTAATTGTTGACTAACTTTGGTTATTTTTCTTTGAGGAGCTTGGAGTTTTATGCTAACACTTTATATATTAACATGGCTTGTTTAGTTTTGATGAGGCATGCTCTCTTGATAATGATTGTTTGATCCCATTGAGGTATGACCCTTCTTGTACATTAGTTAATTGAATGAATGTAGAAGTTACTGTAGTGAACAAAGTGTGTTGTAAAATGTTGTTATTCTGTCTGGTTGCATACATACCTGTCCTGTTCTGGAAATAGTAGCTGTTATAGGCTGTTTTTGCTTGTTGCTGGTTTTTATAGCTATGCAAGTGCTGGAGCGCTGTTGCTGCTGCTGTTTATGGTTTATTGCCTTGTTTTATTGTTTTTATTCATGAATGGTGAAGAGTATTTGGTTCCATGTCTTTCACGGATCTGTTCTGCTTTTTGACACTTTTGCTCATTTATGGTAGATTACTAGAAGCTTTCTGGTTTGCTTATACTTCGCTTGTGTTGCTACGGATTGTTATCCGTTCGGTATCACTTCTCTTCTCTTTTACTAATTCCGCATTTTTTTCCTTTTGATGCCATAAGAAGTAGGATTGGGAGTCCGTGCCACTTGGCCGGCAATTTTGGAAGTCCTCAAAGGAGGCTCTATTTGTGTTTGTTTACATTTTGTGCTAAAGACCTCTATGAGGCATCCCATTCCCATTTCCCCCTAATAAGTCCTCGAAGAAGGCAAGCGAAGAAGGGACTAGCAATCAGTCCCCGCACTTTTAGTTGAGTCGTTTACTAGCTCACACCATGTGTTGATGCTCTTGAACATGTGCCCCCGATCTTGTTATCGAGTCCGTCAAGTGGAAGGAGGGTCTAGCAATCATACCCCCACACCTTGTCTATAGCTCGCATTGACCGATGTTGATGCTTATGTGATCTGATTCTCATCTTCCCCTTCCTTACTCTGCTCTCCATGGTTCTCGATACCATTGGGTGAGAACCCCTATTTCCCACAGCTAGCTTGTTTGCCTCGGTTGATATGACCTCTTGGCTAAAGCTCCCCCTTTTCTTACTTTGATTGTGTGACATTATTGTTAACTGACATTGTTTACTCTTTCGTTTGCTTTTAGTTCCTTTTGTTTATGGATTGAGTTACATAATGTTTACTTGTCTGATGACATGATCCTGTAGGATTCCTAGCTCCACTTAATTTCTGATTAAGTCGGGGGTAGGAGAGACATTAGGATAGTAATACATGCATGACAACATTAGTTAGACTTCCCTCCTGATCCTGACCTTAGGACCATCATCGCATGCTGATTTATAGGACCTAGTTTCCCCCTTAGACCTTCCGTGAGTCTCATCTTATCTCTCGCACCCATGCGATCGAGACCGTTTCCCGTTCACCCGTAGTAGCGTGAACTACGGATGCTCTGATTCCTTTTTCTTTTTAGATTAAGGATACGTAGGCACGAGATGCGATATCTCGGCGAGCACACTAACAACTAACTTCCCTTTTCTCTCGCCTGAGTGCGATCGAGACTCTTACATCAACCAATCAAAACCGACCCGTAGGTCAAACTACGACTGCTCTGATTTCCTTCTTCTCATCCAATTAAGGATACGTAGGCACAAGACGGCGATGTCTTGGCTAGCACACTCCCCTCCTTTCGACTCGTACGTCGAACTACGTTGACTCTGATTTTTCGTTCGTCCACGAAGATACGTAGGCATAGGATTGCGATGATCCTTGCGAGTCTGTTTTTGTTTTTCCCTTTTCCGTTTCTAGGTTAGCAGTTGAGTTTCAGATACCCTATACCCTTTGATCGATAACAACAAGCGTGGATCCCATCGAGTACGATGGACGCGAGGGGGTGCTAATACCTTCCTCTAACGTAACTGACTCCCGAATCCAGGCTATGGTTGCGATGACTATTCCTTTCCCTTTGAGGTTTTCTTCGATCATTTCCTTTCCCTGCGTCGGGATAAATAACGTTCGGTGGCGACTCTTTTGTTTCTTTCCGCCGGTTGATTTTTGCAGATGCGACAGTGAGACACTTTTAGTGAAGAGAGAATAGAGAGAGAATAAGGAAATAAGGATTTGTATTATTGAATTATGTAAATAATGATAAAAACTAGGACTATTTATATACAACCCTAATTGGGCTTGGGCTAACACAACTTGGATTATATTTAAATATTAAATCTAATCAAATCTAATCAAATCTAATCAAATCTAATCTAATATTTCAACATCCATCCCAATATGCATGTCAATAGTCTAGAGTCTGTAGGTTAAAAAACCTTGAAAATAAAAATCCTCTCAAGATTTTGCTTAAATAATCTGATGACTCTATAAGCTGTTTGAGAGTGTAGTTGAGTTGGACTTTGTAGAAATTGGCTCAATAGCTGGGTAGCAAGGGTTATGTTTGGTCTTGTGTTATTTAGGTACAACAATCTAACAATAAGCCTTCTATATAGAGTGATATCTTCAAGTGGATTTCTTCCAACTTGATGAAGCTATATTTAAGGATTTAAAGGTGTTGAAATAGGTTTTGAAACTAGCAAACCTCCTTTCTTTAACAAATCTGGGCAATATTTCCTTTGTGAAATAGATATGCCTTCTTTAGAATGTTCCATCTCCTGAACAAGAAAATATTTTGAAATTCCTAGGTCTTTGATTTTTAAATTCCTACCAAGAATGCCTTTGACATTCTCAAATTCAGATAAAGATGTACTTGCTGGTATGATGTCATCCACATATACTAGAAGGATTGTGATTAAACTTTCTCTTATAAGGATGAACATTGATTAATATTAGTTTGATTTAGTGTAACCAAGATTCAAGATAAAATATGTCAGCTTCTCATACCACTCCCTGCTTGCCTATTTCAACTCATATAAACTCTTGAATAGTTTGCAAACATGGATTGGCTTAGTGCACTTGACTCCTTGAGGTACACTCATGTAGACATCCTCCTTTAAGTCTCCGTGAAAAAATGAATTATTGACATGAAATTGATTAAAATGCTAGTTTTTTTATGGAAGTTAGTGCAAGTAGAACTCTGATAGTGAATAATTTGGCTACTAGTGAAAAGTATCAAGAAAGTTCAATCACTCAATATGTATCATTTGGAAACTAATATTGCCTTGTACATGTCTATAAAGCCATCATATTTATGTTTGATTTTTTTTAATTCATCAGCTCTTAATAGGTTTGAAATTAGGTGGCAGATGTTATTGAGTACAAAATTAAGTTTTATAATTATCATATCCACAAAGACTATTTTTTTAAAGACCGTTTAATAGTTTTTAAGATATTAAGTAGAGAAGTGTTTTTATTTATTTTGATTCGTCAAAGTAAATGACACAAAATAAATGACAAAAAGTAAAATTGAGATTTCAATGTTAACAATAAGAAAGCTTACTAGAGGTAGATTTTGTCATTACGTGTTTATCATGCATAACCATCGGTCAGTAATATGCTCATATAATAAGCTATTAATATTACCACATGCTGCTCTCATTTGTATATCTTGTCGGTCTCAACACCGTGAAATTAGTGCATTATCTAATAGCTGAAATCTTGGTCTATTAACCAATGCAGAGATTTAAGTTCCAACAATTATTAAGCAGTAAAAATCCACACCGATCCTACTATAATATGTGTAGATATTGAACCTAATATTATGTCTAGACATTAATATCCAATAGACTGTTATCTTGGATCTAGTAATGACAAGCACCTTTCGAATGTCAAGTCATACCATGAAAACAAGTTTTAGGTAGAAAATCTAAAACATACATTAAGATTAAAGAGTCATCAATATTAAATCTTAAGTATAGTTATATAAAACTCCATGAACTATTTAATACATGAATATAATGTTTACATCTAACCCCCAATAAATAGATTTTTAGCTATGCTTACTCATCGTAGTTGTACCGGTGATGGGGGTTATTCCGTAAGTGCACGAAATCTGCTGTAGTTTTAATAGCTATCAAACCCACAGGGATCGATAATCAAACTTATCGCGTCTACTCCTGCTATGTAAATCTAAGGCTAATAAAATTAATTTTTTTATGCGAAGTCAAATAAGAACAGGAAATAAGATTGGACTTAAAGAAATACTTGACAAAGGTGAGACCGGAATGCAGTTCTCGACGTATTTACAGGACTCATGTAAACCTTGGCATTTGTTTAGTTTTAAAATTCTTTTCAGAGAAAAAGAAGACGTAAAAACGCTACTTACTCTCGCGCAGTTCGCGTTATGGATTGACTCCGCAATTGATTTGCTGTCGCTCACTCAATTGCGGGTTCGAACCAATTTTTGAAAATCTATAAGTCCTAATTAATTTAAAAAGAGTTGTCACGGTGTTTAAAAATTAAAGATCCAAACTTTTTGTTGTCAGATATTGCTCTCTCACTCACGCGCTATTGATCGGTATCTGAATGTTTTCTCCGTCGCGCAAAATGTTTTGCTTTAAAAATACAAAGTTCAAAACCGAAAATATAATTTAAATTAAGAAAGTATTTGCCATTGGTTTACCGAGTCCTGTCGATACGACGGTCCTCATATCCCGGACTCAAAACAATTTAGTCGAACATGGTATTAAACATGAACATGCAATTCTTAATATTTGAAACTAACAGCAACATGGTAATTGAATTGAGTTGAATTATTGCAAGCAACTATAGTAAAACCAATTTAAAGTAGCAATATAAAGGAACTTGAAACTAAAACTGGAATTAACTCTGAAATAATCTTCAAGTACAAACGAACAGAATGGAAATAGCTCTAATGCCGACCCAATTGCTTTGATCCAATATTACAAATAAATTCCTGAACTCTAAGGTGTAGTAGCTCCCCAATGTGAGAAGTCTATTACTTTTCAATGGTAATTGCTTAAAACTTAAAGTACAGCTTTTGCATACAAACTTAGATACCTCAAATTCTCCTAAAATCCCATATTTATATTGTCCCATACACTAAAGATGAAGTCTTCACGTACTGAATTCTTTTAGAGGGAGAATAGGTGAAGTGGTGACGAAATGGTCAGCTCAGACGGCTATTTTTCCAGAACTGGAAGCCACAGCGGGCGCCAGGGGGTTGTGGAGGTCACCACCTGACCAGATCACGGAGACGTGGCAGTTGAGCCTTATGGCGGGCGCCATTAGGGTTGTGGCGGGTGCCACGAATCCTTGACTTGGTCTTTTCTACTTCTTTCTCTCTCCTCATGGACCCCACTTGCTTCTTAGTCAAGGATGACATTGTACTATAGCTGGCGCCATAGAGGTCGCCATCCTTGTATGTTTTCGTATTTTCTTTGTTTCGCGCCGTTTCCATCCAAATTCTTCGTTGATCGCTTCTACCTATGGGGAACCTGAAACAAATGTAAAACACCAGTATAACACTTTGTCACACCCTCATTTTCACCCTAACCCTAACCCTTTTCATAGCATTTCCATCATCTATGCATCTTCATGAGGTCACTAACACAACTTTGCATTCATCCATTTGCGTAAGCTTTTGTGACATGGGATCAAGGCGTTTTCCTATGGTTCGAGTCTTCCGTATTCAGAGGAGTATCAGTGTGCTTGCAAAGAAAAGGGTATAGCTCTAAGTCAAGCCTGGTTGTTCATTCATGATCCAGTTCAGATGAATGGTTGACCTACTCTTGGTCAAACTATTAAAGAATTTGCTCTAATTGCAAATATCTGTGTTAGTAGACTATTTCTCAGTCAGTGTGTACCCAAGGTCGAGTTATGTGGTGTGGAGGTCATCAGGTCACCAAATTTTAATTCATGGGAAGTTTGGTTCAATCATCAGGTTCATCATGGCTCATCAATTCATTGGTGGTTCATCTGTGGAATTATTTTTCTTAGAGTGGATTCAATAATCAACACAAGGTTTCAAATTGATTCATATGGTTGTTGCGAGTTTTTCATGGCAACTGTGTTCATTTAATCAGAGGTTTGTGGAAGAAGACAAGATTGAGTTTAGTTGAAAGTCGAGATTGCGCGGTCGTGTTGTTGGAAATATTGGTCCACATCCATTATTACCCATCTTCTAAACCAATTTACCGATCCATTTCTCCGTTCATTTTAAACCATGTTTTAAACCATCTTATATCCACCAACCATTTTTAACCCAATTCAAATTCAATTCATATCCAATTATCCAATCCATTTGTCCAAATCCATTTCTAAACCATTTTTCATTTCATATCCATTTTGTCAATTCCACTTTAAATTCAATTTTATCCATTTAACCAATTCTTCTAAATCCATTTATCCACATTAAAAAACCAAGTCATTTCCAAATCCATTTTTTAGTGTCCAATTCATTTACTCCAATAAACTCTTTTTTCAATAAACTCATTTACCATTTTTTCATTAGAAAAAAAAGCTTACATAAACAAAAAGTTTCTACAAGATATGGAACCAAGTCCATTTTTCAAAGCTCATCTCACAAAAAGCCCATTTAGTTTAAATTAAATTACAATAAAAAGAGAAAGTACAGCACATGACATCTTTGGTCAATACTTGTTTTTTCACACCTTCCCTATTTCATACAACAAACAACCTCCACACAAAAAAGTGTTTTCAACAACAATTCACATTAAACTTTAGCAGAGATTCCAACAACCAACACAGCTGCAATGCTTCAAGACCTGCACATGAAAGCTACAATTCAACAATAACAAGACAAAATTTTGCACCACTTGAAAGAGACTCATCACAATTTCGCAAGACCTTTGTACCATGAAAAAGAAAACGAGTTTGTTTTGGCATAAAAAGAAGGAGAACAAAGTGAATAAAAGGAGGAGACAGAGGGAAACAAGAAGAGGCAGCGAGCAAGAATTGAAGAGAAATACACAGCAAAATTTTCATTTACAGATATCCAAAAAAGAACCGTGATTTTCCAGACACACAAACAACAACTTTTTACCTTCAATAACTTGTTTACTTTACCCAAACCATACCTCACAACCTTGCTTCACCATCAAGATCAAATCTCCGCCGTGAAAAGCTTAACTCACACCAAACATATGACTTCCACCTTCCTCCTTTTCTGACGATGTAGATCCACCGCTGAGTTCACCTCACTCTTCGACATAACCACCTTGAACAACCCTTCTTCGTTGACACCACTCACGGCGAGCTTCCACGTCCAACCACATCCGCGATTCACCACTTTCACACCACCAACAACTTTACTCTGCCATAACGACAACACCATGAATTCGTAGCCACCACCTCCATTAAACAGAAATCCGCCGCGAGAAAGAAAGGGGGCGAATCGAGAGAGTCAGTTTTGCTTCCATAAGTTTTAGTTTCTGAACTTTTTGGGAGTGTGAATCGTGCGTTTGGTTTGTGTGAGCAGCCGTTTCATCTTTTGCCATTTTTCTAGGGTTTTTGTTAATTTAATGTCAAACCAATTGCGACCCGCTCCACCACCTGACCCGGCCCATCATGTGTTTTGATTTTGTCACGGTTTTATTTCCTAGTTTTGTGGTAGTTCTCCTTCTTTTATAACTAGTGGGAGACCCGTACTGGTATGGTACGCACATTTTTTTCAAATTATAATAAAAATAAAATTAAAAAATTAAAGTTTTAAACCAAAAAAGTTATTATTTTTAAAAGATATAATAAATTAGTGCGTATAATCAATAACAAATTTGATCCCGTATATAAATATTGAATTTATTTTGACATTACTTATATATATTTGAATCTAAATAACATGATTTGGTTCAACAAAGTATTTTTTTTAGTTTTTTTTTAATATTTATAAATGACACAAAATTGTCCCAAAAAATATATAAATAAAATTATATATTAAAAAATAAATTAGTATAATAATACGATTTCAAAACATTGAAACTTGTATTAGATATATGAAATGTATAAGTTTTTTTAACAAATAAGACAATTATGTTATAAGAGATAATACAATGAACGATAAATTTGTGTTATTCAATATTTGAATAAGTAATAAAGTTGATCCCTGGTATGGTACGCGCATTTTTTCTAAAATATAATAAAAATGATATTAAAAAATTAAATTGTTTAACTAAAACAGTTATTACTTTTAAAAAAATTAATGCCTATAGTTCATTCTATATATAAAAATATTTGAATCAATAATGTATTATTTATTATATAAATATTACTTTTGTTTTGACATTATTTACAAAAAATATTAGAACCAATAATAAATTTTTTCACGTTATTATTTAATATTTTGATCAATAACTTCGTGTTCCTGTTATAATTATTTTATTTTCGTGTTTTAATAAAACTGTTCTCGTTTATAATAATAATATTGTTTTCATTAAGCTTTTCACATATTTAAAAAACTGATCGATACATTTATATTATTCACTATTTGGAACAATTAAAATTGTTCACGTTTATAACAATTATATTTTTCCCGTATATATAAATAAATTAATCAACAACGTATTTGATCCATTATAAATATTAAGTTTATTTTGACATTGTGTATATATTTGAATATATATAAAAATATTTGAATTAACAATATATTTTTACCCGTAAGTAAATATTATTTTGTTCAATGACATACATTTGTTTTGTTTTATAATTTATTTTAATTAAAAAATGATGATTTCTTTAAACTACAATTATTATTTAGTGGATGTCACAGTTGCATATTAAAAATAGACATTCCATTTTTTTATTTACCCGTACTAACTTTGTTTTATATTTATTTTTGAAAAACAAATGTATTAAGTATTTTTTAATTTTTATCAATGATACAAATTTACGCATGATACAAAATACGATATGACTTTTAAGGATATGCTTAGGGAACACATGTCTGCTGTGGCCGGGCATTATTACTCAGTTGACAAAAACAAAAAATCTTTGACACAATCCTATCACTTGATTCGCATGACACAAAGTTCCTATTCCAATCATACTACCTTTTGGCTTATCAACACCACAAACCATAATAATCAAAGTTCCAATCAGAAATATACTCAATATGACGATAGATATTAATTTAGATTAATTAGAGAGTAAGCATGTGTAAGATGCAGCTATGCGTGCCTACATAGATCAATATGGTGGCCATGTTTATTAGGGAGTTGTTAATACTGTTTCTAATGAACAATCAAAGCTCAAAAGTCTGGACGAAGTACAATTTGCTTTTTATAAGGCCATAATCGAAGCAATAGTTCAAGATGGCACTACAACTGGTTTTATCTCCACCATTGGTACCCTAAAATCTTAATTTGGATAGCCAGGGTACAATTGGGACCGATTCTGAATCTCAAAGAAGCCAACCCCAAGTGTCATATGCATTTAAGTGTTTTTTAATTTGTCTCAAAAGAAAAACTCTAAATGAAGTTCTGAGGGACTCAAGGCTTGACGTGACCACTGACAGTGATGTTAGACTTGGTGAAAAACCATTCCTCGATCTCCACAGTTGGTTTCGAAGTAATGATGTTCAATCTTGTCAAATTTACAATAAAACTGGAATTAAAGCAGAGTTGTGCAAAATGAAATCGTACTGCACAAATTCATCACTACTACCTGAACCAACTTGTTCCCTATTTCCAAAGCATTCTTACAAAACCTCAATGCCTAGTGCTTATTCACGGAAAGGACAAGGAAGAAGAGTATATTTATTCTAAGTGATATGCAAGACCTGTCAAAATTGAAATCAAGCAGTAAAGTTCATCAAATCTCAAGACAAATTCAAAAAAAAATTCCAAAACATGTTGTAAACCTGTCTTAGACAAAGATCAAACACACTCTAGACACAATCAAAACAATTTATATTACCTTTCCAAAACCAAAATCAGTAGCATATTTTTCACATTCATTTGAAAATCAAATTTCCAAAACCGTTTTGCACATATTAATTCAAGAATGGAAATATACTCATGGTACAAGCATATGTTCAGAGTGAGAAATCACATTTCAGTAACGGAAATAGTTCGTTTCCAAAGCAAGAATCAACATATGATTTTGTACATTAATTATCGGATATCAGAATTCAACATACAGGGCCTATAAAAAACAGTAACATCACTCACACGAAGGAACTAATATAAAGAAAAAAGCATGACCACTTCTAGTCTAAAAAGTTTCCTATTTCTTAATCATGTTTTTTTACTTCTCCAGTTTTAGGTTTTTCTATTGACATTGATGACAACTTCTACCCTTAAAATTTTCCTTTTAAATACATTATTCTTCGTCAAATTAGTTAAGCTTGTGATAGCAAAATTGTAATATAGTATTGCAAAATAGATAGTTAAATTACCTATTATGAGGTCTGAAATGAAATCAACAATTGTTATGGCCTACATGAGAAATTTCAACCCAAAAGTTTAGTCCATTATGTGATAAAATCTCATGATCTTTCTTATCTACTCATTACGAGACTCATAACAATGTGGTGCACAAATCAATCCTCTGGCATATCACCACAACAGAATAAATGACGAAACGTAGGTGCCCTAAAAACATTAACATCCTTACCTGCCGCATTCCATTTGTTATTATCACTCACATTTTCATCTTCGCTAGAAATGGTACTATTCTTGCTTGCAGGCAGATCACCGCCACCAGAAACAGCATGCACATTTCTTATCCAGTGCATGCACATTTGATTATTATATAAAGAAAACACAGTACAATTATGAGAAAAATAGAAAGATAATGAATCGAATGTTCAAACTCAAATAAAAAATAGATACGGGTTGGGCGATATACAATGTGATGACAAGAGATATTTGTAAAAACAAATGTATTGTTTGTTCCCTGTACAAAGTTTATGTCAACAATAATATAAAATAACAGATAACATTAACACTGTCAAAAAGTGAAGCAGCCAATAGTATCATAGTACAAATATAAAATATGACCTGATATTTTCTCATGTTGGATGGTCGAAGGGGTGCTTCAACCAAGCTACCAAATACTGCTCCTTGTCGGTCTCCAACAACCTGGAAGAGAAAAGCTAACAATACATTAAGGACCAATCCCTGAATGTATAGTGTAGAAATCAGTCTTGCTGATTAAAGAAGGGTTAACTCCAATATGAACATTTCACATGTCCTTGCAAATATGACCGGTGCCTCAGCTGATATCAGTCTAACATCCCCATCAGCCTTCATAATCTTCTTGATCCTAGCCAGGGGAAGGTTGTGGTTCTTGAAATCAGTAACCTTTTTAATTTCTTGGTAGCAGTTAGCCCAAAATGCTTGGAGCTGTTGCTGAAGTTGGTGTTGTTGTTGCTGATATATGCTGATAAGCAAGTTGATGTTGACCCAGCTGAGGTCCAACATATACTTCTATCACAAAATTGTTACATCGTTCATTTAACTTTCAAAATCATCCGGGTAATCATATATCATCTCACGATTGAAAAATGATGAATAGTGCAATGACTCGATCAAAGTGACTCCAATGCCATAAACAACACTGTCATACACTAAGGGTAAGTATAAAGGAAAGCAACATCACTAAAAATCTAAGCAAAGGTAAAAAAAATAATGAATTTGTAGAACAACATAAGCATAACATAGAAGGCCATCAATACACGCAACATGAGCCTATTTATCCGGTAAAAAATCTCACCAATAAAATCCTGCACAAATGTGTCAACTTGGAGTAAATAAAATCCTGCACAACCAGAAACACCTATAAGGTAACAGATACTTCCAAAACTGCGATACTTGATAGGAAAACTAATACAAATCTTGGTTGAAATTAAATGAAAACTTACAAATTGATAAGACAACTCTTTAAGGACTTGCATTCTTGGATTACTTCCTCTTTATCAAAATGCTCTTCAAAAAGCTCTTCACAATAGTTGCTTTGTCAAATTAAAGTTAATAGACACCATTTGGGATTAAACTAAAACAATTTTATTACCTTCATTATGTACACCCTGGTATATGCCTCTCGTCAATCTGAATGGTCTAAACACCAAATAGTCAATCAATTGTAAACAACTCTATAAAAGATAAAATATTTCAATCCATCCTCATCAAATAAAACAACCAACCTGCTCAGCATATTAAAACAACACAACCAACCGCATTATATCATCAACTGTGTCATTTGCAAGCAGAGGTAGTATATATTCAGCTATGTACAGTTATATGACAGAACCATATGCGTCAATATCTGTTGGTGGTCTAACTCCAACCCAAGTAGAATCATTGCGATTTCGATTCCCCAATATATTCACAAAGCACCTGCACATGAGATATTTTCTCTCTGTCCTCACCAATTTCTTTTTGATAGCATTTCTTTAACTTAGTACATTTAAAATTTGATTTTGTTCTGCCCAGAAGTTTGATTTTGTGCTGCAACACAATAGATCAAAATACTCATTTTAGGACATAAATACTACTGCAGATATAAGGTAAGAGTAAAAATGAAAATAATTATGGTTTCATAATTATGAATAAAGATAAATGTATAAAAAATTGAAATGTTGTAACAAATTTAAATTTACCTAGTTAAGAGACCTTGTACTACCATCTCCATTACAACAGTGTTGTTCACACAAAACACAAAAGAACATGGAAATTTTAGAACTTTTTACCAATTTCAATAAAATAGTCAAAACCAAATAATTCAAAACATGTAATAAACAAAACCCAGAATTAAATTTTTTAAAAAAATATCAATAAAAATATTCAACTTAGTTGCTTGATCAAGTATTTTTCGAATTAGATCCTTTGCGGAAAAGGATCAAAATACAAAAACGATAATAAGAATGAAAAACAAAAACGATAATAAGAATGAGAAACAATCTTAAACTGTCAGAAAGGCTACAGTTTAAATACCTGGAATCGATGTCAAGATTTTGTTTTGCAAATAGATGCAAACCAATAACGTTATTCTCTTCAGACTGAACATCTAAATCGCTGGCCTTTGAAATCGTAGCTTGAGAAACTCCGGTGACAGGACTCAAAACCTCAATCTGCATTTTTTATAGTGAAATGCTTTAATTTTAATAACAAAATATCGAAAACAAAAGCTAACTATAAAACCGCAAAGTAGCTTACTTGGCCATTTTTCCTTGCTACAGCTAATAACTGCAATAGCAGAAAAACATAGGGAAATAATAAGAACCCTAAATCCTAAATCCATTGCACAAATTAGTCTCACAGAATCATGAAAAGTGCAATCCCGTCTAAGATCAAAATGTTACCGGGTTGGATTTGCGGTCAATGATTGAAACAGCAGTAACAGACTTGGAAGCATCAGGGTCACCCCATCGATCTACGACCTTGGGACCTCCTTGATTTTCACGGGATTCGATAACTAACAACACAAACCATAAAAGAATAGACAAAGTGTTAGATTAAGAAAAAGAGTATGAAAGAGAGAAAGTACCTTTGATGAGACCGAGTGTGTTAAAGGTTAAAGAGAAAGAGAAACAATAATATGAATTGATTTTCAGATTTGGAAAAGATGAAGATGGCGTAGAAAAAGAAAGAATCAGATTGGGAAAAGAAGAAGAGGGAGGAGAAAGAGAAAGAGAAAGAGATGATAAAGCAAGAGAGAGAAAGATACAAGGAAGGAAATGAGGAAAGGACGGTGAGAGAGAAATAAAGACTAAAAAAGGTAATGTACCATAAACCTGTTGTTGGTTGCAAACAAATTGTATCAGTTACTATTTGCCCACAATAGAGTGTAACTATGAGAAAGGGTGTAATTAGGATTCAAATAACCCATGATTTGGTTCAAAATAGTTGGAATTAGACGCAAAATACCCCCAATTTACTGACATGGCAAGCTAATCACAAGGGTTAATTATTGGTTTTCCACAACCACTTCTTTTCCTATATTATAGATAGCATGTCATTACTAGTTTTATATTTATTTTGTGTTGTGAGTTTATATTTTTATATATTTTCATATGCTTAGTTTTATAAATTGTATATATATGTTAACCTTACTTTTATATTACTTATTAGTTCTAGATTTTAAATATATAATTTTTTGTTAGTTTAGTTTTCAATATATATATATATATAAAGTTTCATTTGTTTTTTTTAGAATATATATTATATATTTTCTTTCCTTTTATATATATATATATATATATATAAATATATATATATATATATATATATATATATATATATATATATATATATATATATTCGTTTTTTTTAGTGCATCTATTTTATATAATTTTGGTTTTTAAATATACATATAACTTTTTTTTTTAAATATGTTATTAATTTTAGATTGTTTAGTTTTTTTTAATTTTCACTATTTTATAAATTTTTAGATTTAATCATTTTTAATAAATCTTTTTGTTAATATTTTAGTTTATAACTTTTCTTTAAAAAAATCTTTGTTAATAACATTGTTTAAATGACATTGATTATTTTTTAAATTGTTTTTGTATTTAGATTGTTACTACTTTTTGTTCAAACTATTTTCTCAAACTTTTTTTAATTAATTATATTTTGGTTATCACGTCGTTTAGATTCGTTTTTTGATTTACTTTTTATTTGGATTTTCATCTTCGATTTTCTTTTCGATTTTGACATGGGCCAATGATATAACAAAAGGTCATGATTTAGTTGATTTTTTCAAATCGACTAAATCTTGATCAATATGAGGGCATTTTCTTTTTATTGGTCAATGAAAGTCTAAAATCAGAGGTTATCGATTTATCGATTTAAAATCTTGATTATGATGAGACCGCTTTCATTTCCCTTTTGGATTTGCTCTTAATTTCATTTTGGTCAATGAGATCTTGAATATCATGAATTATCGATTTATCGATGGAGATCTGTGATTAAGACGAGACCGTTCTCCTTTACTATTCCATTTACATTCTCATCATTTGTACATTATTCATTATCATTGTATCACTCATGCATCTTCATTATATTGTCGTCTAACCCTTTATTGTTTCTCATTCCACTACAAAAGCACAAAAACATCATAAAACAAAAACCCTAAAATAACCATCTGTGAACTTCTTTGTTTACTATTTAGTCTAGGACACTTGCACACACATAGCTTCTTCTTGAGCTACCTCACAATAAGATTCTTTATTTCTCGCATTGATCATCCCCTGTACTTTTTCATGTATCCCTCCCCCGTTTGATGTACTTTGTTATTTTTGTCTTCCTTTGTTCTAGTTTTCGCTAGTTAGAGAGCATTCTTGATCCACATATCAAGCCATACCCAAAAACTTGTAAGTCGATTGCCTCGTGCATCGCTATCAATCTTGTTCGCACCACTTCAAATCTTTTCTCAATAAGCAATAAAACCCTTGATCCAACGTCAAGTGGCACTTTTCTCAATAAAATAAAAAAACACTTAATAAATACGATGTATGTAGTACGTGGTGGAGAAGGAGTGAGAATGGAGCTTCCCTACACTCACTCCGAGTATTTTGGATACAAGACGCTCAACTTGGTCATTCAAAATATTCACCTCTACCCATAAACTTCAGTACAACATGCATCTCAAACTCTCTTTTCAAAACTTTAACAAAAACACTTCAACAAATCCAAATCATTTTCTCCTTCGGGATCCCTTAAAAAACTTTTCAAAAAGGACATGTTACGTCCGTTCTATCGCAAACATGTAACGCCTAAGACTCTACGAGCGAGCTGCAATACACCTAACTGCTAGATCCCGCACGTTAACATCGTCCATAAAAAACACAAACCAATCGTAGGCCAAACTATGACTGCTCTGATTTCTCATCCCAATGAGAATACGTAGGCATAGGATTGCGATGATCCTAGCAAGCAAACTTCCCACTTTTTCACCGTAGTCCCACGAACTATAGACACTCTGATTCTTCACTTCCTTCAAGTGAAGGTACGTAGGCACAAGGGCCCTAATCCTTGGCCAGCACCCTAATAAAAAACCAACCTTCTTCCTTTAGCAAGTAGACTTTTAGACTAGAACACCCATTCGAGCTAGACAACTTAGATGGTTCCCATCGAGTACGATGGTTGTGAGGGGGTGCTAATACCTTCCCCTTACATAACCGACTTCCGAACCTAAAACTTGGTTGCGATGAGCACGTTCTTTCCCTAAAGGTTTTATCGATATTTACCCTTCCCTCTTTGGGATAAATAAATTCGGTGGCGACTCTGTGTCATTTTTCGCGTAGCGACACACTTCAAAATGTGACAAAATGCAATAAAACATGTGAAATCAAGTCGAAATAGATAGTGCAATTCCTGTGATATCAAACTCCCCCATACTTAAACCTTTGTTTATCCTCAAGCAAACCATTTCTCGCAAGAAAAACAATGGCATACAGATACTCATCCTAGGCTTCTAACTACACTGTGGTTAAGTTTGTGTCGATAGGTACTTGCTTGCGCACTAAGGATATCATAACAACACAATTCCGCATTTGCAGTCATAAACTTCCCTCCTACACAAACCAATCTGAATCATGTCATTATGCCTAAGCCTAACTTATTTATCCCTTTTTTTTCTTTCCTTTTTTAATTCTAGCGCAATCACATTAAGCCCGTTATTCTTACACGCTCATGGTAGGATAGCCTGTTAGTGACTATGATCTCATCATCATGATCATTATTTTTTTTCTTTTCCTTGCACATTGGCTTAAGTATCAATAGAAAAAGGAGTTTGCACCATTAGGTTATGTGATCGCGTGAGGGTCACCTAACTTAGAAGGAACACTTCTTTTCATTCATTTTTCTTAATTTTCTTATTAAACCTGAAATCATACACTTATTTACATCAGCTTCCTACTTAGTGTGTGCTTAGGATGATGATGACTGCTAAATAAACTACTTAGGGGCTACTATAGGGTGAGAACTTAAGGCTATGGCATAACAAGTACTCAAATTGATATCTATAATCGGGAGACTTAAGGTGTTAAAACGATACTGATCTTGCGGAATTTTCCCAAGTCTCACAATTCAACCTCAATATCATTTGTAACCTAAGATTTTCAAAAGAAACACTATTTTTCTAATTCAAAATTTTTCAAATTTTTTGGTATACGGCTCGAGAAAGGCGGAATTCAATAATCAACAGGAAAAACATGCATAAAGACTCGACAACACATGCAGAGACTCAACTAAACATTAAACAAAGAAAATCCTAATAACATGTAATTGTAAAGAAAACGGAAAATCTACCTAGAAAACGATAAATGAAAGCGGTAAAATTCCTCCCTCATACGTGAACCAAACATTGTCCCCAATGTTTTGATAAAAGGTGGAAAAGGAAGAATAGAACTGTCGCGGTGAAGAATCGGAGACTAAGCTATTGACTAACTTGACTCACAAAACAAGATGTCACCACCGAACTTTTATTTTTCCAAGGGAATGGGAAAAGATCGAATAAAGCCACAATAAACATGCAAAGCAAAAAGCAAGGCTAAGAGAAAAGCAATAAAGAGATCAAAAGTAAGGGGGTTGATTATGCTAAGGGAAGGTACTAACATCCTAAGCATCTGTAGTACTCTACAGAAACCTCTTGAAATATTTATGTTTGGTTAAAAATGTTTGCTGAAAAAGATTGGGGTGATGAGAAAAGAAGTGTCTTTTATTGTTTTTTGATTTGGAAAGACATGAAGTCTTGTGCCTACGTACCAATAAAGGATCAAAACCTCGTAGTTCGCGGGACAAATAACAAAAGGGTTTATTTTGGTTGATTTTAACGAAGAAAGAGACAAGTTGTTATCTTAAGGAGAATACTCAACTAATCCACCACAAACATGTGGAAGATGGATCTTTGCATCATAATGAGAGAAGGGATCCAACTTGGATATAGAATAAACAAGTATGCCTCATAGCTCCCTCAAGTGGAAAAGAATCAACATCATTCTCAACAATGTTATAGGGTAGGAGAATTATATCTCAACAATAGAGATGATTCATGTATAATCCTTTTTGAGAAAAGGTTTTAAAAGGAAAAGCCAAATGGCAAAAAAATCTTGAATGAGATTGGTGTTTTTTAGTCTTATGAAAAGATTTTTGATATGCTTAAGATGTTTTGAAGCATTTATAAAATAAAGTTTTGAAAATAGAATGACCTAAGTCAAGGTTTTTTTTATTAAAAGAAGTTTAGAAAATGTAAACCTAAGGGTAATTATGAAACAAAAGGGTAAAGGATGCAATAAGACCCATAATGAACATGCATATGACAATAAGTCAACTATGATCCCTTTCCCTTGGATTTAAACGCAAGTACAAGTATCAAGCAAGAAGTAATCAAGGACCAATAGTACATATCAAGCAAGGTATGCATCATAAAAAACATTATTCAAAGATCACAGGACAAGTCTCAAGTATCAAAACAAGGGCTTATAAGCAAATCATAACTCAAGTACAAATCAAAGGCTTAAATGGGAGAAGATGCTTAAATACAAGACAAGTCTCATTCACAAGTAAGACTCTAAGCAAAGGAGAATACATTCCATGTTATGGATTAGAATAAAAGCATATGGGCAAAAGACGTCATGGTGAGAGAACACTCGAAAGGAAACATCCAAACATGGATCATATGAGCACATAAACTACCAAATTATACAAGAGACATGACAAGGCAAACATCAAGACATTTGGAAATGATTCAACAATTAACATAACCTCACAAGAAAATATCTCAAGTAACCTCAAGTTAAAAACCTAAGCATGTATCAGGATTAAATATCTCAAGTGTATTAGAAAAGGTTCATGTATTAAGAATCACCATCCTAAAGCAACTCTTTAAGTATCAAGGCAAAGCCTCAATTCATGACAAAAATTTACATTCAAACAAGAACTCAAGTCATTTGAGTTTTGAATCACATAAGCATTCATTTTTAGTCAAACCCTAAAATCAACTAAAACATATCAAGAGGCCTGGCATCAAGAGAAAGCAAACAAACAAAGAAGCCAAGCATCAAGTAACATGATCACAATCCATCAAGATATTCAATCCTAAGACATGGCCAAAGAATAACCAACACATATATCATGCAAGCATACATGCCTCTAGAATAAATCATAAATTCATCAAGACAAACATCAATCAAGGCATAACATGAAGTTAACAAGAAGTAGCAATAGAAAATTGTTAAACATAATCAAAGAAAACATGTAATCATAAAATAAATAATAACAAAATAAAATAATAAGAATAAAATATTTTTTTAGGTTTTTAAATATTAGAATTTAAAATAAGCAAATTAAAAATGAGAAGAAATTAAATAAAATAAAAGAAGTAAAAGAAAGAAAGAAAGAAAGAAAGAAGTAAAGGAAGTGAAAAGAAAGGGAAAAGGGAGAAAAAAAATGAAAAAAGAGGTCCGTGGGTGTTGAATCCAGGACCTCAAGGTTACAACAAAACCACACAATCAACGCGTTATGGCCTATTGGCCAGTCACTATGTTCAACTTAAAAAAATAAATATTAAATAAACATTTAAAAAAAGAAAATGGCGCGCATGATTTCGTCTTCTACCTCAAGACACTTAAAAGTTCAAATTTATGGTTTCATCAAATATGCACCAAATGAGACATCTGAAAATACCATTCTGCTCAGATTTTCACAAGGAACACAACAATGGTCTTAGTTAACATTGATATTGGCTCTAACTCATGAATTCAATCAAACACCAGAAGAACCCTAAACTCTCAAAGTAAAATTAAATTGTATACACCAACAATTAATGCCTATTTACATAGGGCTTCAGACCACAACATTAAAACGAACAAGAATGTAATAAGAATGAACAAAAATGATGCATCTAGATAGGAGAACCAAAGGGTGAAAAGATTACCTAACAGAGTGAGTCTGTTGCCCCTTCAAAAGCTCTTACAGAAGTATGAAAATGATCCCTTTAGCTTCCTTGCACCTCCAGGAATGTGTGTGTATGCTTGGTATCACTTGAAACCTTCTGAATTGTTCTACCCGAATCAAGTTGCAAATGCAAGAAAGTGAAGTTTGGATATGGAGTGTTAGAGGTTACAGATGTGTCCTAATACATACAGTAGGTTCTATGTGGTTTGTGGATGTTGTTTAAGAAGAAAGATTGGAAGGAAAGTGAATGAAATATGAGATTCGAAAAATTCTTCAATGGAGTTTTGAGTTTTTTGGCTCAATGTGGTTTTTGCGTTTCTTTATGGATCCTGAGATAATCAGATGAAGCTTGTTTATGTAGAGGTTCAAATTAGGTTAGGGGCCAGGTTTGTATCAGACGTAAGGCTTGGTAGTTGCTCATTGGATCAATTCAAACAAAATGGCAAAATGAGTACATGGTAGCTAAGGCTCAGGTTTGGCTTGTATGGACATTTTGAGCTCTCATTCTAGGGTTGGATAAGTTTGCTTTTGGTGTCTGAACTTAGCCGATACCAACCTGCAACTTGTGTAGCATGTTTTGACCAAGTTCACTTTTCCACAAAATGCCAAAATGCAATTTCAGGTGCAACAGTTTGGACATGTTTTGTCCTTATTGTTGTGGTTCAGATTGCACCAAAATGGTATCATTGTAAAGCTATCACATAAAGGAACAAGTTTTGTGTTGACAACAAGTTGAGGAAAGTCTTGGAAAGTGCTTAAAATTGGATCCAAATTTGTGCCAAACAAACTGATATAGCACTTAGTGAAATTTTAAGTCATCTTGCTATTAATCACCAAACCTCAACTTTAACCTCTCATTTCTCTCAATTGGCAAGAGCTTTTTGAATCAATTTTTCCATCATTGATGGATTAGGAAGTATGCTCTTTAAATGCATCCCTTAAGCATCAAGAATGATTGCTTGGATTATTCACAATTTGGCCATAAAGTCATGCACTTGGGAAGGCTAAAAACTTAGAAAAATTTCTAAGTGTTTTGAAACTTGCAACAACTTGAAACCTCAACTTTCACCATTAATTTATTCCACTTCAAGAAAGCTTTTGGCTTCAAATTTTCATTAACTTGTAGTATCAAACATCATCTTTAATTATAGCCCTCAAGTGTTTCAATTGGATGCTTGAATCAAACACCATGACTTTGAAAAGTTGGTCACTTGAAGATGAATTTTGCTACTTAAGGAAATTTTTAAAACCCTGATTTTGACAACTTTTGATCTTTTCTTGATTTAACTCTCTCAAACTCAATCATTTTCCATACTTTCTTGATTCTTGACTTGAGAAGTCCATGGTTAACCAAAAATTTCAAAAGTCAAACTTTGATTTTGAGCATCTGTTGACTTTTTAGCAGTTGAATCAAAATTCTTCAATTATCAATAGATTAAACTCCTTGAGCCAGTTGAATCATATGAATGGACCATAAAGATGTATTTTAAACTCTTGAATCATGTTTCAAGCCATGAGATCATGTTTGGGTCAAAAAGTCAACATAAAGCTGACTTTGACCAAAACCCTAGTTTGGAGCACATGATGAATTGTGGCTTGATGAACTTGAATTGATGCAAACTCAAACTTGATTATTGATGAATGGAATATATTTATCACCATGAATGAGTAAAGGAGCTTGGGATGCTGAGGATCACATTAAACCCTGATTGATCAACCACTTGAACACCTTGATGCAAAACCCTAACTTAAAAACAAAGCAAGCAGAACATATTTTTGTATTTTCATGGGGTTAGCAAAATATTAAACATACACAAAAGGTGATTGATGCTATGAAAATGATGCAAACGAAAGTGGGATTCTAGGGGTAAAAATTAGGGTATGACAAGAACCTGTAAGCATCATTGCAGGCCTTCATGGCCATCTCATCCCTGGTTCTGCTCATGATGACCATGTCGTGGGTGACGACTCCTGCTGCGTGACAGAAAAGAGAAGAAACTTTGGATGTCACAAGAAAATTATATCGAAAGAGTACTGCAAAGATTCAAAATTGAAATTTCTAAGGCGGTAAGCACTCCTCTCGCTACTCATTTCAAGTTGAGTTCTAATCAAAGTCCTTCAAGTGAAGATGTAGTGTTTGATATGAAAATTGTTCCTTATGCGTCTGTTGTGGGTAGTTTGATGTATGCAATGGTGTGTGCAAGACCAGATATAGCATATGTTGTTGGTACAGTCAGTAGATTTTTGTCAAATCTAGGTAAAGAGCATTTGAATGCTGTAAAATAGATTTTAAGGTATCTTCGCGGTACTACTTCTATGAGGATTTGTTTTGGAGGAGAAAAGCCTACTCTAGTGGGGTACTCTGACTCTGATATGACTGGAGACATTGATTCCAGAAAGTCCACTTTGGGCTACATGATTAAATTTGCAGGGGGAGTTGTTGCTTGGCAGCCCAGATTGCAAAAGTGTGTAAGAATATCTACTATAGAAGCTGAGTTCATTGCAATTACCGAAGCATGCAAAAAAATTACTATGGTTGAAGAAATTTTTGCAGGATCTTGGTTTTGTTCAAGACAAATATGTGTTATTTGTTGATAGTCAAAGCGTTATTCATCTTGGTAAGAATCTAACTTTTCATAATAGGTCCAAATACATTGATGTGATATATCATTGGATACGCGATGTTTTGGATGCTAAGGTGTTGGAGTTAGCTAAAGTTTATACAGATGATAATGGTTCTGATTTTATGACTAAAGCATTACCAAGAGGAAGATTTGAAGCTTGTTGTGATATCGCCAGTTTGGCGATTTCCTCCACATAGTTATGAGGGTGAGATTTGTTAGGTTTGGGTTCCTTTCCTATGTGGAGAAAGACCCAAATATGATTAGCCCATTTGTCTCACTTATTTAAGTGGAGAGGATCAATTTATGATTGAGAGATAAAGGAAAAATAATAATTCAAAAGAGAGAAAAGAGGAGAGAAACTCATTCCCATTTTTCTTCAACCAGTCTCACTAAATCAAAAATCCCTGATTCGTTAACTATTGGATCGAGCTCAAATTTGGAGGCAGGTTCGTAACACATATATCTAACTTTTGACCATTCAGAATTTCAAAACAATGTCTGAGGTGAAAGTTATTTGCTTCGCACTGAAGCTGCAGATTTGGGAAAAAATTTTCAGCTTTTTGATTCTTATTTGTAAGCTAGTTTGCTTTGTGATTTGCGGTTGTTAGCACTAGTTTGTGAATCACTTTAAGACTCTCTGGTATCCTTAATTGATTATTGTGGAGTTATTTCTTTGGTCTAGACGACTCGTGGTTTTTACTCTCATATTGAGGGGTTTTCCACATTAAAAATTTCGGTGTTCTTTTGTGCCTTTATTTGTTCGATTACCATCTTATATTTGTTGTTGATCCTAAAGGTTCCTACAAGTTTGGGGAGTTTTATATCCGCTGCGTATTGGTCTATTATTGTGTCTTAATTTCCCATCAAGAGAAATGTGGAAAGAGTTCATGATGGCGCTCCTAAATTCTTTAAGAATGTATTGGGATCTCATCTTCATAATAGATGGCCAGAATTATATCAACACAACTTTCAAAAGAACAAAAGCCGAGAAGCTGAATGCACCTGACGAATGAGAGACCGCCACCTGTTGCTCTTGGAAAAAACTCTAGATCCTTTGCAAAGCATAAGTTGTGGAATTGATGAATCATCTTCAGCATAACTAAATAATAGTATGCCTCCTTCCAAAGTGGAATGATGGATTCAGATTCAAAGCTCTCTTTCCTGTTTATGACCGCATGTATAGCAGATTGCAAGATATGATAAGTCATCGGCAAGATACAGTCTATATGTATTTCTTTTTGAAATGCATACATTCTATATGTCTAAGAAATTTATTCCTTGCTACCTCAACCAGTAATTCTAAAACACAACCAATGAGCTTCTTTATAGCAGTCTTCCTCCTAGAACGAATAATATCATCATTATCTCCAGCACTTTGGTCGGCATCGTAATAACGATATTCTTCAATTAATGGTGACTTGAGCAGATTGGCATTAGTATTTGATTATCGGAAGTGTCATACCCTAATTTTTACCCCTAAAATTCCACCTATCATACTCATTTACATTTCATTGCAATCACAAACATCAATCCTCTTAGCTATCATCTTTAGGGTTTTGCCCTTGTGTAGGGGGTCACCAAGCACTCTTTTTGTTGCTTTTTGCTTTTATATTGTTTATGTTCACTAACCATTAATCAAAATACAAAAAAAAAATTTGCATTGTCCCTTTTGTTTCTTTTGCAAGGTAGGGTTTAGAATCAAGAGCATCAAGTGACTGTCTCCTCAGCTAGGGTTTGAGCTCCTCAAGTTAAAGTGTGGTCAACCAGTGATTTCAAAGGCTATTCATCAAAGCATGACCTCTAATCTCAAAGCACAGGGTCTCAAGCATCATTCAACTTCATTTGATCAAAGATAGCTCAATGTTTGGTTGCTTGGTTTACAAGATATTTCAAAGGTTCATGTGTTTATTTCCATGCCTTCATTAACAAGTTTCTTCAAGCCTTTACAATAGCCATCAAAGGATATTCAAGAATCAATCATTTGAAGTTCACATGATCATCAATGTACCTTGAAATGTAAGAAAAGTCCAAAGTTGTAAAAGTGTTCAATGTGGTTTGACCTAAAAAGTCAACATTTCAAGTCCAAGATCAAAACTTCATAACTCACTCATTTTCAACATTATTGAGTGCTTCCTTGGGAAAATAATTCTCCTTGACATCCCCTACAACTTCTCTTTACAAGTCAAGAGCCAATTATGTTTGGAAGATCATCAAAAAGTTTGGAAACATTAGAGGTCACTTTGTGGGCTTAGTGAAATTTGACCTAAAACCCATGTATGACATGCCTATGTTCCAAAATCATAACTCCTTCAATTGTCAAATTTTATGGGCGGTTCTTTTTGCCAAATATCCCTTTTGATGTCCTCTACAACTCTCATTTAGATGTCAAACATTAATTCATGCTCTAAGTACCTCAAATCTTGAAGTACATTTTTGTACAAAAATAGGTCATAACCTGTTTGATCTAATGCCAGACCTAATTTTCAGTGGTTTTTCCTCAACTTTCCATGATTGCTATTTTCTCATCAAGCATCCAATTGAAATGGTTCTTTTTAAATTGTGTTCTACTACATGAAAGGAACATTTTACTCAAGAAAAATCACAAAGCGCACGAGGAGATTTTATTTGGCCTCAATTGGAAGTTGGTGACCTGAACTCTGTTTACACCATGACCTATAATTTTAGAAAGCATGTGCAAATTTCATTTGGGGACCACCAACCCATGTGCATTTTACTTGTTGTTGCTAAACGCATTTCATTAAGTGCAAAACGACTCATTTTGGTGCTCAGGTCATGCTTTCCATCACTCAATTTCACACACTTGGTGCGTTGGTTTTCGTGCAAATCGGAATTACGCTGATGAAGATACGAACAAAATAACAATATTAATCGAAATGAGAAAACAATATTTTAAACAAGATAAAAGAATGGATAAAAATATAAAAGGAATATAAAATTTTATTGGGTTAAATAAGTATTAGGTCCCTGAAAATAACCCAACATTCAAGTTTGATCCCTATAAATATTTTCTTCAAGGTTTGGTCCCCCTAATGTTTTCCGTTTCCAACTGTAGTCCCTCCCGTTAGTTTTCACTAACGGAGGATGACATGGCGTGCCATGTGTGCTAACATTCCTTGCCAACTGTGTATAATTTCTTTGACCAGTCAGGGACCAAACTTGAATGTTGGGTTATTTTTCAGGGACCTAATACTTATTTAACCCTTTATTCTACTCTCCACTCACGCTTCAAAATCTACATATATGATATATTTTGATCGTTATACAAAATGTTATAGCTTACAAATCTCCATATAAATAACATAAATAAACTGAAGAAAAAGGCCTATAATAAAAACAACAAACTATGAGAGATCACAGTTCTGAACGGAAATCATACATATACATCAGTTGCACTTTCACAAGATTATCGCTAGCTTGGCTCAAACATAATTGTTGTAGTATCAAGGAACTGGTTAAACAAGACCAATCAATACTAGGGTCAGTGTTGGTAGCATATGTTCGTGAAAAGTTCAACTACACAACCACGTATAGAAAAACACAGTTAGAAAAACAGAAGGCTGTTAAGTAACTATTTGTCAATTGGGGTTGCGGAAAAGCGTATTTTGCTTACCTCCTAAAACAGATTAAATCCTTTCCATATAAATTAGCTTTAATAAAAATATACTAAAAGGCATAAGTAGCTATGTTACTTAACATTGCTAAATTATCTGTCTACTGTAGTCTACCATAAGCATGATGCTACAAAGCTCTACCCATGGCTGTACTCACATGCAAACACGCCTATGTGCGCACAGGCACATAAAATCTACCTTAACTGCACCTTCTTGAGAATTGATTATCTTCTATAGAATAAATTAATTCTCACGAACAAGTCAAATGAGAAAGGATTATCTTCTTTTAGACTTTTTTCTTTTTCTTTTCTGCAGTCTTGGGTACACACAGAATCATAGGTTTGGATGCAGCACCAACGAGGTTGTGACGAGCAAAGCCTTTGCCTTATTGGTCCCCTCTGGAGGTTCACAAGGCCAACCAACAGAACCTTTAGTTGCAGGTAAACTAGGTGGTGAGTATTGAATTAGTCACAGGGGTAAGAATATGCATTGTCTCTATTTGTTCACATATGGTTGAATGGCAAGGTTCTTGAACCAATAGAAGTCTGGATGGATTGCATCATGCATGCACATTAGCTTCTTTTGAACAAATAGGTACTTGTAACCATGTGGCAGTGTTATTGACGATGTTTTTGACAGTTTATGTGTGCTCGAATTTACGTGGTACATGGCATGATTGTGTACTGACTTGAATTTGCATTATTGAATTCACTAGGGCTATATTGGTATGCACACATTTTCTTGTCACAGTTTGCATTATATTGTGAACCAAATGATTCATAGCTCCTCTTGTTAATTGTTGAATGCAACTTGTCTTGCTCATGTGATGATTGTGTGTGATGCTATATGTTAGGTTAGCTTGAGAAACTGTTATGGTTGATATGTCTGAGGCTTGAATAAAATAGTCAATGAAGTGAATTCTTGGATTGGTTACTTGAATTGGTTAATTGATACAGTGGCAGATTTCGCAAGAAAGCTAAAACAATTAGGATGGTTTTTTGTAGTCAGTGAAATTCAAGTTTGATTTATGGTTTGACAACTGTTTCGCAACTGATTTTTCAATTAGTTGCAGTTGGTTTTGAATGTACAAGGCTGCTAGAAGTTGTTTGAGAATAGAATTCGACTCTGTTTTCAATTAGTTGCAGTTGGTTTTGAATGAATTCGACTCTGTTTCGCAACAGCAAGTAGCGGCATCGAGACTCAATGGTCATAACTTCAAGCATTGTTTGGTATGGTGTTCAAACATATAAATCAAAGAGGAGAGTAGAATAAAGAGTTAAATAAGTATTAGGTCCCTGAAAATAACCCAACATTCAAGTTTGGTCCCTGACTGGTCAAAGAAATGATACACAGTTGGCAAGAAATGTTAGCACACATGGCACGCCATGTCATCCTCCGTTAGTGAAAACTAACGGGAGGGACTACAGTTGAAAACGGGAAACATTAGAGGGACCAAACCTTAAAGAAAATATTTATAAGGACCAAACTTGAATGTTAGATTATTTTCAGGGACCTAATACTTATTTAACCCAATTTTATTTAATAGAAATAATATGAGGCGAAATAGAGAAACTTTTGTGCATTGATTTGACATCGAAAACATATTTTATTCATTTCTTTTCAATCTTTTCCACTTTCTCTATTTTCTTTCTTCTAAAATTAATGTAACATTATTAAATTAGATTTTTATTTTTTATTCGTTAATTGATACATGATTTTGAACCGTTTATTTACTAACTCACACCCCATTTATTTATAATATATAATCTAGTTAAATTAAATATACCTTCATTTATTTATTTTATTTTTTATTATTAAAATATTATATATTAAAATACTCACATTAAAATACTATCATAATTAATAATTATTAAAATAAAAAAATATAAATATAATATTGGTACTTAATGTTAATATTAAATTCAATAACTATATATAAATTACCATGATATTGGAAGTTCACAAATAATTAAGATTAATTATAATATTACTAATTTTTCAAGATAATTATTCTTAAAATAAATAACTAAAATATGATAATATCTATAAATAATTAAAATATCACTTTATAAAAAAACAAATTAGTGAGCAAATAATAAAATTTATTAAAAATGATAAATATATTGTATATGGAAATATAGGTATGTTACATTTGCCTAGATTTTTTCTTCGTCAAGAGGGACATTATATTGCCTTTCTTGTTGAATCAACATCGAAAAAACTTTAATGATGGATGACCTAATATCCTTCATATACTCTTTAATGGTGGATATAAGGTTACAAGTGCATTAGACAACGCAAGAGCAAACATGAATGTGTGGCTGAGAAAGAAGAATGAAAAAATCACAGTCTATTACTCTATTTCATCTATACCATGTGAACATTTAACAAATGAATTGAAAAAAAGAGATATTATTACAATAAACACGTTGTAATAATTTCAAAATATAATAAACTTTATTAGACAAAGTCAAGTGATTACTACTCCCTCCGTCCCAAATTATAAGACGTTTTAGGCTTTTCACACAAATTAAGAAACTTAATTATTATTTTATGGGAAAGACAAATTATGTATAATTTTACAGGAATGTTTCTCATAATATAGGAGAGAGAAATTAAAAGAGTTGAAAGAATAAATAATAATAAATATTTGAGAGTATATTGGAAAAGATGTCATTTATATTGCATTGGGAATGTAAGGTGACTTATAATTTAGAACAAATTTTTTTAGCAAAATGACTTATAATTTGAGACGGAGGGAGTATATAGGAATTCTTTGTAACAACTATGAAGAGAATTGGGCTAACTAACCCAACTAATTATTAATAATTAACTTAACAACCCTACAACTAATAAAGTTTATGTTTAACTACCCCAACTAATCACGAGTTAGGAAGAGAACACGTCGACAAAAAATGTGCATGAACGTGTCTAGCTAGCATGCAAATACGTGATGTATTCTATTGTATGAATCTCAATAAACTCCTACATGTTCGCATACTCCAGAATGAGTCTTTGGTTATAATTCTATCATATCAACATCATATGATTCATCATAACAAACGAATGAACACTATCTTAAGAAAAACATGGCAAAAACAATTAAGCCACATGAGCCAAAGACACATTCATTTAATCTCTTGAGTGGACATAGCATACCTGCTATTGGATTAGGAACATGGAAATCTGGTTCACAAGCTAGCAATTCTGTCTTCACTGCCATTGTTGATGTAACTAGATCATTATATATATCCTTCATTCATGAATAGTACTATATTATATAGTTTTTTTCGTAGAATATGAAATTTCTGATATCAATTTTGAGTGCAGGCTGGGTACAGACACATTGACACTGCTGCTCAATATGGAGTTCAAGAAGAGGTTGGAAATGCACTTCAATCTGCCATGCAAGCTGGAGTGGAAAGGAAGGATCTGTTTATCACCTCCAAGATATGGTAGTTAATAATGTAACATAATAATCAGAGCCGTGTCAAGTTTTTGGAATTTCTGTGTAGATTAGTCGCAGTTTAACCATGACAAAACAAATAGAGACCCTATTTAGCCACGGTTTAATTGTGACAAATTTTAGACTATGTGTGATAATCCGTCTTACACACCCTTAAAAACGACTCTGATAATAATTGATACATGATAATGATTATACTCTTTAGGTCTTTATGTTGATTCAATTGAAATTGTTGGTGTGAAATTTTATGTTTAACCATGACAAAAGAAATAGTGGGACCCTATTTAACTACAATTTAACTGAGACAAACATTTATCGAGATTCTTTTTAATCGTAGTTTAATCATGATAAATTTTGGGTCATGTACGGTAGTCTGTTTTGCACGCCTTCAAAGACGGTTCTGATGATAATGGATATATGTTAATGCCTATACTCTTTAGGTCTTTATGTTGATTCAATTGAATTTGCTGGTGTGAAATTTTATGGTGGATAGGTGCACTGACTTGACATCTGAAAGGGTAAGACCTGCACTCAACAAGACTCTTCAAGAGCTCCAACTTGACTACCTTGATCTTTACTTGGTAATAATATGGTTTTCTTTTTCCACTTGTTTTATTCATGATGAACGTAATTATGATTTGATAGGGTCTAATAATGTATATGCATATGTATCAGATTCACTGGCCATTTCGGTTGAATGATGGGGCTAGCAGGCCTCCTAAAGCTGGGGATGTGTTGGAGTTTGACATGGAAGGAGTGTGGAGAGAAATGGAGAAGCTTGTTAAGGAAAATCTTGTCAAAGACATTGGAATATGCAACTTCACTCTTGCTAAACTTGACAAGCTACTCAGTATTGCTCAAATAAGGCCTTCTGTATGCCAGGTAAAATTATGTTTATCCGACTCAAGTTCCAAGTTTAAAAAAAGAACAACTCCAATGATTTGTGTATATGATGTTTTCTGATAGATGGAGATGCATCCTGGGTGGAGAAATAGTAAGATGCTTGAGGCTTGCAAGAATAACGGCATCCATGTTACGGTAATTAGCTCCGAGGTTTTAAATTACGGTCACTGTAACATATTTATGCCACAATTTTTTATATTGTAAACAATTGCAGTCAAATGCAGTTGATTCGGTTTTTTGGGCCGCTTAAGCCGTGACTACTATTTTGAATTTTTTTTCATGGTTTTATGATCGAGGTTATTGATTGGAGTTCTCAAAATTGTTTCTCTCTAGGCCTATTCACCACTGGGATCATCAGATGGTGGGAGAGATTTGATCCATGATCAAACTGTTGATAGGATAGCCAAGAAACTGAACAAGAGTCCAGGGCAGGTGTTGGTGAAATGGGCAATCCAAAGAGGAACAAGTGTCATCCCTAAATCAACCAACCCAAATAGGATCAAAGAGAATGTGGTTGTTTTCAACTGGGAAGTTCCACCACAAGACTTCAAAAACCTTAGCAACATACCTGATCAGGTAGGCAAACACCAAACACGACACTGACACTGACACATCAACATCAGTAATAATTTTAAAAATAAATAAATTAAATATAATTATAAGTGTCGGTGTTGGTTTCAGAGGTGTCAGTGCTACAGAGATTATTTTGGTGTTTTGGATCCTAGAACTCATTATTATTACCTTATGGAACTTTTATTTTTGGTTATTGATACATGCAGAGGAGAGTTTTGGATGGTGAAGACCTCTTTGTGAATAAGAGTGAAGGGCCATTGAAAAGTGTAGAAGATGTTTGGGACCATGAAGATTAACAAATATTGCATCAAACTATAATGTTTTTCTTTTTTGTTTTTAATGTACTAGTAGTTTACAAAAAGGAGTTAAGCTTGTTTTTACACATCAAGGTGCAAGAACTTGTAACCACATATTTCTTATGCATAACTTGTTGTAGCTGCTTCATTACATATTAGAATGAAAAAATATTCTGCTTTTAAAGAATAAAGTTGATTCTCCACACAAAAATTGTCCTCTTTTTCTATGCTTTTTTTTTTAAATTAAGATCTAGAGTATCCAATGTTTTCAACCAAAATTTAATGACTGTCTCTATAATTTTTGTTTGGTCGCCCTAGTATAAAAAAAGTTTTTTCTGAAATGTCTGACACGTGTTGTTTGAGTAACGATGACATACAATCCAACACAAGTTGTTTAAGTAACAAGTAACGATGACATACAATCCAACACAAGTTGTTTAAGTAACGATGACATACAATCCAACACAAGTGGTCTAAGTGCTGATGTTTTATAAGGGTTGGACAGACAATCAGACGCGTATGGTTCGAATGTTGCTGTCTTATAAATATTAAAGATGTAAATACGTCTTATCAGAGAATTACTCCTTCGAAGTAAATCATCAATATATAACACACAGTTCATAAATATTGCTATGAATAACAATCATAAAGGTAAATAATTAGTTAATGGTGACCCCTAATCCATTACAGCATTTGAGGTAAAACCAAATTTTTGGTATCCTCTAAAAATTTGAGTGAAAAATGAGATGAGTTTTTAGCCATACTTCACCATTAAATTTATTTTTTTTCCCTCATTTTTAAAATCTTCAACCTCCCTTTCTTTTCACCTAAATATACAACTTTTTGAGCTCCAAAAACATAATCACTTATTAGAGCTTATCACAATTCCTTCAACTTCCATTAAGTCGCTGAGATGATTGTCTTTTACTCATTTTTCTAGCAAGCCTTGGAAGTCTTGATATTGAGTTTGCTCTAGCTAACCCTCCAAGAGCTTTCCATTCTTCATCCAGTTCAACATCAACTTTTCCTGCCACAGTTTCATTGTCGTCGTTTCTCTGCGATTTCGAGCGCTTGCTGCGATGATGTCGACTTTTTCTACTCATATTCGATTGAGAATGCGACAAAACAGGTTCATCATTAAGAAACAAGCATATGGCTGCACAGTCGTCAACCTTCGATCCCGGATACTTGTACCTCCATGCTCTCACAGCACGCTTTACTAACAACTTTGCTGCTATCGACTTCCTTGGTGCCGAAGCAACTATGTTTACTACTTCACTGTTTGTCAGCACATCCCATATCTGTCAAGAATACGACACACATTGATTAGCGAAAAGACACCGAAAGAATTTTAAGAAGAAAGCTCGGTGTTCGAACGGAAACTAACATATAACCATTTATGCCTACCCCATCAGTTGCCAAAACAACAAATTCATCTTGTTTGGTGATTTTTCTGTAAAACACATCAGGAGCTGCAATTAGGCCATAATCTTTTAAGCAAAAGTCTCCAAAGGCTCTTGACATAGCGAGTCCGGGACAGTCATCATCAGGCATCCATATTCTGTATACATCTGGTTCTTCTTCCGCAGCGAAAACCCTTCCTTCACAGTTAAAGATTCTCGAAGCTTCACCTGAAAAACATCGAAGATGAAAACAAAATTACACATAGATTCGATAGGCTTTGTATTATATAATATAACATGAGAATTGAGGCCAAAACCAATATACCAATACTTACTTGGAATATCCGGTTTTAAATCAACGGTAAGTTGAACAGATATAAGTTGATCTCGATCCCTGGTACAAAGAATCGCGCGAGAATCACCCAAGTTTCCAACTATCAACTGGTCACCCTGCAATTTATAGGGCAAAAGCGATTAGTCCATAACGCGACAGTGACTGATTTCAAACCTCATGCAATTGTGAACATCTAGTTACATGGTTTGTTATACCTGTTTAATTAAAGTTACAGCTGTGCAACCGCTGCAATAGCAATCCGTGTTAACTTCCTGAGCAAGATGTTCATCCATTTCATCGAACGATTTCAGAAAACATCCTTCCCATGAAGCCAGCGATATGCTATTTCCGCGGTTACTACCATTGTGGCCATCATCAAAAGTTTCGGTGTCTGCATCGGTAGCATCATAGTATCTGTTGGCTTTCTGTTGTGCCATTTTGATTGCTGCAGACAGTTTCAACGGAAGATTGTCGCGAATGAATTGCGAAACCTTGTGGCCTAGAGGACCATGACCATCAAACACACCACATAAGATCATGCCTTCTTCTCCGGTATAATCCTAAGAACATAACATATCCAAACATTAATCATAGCCACATGTTTCATTTCATTATTTCCGATCTTCAATTACATAAAGCTATGATCAAGAAATGTTCTAATAACAATATTATCCTTAAAATTCAAAAAAAAAAACATGACGATTAAGATTAAGAATGATTGTTAATTACCTCCCAAACAGTCATTGAATCTTGGTTGATACCTTTCTTACCCTGTTGAGTATACATTGAAACAACTTTGGAAAATCCTCCAAATCTAACCATTGATCCATCATTTTGATACGTGACATGGTCATTACTATTTTCATCATCATAATCATATTCTCCATCATCCACCTCGCTTTCGACTTTGCCTCGAACAGAAACATCGTGGCTGCAACAGCCACCCATGTTTTCTGGAATGAAAAACAGAAGAACCCCGGATGATGTTTTGGCGGAAAAAGGAGAGAAAAGGAAGAAAAATGAAGTTTTTCTGAAGGAGAGAAAAGGGGTTGGGATTTCAGGATGATGCAGAGGAAGGAGAGGCTAGAGAGGAGTTGAAAATGGTGAAAGATACATGAAAGAAGTTGGAAAAAACAGGAATATGGAAGAAGGAAATTGAATAGTCGTTGTCATGTTGAGACAAATTAAGGTTGAAAATTTGTATATTTGTTTATTGTCTGTATCTTCGTTGGGTTCGTTTGTTTGTTGTCTGTTAATTCACGGTTGGCAAATGTCATGTTTAAATGTAACAAACTTTACAGATTAAATTAATTAATAATTAATCTATGGTTGTATAATTTAGGAATGACAATGGACTGGGTTTGGATAGAGTCTGCGGTTGAAAAAAAATTTCCGTGCTCGAATCCATACCCGCTGAGGCATCAATGTTGACATTTGTACATGTATTTTATAAGTACGTAAGTGTTCGTACCCGTATCCGTTATTTGTTTTTCTAATAAAAATAAAAATATCAAACATAAAATATTATATTATTTTAAATTTTTAAAAACATTAAAAAGTTTTTTTTAAAATTTATTGTTGAATTATAATATAAATGATCATTTATATTAAATAAAGTTAAATATATTTTTGGTCTCTGTAAATATCTCACATTTCATTTTTAGTTCCTATAAAAAAAAAACATATTTTGGTTCCTACAAAAATTTTATGCAAGTAATTTTTGCCCTTACTATTTTTTAAAATTTTGAAAACTACTTTATTATCCTTAAACTTTTAAATTTTTGAATAATTTTTTTTCTTACGTGTTTAGATTACTATAAAATATTTCTTTACTAAATTATATAATTTTTTTAAATGAGAAGAATTAAATATGAATTTTTAAAATTTTAAAAGATAATGATAAAAGTAATGAAATTCTCAACTTATACATCTAATTTTGAGTTCCTTTTTTTTCCGAGGAACTTTATATAACGTTCTAAACATATCTGCAAAATAATCATTTAAAAATACACATTGGTTTAATAGTAGGACTAAAACTACGCGTATAATTATTTTGTAGGAACCAAAACACGCTATTTTTTTAATAGGGAACAAAAACTAAATTTGGTAATTTTATAGGATCAAAAACATATTTAACCCTATTAAATATATAGTAGTTTAAAATGAATGTTTTTTTTTAATTTAATAAATATTTATTTTTATATAATAATATAAATTAAAAAATATAAATATATATTTTGCGAGTATAAGGTAAGATAGGTCCTAAGGTATTTATTCCTACTTATTTAAATGAGTAATTACCAAGTGCATGTCTATATCAATTTTTGCAGATTTTAATTTTGTGGGTAGAGATAAGCCAAATTGTCATCCCTAATATAATTCTTTACAATATCCTGATTATATTTTTATAAAATGAAATAAAATTTCATTTTTTTTAAATATAAATAAATGAAATGTTAAGTTTGAAACCGCGTTTTTTTATCGAAAAGAGGTGTAATTATTTTTGAGGAATTAGTATAGAAAAATTAGATGAATGATTTCAATGAAATTTTAATTTATTACTTTCATAATTAGAAAATTAATTATATGGAAGGGTTACAATTTAATATTAAGGAAATATATAACCAATATACCATTTTGAATACCCAAAATCTAAAAGATGAAGCTATTAAATTCTACCTACAAACCACTAAAACTAAATCTGATTTTCATTATGTTTTACCTAATTTAACTATTAAAAGTATTTTTCAGGTTTAATTTGTTAGGGAGTTTTCTAATATTATTTGTTTTATGCTCCTTTTTTTATTTTGGCATACACCTTTTTCTGTGTTCGTTTGCTATGTTTTTCTGTGTTTTTTTCTTTGTTTCTTTGTTTCTGTGTCACTCGCTTGTGGATCTCTCTTAGTTACTTATTAGCAATTTATTTAGGAAAGTGTCACATTCCTGAAACCATATGTATGGATCTTAGCAACACACTCACGTGGAGATTATGTTTGGGAAATTTGACATTATTCGGGAGATCTTTTCAACTAGTTCGTTATGATGGGGTACATGATTATCAGTTATGTTTTTACTTTTTATTTGTATGTCTCATCTATTAACAAAAGTTTTATCAGAACATTTTAGTAATAGATTTATGTTTCTTAAATTTGTAAAAGTTTTGAAAGTTTCAAATTTCGATAAAAATCACATCACTACCTTTGATAATTTTCTTAGGAATTGAATCTCACATTCTATAACCAAATCCTTTAGGACCACAATGCATGTTGTAAAATTTAAGAGTATAGGAGGGTGGTGTACAAGATGAAAAAGATAAAGATGGAAGAAGTGTAATATGCTTAGTAAATCATAGCCATAGCAGTGGAAATTACAAGCAAGATAAGAGAGAAAATGATGAGAAGAGTAATGGAAACACACTTGGTTTATTGATGATAATAGAAGTGTTTATATACAAGAAGGAGTTAGTTACTTGATACACAAGAAAGTTAACAAACATAATGAACTATTTGAAAACAATAACTAACTAACTACCCTATAAACTATTTATCATCTGTTAGGCCCCCACAAGTTGAAATTTGGTAAATGTTCAGCAAATTCAACTTGGACTTGAGAGATTGAAAAGGTTTAGGGAGGAGGGGCTTGGTAAAAAAATCAGCAAGTTGGTTGTGTGAGGCTACCGGAAGCAATTTCATCACGCCAGCTATGTATTTTTCTCGAACAATATGACAATCAATGTCAAGATGTTTGGTTCTTTCATGGAATACTGGATTTGCAGCTATGTGAAGAGCACTTTGGCTGTCACAAAACAGAATTGGAGTTTTTGTGCATGTGATGGACATATCTCGAAGCAAGTATAGTATCCATTGAAGTTCACAAGTGGCTGCAGCTAAAGCTCGATACTCTGCTTCAGAAGATGATCGAGAGACAGTTGTTTGCTTTTTGGTACACCATGAAATGTGAGAGTTGCCTAGATAAAAGCAAGAGCCAAAGACTGATTTCCTAGTATCAACACATCTAGCCCAGTCTGCATCAGAGAAGCCAGTGACTTGGAGGGATGAACTGCGAGGAAAGAATAAGCCTTGGCCTGGACATTGTTTTAAGCATCTAAGAACACGGCAAGCAGCATTGTAGTGTTGAGTAGATGATTTGGAAAGAAATTGGCTAAGTTGTTGGGTGATGAAAGTAATGTCAGGTCTTGTAGTGTTTAGGTAGATTAACCTGCCAACAAGTCTTTTGTAGGAAGGAATGTCTTCAAACTCGGGACTGTTATCATGGCACAGTTTAATGGAAGGATCAGATGGTGTAGTGGTTGGTTTAGATCCTAGAAGACCTGAATCACTGAGGAGATCGAGACAATATTTGCGTTGGCAAATGAAAATACCTTGTTTGGAATGGGCAACTTCCAAACCTAAAAAGTATTTAAGGACTCCAAGGTCTTTTATCCTAAAACTCTGATGCAGTATGCCTTTTATGGATTGAAATTCTTGCAAGGAGTCACCTGCCAGGATAACATCATCAACATATACAAGAAGAATTGTAAATGTAGATTGTGTTTTCTTGACAAACATAGAATGATCAGATATTGCTTGCATGTATCCGTGGTGAATAAGAAGGGAAGTTAACTTCTCAAACCATTGTCTGCTGGCTTGCTTTAATCCATACAATGATTTGATAAGTTTGCAGACTTGGTTTGGTTTAGATGTTTGAACACCAGGTGGAATGACCATGTATACGTCTTCATGCAAGAATGCGTTGTTGACGTCCAGTTGGTGAAGATACCAGTTCTAAATAGAAGCCAAAGCAAGAACAAGTCTGACTGTGGTGAGTTTGGCCACTGGTGAGAAGGTATCTGAGTAGTCAAGGCCTTCAATCTGGTTGTAACCTTTGGTAACAAGGCGTGCTTTGAATCTCTCGATGCTGCCATCAGATTTGTGTTTAACCTTGTATACCCAACGACAACCAATATGTTTCACGTTGGATGGAAGATCTACAATCTTCCAAGTACCAGTTTGCTCAAGAGCATCAAGCTCAAGTTTCATAGCTTGGTTCCAACATTCATATTTGCAAGCCTCTTTGTAGGTTTTGGGTTCATAGTTAGTGGAAAGCGAAAGACTAAAACGATATTGAGAGGGAGAAAGATTAGAGTATAACAGAAAATTTGAAATAGAATAAGGAGTACCTGAAGATGATTGTGTTGGTGTGTCATTGAAGGTTGTACAGACATAATCCTTCAAATGAGATGGTGGATTTTTGATTCTGGAGGAGACACAAGGGTTAGGTTGAGGTGTATTTATGGGTTGTGTTGGAGGATCATCAATGTATATAGGAGGGTCAGAATCAGATGAGAGAGGAGTAGAGGTAGATGGAATGGATGTAAGAGTAGTAGGGAGAGGATGGTTATCAGTTGGAATAGATAAAGATACATCATGAAATTGAGGTGAATTGGAATGTGACTTGGGATCTAAGGTACTGAAGTATTCCCAATTTTAAGTGATAGAAGGAGATTGGCTTTGATAAGGAAGGATATGTTCATGATGTGTAACATTTCTGGATATGAAGATAGTGAAGGAATGTAGGTCAAGTAGGATAGATCCTTTGTAACCAACTGCATAACCAAGAAAAATAGATTTTCTGGCTTTAGTGTCAAGTTTGGTTCGATGATTGGTTAAGGTTGAGGCATAGCATAAAGAGCCAAAGACTTTGATTTGGTTGATATCAGGTGGTTTGTTGTGAAGCATATGGTAAGGTGATTAATTATTAAGCAAATGTGCATTAACCCTATTGATAATGAATGCCCCATAACTGACAGCATAAGACCAATATGATTTGGGTAGGTTAGAGTGATAAAGTAAAGCTCTACCTATATTGAGAAGGTGTTGGTGTTTTCTCTCAACTCTAGCATTTTGTTGAGAGGACTCTACACAAGATCTTTGGTGGACAATCCCTTTTGAGGCATAAAAATGAGGGATCAAAAACTCAGGTCCATTATCTGACCTGATATACTTTGGACAGGTGTGGAATTGGCTTTCTATTAAAGCAATGAACTGTTTGACTTGATCAGAAACTTCTAATTTTGTTTTAAGTAGAATGATCCAAGTGAATCTACTATAATCATCAACAACTGTTAAAAAGTATTTATGATTGTGAATAGAATTGATGGAGATGGGACCCCATATGTCAAAATGAAGCAATTCAAAATTTTGGGAAGCTTTAGAATGACTCAGTGTATATGGAAGTTTCTTGTGTCTAGCATAGTGACATACATCACACACAACTTTATTATCATTGAATATAGAAGGGTACATTTGGGACATTTTTTAGAGTCTATCATGGGATAAGTGACCCAATCTAAAGTGCCAGATTGCTTGTTGAGGGATCACTTTTATTGAGAAAAGTGTTAGGTACAGAAATGTTGGAAAGGGAAATACTAGAAATGGTGGTAGGAGGTGATGTAACTTCTCCAGCAAGGCAACCATGATCTGTTATGAGTCTGTACAACCCTTCAACTTGATTATCCAAACCAATCATCTTCTTGGTGTTCACATTCTGAATAAAACATTTATTGTCAGAAAATTGAAATGTACAATTTAGAGATTGACATAATTTGGAGACAGATAGAAGATTCAAGGAAAATTCAGGGGTGTACAAAACATTGGACAAATATAGATGAGGTGAAAAACTGATTGTGCCTACATGTTTAGCTACAATAACAGATTCATTAGGCAAACACACATTAATTAGTTGGATTTTATGGTAAGAGCTAAACCAATGTAAAGATGACCAAACATGATCATTTGCTCCTGAGTCAAGGATCTAAAATTCAGGTTTAGTAAGAGTAGAACAAGAGACTGTTGATACATAGGTTTTACCTGAAGACTCATGTGGTGTATGATCAGAATGAGTGGAAATGTGGTTGGCACTAGTGTTTGTGTTGGGGTTAAGAGGCAGCAAATTTGTTTGTTGTAGCAAACTAATCAGTTAAGCCATTTGATCTTGAGTAATGCTAGCACTTGGATTGTTTGTAGAGGCTTCTTCACCAGTATGCACCACTGATTGCGTATCAACATGAGATGAATTAGAAGCATTTGTTGAACTTTGTCTTTTTGTGAAATTTAGAGGGAAACCATGCTTACGATAGCATACATCAATAGTATGACCAGACCTGTGACAAAAAGTGCACAATCTACTATCTTTCTTATTGTTAGATGAGCCACCATAGAAGTTAGAATTTTTACCACGATCAGCAAATTTCCTTGAATCATAAGCATTAAAAAGAGTTTTAGCTTCATCTACATTAGGAGCAGGATCAGTTTTGGAAAGTAAAGACACATTGTTACTCTCTTCTTGTATCACTATAGAGTAGACTTTGTTAATAGATGGAAGAGGATCCATTAACAGAACTTGTGTTTTAATAACAGAGAACTTGTCATTCAAACCTGTTAGGAACTGAATGATTTGATCTTCGAGGCAAAAATCTCTTACACTTCGCATGGCTTCGCAACGACATTGTTGAGCACATGTACAACTTGGAATTGGTCTGTGAGAATTCAGCTCTTCACATAAACCATGTAACTCGGGGAAATAATCAAGAACGGACTTGTTACCTTGTTTGAGATTGTTGATCTCAGCACGTAAATTGGAAACACGGATCTGATCAGCTTTTGCAAAATGTTCTTTGAGATCATTCCATGCATCGAGAGCATTCTCCAAGAACACGATTGTTTGATCAATAGTAGGGCTAACTGAATTAAGAATCCATGAGTGCACAAGGCAGTTACAATGCTCCCATGCAGAATGGTTAAGATCTTTAGCAGCAGGAACACCAATCGAGCCATTGATGAAAGAGATCTTGTTCCTGGCTCCAAGAGCTCGCTCCATGGATTGTGACCAAGAAATATAATTGGAACCGTTTAATTGAGGAGTAATGCTAACAGAGTTAGGGCCTTGGCTCGGATGGACATAATAGACGGAATCAACATCACCATTGGTGATGCAATTTGCAGTAGGATCAATGCGTGGAGGCATGATCTGATAGAGGAAGAAGATAGAACAAGAAATGTAGGATGAAGAAGAACAAGAAATGCAGGATGAAGAAGAAAAGGAATTAGCATGAATCACTACCAGATGTGAACAAGAATCAACAAGGATTGGGTTGAAAGAAACGCGGAAGGATGGAAGTGTGGATCGAAGACGATGATAGCATAATATGCTTAGTAAATCATAGCCATAGCAATGGAAATTACAAGTAAGATAAGAGAGAAAATGATGATAAGAGTAATGGAAACACACTTGGTTTATTGATGATAACAGAAGTGTTTATATACAAGAGGGAGTTAGTTACTTGATACACAAGAAAGTTAACAAACATAACTAACTATTTGGAAACTATAACTAACTAACTAACTACCGTATGAACTATTTATCATCTGTTAAAGTGAGAGAAGAGAGAGAATAACAAACTTCCAGTACTCTTCCAAAGCGATTATAATAAATGGTTACGCACACTTTCTCTATTGAAAGTTAGACTTGTTTATATACACAAACAATAATGTCACGTAGGCAAAATGCTAACTTATACTATCTAGGTTAAGCTTAACAAAACTAATACTACTATTGAATATGGATTACTTATAACCCCTAAAGAAATACAACATAATCAGTATTGAGTTTGAGGATCTTCTTAATGGTGGATCTTGAGGTTGTTGAGTTTGAACTATAGGTTGTGCTTGAGGAAGAAACTCAGTATTGTCTTGTTCTTGAGGGATGTTAGGAATAACATCATTGTTTATTTCAGGATCTGTTTCTGGAACAAAGATAGGTACAAAAACTTGATCATTGTGAGAATCAGTTTCTTCATCAAAGACAACACTTATTATGTTTCCTTTCCCTCGAACTCTACATCCTCAAGGAATCTTGCATTTCCCGTTTCAAAAATTGTTCTAGTGATGGGATTGTAAAACTTGTACCCGTAAGTGCGTTCAGTGTATCCAATAAAATAACAGTTAATTGCCTTTACATCCAACTTACCTTCACGAGGCTTATAAGCCCTCACTTCAGCTGGACATCCCCAAATGTGCAGGTGTATAATGTTGGGTTTTTTCCTAGTCCATAGCTCATAAGGGATCTTAGCTATTACTTTACTAGGTACTCTAATAAGGATATAAATTGCGGTATTTAATGCTTCTTCCCTAAATGACTCTGAAAGAGAAGAATGACTAATCATACTTCTTACCATGTCCTTAAGAGTTCGGTTCCATCGTTTTACAACTTCATTCATGTTGGGTTTTCTCGGCATTGTGTATTGCGGAACAATTCCACACTCATCGAGGAAAAGTGCAAAAGGCCTTGGACGTTGTTCCCCTGATCCATCATACCGACCATAGTATTCACCACCATGGTTGGATTTGACAAATTTTATTTTCTTTCCAAGTTGAAGTTCAACTTCAACTTTGAATGACTTGAACATGTCCAAAGATTGAGATTTCTCATGAATCAAGTACAAGTAGCCATACCTCAAGTAATCATCTATGAACGTAATAAAATACCGTTGTCCATTCCAAGAACCTATAGGGAAAGGACCACATATATCGGTATGAATTAGTTCTAAGACATCCTTAGCTCTTTCAACATGGAAATTCCTCTTGTTTGTCTGCTTACCCTTGATACATTGAATGCAGACTTGAAAGTCTGACAAATCAAGGGATCTAGGAATATTGTCCGACATAAGCCTCTGAATTCTTTTTGTGGCATAATTCTTTTATGACATAAAGTGGCAGAATTCTAATTTAATTTTCGTTTTGTACCATGTGACTCTATTTGCATTATTTTGTTATAATGACATTCAAAATAAAGGTTATAAAGATAATCATTCAAAGAACCGTAACCAACAACATTTGAATCATATGAGAGGCTAAATTTATTATTTCCAAACAAACAAGTATAACCTGATTTGTCCAAAATAGAAATACAAATAAAATTTGCGTCTAATAGATGGTGCAACAAAAGTCTCAATCAAATCCAAATGAAAATCGGTCTTTAATAATAATCTAAAAGTCCTTATAGCCTCTAATGCAACTTTATTGCCATCACCCACATATATGAATCTTTCAGCATTACTTGGCGGTCGGCTCCACAGGCAACCCTGCATGGACACACTAATGTGAGTAGTAGCACCAGAATCTACCTACCAAGTATCCTTGGGTACATAAACTTAATTAATTTTAGAACAAACAAAAGTGAGAAAATTACCCTTCTTTTCACATCATGCGGCATACTTGGAACACTCTTTCTTCATGTGTCCAGCCTTTTTGGAAAAGAAGCAGGTGGTCTCCTTAGGTTGTTCCTTTGCCTTCTTATTTTGAGAAAAAATTCCTGCAAGTTTCTTTCTTTTATTCTGAGAACTGGTAGCCAAGTGAGCACTTTTAATCTTCTCTCTCTTTAGCCTCTCTTCCTCTTGCACACAGCGAGATATGAGCTCATTGAGAGACCATTTGTCCTTCTGAGTATCGTAACTCACTTTGAATTGCCCAAAGTGTGTCAGGAGAGAGAGATCAAAACCAAGTGCATAATTAAATCCTCAGGAAGTTCTAACTTTAATGCCTTAAGTTTTGATGCAATATTAGACATCTCCATGATGTACTCCCTTATGTTCCCTTTGCCTTTATAAACCATTGAAATGAGTTTGGACAAGGTACTACTTGTCTCAGCCTTATCATTTTTAGCAAAGAATTGCTCCATAGTTTCGAGTAACTTCTTGGAAATTTCACTCGAAGTCCGGCGAGGAAAGCCTCATACTCTGGTTGGTTGTTCGACATCGGGAAGGACAGTTCGAGGGATACCTCGATCAGGATGCCTTCCTCATTTTCGAGGATGATGCCCGCCCCGCTTCCCTTCAGACTGGATGCTCTGTCGACATAGATCGTCCATTTTTGGGATCCGTTGGTCGAAGGTTCCGGGACAGTCATCTCTGCCACAAAGTCGGCCAATACCTGAGCCTTCAGGGCTTTCATTCCCTCGTATTGGATGTCAAACTCGGCGAGTTCGAGCGACCACCTGAGCATCCTCCCCGCTATATCTGGTCGTCCAAGGAGTTGCCATATAGGATGTTTGGTCCTTACGACGACAATGTGTGCGAGGAAGTAGTGGCGTAGCCTCCTGGCCGCGGTGACGAGGGCCAGGGCGACTTTCTCTATCTGCTGATACCTGAGCTCGGGGCCTTGGAGGGCTTTGCTCATGAAGTAAATTGGTTTCTGTCCGTCTGGGGTTTCCCGAATGAGGAAGGCACTGACTGCTTCACTCGTGATTGCGAGATACAAGAAAAGTGTCTCCCCGCTCTCAGGCCGTGAGAGGACCGTGGGTTGCGATAATACTTGTTTTAGGTGGAGGAGCGCCTGCTCGCATTCTTCGCTCCATTCAAACTCCTCTTTTTGTCGAAGAAGTTTGAAAAATGGGAGTGCGTACTGCGCAGACTTGGCGACGAAGCGGGAGAGGGAGGTGAGCATCCCGTTCAATGTTTGTATTGACTTCTTTGAGTCCGAAGTAGGGATCTCAGAAAAAGCTCTACACTTGTCGGGGTTGGCTTCGATTCCTCGCTCTGTGAGGTAGTAACCGAGGAACTTACCTGCTCGAACGCCGAAGGTACATTTGTCGGGATTGAACCTCATGCGGCACCTACTCGCCGTGTCGAACACCTTCTTGAGGTGTGCAGCATGGTCGACTTCTTCCGCGGATTTGATGATCATGTCGTGTATGTAGACCTCGAGCATGTCACTGATTTCAGCCCGAAAAACCTTATTCATCATTCGTTGGTAGGTCGCACCGGCATTCTTCAGACCGAAGGGCATCACGTTGTAATAGTAATTGCCCGACTCGGTCATGAAAGCCGTGTGCTATTTGTCGACCTTGTCCATGGGAATTTGGTTGTATCCCGAGTATGCGTCCATGAAGGATAATAGTTTGTAACCTGCAGAATTGCAGACCAACTGGTCGATGTTAGGCAAAGGATAGAAGTCTTTCGGGCAAGCCTGGTTAAGATCAGTATAATTAACACACATCCTCCATTTTCCATTATTCTTTTTGACGAGTACAACGTTGGACAGCCAGGCCGTGTACCTGGCTTCCGAAATAAAATTCGCCTCTAGGAGGTCTTTTACAGCTTTTTCAGCAGCCTCCGCTTTTTCGGGAGACTGCTTACGCCTACGTTGAGCTATGGCCCTAGCGGCCTGATCTAATGCGAGCTGATGGCAAGCCACCTCGGGGTCAAGGCCAGGCATCTCGGAGGCGCTCCATGCGAACAGATCAGCGTTTTCCTAGAGACATGCCTTCAGCTGCTCCTTCGCCAGGTCGGGGATCCTGGTGCCAATCTTCACGTTACGGTCTGGGTCGTCCCCGAGGACCACGAGCTCAAAGTCTCCGTCGGGGATGGGGCGTGTTGGGTGGAGAGGCCGCCCGTTGTTTTCTGCCTGGAGGTCGAGGTCTTTTGCCCCGTATTCATCGGGTTCGCTCGGGAACCTGCTGTCGAGTTCGACCACGTTGACGCGGGGGAGAGGCACCTGTTCGGTGTTCGGGGGTGGCTTTGCCACGGTCTTGGGTTTGGTGCCGATGGAACTCATACCTTTGATGGCGGCGTCGAAGCATCTCCTGGCCGCGTCTATGTCCCTGTGCATCGTCACTACTCATCCCCTGGCCGTGTAGTACTTCATTTTGAGGTGGACCGTTGATGGTACCGCCGTAAGCTCGACCAAGGTGGTCCTCCCGAGGATGAAGTTGTACAGGGGTAGACATTCGACCACCAGGAAGCGGGTCTTCACCTGTCGAGCAGTGTCTTCGGCCCCGAATGTGACCATCAACTCAACGTAGCCCCATGGTCTGGTGGTGGTTCCGTTGAATCCCTGCAGGTCTGAGCCGATGTATGGGGTCAGATGTCTCTCGTCGAGTTGGAGAGTCCCGAAAAGGTGAGCATACATAATGTCGACCGAGCTGCCTTGGTCGACAAGGATCCTTTGAACGTCAAAATTTGCCATCTGCGCCCTGACCATAAGGGGATAGTGGCGTTGGGCGCTCCGCCGGGGAGCTCCTTGAGATAGAAGGTGATAGGGTTTGAGTTCCCTCGCACCTTCTCGAGAGTGGTTGTCTTCGCCGACGTTGCTGATTCCAGTTCATCAAATTTCCTCTTGATCGACCCGACAAACAACTTCTCGTAACCACCCCCGGAGATGACCATTGCCTTAGGAAAGCCTTCCCAGGTGCTACGGGCAGCGACGGGGTCCTCGCGGGGGAAGGTTGCCCACATGTTGCGAATTGCTTCTTGGCCCTCAATGATTACGGGGACAAAGAAATCTTCGGGTCGAGTGACACTAAGGGCGACCTGAAGCCGACTCTCGTCGGGAGGAGGTGTGGTCTCCTCGACGTTCTGGGCTTCCCGGGAGCTGGGACGAGGAGTATCATTCTTCTGGGCGTATTTCTTCAAGTGCCCTTCCTTGATGAGGATTTCAATTGCATCCTTGAGATGGATGCAGTCTTCTGTGAAAAGCCCGTGGCTCCGGTGGAACCTGCAGTACTTCGATTTGTCAGTGTTTGATTTGGGAGTAGTCGGCTTCGAAAAACGGACGCCTCCTTTCAGAAATTCCGAGTTCTGGTACTCGGAGAGGATTCGCGCGCGGGGAGCATTGAGCGGGGTATATTCTGTGAACCGGCCAGCTGGTCTGCGCGGTTCACGAGGATCACGGGGGCAATTTTCTTTCTTTCTTTCTCCTCCTCAACGGGGAGGAGAGTCTTCATCTTTGTGGCCGCGGAGGCCTTCCTTGCGTCTCGACTCAAGGGCAATCTGCGCTGCCTCTGACTCCTCGAGCTCGATGTACGATTGAGCTCGTTGGAGGAGGTCCTCCAGAAGGCAGGGTCTGCGGAGGCCCACAGACTTGGCAAAATCAGATCCAAAACGTAGTCCATGGATGATCAAATACTTCTTCATGTCGTCGGTCGTATGAACCTCAACAGCTTCTCTGTTAAATCTCTCAATGTAGTTCCGGAGAGACTCGTTCTTCCCCTGGAAGATGCTCTCTAGGGCAGCCTCTGTCTTCGGGTGTCGACGAGACGCAGTAAAGTGTTTGGTGAAGCGTTGTCTTAGTTGCTTCTAGGATGTGATCGACCCGGGTGCCATACCCTTGTACCAAGTCATGGCGCCCTTTCGCAAGGTGGTGGGGAAAAGTTTACACTTAATGGTTCCTCTGACGTTTCTGAAGTCGAGCATGGCTTCGAAACTTTCGACGTGATCGTCGGGGTCGGTCATACCGTCGTAGGTCCCCAGTGGCGGGGGTTTCTCCATGCCCGCAGGAATTGGGGCGTTCATGATCTCCCATGACAAAAGGGTCCTCTGGTCGTCGTCGTCGCTTCCGGACGGGGACCTCGACGGGGATCGATGATGCCGTGGAGGGGAATTCCTCGAACGGTTCCTCGGTCTCTCCTCGGTGGTTTTGGACTTCTTAGTAGTTGAGGGGGGTTCCTTCCTAGGCGGGGAACGATGGCGCTTCTGGGAGATCGCTGGCTGGGGGCGTTCAAGGCGTGGCCGACGGCCCTCGCGCACCGGTGAGGGGGTTCGAGATTCTTCGGAAGGAGTCCTTCGCGGGGAAGGAGAGCGGCGAGGTGAGGGTGGACAACAATGTCTTCGCGGGGAAGATCGCCGTGTCCGCCCTCGCTCTAGTGCTTCAATCCTGGTGTTCTGGTGTGCGATCAACTGATTGGTCTGATTGATCAAGGCAAATATGGCCACGGTGCTCGAATCTGCATTGGGCGGAGGAGCAACTGGCTGAAAGATGGCTTGCTGGTCGTGCTAGCGGGCGGCATCGTAAGCCGTGTCTTGGGAGTCCGGGGAGGCGGTCTGCCCGTCTCTTACGTCGCCTTCATCGACATTGAGGGCGGCAACGTCCTCATGGTGGTTTCCGTTCTCGAGTTGCGCGAGGACGGTGTCTAGAGCTTTGGTAGCAGACGGGTTGTTGGCCATGCTGGTGATGAACGAGAGGATTGCTTTGGTTTATTGGAGGAAAAACGGGGAAGCAAGGGTTCCCACAGACGGCGCCACTGATCGTACCTGAATCAGACAGTATTTGGTGGCCAGCAACGTCTTGTGGACTTCAGCTCTGGTGAGGTTGAAAGACGGTCGGGGGGGGGGGGGGGGGGGGGGTGTACCTGCAAGGTACTCCGACACTCAAGTAAGACAAAGGTCAAGTAAAAGCAAGTACAAGGTTAGAATGTAAAAGAGTGTGTAACCTGACCCTCTCAAGTGAGAGGGTATTTATAGAGAGCCCCCAGCGCGGGGCCAACGGTCACTAGCACTGGGCTGGATCACCAGGCCCAATCCAAGTAACTACCAGGGCTTACGTGGCGTAGTGAAGACCAGCACGTGGTCTTCGCCCTGGGGTAACCGCTCCTAGATCTCCAGAATTAGGGTAGACCGATTCTATCGGGGGTGGACGGTTACATGAGAACGTGTCCTCGCGGGGAGGAGTCTTGCGTGTCGGGGAGAGACGTGTCCTCGCGGGGAGGACTCTTATGTGCAGAAGGAGATGGCTCCTCACGGGAAGGAGCACCTGAGTGTCGAGGAGGGGCGAGCTCGGAGAGACTTAGCGCCTCTGCCCGACGCTCTATGTCGCGTATGCCCGAACACCGCCGAGGTGTGGCGTGTGCCCGACACTGTTGAGGTGGGCCTGTGCTCGACGTTGGTTGTGATAAGAGGCCTTTGTTGGGCCACCCCAGGATGTGTGGGTTGGGCCTGCTCGATTGAGGAGTAGACCCCGGTCCAGTCCAGAACACATTGTTTTGTAAAAGGGAAACCCAAGAATAGACGATACTGATGACTTTGTACGTTAACCAAAGAACGAAGGATAGTGATTGTGTGTTTCATTTTGTTAATGAAGATGAAAAAATGGGTTCAACTTGCTCTGAATGTTTTAGGGTAAAATGGTATTTCAGCGATGATATGAAAAAATGGCAACTAAATAGACAAGCTAAACTATGTTTCATGTTTCTGAATAACACATTTCACCATGATTGTTTAAACCAACTGTAGTGATATCTGATTTATTTAATTAAATTTTATAAAAAGTGCCAAGTTTTTACCATTAAAAAATTTAAAAATAAAGGGGAAAATATATTAGTACGGTTGGTTTAAAACAAATGTAGTGAAATGTGGAATATTTTCAAATTAAAAATAAATGAAAATGAATGGCACCACTATGGAAATAAAAATAAATTGAGGTAACTAATATCACCACGATTTTGCTAATCAATCATAGTGAAATTACGCTTATTTTTAATTTAAAAATAAATCAAAAATAGGGCTTCGTCAAGGATACCCTCTATCACATTTCCTTTTCATTTTAGCTGCTGAAGGTTTAACTAGGTTAATGAGGAATGCTCGCTCTAGTATCTGTTTTCATCCTTTCAAGTTGATTGAAAATTTAGAATTTGACTTGTTGTAGTACGCATACGATACAATGACTGTGGGATAGGCCTCATGGGAAAACTTATGGTCAATCAAAGTAGTGTTGCATGGTTTTGATTTGGTGTCGGGGTTGGTTGTCAACTTCCACGAAAGTAAGTTTATAGGGTTTAATGTGGAGCAAGATTTTCTAAAAGTGGCTTCTGACTTTCTTTCCCGTGCAATGAGTCATTTTCCTTTCTCCTTCCTTGGAGTTCCTATCGGTGTTAATCCTTGAAGGCATTCAGCTTGGGAACCGATTCTCACAAAGCTTCAAAACAGATTAATCCTTGAACTCAATTCCACTCTACTTCTTTTCCTTTTACAAAGCCCCAAAAGTTGTTTATCAAGAATAATAAAAACCTAATGAGCTTTCCTTTGGAATGGTGAAGAGAATATGCGTCGAATCAACTGGGTATCATGGACGACAATTTATTAATCAAAAGATGAAGGAGGTTTAGGTCTGAGAAATTGTGAAGTTTTCAACTTGGCGCTTTTAAGTAAATGGGCTTGGAGATTTATCTCAGATGGCTCTGCAATTTGGCAATCCTTACTATCTCTCAAGTATGGCGACATCAACAACCGGTTTCTCGTTCCTTCCACCTCAATTATCTCCAAAAAAATCTTCCATTTGGTGGAGAGATCTTAGAATTTTTTTTGGATCATTTGGAGTTGTTTCAAACTAGTTCGCCAATGAAATTTCATGTAAACTAGGAAACAAATAATCAATAGATTTTTGGAGGTGCAAATGGTTAAGAGCAAGCCCTTTGTGTGATCTTCTTCCTAATCTGTTCAGTTGTGTGCAGGTCATCAATTACAAAATCTTGAATTTCGGTATGTAGATCAATGGAGTTTGGAAATGGTCTTTAGTTACCTATCATGTGCCACTGCAAGGGCCGATTGGACGGATCTATGTCAACTTCTGTCTTGCATTAGTCCATTATCATGAAATTAGTATCATTTTGTGTGGTGGCATGATCGATCTGACTTCTCTTTGAAATCTGTTTTCTCTTTGTAGTCTAAATTTTCAATTGCACACCCTCCACTGAATCAAATCATGTCAGAAACCATAAATAAATTTTGGCAATTAAGCTTTCCTTCCAATATTCAGTTTTTCGCATGAAGGCTTCTTATTTATAGGCTTCAAACGAGGGACAAGATAGAAAACGCGAGATCATTCTGGGAGTTCACAACCTTGTTTGACCTTTGTGTTTAGGACCTGATGAATCCCAAAATTATCTCATTTTATCCTACAAGGTTGTCGAGTCTGTTTGGTCATATATTTTAGTCTGGTTGGATAGAAGCAAGCTTCCTTCTTCTTCTTCAATAGTAGATCACTTGTTGGTCTTCGATTCTTCGTTAAAAGGTATGATTCATAAGAAACTTAAAATGTTGATTTGGACTGTTGTTTGTAGATCAATTTGGTTGATTAGGAATGACATTATATTTAAGGGTGGTGATGACTTCTCGGCAAGTGTACCGATAATGTCGCAATAATAAAAAAGACCGAATCCACAAGGAATGCTCTTTGACAAGACAAAATTGTGCATTGCGTAGAAAATACTAAATTGGGGAGGGGGGGGGGGGGGGGGGGGGAGGGGTCCGAGTTTTAATTGCGAAAATAAAATTAAGTGTTCTAACAAATTACTAAAACGATCATGTTGTGCATAGAATCTCATATTTCTCTATTGTTAATGTTTGATGCATTACTTGAATGATATTGTTGCTAATAATCCTACGGCGAATTAACAAAACCACTATAACCAGTCCCTTGCGATATAGCTCACTAATCACTACTCGGAGTTTCCTATCCCTAGTCCACCAGCGTAAACAGGATTAGGCAATGCAATAGAGCGTTAATTTCTAAGCCACTACTCGGGGTCTCTTATCCCTATTCAACCAATGGAAGCACAACAATTGCCCTAGATCTAACACATAAACTAATGGTCAATATTCCTTAAGTGCCCAAAATTAAATTAAAAGAGTATCTCACAAAAAAAAAACATTAAGAACAAGGTGCAATTGAATAGAATTACAGATCAAATTACTCATGCAATATCAAATCAAACATATGTCTCAACAATATCAAAATAGCTTCATCAAACACAACCTAACCTAGAGAATTTACCTACTCATAATTCAAATTACAATACCAAAATCAATTAAGAAGGTTTGCATAAGAGATCCCTTGAAGGATTGACCTTCAATGACTTCAAATGCTCTCAAAAGTCACTTATGGTGTTGTAAACTCGTACTTGCTGTGTAGAAATTTGTAACCCTTGAAAAAGTGCCAAAAGTCCCCTTAAAAGGCATTCAGAATGGATCAGAACGCGTCAAAAAACTCCAGAAAAATTGGTCATCCCATGCGCGATGCAACTGTTACTTCCCTATCGTGTGCGCAATGTTGCACATGATTATTCCAGTAACTGCACGCTTTTGCTCCCTTTTTCACCTGATTTTCACTAAGTTCCTATTTCTTCATACTTAACTATTTTTCCTCATTCTTTGGTCTTTATTTTTTATTTTTGCTCTTTTTTAACTTGTTTTGATTCGTTTCTTCGACCGAAATCATGGAATGACAGAATGTCATCAGACGATATTAAGGAGTAGGTAATATTGTTTTCTTGGCAAAATTGCTTTTGTAGAATTGGTTAGAATCTAGATTTAGAGACCGTTTGGTCAATGTCTGTTGAGATTGGTTTATAGATCTGTTTCGTTATATTAGTTCATCCTCTATTATATTGGGTTGAGTCCCCTTATGCTCAGTTTTAATATGATTCATTTACTTATAAAAAAAAAAATCTAGAAAGAAGAAAGAATCCCTGCATATTCTAAAACTGATGTCTCATAACTTTTATAAACGAAAGAAGTAAAATATCTCCTACCTTTATGTATTTAGATATAAATATTTTGGCTAGCATAAATGATCTTCTTAGTAAATTTGATGCTTAAACTATTAAAAGTCTTTATCTCAGTTATTCCAATTCCAGTTAAATTTTCGAATTTATCTACTTTACATACATCTTTATGGAACTCATGAGATAGACATTTATATCCTCCAACAACTTTGTCACTATGAGCTTTTTTCTTACTCCAACAATTACAAAACGGAATGACTTTAACATATACTAGTACTAGTTTATAAGGTACGTAAAATTTTTTTTCACCCTTTTGTTATTAGGAGAATGAGTTTTGATAGGGATGTTCAACGTTGGTTTATTCCTATAACTAATCTATATCCAATATAAAACTATTTATCTTAACCGGTTATTATAACTAATCTATATAAATGGTTTTGTTTTTACAAAATCAGTTATACACCGGTTATATCCATAACCAAACTTTATAACCGGTTATATATTTCATAACCGGTTTTCAACTTAAAACCGGATTTGGATATAAAAATTCAGTTTTTAAAATGGTTATAAACCAGTTATATCCATAACCAATTTTATAATTAGTTTTTATTTAATTTTATTTTAAAATCAATTTTTTCAAGAATTTTTTTTTTCAAAAAAAAAATATTTTTTTACTGAAAATTTATTTACTGAAAAAAATTAAAAATATATTTTTTAATTTACTAAAAAAGCAATTGCCCCTACGTTAAAACCAAACTTCTCAATAAATATTTATAGAGCACCAGGTCCAGATGGTTTTGGATCTTATTTTGTTCAAAAATATTAGTATATAATCAAAGAGGATGTCATCAATGTTGTGCTTAAATTATTTACCAAAGGATGGATAATGTCAGGCTTCAATGCAAACATTGTTGTGTTCATCCCTAAAATCTATAATGCAGATACTCTTAATCATTTCGGGCTTAATTACAACGGTCAATTTCAAATACAAGATTAGTTCTAAAGTTCTTGCAAACAGACTAGCCCTCATCAGGTCATAAATAATTTTTAAAAAAACAAATATGTTTTAAAAAAAATTATTTACTGAAAAAAATTAAAAATATATTTTTTTTCGAAAAATATATTTTTTAAAAAAATAATATATATTTTTAAAAAAATATTATTTTTTCAAAAAATTTATTTTTTTTCAGAAAAAAAATAATTTTTTTTCAGAAAAATATATATTTAAAAAAAAATATTTTTGGAAAAAAATTTCGAAGTTTTTTTTTTTATAAATTTTTTTGACTAATTTGGTTTTTATTTTGGATATGGATGTCCAAATTATGGATTTGGTTAAAACCATATTAAAAATATATCCAAAATATGAATTTGGTTAAAACCATACTAATAATTAACCGGTTATTAATAATTGGATTTGGATATGGATATGGATTATTTAAATAACCGGTTTATTTGAGCATCCCTAAGTCTTGGTAATCTAGAGTTGGCTTTGAGTAGTCATAAAACTAATTAATTATTGTTTCCAACACTCAGTAATTATTATTATTATTATTAATATTTTTTTGGTTCTAGTAATTGAGAGTTCGACTCCAGAGATACGTGACTTGTCTAAATATTGTTTCTATCAGGAATCAAACTCAGTATTCTTCAAACTTTCATTCATTAGTAGAAATTCATTTATCACTCGAGCCCAAGTGTTTGGTTACACTCGTAATTATTTTCATTATTGAATATGTGATGCATTGTAACTCTACTTCTTAAATAAATATAAATAAAAAATGGAAACACGTATTTAAACGACTCTTTACGCTTTAGTAATCAATAATGTTGAGTGCAAAATAAACAATCAAGACTTTACTTTTATCCCACTTGAATCTCGCTAGTCTTTTGAAAGAATCATAAATTTAGCAAAATAAACAGATATAAGCATTAATGTTGAGTGCAAGAAGCACCACTTGCAAATGAAGTCTTCGGATTCACATTTGAGTTCAAAGGACAAGTTGCAGATCTTGCATCACGTCACATTATATGCTATCTAAGCCATATCTTTAATATGGATTGGATATTTTCAAACTAGAAGGTCAACCAAGACTTGTGTGTGTGGATCAAGTTGAAGAAGGACATAATTGGCAAATAATGTTTGGCAATGGAGAGTGCTCTTGTGCCTAAATTTAGTATGATTTTGTTGTGGTTTTAAAAGGAGAAAAATGTGATAAAAAGTATTTAGAGTATTGTTTGATTTTTAAAAAAATAAAAGAGAAATAGAAAAGAGAAAAATGTAGTTAATCACTTCAAATATAAAATTATTCTTGTGTCAAGTTGATTACTTTTTATTTGAATGTAATTTTAGATTTACATTAATTTTTTAATTATACTAGATATTATAGTAAAACAATTACTTGATTTAGGGATTAACTAACCATTAATTTAAATTTAATGAGATTAAGAAATTTTATTTAATTAATAATTTGTTCAAACTGCCTCGCAACAAGAAGAAAGGGTTTTGCGACGAATTCATTATGTCGTTACTGCTATTCAAACCATCTCAAAACTCACGTTGCAACGACTTGATAACTGTTGTAAAAACGTGTGTCGCCTACCTATTCTGTGGCGGTTTGCAAAATCGGCCGTCTTTAATGTTTGCGACAAATATGAAATTGTTGCACCAACAAATTTACGACGATTTTAACCATCACCAATTTTACTTGGTGGTTTTGTTTTAATGTTTATTGTGACAATTATAAGTGTTACAAATGTGATACTGTGACAATTCAAACTGTCGCTAATTTTAGGAGAATGCATCAATATATATTTCACAATAGTTTATAGTGATACTAAATATTTATTTATATTTTTGGCAAGTTTGATTTATTATCAATAAAATTAGAAAATTTTCAATTTTATTTTCAAAAATTGGTTATTATCATTCTAACTATTTATTTTTTATATTTTTGAATAATCATAAATAAAATTAACATAAATAATTGAATAAATCTATTATCATTAAGAAAGTGTCTATTTAAAAAGATAAAAATTCTTATATAAAATAATTTTAACATTTAAAAATTAAAACATAAATTGTCTATCTAGACATACGAAACAATTACATCAAAATTCAAAAAATTAACTAAATAGTAAGGTCTAATTAATCCATAGTAATATTTCATTATGATCAAGTCGGCAGCTAGACTTAAGTAAACATCTATACTCTCTGGGTAATTCTAAGTATTGTCCTTGAAAAATAAAAATAAAAAATATATTAAACTACCCTAGGCCTGGATCCAAGACCTTTTTGAAAATAACAACCATTGCGCAAGTAGATAGTATATCTTTTAATACTCAGAGGAACGTGACCTACATTTTTTATGACTCCTTCCATGATGTTACAGGATAACGACACGTCACTTATCAACTCTAAATCAGGCGACCCAGCCTAGAGAAAGGTGAGATATTGAGTAGAAATGGAACATATCTAATAAACAAGCAATTGAACTGATATGTGAGAATGGAACAAAAATAATCACAAAGCAGAGATAGCTCAATTGGGAGAGTATTAAATTGAATATTTGAAGGTTGAGTGTTTGAATCATGCTCATTGCATTTACTCTTATTTTGAAATACACATTTTTAACGAAATAATAAAAATACTCAAAAAATGGAAATGTGGAAATGTGGGGTATCGATCCCCATACCTCTCACATGCTAAGCGAGTGCTCTACCATCTAAGCTACATCCCCATGTTGTTTATTGACTTAGTTAAGAACATAATTATTGTTGTTTCTAGAAAAGGAACATGTTTGTTATGCTTTGTTGAGAAACTATTGTAGCATAAATATGACCATTTGAAAAACAATTGCTTTCTATATATAAACTAATAATTCAATTATTTTATACTAATAATTAAACTCTATATCATTAATTATTATTTTATATTATAAGTAATTCATTTGTATTATTTTAATATTATAAAAAATAATCAGAATTTTTAAGGCCTTAAGTTACATATTTGAAGTAGTCAAGAAGAATAAACTCTAAGATGGAAATTACTCTATGTAACATATATCTTTATTTGCGATATGCATATGATCTTCATTAGGAATAATCATATAATGGATTAATGATTGGATGAAGTGACTAATACTATATCAAGTTATTAATAGAAGAAGTAAGCTTCAACGAGTTGTTTATAACTTATAGATTCAACAAGGTCACAACGAAAATATTTAGAAAATTTTGGAGTTTTAACAATAAGACTAGGGGCAAGCTTTGCAGTTTAAAAAACTTGTATCTCGTAATAATTCCAGGGCATATTTGTATTGACATATGGAAATTCTAAGATGTGACTATGAGGCCTTGATCCTTAGAAAATTTTCCATGTTGCGGTGATCTTTTATCTTATTAGAATAATCTAGTTTTGATTTGATTAATGTTATTTCATCCAAATAGTTTTTAAAGAGGATTTCTTTTTACACCACCCAAGTTTCTTAGGCACCATGTGAAATTTCATTTTTGCCCCTAGATTCCGGATTTGCACATCCGGACGCACCAAATTTTTAAAAAACGCTGATATGTTCCCGATGTGCACATCTGGAAGAATTCCTGATTTGCAAATCCGAAAAAAATCAAATGAATTCCATAAAATCATTTACTTCTAAATATAATTAAATCCAATCTAATTAAAATCCAATATAATTAAACTTAATATCATTTTTTCAATATAATTAAATCCAATATAATTAAAATCTATATTAATTAAAATTAATATGATATTTAATATGATTAATTTTTTTCAATATAATTAATAGTATTAATATGGTATTTAATTCTAAATTATTTTTTTATATTGAAAAAATTAATTTAATTATATTGGATTTAAAATTATATGGTATTTACTTCTAAAATTAGATTTAATTATATTGGTATTTAAAATTATATGGTATTTACTTCTAAATTATATGGTATTTACTTCTAAATTATAATTAAAATTATATGGTATTTACTTCTAAAATTAATTTAATTATATTGGATTTAATTATATTGAAAAAATCATATTAATTTTAATCATATTAATTTTAATTATATTGGATTTAATTATATTGAAAAAATCATATTAAGTTTAATTATGTTGGATTTTAATTATATTGGATTTAATTATATTTAGAAGTAAATGATTTTATGGAATTCATTTGATTTTTTCCGGATTTGCAAATCAGGAATTCTTCCGGATGTGCACATCCGGAACATATCAGCGTTTTTTAAAAATTTGGTGCGTCCGGATGTGCAAATCCGGAATCTGGGGGCAAAAATGAAATTTCACATGGTGCCTAAGAAACTTGGGTGGTGTAAAAAGAAATCCTCTTTTTAAATAAGATAATAGCTATCAACATAAATGAGTGTAAACAAGAAATAATCAGATTATGATTGAATATAATTGTGATTGTCATCAAATATTAGTAGGTTGCTTAGTCATTTACTTATACTAGAATTTTGATCATGTTTACTCACTCAAGCTAGATCCTTAAACCTTCCTTTTATTTATGCCAAAAAAAAAATTTCAAAATTAGTTGAAGTAAAAATATATAATAAATATTTGTAATGGAATGTGTAGTGATATATTTGTGAGGGCCCCAAAATGATGCGGCATATGTCTTGCCTTCACCTGGCGCCCGCCCTACAATGTGTCACCTAAAGCATAATCCTCGCGTAGAAGGGGGCTTGCCCTAAGAGGAAACATGGAAAATGACGTTTACTTAGTACATAACTGCATGTGCAAAGTAATGTCATGACTCCCTAAAAAGTAGGCGGCCAACAACTCTCATAGTCAAGGTGGATTGATTACCACTTCTTAGGAGTCCCCTAATTCTATGCCCATAATCCTCTATTAATACCTCATCCCTTGCATGAGAAAACTTAAATCATAACGTACACGAAATACCCTAAGAATATTGTGCTTCTCACCTCACGTGAGCTTGCTCTCTCCATAGTAAAAAAAAATCCATCGAATAGGGTTTCTCACCACTGTTAGCAAGCCCTAAAACAACAGATAATCACTAAGGCCTATGCCCACTCATACCAGCATAAGGGTGTCACGCATTCTGTACTTTTTAACAAGTATAGTAGCGCCCATCGTGGGGCTTAGGAAATGTGTGTCCCCATGGATGAACTGCACTTCCAGAATAAAATTCTAGAGAACTATGTCCACAACATCCAAAAACGCTAACACGAGGCTACCCCCAAATGGCAGGTCGAAGTGTTAGACCCAGCCACTTTTAGACGAAATATGGGAATCACCTATTTCCGAAGGCTTCAAGCCTCTCTCCTTGGCGAAGTTTAATTGTCACAGCGACCCCAACGAGCATGTCGTATCCATCAATACGCATATGGAAATCATTGGAGCGCTTGAATCTCTGAAGTGCAAGCTATTATCTGGCACTTTCAGATATGCAACCATGTAATGGTACATTGGATTATCCCGAGCTTCCATCGCCATTTATCAAGAGTTGGTGAAGAAACGCATACACTAGTTTGCAGCCAGTCAACACAGGAAAATGTCTACCACCATCCTGTTAAACATTCGACATGGCTCCTTAGAGTCGCTGAGGGAATACCTCACCTGTTTTAATGATGTCACCATAAGGGTCATCCACCCTAATAAAGAAATGTTCACAGGAGCATTTCAGAATGGTATCAAAGAAAGACATTTCAACGAGTCTCTCGTCCAAAGGCCAACATCTTCGTTAAAAGAAGTGGTTACAAAGGCGAAATTCTACATAAAGGACGGAAAAAGTAATGCCGAGAAGAGAGATCGAGACATAAAAGATAGTGTGCCTAGAGCCAAAGGCTCACAACACTTACGGAAAAATAACTATACATCGCCCATCATGTACAAACCTATGTTTAATCGAGGTTAAAAGGTTGTGGAGAGCTTTATGCCCATAAACACTCGCCATAAACAGATCTGGTGGGAGGTTATCCACTTGCATAATATCCCTGCGCCTCCAACCCAAAACACGAATGTTATGGGACCTGAGCCTAGCAGATGGTGTAAGTTTGAGAAAAATAAAGGATACCACACAAAAGACTGCTACTAGCTCAAGAAGGATATCAAGCAGCCAATCCAAGAGACACACCTTAAGAAGTATGTCAAAGGCGATTCCTCTCAAGGGTCAGGTGGGTCTAACTTCCACGGGTGAGAAGACATAGGAAATCCCAGATCCAGAAAGGAAAACAAGTAATTTAAAGAAGAGGACGACAAAACCATACGCTATATGCTCAATACTATTGAAGGAGGATTTGGTGAGGTTGGCACACACACACACACGCATGCCCCCCCCCCCCCCCCCACACACACACACACACTCGCACGCGCACACACACACACACACATGCACCCACCCGCGCGCGCGCACACACACACACACACACGTACACACTTTTATTTAATCATAATTAGCATATTTACTCAATTAACTATTCGATTAAATCTAAATGAAAGACTATGATTTGGATTAAGTTAAAAAAAACTTACTCTTAGAGTAAGTTGAAATATATATATACATACACTTTAATTGTCTATTATTATTTAAACCTTCAATTGTCTAAGTGTTTGAAAATGCTTTGATTAATATTATTTGACTTATGCGAACCTTTAAAAAACTTTTAAAAAATACAGTGATAGAAAATTCATCATCAGTTGACTCAAATTTATTTGAGGTGATTGGAGTCATTAATGAACCAAAACAGATTGATTATTTTTAACATACGGATGCATGACCATTATTTAAATTAAAAAGTGTGCGTAGAATTTTGAATAATCTTGAAAACCAATTGTGACTTTAGTGGTCCAAGGAGTTAATGGGGTGGGCCGGTAAGACTCAATTGCCAACTCGGCCAAGACTATTTCATACATTTTTTTGGAGTGGGTTGGGCAAGCAAAATAATAAATTGATGGAAATTTTAAAATTTTCCATACATAATAATTGGTCAAAAACGTAGTACCACCCCACCACTTTTTTGTTTTTTTGCTTTTTAAACTTCTAATTAACATGATAAATGGTCTTTATATGAGTAAGGCCAAATCAAAGATTGTAGGACATGAAAATTATACTTTTATTGTAATGTATTATATTTTGTTTAAAAGTTTTGTGGTCCTCCTAATAATTTGTATTTTGTTTTTAGTTTCTTAAAAAAAAAATTTTAAAGAATGATTCTTCTAAAAAATTTCATTCACATTTTTGGTTTTTTTTTTTAAAAACGCCACTAATTCAGTTGTTAAGTAGTAAGTCGTCGCTAATTTCGTCGTTAAATTGTAAAAATTGTCACTAAGTTGCAGAGAGACGAAAAGTGTGAATAAATTTTTTTATGAGAACTATTTTTTGAGGAAAATTTTTTAAAAATTAAAAATAAAATATGAGATATTTTAGAGGACTACAAACATATTTAACTCTTATATAATAAATATACATGCTCATAAAAATAATTTACTATTTATTCTGACATGGAATATAAGATTATGGTGTATTGATCAAAGTCGTCGACTCCTTCGATACAATGCAAATCTCTAATAAATAGAGTGGATTAACAGTACATCGTCCAGTTTAATGAAATTAGAGAGGTGTAACTTAAATGATTTATTTGATAGCAAAAAATGAATTTGTGACTTGACTCTGGTGTGTGGTCGCATAGTGATAGTCCATTTGTTGGTCTAATGCGAACAAAAATACTCTTTATTGAACCTTTTTTTATTAAGTTGGTCTTGTTGAATATTTTTGGATGACCTGAACATAACTTAAATATGAAAACATCTTATATCAAAATATTATTATCTCTCTAATGAATAAACTTTCACAGTCCTTATTTATAAATATCCTTTGAAGAAATTATATTTCACTAAATATAAGTTTATATGCAATATACTATATTCATTTTTTTAAAATATATTTATTATTTAATAATTTAAATTTATTTTTATTTATAAAAAATTGAAACCTATAATTTTAGAAATTATAAAAAGATAAAGAATACCAAGTCACTTTGATAATGGATTTAGAGGAGGGTTAATAAATTCAAAGCACCCTTTATAAAAATGGTTACTTAAAAAAAAATTAAATAATTTTTGTTGTCCTTCTAAATATTACGAATTTCGTTTTTAGACTCTTAATTTTTTTTTTTTACATCTTCCTTCTCCATGTTAGGTTCTCTTATTTTCTCGGTTCCCTTCAGTAAATTTTGGTGCATGGCTGAATTTTGGAGTCTCTGGTCAACAGGTCCATCGTTTTCTATTCCGCTTCGCAAAGTAATATCGTTAGCATGACCTTTTGGGTTTGGTTGTGGTTGTCCAGGAAATGTTCCAGCGGGGGCTGTGTTAGTTGATTGTTGTTGGGCTACTTGAGTGTTTGGGTTTCTAACATTTTATTATGAGTAGCCATAGCATCAAGCTTGCTTGACAATTATTTCATCAATTCACTCGTGCGAGCGTTTTGATTTGCAAAATCCCTGTTTTGCTGAGCATGAGCATTCATAAAGTTTTCCATCATGATTTCCAGATTTGATTTTTTTGGTAGTGGTGGAGCGGGTTGCGCTCCTTTCTGAAATCCAGGTGGAATAGCAGGTGCTGGGCTAGATGTAAGGCATTGTTATTCTTATATGAAAAGTTTGGGTGATTTCTCCAGCCAGGATTGTAAGTGTTTGAATATGGGTTCCCTTGAGCGTAATTTACTTGGTCGGTAGGAGTACTAGACAACACTTGACATTCAGCATTCGTATGCCCAGGGTTTCCGCATATTTCACAATTTGGTGTCACCGCTGCTACGGTAGCTGCTGGTGGTGCTATCGCTAGACTTTTGATCTTTTGGGCAAGCGCATCCACTTTAGCATTGACTCGGTCTATACCATTAACTTCGTGCATTCCTCCTTTCGGAGTTGGTTTCTCTACTCCAGCGCGTTCACCTCCCTATTGGAAATGGTTTTGAGCCATAGTCTCTATGAGTTCATAAGCTTCTGCATACGGTTTATCCATTAGAGCACCGCTTGCGGCAGCGCACAGATTCATTTTGGTATTGTACAATAATCCGTCGTAAGAGGAATGTATTATCATTCATTCTTCAAGTCCATGGTGCAGGAATAACCTCAACATGTCCTTGTATCTCTCCCAAGCATCGAATAAAGATTCGTTATCTTTTTGTTTAAATCCGTTAATTTGGGCTCTCAGCATAGCTGTCTTTCTTGGTGGGAAATATCTGGCTAAGAAGACTTTCTTCAACTCATCCCATGTCGTCACTGAGTGGGATGGTAGAGACTGAAGCCAAGCTCTAGCTCTATCTCTCAATGAGAACGGAAAAAGTCTTAGTCTAATTGCTTCTTGACTAACTCCATTAGCTTTTACGGTGTCTGCATGTTGCACGAATATTAATAAATGAAGGTTCGGGTCATCAGTAGCATTACCTGAGAATTGGTTTTGTTGAACTGCGGATATTAGCGAAGGTTTCAGCTCGAAATCATTACGGTTAATAGCTGGGGTAGCAATGATGTTATGTGGTTCTTCTTGTGATGGAACAACATAATACTTTAGAAGACGGTTTCTGAGTCCTTCGGCCTTGTTTTATTCTGGTTCTGATTCGGTTTCCGAATCTGAGTAGGGAATAAGAGGATCTGGGATGTTATATCTAAGAAGGAATTCGTTAATTCGGCGTCTCAGAAGGGTGTAATGTTTTATTTCTTTGATTGGTTGCTCCAACTCTTCGCCTTGTGAGCGAGTGTTTGGCATATAATTGACAAATCGAAAAGGAAAAAATAAAAAATTGCCTTAGTCTATACTATGCAACGAAAGTATCACAATATTGACTAAATTAGTCCCCGGCAACGACGCCAAAAACTTGATCGCGACTTTACGTATTGGTCGGATTACTGTTGCAAGTATACAACTTATCGCGTAGTTATAAAAGATTGTTGAACGCACAGGGACTAATAATTAACCTAGAGTGATCGATTATTGCGGTGTATAGCTAAGGCTAGATTTGGTGGTAAAAGAAATTTGGTTTTTAACGGGATTTGAAAAACAGCAATAAAGACGAGATCGGAGAATGATTTTCGTGCTCCTTGGGGATTCTGTAAAATCCGGGTGTTAACAAAGGTCTCAAAATTGATCTGAAGGATATACCAGTTTAAAGGCTCGATCTCACGCTCTCGCGGTATTAAACAAGCCACGCCTAATGACCCCAAGATTTTGATCTCGCTCGCTCAGTAGTTAAAAGCTGCGCTTTGAAAACTAACATAACCTAAATGAGGCCCTAAAGTGCTCTCGCTGCATTTAGGCTCAATGTCTGATGCCTACTATCCGACGATTACCTCAAACTCTCGCTCTATTGGACACGCCTTGGTGTGTTTCTCACTCTCGTGACAAAACGCTGTTAAACAACATCTCGCTCTCACGACAAGGCTGCCTAAATTCAGATTAGACACCAAAACCAGAATTTTTGAAAACATTAAATTAAGCACTGATGGCTCTACAGAGTCCCGTCGGAACGACGGTCCTTAATCTACGGACTCATGCAAATTTACTCAGACATATTTAAACCTAATGCTAACATAGTAACATTGCTGAATTTTAGGGCATACATATTGATTAATTTTTTATTAAGTTCAGATTCACGATTTATTGGTGAAACAAGTTATGTTGCATACAAGTAAGATTAAGCAATGCAGTGAAAATAAACATAATATAAATAACCTGAAATGCGAAGAAAGTAAAGGAAAAACAAATCTTCAATTAATTGCAATTGATCCAAGGGTAAATCAGCAACACAGAAAAGAAAATACAGCAGTGGTATCAATCTCTCAGTGTGAATGATCAATACTTTGGAAGGTAATGTAAGTAGGTAGGCTAGAAATTTCGGCAGCGCTTCCACAGGGTTCTTGGATTGCCAAACACAGACCTCTGATGCTCTATATATATAGGAAAAAGTTGGCTCCAAGAACATAAATTCGAAATTTGAAGTCAAACCTGCAAACTTCCAGAACTGCCATAGGAAAACTGCTCCCGCGAACCAACGGTGGTCGCCTTAGGCCTAATGGCGGTCGCCATTCAGTTGAACTTTGAATTTCCCTCCTTTTCTGCTATGGAGAGCGCCATTCCTTTTGAACTGGGAAGATGGCGAGCGCCATTCATCTGGATGAGGCAGAAACTTGCAATTTCCTCACTTTTTCTTCTCTTTTAGCTCAGTTCTTGATCTTTTCTGCTATGATGCTGATATGGGACCTGTAAATGGAAAATGAAAGAAAACATAAGCAAATGATGCATAAAACGATAACGACTCGATAAAAATACAATAAAACATGAACGAATTGAATAGAAATAAACGATACGAAATCGAGTCATCACCAACCTAACTCGTGTACACCCCTACCTGACACTAAATGCCATTAACGGATGCTGACGTGGCATGTCACATGGAACTTTTTTTAATGACTGGGCATACACGTGACAATGCCATCGTAGTAAAAGTGCTGGTGTGGATGTCACGTGGGAATTTTTTCCCATTTTTTATTTTCTTATTCATTAAAATTATAGCGACGGGAAGACCTTCGCAAAATCCATTGCTAATATGAACATCATGCATAAATCCATAATTTGTAGCGATTCATAGTTAATTTAAAGACGTCATTCTTATGACCTAAAATTCATTTTTTTAATGATTTTTAGCATGAAATTTTATAACCTTATAAAGATCTCTCACACAAAAATTGATTTTTTTTACTTGAGATGTATTAAATATGAATTTTATTAACGTCGATTTTCCATAAAACGAAAACAATGCAAATGTTGGCATATTATTGAATTTTGAGATAATATTTTGTAGAGACCTATTTAATAATAGATAAAGTTGATTTGCAAAGTTTCATGTCATTCCGAATAAGTCTCAATTTATTTTAATTTTTCGATCGAAACACATATATATGTGTTTCGATTTATTTTTTAATTATTTTAGATCATAATAATGATGTGTTTAGATTAGGTAGGAATTAACTAAGGATTAACTAGGAATTATCTACGGATTAGCTACAAATTGTGGGTTTATGCATGATGTTCATATTAGCGACGAATTTAGCAACGGTCTTTCCGTCGCTATAATTTTAATGACTAAAAAAAATAAAAAATGGAAGAAATTGCCATATGACATCCACATCAACGTTTTTTGTCACACTGGCCTTGCCACGTGTATGTCAAGTCATCAAAAAAGTATCACGTGACATGTCACGTCAGTATCCGTTAATGAGAGTTGACAGCAAGGACCAAAATTATAAATGGAAAAATTTATGAAGACTATTGTTTGAAGATATATTTTAGAAGGATTTGTCGCACCTCGGATAAAAGAGAGAGCACGACCTCGCGAGAAAAGCTCGCGAATTAGACTGACAGAAGAGTCGCCATCGAACTTTATTTATTCCCAAAAAGAGGGAAAGGGAAAATATCGAGAAAACCAGCTGAATGGGAAAAGGATTCGTCGCAACCAATATCGGGGTTCGGAAGTCGGCTATGCAAGGGGAAAATCTTAGCACCCCATACACCTGTTATACTCAACGGGAACCATCTAAGTTGTCTATGCATGAAAGGGTGTCGTTTATCTAAAGGTTCATCTGCTAAAGGGAAGAATATGGTTTTTATTAGGGTGCTCGCCTCGGCATTGGTCTTATGCCTAAGTACCCTCATGGTGCAATGAGGAAGTCAGAGCTTCGTAGTTCAGGCTAAAAAATGTTTGTTGGTTGATTGATTTTACCTTGAAAAAGGATTTTCTGAGTGAGGCCCCAAGGCGAAAAAAAGAGGAGTTTGATGAGTTGATGTTGTTATTAGGATTTTGAGAAAATTGTTCTTGATTAGGATTGCACTAAAGGCAAAAAAAAGAGGAGTTTGATGAGTTGATGTTGTTATTAGGATTTTGAGAAAATTGTTCTTGATTAGGATTGCACTAAAGACTATGGGTAGAAGTGATCATTTCAAGCAACCAAGTCAAACGTCTTGTGTCAAAATAATCAGAGTGAGTGTAGGAGAACTCCATTCTCATCCCTTCTCCACCACTTAAGGCTCGTGGCGCACAATCTTAATCATATCTTATTATGTTTTGAATTTGCTTGAGAAAAGGCTGCTTGATGTTGGATCAAGTGTTTGTTGGATTGATTATGTAAAATGTTTTGGTGAATGGGAAGGTTGATGGCGATGCCAAAGGAAATCGACTTACAAATGGGTGAATGCAAATGGAGTGTGATTGGTTGAGGGTTGATGTGGATGGAAACCTATTGAATTGGTTTTATTATGAAAAACGCTTGACATTGGATCATGCTTAATTGTTCTTTAAAAAGGGTTGATTTTATTCTTGCATTAGGGGAAAGCCTAAGCAACTAGCAAGCAAGGAGAAAGCGGTAAAGTTATTACACATCATGGGAGTGGGGATACATTTTCTCAAATGGGGATGGAATACACAATGAACACACAACCCAAAGGATAAACTACACGTGCACTAGAAAAGTGGGCTAGTCTTTTAGACGACCATCTAGAAGTAATTGATCGAATAAGTCTCATTTTAAGAAAGCCCAAGAGTAAGCTATGAATGATGTGAAAATGGTGTCTTAAGACAAAAGCAATACAAGAATAGAGAAGTTCAATCCAAAGCTCCTTTGCTAGGGTTTCTGTACAAGGTCCAAATCTCCATGATGCTAAGGATAGTAACCACAGTCCAAGCTTGAAAGTTTGTTAGGGTTTTGATCTTTTATCATGTTTTTGTGTTTTTTAATGAGATGAACAAATAAAGATGAAGATGACAATGAGATATATGAACGATAAGATAAATGAACAATGATATAAGGTGCGAAAAAGTAAATGACGGAAACATAAAGAGCGGAAATTAAAGTTAGATGTTAGTTGTTAATTGTCATTTATCGGATGATCACTTTTTGAATTGGGGCCAATTTAACGCTATGTTAAGCAATCGTAGCATAATCTATGAGGAATATCATACTATGGGAGGCCGGTCAATAACAATGTTTGTGTTAAAACACGATAGAGAAATGATATGTAGACCATTCTCTGAAAGTCGTGCCACACGAAAAGAAAAAGAGAACGATCTCGTCTTAATCAAGAACTTCCATTGATTAATCAAAGGCAACCTATCACTATCCCAAAGTATGAAGAATAATCCAAATGATCATTCCACCATAGATTTGAAATAATGAAGGTTAAACAAATTTGAAAACCAATATTCATGATATTTATATTTCATCGACCAAAATGACAAAGAAATCAAAATGAAAATGAAAATGAAAAAAAAAAATACAAGAGAAAAAGTAGATCAAGACATAGGAAATCAAGATCTGAAAATAATAAAACAATAATGAAGGAAAATTCTAAAAAAAGAACTTAAAGGAAAAAAAACAAGAAAAAAGAAAAAAAAAACAAGTTTAAAAGAGGGGAAGGGGTGCGAAACGGATCAGGTGTGTTGGGTGGAATCAACATGGGCTTAGAAGCCCAACAAAAACACAAGGCACAGTTAAAAACACATCAGCCTTTATTTTTTTTTTAAAACCAAAACAAATTAAAGGAAAAAACAAGATGAAGAACAACACGGCCATGAAAGGGACAAAAACAAACATCAACTCAACACAGCCATGAAAGGGACAAGAACAACACGGTCTGCAAATCCCTCAACCTCGCGTCTCAATTCGTTTGCATCGTTTCTCTCTCTTTATTCCTCTTCTCAATTCATTTTTTTACTCAATCTCTATTTCACTCTCTTCTCACGGTTTTCGATTTCGATTCAGTTTGTGCATGTTGTTGATCGTTGTTGATGGTTTATGTGTGGTTTGTGAAAATTGAATATTGTTTGTGGGTTTTTGAAGGTTGAAAGAAAGTTGGTTTTGATTGGGTTGTTGAAGATGAGCTGAACAATGGAGGTTTGTATTGATTTGAAGGTTTGTAAAGAAATGAAAATTTGAAGGAGAGGGTGAGGTTTGAGCAGCATAAACTTGGCTTTTCAAGCTTGCAAAAATGAAGAGAAAAGGTTGTTATTTATAGTGTAAGATGTGAGAATGATTTGATGAAAACTATGCCGTTTACGTAAAATTTTCATGTCGTTTTTTATTGTGGAAAGTTTCTCTTTGCAGGTTTGCAAGTTGTGCTTATTTGCGTGATGTCGTTTGCACAGGGTGGTCGTACAGGTTGGTTATTTGGTGGGGTCGGTTTTGTTTTGATGTGGTGATGGCTTGCAATTTGCAGCAACTCATGGGTTATTCATTGTGTTCGTGTCATGGCTTGGTGAAGTAGTGCTTGACTTGGAAGCTCACGTATTGGGCTGAAATTTTTGTGTAGGCTGGCGTGAGATGCTTGGAATTGTTCATGGCGTGAAATTATGTAGGTTTGAATGGCTGGTTGTGTTGTTTGAGTATGAATTGCTATGCAAAGGACTTGTACATCTTGGATTTTTGGCTAAATTCATGAGCTTGTATTTTGTGGGCAATTGTTGTAAAGAATTTTGAAACATGGACCTTGTAATGGATAAATGATCATGGAATTTTTATTATTTTGTAAAATGAGCCTTATCCCTTTATTTTTGGTAATTTTTGTTGTATCAAAATGTGTTAATGGGCCTTCTAATTCTTTGCAATTTCATGAGCCTAAACATTCCATTTTTGTAGAATTTGGTAGTGAATGGACCTTGGAATAAAAAATCACGGGCTTTAGAACTTGTTCACACTTCCATTTGTAGTCTTGGACCATGCTTGAAATATTTAATCATGAGAACTTTGAATTCCTTATAATCCTCGATTCCTAATTAAAACCATGTCACTTAAAGCTTAAATTTCCAATTAAACCCCAAAAAATCTCACGAATCAACACCCTTTTTGAATCTTTCATTTGAAATGAAATATTTAACTAAGCATAAATCGATCTTGCACTTTGAATGAATTGGAACATTGAATCAACATGAATTCATCTGAACTTAGCACAACCTGACAACTCGATCCATACACAGACGACTTGTAACTGAATCAATTCCAATTTGTTTGACTAAGATCAAGTCAAATTCCACTGACTTCCAACTAACACTGTACACATGCTTGACTTGACAGGCTTGCCTGAAATCCAATTCAACCTTGCAATAACTTGGACTTAGGCAATAAGAACAAATGAAAGCAAATTGATATTTTTGATTTTTTGAATAATGGTTAGTAAACAGAAACACAAATGAGGGCGATATTACACAGGTAGGACAAATTTGGGGTATGACGGATGCCCCTATCTAATTGCCTTAAACCTAGAAAGATGAACTGCCACAGTGTTCATACATTCAAGGTAGAAGTCAGTTAGATACGAAGAAGACTCTGAATTTGTCTTAAAAGAAAGAAAGATGTTTGGGAATAACAGATCAATGTCGACCCTCGAATGGACATTGAATAACTTGCATAAGGCTGTCATTGACAAAAAGACGATGAGATCACAATGACAGAAGTTACCGACACCAAAAGGATGGCAGTAAGCTCAAAAACGCAAAGATTTCTGACACCAAAAGGATATCAGTGAGATCAACAAAGTTGGATATCACCAAAAGGATGATAGTTAACTCAATGTCTTCAATGATCACCATCACCAAAAGGATGAGGGTTAGATCAAAACACAACTTTCCATTATCAAAATGATAACAGTAAGTATACACAAATTTTCGACACCAAAAGGATGACAGATCTATCACCAAAAGGATGATAGAGAACACACACACAGATTTCTAACACCAAAAGGATGATAGAGAACACACACACAAATTTCCTACACCAAAAGTATGAAGGATCTATCACCAAAAGGATGATAGTAAACACACATAAAGATTTACGACACCAAAATGATGACAGATCTATCACCCAAATGATGATAGCGAACATACACAGATTTCTGACACCAAAAGGATGATAGAGAACACACATAGGGATTTTTTACACCAAAAGGATGACAGATCTATCACCAAAAGGATGATAGTGAGACTCACACGACTTGCTATTACCAAAAGGATAACAGTAAGCACACACTCAATGATCGCCATCATCAAAACGATGAGGGTAAGATCAAAACACGATTTGTCATTACTAAAAGGACAATAGTAAGCAACAATAGTTTCAGAGGTCGTTATCACCAAAGGATGATACACATACCAAAGATCCAAGGATTGCCGGCACCAAAAGGATGATGGTAGGATTGAACAACACAAATTGCTACCACCAAAAGGATGATAGTAATTTCTTAATTTTGATAATTATGCTCACCAAAAGGATGAAGGTAAGATCAAAACAATATTTTCTATCACAAAAAAGATGATAATAAAACCATTGACAAAAGGTCAACAATGCAAACTTGCTAGATGAATATCAATATATCAATGAGTAAGACTCGTTTGGGGACATCAACAAAAGGTTGAAGCAAAGAAGTTACTGAGGAACACACCCTTATCAACAAAAGGTTGAAAGGAGCCAACTTACTTGGGAACACCCAAGAGAAAGGTGGGAATTTATTTGGAGAAAAACCACTGACTAGTTTGAGAATAACAGCTTTATCAACAAAAAGTTGAAGAGAACAACTCAATGGGGAACGTACACTGACTTGAAGAAAAGCCACTGGCTGGCTGAGGATTGGCTTCATCAACAAAAGGTTGAAGAAAACAACTCAATGGGGACGCCCACTGACTCAGAGAAGTGCCACTGGCTGGCCGAGGATCGCAGCTTCATCAACAAAAGGTTGAGGAGAACAACTCCATGGAGAACGCCCACTGGCTCGAAGAAATGCCACCGGCTGGGCTGAGGATCGGAATGGAATCTATTGATTGATCCTGGATCCCGAATTATGCATGTATACATTTTTAATTTTGTAATAATATTCTATTTTGGATGGAAACACGATGCAAATGCTGACGCACTGAGATGCATGTAGGGATGCAAATGTTGAGGATATATAATTCAGATTTGTGTATGCATATAATGCATGTGATGCATATGATACATATGATGTGAATAATGCATGATTATCTTGATAGGTGATTGGATCGGTTTTATGAAGGTGCCAACACGGTGGACTTTTATTTTGGTGGTTCCTAATGCGGATTAAACTTTGGTTGGTGGAAGGGGTCTGATTTCCCGACACGCAATATTTGACGATGCCATGATTAGACGAAGATGCTCTTAATGCCCCATGTTTGATCACTTGCTGATAAGCCGTGTGTTCGCTTCTGAGAGAACTATAACTTTTATGCCTGAAGGTTAGGATGGCCTGAAAATGAGCGTAGGCGACGTGATCAACGCATGAAGATTGTGCGTTTTCTCTAAACTCAGTGGTTTCTAGTGTCTGGAAAGATCTTCTTGGCCAACTTGAAAGTATAGAGAGGACTTTCCCTCTTGTAACTTGATTTGCCCCAGTCTGTAGAGTTCTTGAAAGAATACTCCTTGAACGGAAGTTCTTAGGAGTTACCATGTCGTGATTTTCCTCAGTGTCTGAATATGATAGTAGTCTGCCCCCGATTAACCAATTCTTGAAATGGTATAATCTTTGGAAGCTATGCTCTGAGATGACTTGCCCCTGATTGAGATTTTGAGGGATTTGCCCCCAGATTTCATGGGGTTTTGAGGTAGTCTTGATTCGGGTCAACACCAACGAAAATTCAAGTTCCTCCTTGATTTCCCCTTGTTGAAATTTCCTTGACGTCATGTACTGATTTACAGTTAAAATTATTCATTCACAAATGGTAATTTTAATGCAATGCTCATGCAGGTTTTGAAAATTTCGTTTATTGGAATGTTGTGAAAGTGTGACGAATGGACCATTAGTCCAAATGCAATGCTAATTTAGCTGGTAGGAAAGATATAGCAAGAATATGACACCAATACTGAAGATTGGCAAATCTTTGGGAGTCAGTGTTAGAGCAAGAGTTGTCTCTATAAGTCATCTCTATGTTTTAATGATAACAATGGTATTTGTGAAAGAACCATTTTATGTTCTAATGTGTGTTGTGTGTAGATCATAATCATGGAAGATATCAGATCCAACAAGCACCAGCCAAACGTGTATAATTAATTATATGCGAAGTTACTATGTGTGACACAAGTCGCAAGAAGCAAGTATGCTTCTGTATCTGATCATAATCAGTGAGATCCAAGGATGTTGATATTGCTGCTGCAATGCTCTTGTGGATGCTCTCTGAGAGTGGTTATGATTATGAAGATAGAGAAGCTTCTGAAGAGACAATCTTCTAGAGAACCGAAGTGCTGAAGATTCCAATGACTTGAAGTTCTACAGGCTGAAGGCTCTGAAGACCAAGTGCAGAAAGACTCTGAAGACTTATGTGTTTTGAAGATTATGGTTCTAAAGGTCAAGTGCTGAAGACTCTGAAGACAGATTCCTAATGGACAAGTTTTGAAGATTCTGAAGACTTGAAGCAATGAAGATAACAGGTTTCAAGATAAGTGCTGAAGTTCTGAAGACAGATTCCTAATGGACAAGTTCTAAAGACGGAAGACTTGAAAGATCTGAAGACCCTGTTATAAAGTCTCTACTCATGCTTCAATTAATTACCATCAGAAGCCTATGAAGATTTGAAGATAAATGTTACCGTTAGCAATGACTGTACACCGTTCTAAAAGACCAATCCCATCACTTCTACAGTAAAAAAAAGACATGCCAGTACAATTTTAATCATTGCATAGCGACTCTTTTCAAACGGCCAAAAGCTCTCCAACGACTATATTTTACTTGGCTATTTAAAAAAAAAGAGTATGCGCTTCTAAATGTGTCGAAGTTGATGTAATGATAGCCACAACGATGAGTTCTCGTTGTAACACTTAATATCCAAAGCTATCACCATTTACACACGACCATTGTTGTTGAAGCTCAAGAATATAAATCAACAAAACAACAACAATTGAAACAGAAGTTGTTGATGAAGAAGACAACATTGCAAATCAGTCAGGTCATCAACCACCATCTTCGTCTGAGCTATATTGAAGATCTGAAGCAAGGAGTTGTTGCTCGAAGCTTGCTCAACAAAGAAGACGGAGAAGAAGAAGATCAACAAGATGTCATCAACTGTCAAATCAATAATACATCTTTGTAGAATCTGAAGATAGCAAGGAGCTGTTGCTCACATCTTGCTTGAACACTTGTGTTTTCTTTTGTACTTAAACTTAGGAGTAATCTGCTTGTTACGAAGCATCTTTGTAATCTCCTGTTTAAACTAATTCTATGTGTATTAGGATTCCTTGAGTGGTCAGTTTGATCAGAGACTCAAGAAGACAATGGCTTGGTGTCATTATGGAAAAGCCTGAAATAGGGTCAGTAAACGTTATATTCGTTGCGACGAATCCCTGAACGTTTAGCTGTGAAATCCTAGCAGTAGATCTTGCGATATTGGAACCTGCCGGTCAATGTTTGTTAAATTCATTAAGTTGAATCCCTGAATGGTTCATTGTGTGTTAGTCACAGCTGCGGTTGTGCAGGTTGTTAGTCACCGGCTAGTGCCCGTGCATCTGTAATCGGATTTGGTTATAGTGGATTAAGTCCTTATGTTCAAGGCGAAATCACCTGAGGAGGGTGGACTGGACTAGCTTGGGAATGGCTCAAGTGAACCAGGATATATCGTGTGTTCTTTACTCTTGCTTATGCTTTGATTTATTGTTTATGTCTTACACTAAATTATCAGAACATTACATAAACAAATCAGAACCTTGCATCTTAACTCTGATAAGCTTCCGCACTGCAAGTTTTGAATGATGCATATCATATTCAGACTCTCCCTATCATATATGTTTTAGCTTTAACAAGCCTGAATGCTACTTCACCAGTCAGAGTCTCTCAATGAACTCTGATGTTCTATTAGTGCTTTAACGATAAGAGGCAAAAAAATTTTAAGAGTGAAAACACAATTCAAACCCCCCTTTCTTGTGTCTTTCTCGCACCTTCAATTGGTATTAGAGCTCCGGTTCTGTTATTGATGGATATCAAACACCTAATAGTGTCAGAAAAAGATCCAGATGCGGTGTGTAGAAATTCTCTGGGTGAGATTTCAATCCACTTATAATTTCTGTAACAACTCAGAAGATGACTGTGTACAAAATTGTAATGAATCGGATTACTTGAGCAAGTCACTGATTCTGGAAGTTTCGCAGTTGTCAACAAATGAATCTTCCTCACTAAAGCCTTGTTGAAGATTGAAGAATCATCTGATAAGATAGACTCATCAGATAAGAAGTAGTATCTGTTGAATGCTTATCTTAGAAGATACGTTTGGATAAACAAAGTATTTGCTCAAAGGTTGAATCATCAGAAAACAAGAAATCATGTTTGCTGAAGATTATTTCTTTATGAGTTTTTGAGATGTTTTCAAGAAACGGATTAGGTCCACCCTTGACTTTCTCGTTTGAAACTCATTAAGAACTTCTTCATGTAAAAAGGAAAGATTGTTGTTCTATGGTTTTGAACTTCAGAACGAAGACTGCAAGAGAAGTCAGAAAACTGAAGAATTTAAACTCTTAGAAATGATTCAACATCTGAATCTTAACTGATCAAGAAGTTAAAAGATTCAATGAAGAACTGAATATTGTTTTCTTGAAAAGCTTTGCAGAAAACTGAAAGAATATTCAGGAAGAAGAAATCCAATGATTCATCAAGAATTTAATTAAAGAATGAATTCTAAGTCTTGATTGAATTAACACAGACGATTGAGTTTTGTTATCTTGAGATTCTATCTCAGTTGAACCAAATATGATTGGTCAGATCACTATCTGATAATTCCCTCAGAACTTCATAAATCTGGAATCAGAAGTCATCTACTCGAAGCCAAAAAGAATCTAAGTCCCTGATGTTGTTCAGAATGAAAAAATCAGCTGACATTCTTTTCAAAAGCAGATATGCTGTAAATCCTTGATGGACTAAATCTATACCAGTTAGATCAGCATTGCGAGAACAAGAAGTATCATGCAAATTATGTTTCTTGTTACACACATAATTGATGATACTTGTCTCTGAGCAAGCTCTGTATCTATTCAAGGAAACAAAGTCAGAAGATGTGTTGAGATATTAACTAATTCTTTTTAGTACATAACTTTTTAGAAGTTTATGTTTAAGCTAAAGAATTAGTGACCTTCTGATAATCAGTACCTCCTCACTCTGAGGATTACCTTCAGAAATCATATGATATTTCTGAACAAGCAAACAAAGTGGTCATCTGAGGAGAAAAATTAATTCTTGTCTCAGACTAGAGATCCAAATCAGAAGACATCGATATTCTTCAAACGTCAGATCACTCTGAAGAAAGCAGAAGCTAAAAAATGATGATCAGAAGCTCAGAGTCAGAATGAAAAGCACTTAGGTAAAGAATCTCTATAAAGAATTCAGATTTCAAAAAGGTATGGTTCACTTCATCTCTGACTTATTGTCTGATAAATATATTTCTACTAATTAAAAGTGTCTTAAGAAGTCTATAGTATAGATACTAAGTACATACTGTTTAATTTATAAAAGAGTCAAGATGTTCTCCCTCACTGAAAAGTCTTGTCACTTAATAAGTACTTGATCTAGGTCACCCTACAGTACTGTACACCTCTATCGTAGTAGAATACTCGTACTAGTTGGTTAAGTAAGATTTCGTGGAAATTAGACGTAGAAAAATAAAATTAAAAATCATGTGTGTCCTGTCACAGTCATCTGAAGATGCCTTAGGACAAAATTATCCCGGATCTGATGGAAATTCTCTGGTTTTTTTCCAGATTCTGAGGATTTGTACATAATAGGATATCAAATGCGTGTAACCCTGGTTATACATTAATTATTTTCATCTACTAGCTAGGAGTAATTATGAACTGACAAACTAGGATTCAAAGTTTACCTCTACATATATGTACTTAACTGTCTAATGAGTCATATAAGCAATAAATCCTTCTGGTTTCACTCAGTGTTAAGAAATTTCAAAAGTCACGTATATTTATGCATTTATTATTAATTCTTAACTACCATAAAAAAATAAAAAAATAAACAATTTGCGTGATCCGTTGGCTATCCTTAGACTTAGACTCTACTACACCATGTGTTTATCCCTGTTACTATCTCTGTCTCCTACTCCACCTATACCTACCCTAGTGTCTAGGTCTCTTCAAGCTATGTTTCAGTCATTAACTCATTCACGTTAGGTTCTCTCCTTGCTTATTTAAAGACATAGCTTATACCGATAATTCTTCACTATCTCTTATTCAAAACCTTCCTATAATCCTAAAAAAATATGACACCAAGAACCTTTCATGGCAACGATGATCTCTTAGAAGTCATTAATGAAAAACGACCAAATCCAGCGTGTGCTAGTGAAGATTTCCTTCTTGGAATTAATTTTCAAAATTGGAATGGATACATGTCTATGTTAAGAGGTTCAATATATACAAACATCCTAAAATCCTTTTGGGTTAATGCCTCTGTCAGTAGTGATGGTCTGTCTATCTCTTCAAACGTCTATGGTCTTCCAGTTTCCTTCAACTCCACAAACATAGCTAAAGCCATTGACTGTCCCAAAAGAGGTATCACAACCCTTCACGACTCCATTCAATGCATTTCCAACGCTGAAATGCATTTCATGTTTGATAAAGGTTCTACCTTTGAACCTACAAATCCAGAAAAACTTTTGCCTACTGCAAGAGGATGGTTAAAGTTCATTTTGATGAATCTTCGCCCTCACAATATTAACAAAATTTTTTTGTATCATGATGATAAGCTTCTTATCATGTGTCTTCTTGAGCCAACCCCTATAGATTTGTCCCAAATAATCTTTGACCATCTTAAAGAGTCAATCCTTCTGTCAAGAACCATGAACACATCGTTCATCCCTTATGGAAGAGTGTTATCTGAAGTCCTCTTTAGAGCAGGAATCGTGCAAACAACTTATAGAGTTAGAGGCGGTCCAGACACTGCCCTTGATAGAAAATCTTGTGAAACCTTCGACAACAGTTTGTTCTCATAAAATTAGATGATTGATTAGAATTAGGCTAACTTATGAACTTGTAATGGTTTATTAAGTACATGCATCAGTATTGTTCATACCGTGTATTTATTAATGAAATATGTGTTGTCTTCTGTTCCACTTTTGAACTATTCATTCTCTCACACCTTCAATTCTTATGCTTACCTTATGTTTGCGCACTTATTTATGAAAAATAATTTTTTTTGGGCAATATGTCTTTTTGTTTCACGCCTAGTTAATGTTTTAAAGAGTCACTCCTACACATGCATTTATTGCGAATCTCTGACTCCCGTAAAAAATTAATTAGAAAATTCTATGCGTGATCTCTTGGTCTTCCCAAGATTGAGGGTCTGCTAGTTTCCTTCCATTACCCTATCTAGTCTAACGTCTAGGAAATGGTGAACCTGTCGTTTGGAGTCGCTAGCATTTATTAACTCACTCTATTCGTCGCCTATTTAAGGCATCTTGTTCACTTCTCTATTCATCATTCTAACCCATCTCAGCTAGTGTCTCTCTTTTGTATTTCCTCCAAAATGTCTACCTCACATTCAAAAGCTGCTAAGAGTGAAACCTCTGAGTTAAAAGTCTTGAATGAAATTACTATGAATTCCTGTTCCCTCAAAGAACATGGGTTGATAAGAACCTCATCTGAGTTTCGGTGTCAGAAATGGGAGGGTTATCTTAACATGCTCCCAGGCCTCATTTACACCGACTTAGTCAAATAATTCTGGGCAAATGCTAGCGTCTTTTCAAATGTATACAATCAACACCTCATTCAGTCAGTCATCTCCGGATTCCCTGTAGTGATTAATCCCTCTATCATTGAACAAGCCATCGAATGTGATGAAATCAGTGATACTATTGAAGATTACAAAGAAAGAAATATCTTCAATGATCTCATCTACAAGATTCATTGTGGGAATGGTCCTTCCAACTGTGTTTCCACACTCATTCCCTTGGCTAAAGTCTGGCACAGGATCATGGAAACAAAGTTAAGACCTAGAGAAATAGGAGCAAGAGTACTGTCTCACTCGGACCAAATTTATTTTCTTTCTGATCTACAGAAGAAAAATCAACCTCCCTCAAACCATGTTCAATTACATGCAAGAACAAATTCTCCTATCTAAAGAGAAGTCTTCCTTTAGTATTCCGTATGGAAGGGTCATATCTCGTGTCCTTGAGATCCAAGATGTGATCTCTAGACTAGAACACATTGGAGCAACCGAAGAATGTTCACCTATGAATTATGCAGAATTCTCTAGGAATTTCTAAAGGATCATAGGATAGGTTTATGTTTTGTGGCTTTGTTTCTTGCATTATGTATTCTCCTCTTGATAATGAATGAAATTTCCTTTGGCTTTACTTTAAAATCATTCTCAAAACTCATAAATGTTTACTTTGTTAAAATGCTCAAACTTTTTGATGATGTAAAAAAGGGGGAGAAATAGAAATAGAATATGATTTTGATATAGGTTAAAATAATGCTAAACATCAACTACTCTGATATAAAATGCGTTTACCACTAACGTTTGTTTGATGTTTAACCGAGGAACTCTAAACAAGTTCACTAGGCATTCTCAGAACAGATTAATAAAGAAGAACTCTGATAGAAGTTCTTATGAACTGTTTATTCATATAATCGAAGTTGTACATTTCGTGAACATATGTTCAGAATCAGATTTACCCAGTACTATTCAGAAGTTAAGAACTGTCTAAAAGTAAAAGCTATCGTGATTCTCGTTTTTGTTCAGAAGCTATAAGCTGTCTAAGAATATGATATTCAGAACAGAAGAATCAGAAGAAGGAAAGCTCTGAAAGCAGTCAAGACTAAGTCTACATCTCAAGATGCTCTTCATAAGAACTAAGCAAATCAGAAGTCGAAGACAGTCTGAAGAACTGGATTGAAGATCCAAGAAGAAGAAGATCTGATTTTCACCAAGAATCTAATTGAGAAGAAAATGATTTGGTATCAAACTAAATCTACACTTGGTAGTCAGACTCAGTATATAATGATTGATATCAGACTCAGTCTGTAGTAATATCAATCAGAGCCAAGCTGTGAAATGTTTTCAAATACCTTCATTGGTATTAATTTCAGCACACTAAGAAAATACCTTTCATTTGGTATAAGAATACCTTCAGTTGGTATTAGACTCAATATACTTTGGTATCATATTAAGAATCTTGATTAATATTGGTATCAGATTCAGAATCAAGCTTTGATTGATCACCAAATTATCCTTCTATTAGTATCAGATCAAGAATCAAGCTTTGATGAACCACTGAGTTGTGACAGTAACAAGGTTCTGAGATGAAGGTCTCTGTTCAAAGTCAAACTCTGAAAAGTCATGATCTATTGGTGAATTAAAATTAATATATCTGAATTACGATTCTGAAGATCCCAATATCTGACTTATGGAAACTAAGGGGAGACTACCCAGAAGATTTAATTGTTAAAATCTATAATCTTCATCAAGTCTGAAACTCAGGGGGAGTTACTTACTGACGGTGTCTTTTTTGATAAATAGTGTGGCTATGTTATTAGATAAGAACTATTCTGTTACTGTGCTAAAATGATTCTGCTAAAAAGTAGAAAATGCTTTAGACGTCCCTGAAGATTATGAGCTCTAATACGACGTAAAAAGGAACTAAGTTCTAAAGGTATGAAGACGGAAGTTCTGATGAACTAGTCCAGATGCTGAAGACTTTTGTATCTTTAAAGACAAGATAGAGAAGTATTCTTTTTCTATTCTTTGTTCTGGCAACTCAAATTGTTATTTTGTGAGTCTTTGGATCATATGAGATTTTAGATGATCACAGATAAAATTTTGAGGATAACAAATTCAGGGGGAGCAGTTGTTCCGGACTATGAATATGTTTAGTTTTGGTGATTACTTTGTATAAAATGTTCAATCAAAATACATGGTTTTGTCATCATAAAAAAGGGGGAGATTGTTAGAGCAAGAGTTGTCTCTACAAGTCATCTCTATGTTTTAATGATAACAATGGTATTTATGAAAGAACCATTTTATGTTCTAATGTGTGTTGTGTGCAGATCATAATCATGGAAGATATCAGATCCAACAAGCACTAGCCAAACGTGCATAATGATTATATGCGAAGTTACTATGTGTGGCACAAGTCGCAAGAAGAAAGTATGCTTATGTATCTGATCATAATCAGTCAGATCTAAGGATGCCGATATTGCTGCTGCAATGCTCTTGTGGATACTCTTTGAGAGTGGTTATGATTCTGAAGATAGCGAAGCTTCTGAAGAGACAATCTTCTAGAGAACCGAAGTGTTGAAGATTCCATTGACTTGAAGTTCTGCAGGCTGAAGGCTCTGAAGACCAAGTGCAGAAAGACTCTGAAGACTTATGTGTTCTGAAGATTATGGTTCTAAAGGTCAAGTGCTGAAGACTCTGAAGACAGATTCCTAATGGACAAGTTCTGAAGATTCTGAAGACTTGAAGCAGTGAAGATAACAGGTTTCAAGACAAGTGCTGAAGTTCCGAAGACAGATTCCTAATGGACAAGTTCTGAAGACGGAATACTTTAAAGATCTGAAGACCCTATTATAAAGTCTCTACTCATGCTTCAATTAATTACCATCAGAAGCCTCTGAAGATTTGAAGACAAATGTTACCGTTAGCAATGACTGTACACCGTTCTAAAAGACCAATCCCATCACTTCTACAGTAAAAAGAAGATATGGCAGTACAACTTTAATCATTGCATAACGACTCTTTTGAAACGGCCAAAAGCTCTCCAACGACTATATTTTACTTGGCTATTTAAAGGAAATGAGTATGCGCTTCTAAATGTGTCAAAGTTGATGTAATGATAGCCACAACGATGAGTTCTCGTTGTAACACTTAATATCCAAAGCTATCACCATTTACACACGACCATTGTTGTTGAAGCTCAAGATCATAAATCAACAAAACAACAACAATTGAAACAGAAGTTATTGATGAAGAAGACAACATTGCAAATCAGTCAGGTCATCAACCACCATCTTCGTCTGAGCTATATTGAAGATCTGAAGCAAGGAGTTGTTGCTCGAAGCTTGCTCAACAAAGAAGACGGAGAAGAAGAAGATCTACAAGATGTCATCAACTGTCAAATCAATAATACATCTTTGTAGAATCTGAAGATAGCAAGGAGATGTTGCTCACATCTTGCTTGAACACTTGACTGTTCTTATGTACTTAAACTTAGGAGTAATATGCTTGTTAAGAAGCATCTTTGTAATCTCCTGTTTAAACTAATTATATGTGAATTAGGATTCCTTGAGTGGTCAGTGTGATTGGAGACTCAAGAAGACAATGGCTTGAGTGGTCAGTGTTGAAATTCTGGTACATGTGCAGAATTCAGATGTCCTAGAACATGCCGTTCGACATCTGGTCTGTCATGATCACTAAGGGCAAGGTATATTACAAAAATCATGGTACTGAAAAGATAAGAGCAAGACACACAGAATTGTTAACCCAGTTCGGTCGAACACACCTACTCTAGGGGCTACTAAGCCAGGGATGAAGTCCACTATTAGTAGTATCAATTCAAAGCTAAACTACCCGTTTACAGCTTATCACTTAATCACTACCCAATGACCCTTCTACCTAGATCCTTTCTAGGTATGAGAAACCCTTCTCACTCCCAATCATCGCAATGATGTCTAACAGTTGACAATCTGCCACTGCATCAACGACTCTTTACCTATACAATAATTCAACAAGGACGACTCCTTTCCAAGACACAACTTAGAGTTACTTAAAAGCTTCCTCCAAGAACAATACTCCTCTTACTTAACAGTTTCGAGGATCACACTAACAAACTGTCCAACTCACAGGTTGAGTGGTACAGGAACCAACCCTAATAATAGAACTTTTACATCTTTGGTTGAGTTTCCAAACTAGGTTACAAAACATCTATTTATAACCTATTCCAACTGGATTTGGGCCTACAAAAACATAGCAAATGAGCTGCTATAAATCAGCAGAGACTTCTGCTACATAATAGGACTTAAATCTTTAACTTCCTAAAATATCTCCATATTTAGAAAGTGCATATTTTCCCATATTCTTCTCAAATTCAGACTTGAATCTTCAAACCTTTTAATTCAGCGCCACCTGGAATTTGCATATTATTTCCTGAAACTTCTGCATCTGTTAGGATATAACAGAATTCTACATTCTCTTCAGTTCTGGCGCGATGTCGAATGAACCTGTATGGGACATCTCGATAGGACATGTTGTTTCAGATGTTAACACTACTTTAGCTCAACATGTTCCAATGCACACTAGGACTTCTTGCTCAACCTGTTCTTCTTTAGCAAGATAAACCAGACTATCTAACATATTGCTGCTATTATTTGTTTTACCAAATTAATGCCAACCCTTAAAATTAAAGAACTATCAAGTGTAAACGTTATATTCGTTAAGACGAATCCCTGAATGTTTAGCTGTGAAATCCTAGCAGTAGATCTTGCGAGATTGGAACCTGCAGGTCAATGTTCGTTATATTCATTAAGTTGAATCCCTGAACGGTTCATTGTGTGTTAGTCACAACTGCGGTTGTGCAGGTTGTTAGTCACCGGCTGTTGCCCGTGCATCTGTAATCGGATTTGGTTATAGTGGATTAAGTCCTTGTGTTCAAGGCGAAATCACCTGAGGAGGATGAAGTGGACTAGCTTGGGAATGGCTCAAGTGAACCAGGATATATCGTGTGTTTTTTACTCTTGCTTATGCTTTGATTTATTGTTTATGTCTTACACTAAATTATCAGAACCTTACATAAACAAATCAGACTCAGGAAGGGAAATAGATGTCTCCAATTAACCATGCTTGCATACTGAGTTTGAACAGCGGTCTGTTAGGTTACAGATGCTATATAGAAGTGGGGCCTCTCTCGGCTTATTTGGTTAAGGACACAGCGTGACGGGATCATGCTATTTGGTAGGATGTTAGGACTGATGCTTTTCGTTGATGTGTGAAGGTATGGAATTTTGGATTTTTTATTAGTGTGCTCGCTAAGATTTTTCCAATCTTATGCCTACGTATTCCCGTTTGACGAAACAGGGAAATCAGAGCGATCATAGTTCTTCCTATTCTATGGGAGGAAAAAAGGTTATTTTGGTGTCTTGTTCAAAGCCCAAGACGTGAAGCGAAAGGTGGTTTGCATCTTGTTCAAAGCCCAAGATGTGAAGCTGAAGGGTCTTGAAATTCTGGTATCAGACGTGTGATATTAAGGTGTGATGTCACAACAACACACTCTGCACTATGGACAACAATAACAGTAAAATAACACCAAGAATTGTTGACCCAGTTCGGTTACAACCAACCTACTCTGGGGGCTACCAAGCCAGGGATGGAATTCACTACTTGTAGATATAATTTACAGACTCAACGACCCGTTGACAATCTCCTAAACTTATACTCTACTAATGACTTCCTACCTAAGAAACCACTTAGGTATGAGAACACCACTCAATCCCTTACAAACACTCAAAGAACCCACTTTGAGTACCCTTGATCTTACTTCACAGTTTCGATCAAATCACACAACTCTCTTTGCGTCACAGCTTTAGAGAGGACAGAAACTTAACACCTATTCAAACCCTAGAATAGTGTAAATACAAGCACTTTAAACAAACTCTAGACACTAAGCCTTCTGCTCTTGATCTTCTGAATGTTTTCTGTCGCTTTTTCCTTTGGTCTTGTGCGCTTTATATAGCTCCTGAATTGGGCTTGGACTTTTCACAATATTTGATCAGATTTGTTAATTAAAACTGAATCTTCAAAACAATTTTATCCCCAAAATCTTTTTAAATCTTCAACCTTTTAATTCTCCAACAGATCTGCAATCAAATCTCCCATGTAACAGAAAATATCTATCCCAAGATATTCTCATCCAATGAGTTAACCACTCTCCACAATTCCAGCTAATACGCGTGCCCTAATAACATATCCTGCTGTTATTAATTCTGCAGGTCTGATGTTACAACATCACCTGTGTGACATCAGACATCCATCTTCAGCATTTAACAACTTAACACAGCCCAGTGTTAAGACTTCAATGTTACAACATCAGCACCTTGACATCAACATTGAATAACCTTTGTTTTACCAAAATTCCAGCCAATCCAGGAACTATCAATCTCCCCCTTTGGCTAATTTTGGCTAAAACAATCTCTGCACTCTGCACCTTCAGAGATTTCAGCAGCGGAATAATCTTCAATTAATTTGAAACTCATTCGCAGCAGTTTGACACTTTGCATAGTCTTCATCACTAGATCTGCTGCAGCACCATCTTCATTATTGACAGCAGCCAATTGGTGCTCCTCCTTGAAAACATGAACCAGTATCACAGCTGTTCAGTAGCTCATAATGTGCAACAATTTACTCCCCCTAGATGTCTGCTTGGCTGCACTCTTCACATGTCATGATATCTTCAATACTCCCCCTCAATAACTCCATTACCACCTTTCTACTAAACACCTTTTAGCAGCATCAATCTATCTCCCCCTTAATCTCTGCATCACATCAGCAGCATATGGCAATAATCCTCTTGACTATCTTGGCTATGTTCTCCCCCTTTTTAGCCATAATTAGGCAAGCTTCTATATGAAGCCCTATTAACTATAGTCAGTATACCCTAGCTCTCATTGTTAGCCTCTCAGTTAGTAAACAGGCAAAACAAATCATAGAAGGAAACTAAAAACATAAACAGTGCATAAACCAACACAATATTCAAATTACAAAACCAAGCATAGCAAAAACTAAACTATTAACAAAACTATAACAGGTAAGAGACGATAAGCTAGTCTTCATCTGAGCTTGCTTCATCAGCACTATCTTGTCCTTCATCTTCAGTATGATCATCTTGTTCCAAACTTTGAATCATCTTCTCAATCTTTATTTTCTTGTCAGTGCTGGTCTTGATAACCATATCAAGATCCTTGCAGGTTGCCCTTAATTCTTGAATCAGCTCAGATTTTGGACTGACCTTCTTAATCCCAGAACTTGATGTTGTAACAATGTCTGGAACATGACTCCCAACAAACAGTTTGGGATGCAAGGATAAAGCTGATTTCCTCTTACATGCTGTGTCTGAACTTGTTAAGATGCCTGGATGTTGTTTCATCATAACTCCACAGATGAGCGAAGGAAATGCTATAGGAAGTTTGATGGCATTAGTGGTGGCATGTCTCACAGTCTGCTCAAACACATATGCTCCATAGTCAAACTTCTTCTTAGTACCCACAACATAAATAAACCTTCCTAGTCCCACAGCTGTTGTGGTTTTATGATTGGTAGGCACCCAATTTGCGGCTCCAATTCTGTGTAAGACAGCATACTTAACACTGAGTTTGCTGGTTGGCAGTTTCCCTTTCAAGGGCCACACCTTAACTTGACCAGCAGTTAATTCCTTGCAGACATCATTCTCAGTGGCTTCTAGCTCAGCAAATACTTTATCTTTTCTTCCTAGATACTTGTTTATAACTTCAGGAGAGAAATCAACACATTTTCCTCTCACAAACACTTTCATGTAGTCCACACTGCTTTTGTCTGAAATCTTTACAGGAATATTTACCACAAATTCCTTAACCAAGCTGTCATAGCACTCGGAGAACCCATGAACCGTCTTCATCAGACCAGCAGTCTTAATCACTTCTATGATTTCTTTCATTTCCATAATTTCTTTCCCAATCTCTCTTTCAAGAGCAAGTCTTCTTTGACAGATGAACTTCCACATCGACGCACTGCTTGCATAATGGAATGAAATGTTATCAACCGGAACCTCAGGAATCTTGTCAGCAATTCTCTTCAAGATTGTCTTTCTGACAGGAGTGATGTCTTGCACATCATCCTCAACATCATACTCTGATTCGGATTCTTCCATTAGCTTCCTTTTTCTGGGATTCACATCAACCTTACTCCATGCTTTTGTTGGCCCAACATTCTTTTTCCTCTTCTCATCAGAAGCTTTCTTTGAAGACGATTCAACCATCTTTCCTTTTCTTGTTCTTAGTCTCTTGGACAGACTAGGCACTGCTCTTCCAATGACTTCATTATCCAACAAGTCATCAACATCAATTACATCAGTAGTCCCAGCATCCCTGCTAAGCGATGTTCTAACCTCCTCTTCAACATCTGCTTCAACAGAAGCGGGTTCAGCAGATGTCCTAACATTCTCCTCAACATTTGTTTCTTCATGCATGTCTTCACTCTGATCAGCATCTTCAATAGCTGTCATTGCAAGTTGTTGAAGACTTGACTTACCTTCCTGCATGTTGTCTTTCTCAGCTGGCATCCGATTCAGTGGGATTGAAATTCCTTTGACAGGGATGCCTTTGTCTAGAATCTTTGAGGCAAGATTACCCATCCTTTTGTCTACATCAAACTTTTCTTCAATAGTCTGAGACGTAGATGATTTCGGCACAGTTTTATCCCCAAATAACACACTCGTAACAACCTTCTTTGTTTTAGGATTCTTGAAAATAGTAGCAGGTCTCTTAGGAGTTAGTTTAGTGGGTCTCGAAGTACCTGATTTTGGGAGCATCACTGAGATAGGTTCTATATTCAAAGCTTCTCCTGCAAATCCCTCTTCTGAAGAAACCCTAGCCTTATCTCGCGAAGAGCTTTGAGCGACAAATTTCTTTGATGGAGACGACGTCAGGTTTGACATTGTTCCCTTGAGGCAGTATGAGGTCAGATGATCCTTCTTGTGGAGGACAACGAATGGAAGGAAGAAATACTCTTTGATGAACCGTGACCTTGCTGCACTAGAGAATGATGGTCTGAGGTATGGCGTCAGCTTTTCAGTATTTAAAGACCAATTACTAATTTTCTCCCTCTATAAAGACTTTCCTTTTGAAACATTCACATCTAAACTTGTTAACTTTGAGTGACCTTTCAGCATCCTGATGTCATAGTCTGATGTTATGACATCAACATCATTAGTTGAATTCCCTTCAAGAGAGGTCCACTGATAGCAGTTGTCTTTGGTTCTGGTACCCTTCATAATAACCTGATTATGTTCATCAGAAACCACACACCCATCCTTAGTGTAGTTTACCCTGTAACCTTCATCACACAACTGGCTTATGCTGATCAAATTTGCACTTAAGCCATTGACAAACATAACATTGTCAAGTTCAGGTCTACCATCACCTTGCACTTTCCCAACTCCTGCAACAACACCTTTTCCTCCATTGCCAAATATGACTTCATGAGAGGGACAAGGTCTAAGATCATCAAACATGGATCTACATCCAGACATGTGCTTGGAACACCCACTGTCAAAATACCATGTTCCTTCTTTATCACCCATGAGAGCCAATAAGCACTTCACCTTCTCCTTAGGTACCCATTGTTTAACAACTTTGGGCCTGTGCTCTCTCCATCTGTTTTGAGGCTGAGGGTATCCATGCAGCTTGTAGCAAGAGTACTGCATATGTCCTAATCTTCCACAATAATAGCATCTCACCCTTTCATCTCTGAATCTTCTGCCATGATGAGATTGCCTATGCTGCCATCCATGATGTGGTCTCCTCCTACCATAACTGCCCTGCCATCTATTCTGTTGATATCTTCTCCCATAGGACGGCTGAGAATGCAGTTTCCTTGATTGTCTCCCATGATGGTGTGGCTTTCTTCTTCCATATACATAAGGAACAACATTGGTGTATCCATACCCATAACCATACCAGTTATCCTGATGTTGAGACATCTGATGAGACATGTGCTGTTTGATCTGAGCAGCTTGCATGCTTTCATGGTATTGTGGGGGCATATACTGACTAGCTCCCTGTGGATGCTTTCTCTTCTGATAGGGACCAGTCTTCTTCTCAATCTTCTTAGGTTGGGAAACATCAGCTTTCTTAGGGGTAGGATCCTGCTTCTTTGGCTGATGTTGAGATGAAATTTGTGACACTTCCTTCTTTGAACCTGAAGTGCTTCCTTCTGAAGTTCCCTTGTCCTCAGCCACATAACCTATCCCAGCTTTGTCTCCAGCAGATTTTTTTGACTGAAGGATCTTGTCGAGTGTGTCTGTACCACAACTTAGCATCCTGACAGACTTGGTCATTTGATCAAGATGAGCTCTAACTAGCACCACTTCATTTTCAAGATCAGTTTTTTCATTCTCTAGCTGAGCAATATGTTGCTTGTGGCACTTGTTTTCTTGACAAATCTCAGCACTCTTTAAACACAGCTCTTGATAGGTGGATGCCAACTCCTCATAAGTTACTTCTCCATCACTAGAATCATCATCAGAAACAACAGCTCCTGTTAAAGCTCTCACATACTTTGCTGACTCGCCTTCACTCTCATTATCAGAGTCAGACCAGGAAACTGTCATGCCCTTCTTCTGCTTTTTCAAGAAGGTGGGACATTCTTTCTTGACATGTCCATACCCTTCACACTCAAAGCACTGCACTCCTTTATCTTGGGCAGTTTTCTCTTCATCCTTCTTGCTGATGTCAGAAGTCATATTCTTGACATTAGGCCTGGAGTTATTATTCATTCTCTTGAATACTTTGGTGAACTGTCTTCCCAACATCACTATGGCCTGAGATAAATCCTCCTGGGATTCAGAACTCTTTCCTCTATCTTCTTCATTATTTGACACCAGGGCTATACTCTTTGGCTTCTTTTCTGGTTCTTCCTCATTCAACCCAAGCTCAAAGGTTTGAAGAGATCCAATGAGCTCATCTACTCTCATCTTGCTGATGTCTTGTGATTCTTCAATGGCAGTAACCTTCATCTTATACTTCTTAGGTAGGGACCTAAGGATCTTCCTCACAAGCTTTTCATCTGACATCTTCTCTCCAAGAGCATTAGATGCATTGGCCAGCTCTAGAATACTCATGTGGAAATCATGAATAGTCTCATCTTCCTTCATCTTCAGGCTTTCAAATTTTGATGTTAAAATCTGAAGTCTTGACATCTTGACTCTAGATGTTCCTTCATGAGTAGCCTGCAAGATGTCCCATGCTTCTTTAGCAACTTCACAGGTATTGATTAACCTGAAGATGTTCTTATCCACTCCATTGAAGATAGCATTCAGAGCTTTGGAATTTCCAAGGGCAAGCTCATCTTCCTCCTTGGTCCACTCTTCTTCAGGCTTTGGCTTAGAGGTGCCTTCTTTATCTTTGCCAGCATCATCCTTCTCACACATAACAGGAGCTTTCCATTCTTTAATAACAGCCTTCCAAGCCCTACTGTCCAAGGATTTTAAGAAGGTGGTCATCCTTGGCTTCCAATAGTCATAATTGGATCCATCCAAAATAGGGGGTCTGTTGACGAATCCTCCAACTTCTTTGTCCATCTTATCACCAGAAAGTAACTTCCCTAGATCTCACCCAGAGACAGACAGGATGCCTGCTCTGATACCAATTGAAATTCTGGTATCAGACATGTGATGTTAAGGTGTGATGTCACAACAACACACTCTGCACTATGGACAGCAATAACAGTAAAATAACACCAAGAATTGTTGACCCAGTTCGGTTACAACCAACCTACTCTGGGGGCTACCAAGCCAGGGATGGAATTCACTACTTGTAGATATAATTTACAGACTCAACGACCCGTTGATAATCTCCTAAACTTATACTCTACTAATGACTTCCTACCTAAGAAACCACTTAGGTATGAGAACACCACTCAATCCCTTACAAACACTCAAAGAACCCACTTTGAGTACCCTTGATCTTACTTCACAGTTTCGATCAAATCACACAACTCTCTTTGCGTCACAGCTTTAGAGAGGACAAAAACTTAACACCTATTCAAACCCTAGAATAGTGTAAATACAAGCACTTTAAACAAACTCTAGACACTAAGCCTTCTGCTCTTGATCTTCTGAATGTTTTCTGTCGCTTTTTCCTTTGGTCTTGTGCGCTTTATATAGCTCCTGAATTGGGCTTGGACTTGTCACAATATTTGATCAAATTTGTTAATTAAAACTGAATCTTCAAAACAGATTTTATCCCCAAAATCTTTTTAAATCTTCAACCTTTTAATTCTCCAACAAATCTGCAATCAAATCTCCCATGTAACAGAAAATATCTATCCCAAGATATTCTCATCCAATGAGTTAACCACTCTCCACAATTCCAGCTAATACGCGTGCCCTAATAACATATCCTGCTGTTATTAATTCTGCAGGTCTGATGTTACAACATCACCCGTGTGACATCAGACATCCATCTTCAGCATTTAACAACTTAACACAGCCCAGTGTTAAGACTTCAATGTTACAACATCAACACCTTGACATCAACATTGAATAACCTTTGTTTTACCAAAATTCCAGCCAATCCAGGAACTATCAAGTCTATTTGTATCTTGTTCGAAGCCCAAGATGTGAAGCTGAAGGGTTTTGACCTTAGAGAGAATTTGTCATCTCTAAAGAGGAGTTGTTGATGTTTGTATGCTGTGAGCAAGGCACAGATTTGATGCTAAAAGGTTGATTGACTCAACCGGGGCTTTCTTTATACAAAGCCTAAGAGGAGGCTATTGACCCAACAAGGGGGTGCTTTTTATCTGTCTCGTACGAAGCCCGAGATAGAAGCTAAAGGGGTTAACTCAACAAGAGAGTTTTTGTATCTCGTATGAAGCCCGAGATGGAGGCTGAAAGGTTTGGGACCCAACAAGAGGGTCTTTTATACTGAACAAAAGAGTGTTTTTGTATCCCGTACAAAGCTCGAGATGGAGGCTAAAGGTTTATTTAACTTAACAAGAGAGTCTTTTATACACAACAAGAGAGTGACTTTCTATCTCGTACGTAGCCCGAGATAGAGGCTAAAAGTGTTTGACTCAACAAGAGAGTCTTTTATACTCAACAAGAGAGTGTGGGGAGAATCATTGTACAAAGCCCAAGAGGAGGCAAAAAGGTGTGTTGACCCAACAAGAAGATCTTTTATACTCAACAAGGGAGTGTTTTTTGTATCTCGTACAAAGCCCGAGATGGAGGCTAAAGGGGTTGGTGACTGTTTCAGTTGAGTGACAGGTCCAGTATGTTATATAAAAGAGAAAATCAATTCTTATAAAGAGATTGATTCCAGGTGGGGTTGTACTTTGGTACTGATCAAAAAATCAGGTTTATTTCCCGTTCTTTAAGGAAATGAAAAATCCAAAGGGTATTGAGACCATTCAAGTCTACTGGTGTTTGAGAAGTAGATTCTCAGATAGCGAAGGCATGTTGTATGATGCCTGAATAAAGGTTGGAATGTTAAGGGATGAAGGTCTAGACTCTTTTGAAAGACTGTTCTATTAAGATGACTAGTTTGTATTCCTATACCTTTAAGAGGCCATCGGGACAATTTGTACAAAGCCCAAGAGAAGGCAGAAAAACTTTTAAGAAGCCGAAGGGACAATTTGTACGAAGCCCAAGAGGAGGCTATCTTTGCTGAGTAAGAATCATTATACAAAGCCTAAGAGGAGGCTGTGAAAACTTATAAGAAGCCGACGGGTCCTTGTACAACGCCCAAGAGGATGCAGGGATGCTTTTAAGAAGTCTGTGGGTCCCCAAACCCCGAGAAGTTCAAGACAGGCTATTCACAGAGAATAGATCAAGCCAGGAAAGTACGAGAATTTGGAAGAAACTCAAGAGATGCCATTCACGGAGAAAAGATCATCTTTGGGGAGTTAGAGTTTCTTTGACAATTTCTAAAGAGGACAGCCGAAGAGAAGACTGTATATGGTGCTCCTATAGGGGATTTAGTCTTGTCTATTTTTTAAGAGTGATCAACGAGGCTTTACCTAGTGCTAGACGTAGTTGCTGAGGATGACTCTAAATAGCTATACTAGTATTACACGATATATAAAGTATGTGAAAGAAGACTTACAGTGAGCAGCACCATAATATAGTTATATATATATATATATATATATATATATATATATATATATATATATATATATGAAAGCGGGTAAAGAAAGCGGGTAAACACTTACTCGGTTGTAGAGCTTCCATGCTGTTTGGTTAGTTTTTCAACAAAGAAAGCTTTGATAACAATATTATATTCAAAATCAAAGGATAAAGTGCTTTGAAAAGGTTATTGGGGCTTACAGCTCAAGGAGAGGGCCAAGTTTTACCAGTGATCGTACTGTTGTTTTGAATTTGTACAGGGGGACTTATACAAGTGACTGAGGCCCAAAAAGTTTTTCTGTACAAACGGGTGGGTCTTAAACTCTCTCAAGAGGCCCAAAAGTTTATTTTTATACAAGTGGTGAGGCTTACAGCTCAAGGAGTGGTCGAGGGATTTGTTTTGAAATGGCGATGGCGCCGAGATTTTCTTTTAACGCAGAGGGACTTATACAATATCTAAGGCCCAAAAAGGTTTTGGTTAAAAGGGGGTTGGGTCTTACACTCTATTAGAGGCCCACAAGATTTATTTTTGTACCAATGGTGGGGCTTACAGCTCAAGGAGAGGCCCAGGGATTAAAAAACAACGATCGCACCGTTATTTTGAAAACTGTACCGGGACTTATACAATGACTGAGGCCCAAAAAGTTTTAGGTACAAAAGGGGATTGGGTCTTACACTCTATTAGAGGCCCAAAGAGTTTGAAAAAGTTTGATGAGGGTTGAATTAATCAAAAACCCAAATATGTTTTCAAAAATGTATTTTAATTGAATAAAAAATTCAATTAAAATGACCAAAATTGTTTAATATGTGGAAAACAAATTGTGATCTTGGATTAATGTTTCAAAAATCAAGTTTTGACCTACAAAATAATTAGAAATCATTAAAATTTGCAAATCAAGAAGGAAAAAATATTTTAACTGTAAAAAACAATTAAAATATTAATTCTTTGCAAAAATATCAATTATATGAAATAAATAATATTTTTGGGATTTTTTGGTAAAATAAAAAATTTTAACATTTTTGTGAATTATTAAAAAAAGAATCAACTCAAAATCATTAAAACTCAGAGAGAAATTAATTTTTGAATCAATTAAATAAAATCACAAAATTCAAATATTCAAATTTTTGAAAAAGGGCGCCAAGAACATGGCAAGAACACGCGCCCTCCCTCTGTTTCTGCAGATTTGCGTTTTCTATCCAATCTCACTGAATACTTGATTGTATCATGCAATCTACATATCAATATACTCGTTTCAACCTCACGATCATGTCTATGGTCTTTAATTTCATTTATTTTAAACATGGAATAAGATTTCAAAGAGAAACCTCAAGAACCCTAAATTCTGCATGAAGGTTCAGAAATTCCACACACAATTCAAACAATGCAATTGATTGAGGGAAAACACTCCATGCATGATTATGAACATATGGCCAAATTATTGTGCAGCAAAAAATGCATGGATCATAGAGTTAGAAGAGCTCATGCTTACCACTTGCAGCTGGTGGTCGAGTTCTAAGTTGGAGGTGTTACAGCTAGGTTCCAATGATGTGGATAGCTTCCCTAGGTGCCATGGAGTGTGTCTGGATGCTTGGAATGGATTGAAATGATCTGGAACTTGATTTGGCACCTCAACTACAAATCTGTCAAAAACTTGAGCAATTGGCTGGTGATTTTGTGATTTTGGTGTTCCAGATGTTATGTGAGTGTTTGGATCACTTCTATATGATGTATGTGAGGTGTGTGTGTGATTGGTTTGATTGGAATTGCTCTCAAACTCAAAACCCGATAGTGACTTGCTTTAGAAGGCAAATTTGGAGTGAATGAAGAGATTTTGAGGAAAGCATCTGTTTGATGGCTTTGGTGTACTCAAACTGATCACAAATGAGCTCTATTTATAATAGAGCAAGTTTGTTTTGCAAGGAATAGTGAATGGCAACTGCTGCATAGGTTTGGCCAATGTTGAGCAATGAGAATCCAAGTCTCCTCTAGTCAATGACTAGAGGTTAGGGCACAGGCTGCTGGTTCCCTTGGTCTTGGATAAGTCTTGACTGAATTTAGTTGGGAGAGGCTCAGTCCATGCCACCTTGGTGCATCCATTAAATGCTCCAATCCAAAATTGGAGTCTTGTCCCTCTTTTAGGCGTTTCTAGGTTTAGCATGCTATTTTTGGTTCCAAAGACTTGGGAGGCTTAGGATCAGAGTTGGTTCCTCCTTGGTCCCCCCTTGAGGTGTTCACATGGATAGAGTTGCTTGCCCTTGCAAAATTTGGACAAATCGAGCAAAATGCACAAATCTGCCTTGCCTTGACAGTTTTCAGCAAGGCATATTGCCATTATCATATCTCATGGCGTAAGTGGACTTTGATGAAGTTCTTGGACATTTTGGAAAGCCATTATATGATACAACAACTGTTTGATCATAATCGGTTTGGATACTTTTTGGATCCAAGTGAAAAATACCCCTACATTTGGAAATAAGTGAAGGCAGATTCTGACTTAGTGAAAATTTCACTAAGTGTTGGAAAAAAGTGACATTCACCACAAGAAAATTGGCGTTTTACGACACTTAGGTTGCGACGGTTCATTGAAAACTGTCGTCATGTGAATATTACGGCGGTTCCTACGACGGTTTTTTGTAACCGTCCTTAATTTAAAAAAAAAAATATAAATATTACGACGGTTCCAAGCCCAACCGTCGTAAATCTTGGGTTGCGACTGTTCTTAACCGCCCTTACCCATATATTTTTTTCCAACACTCAAAACAGTCTAATGGGCTGCGACGGTTCCAAGCCCAACCGTCGTAAATCTTGTGTTGCGACGGTTCTTAACCGCCCTTACCCTTATATTTATTTTCCAACACTCAAAACAGTGCGGTTCCCAATTAAAAACTGCGACGGAGATGAACCGTCTCCCATTAGAAATCCATGAACCGCTAAAAATATAACAAAACGTTTGTTCTTCTATTCCACCTTTCAGAATTTCACTTCTTCTATTCAGAATCAGAAAGCACGAGATCAATCTGCACGGTTTCGTATCTCTGTTGGAACCACTCCTAACAGGTCAGTTCAAAAACCCTTAATCGATTTAGTGTGTGTTTTTGTCCATGACCCTGATTCCTACTCTCTTTCTCTTTCTCTTGATTCATGTAGTTGCCAACCCTAAATATTCTATATCTATCTGTAATGTATGAAAATCATAATAGAAATATCAACATGATTTGACTTGGTTGGTGGTATCTAATTAGGTTAGTTCTTAAATACTTCACATAAACTTCTCTAATGGATCTGTTGCAATATAAGGTTGGTGGTATCTAATGGGTCTGTTGCAATATTAAAGTGTTTGGTTTCGGCAATATTCAAATCTTTGGTGAAGATCCTGAGTGGATCAGTTTGTCTTAAGGGTAGGTGTCTCAAGCTTAGATTTATTTAGTTGGTTTTATTTATTGGGGTTGGAGGTTCTATTCTATTGTAATAGTTAAGCTGGGTTGGGGGTGATTCACATATATTCCTGTGGAGGTTGTGATGTCTCAGTCATGTTGGATTTTGGTTCATCAAGTTCATTTAGTTTTTTCAAAGTGCGTTATCGGTGCGGTGAATCGCGCTCGCATTATAGCAGGCCATGTTTGTAGTCTTTCTAGTTTCGCTCTGCATTGGTAGAAGAAGAGGCACAAGCAGAAGCAGCAAGTGATGAAGCTGAAATAGGTGATGAACTTTTAGGAAAACATTGGAGAAATCTTGGACTATTTTTCAACTGTACTTCACATCCTCAGCCTTCAAAAACATTATCATAAATCACATTTATCGAATTAACTATACAATTTTAAATGACAGAAGTTGATCATGAGTTCTATAACTGTCCATAAACTAAAGAAGCTATGGTCATATACCATGCAGTGTAAGTGGTCATAACTAGGCCAAAAAATGACCAAATTCTATAATTGTGGAAAGAAGGGATGAAAATTGTTGTTGCACAACATGCTCCAAATATGTAGGTCCAAGTTCTCTTGTCCAAATGGTCATTTATGTAGTATATGTTACTTTCAAATTATTCATATTATACCAAAAAAATGTTAGCTTATGATTTTAAGCTATATACAAATTATAGTACTATAGTACTAGCCTTGCACAAGTAATTAACTAAATTACTGATCCAAACAAAAGGAAAATACAATTGAAAAATAGTCCAAGGAAGTTCTATATCTCTGATTATATATTTTTCAATGTTTTCTCCAATGTTTTCCTAAAAGTCCATCAAGAACTTCAAGCCACTGCAAAAATCAGAAAAAAATACGATTATTATTAATCAGATAGACACTAAATACTATTTAACAACCGTCTTGCAAAAATCAGATAGACACTCATGAGGTGTTGTTTAGTTGTTTGGTATAGACTATTCTGACGAATTCACATTTCCCCCTTTGATTTGATTACAGGGAAAGTGGGTTGTAATAGAAGGTAGCAAAAACAAAGAGATAAAGGTATTATTTTGTTCTTACTTCATGGAGTGCTCAGTGATCCTTTACAAATTAAATCTACTATTGTTAGTTATTTCTAATGAGAATGTCTCAGTGGCTAATTGGTTGTATATCCTAAGCAACCCATCTACTCTTGTTAATTGTTTATTCTCTTTTTGATTGTTAGGGATTACTTCTTTTTGAAATGAACAGGGACTGGATCTCAATATGTTATAGAAGGTATGTGTAGTGGTGTTAAAATATAGATCCTTTTGCATTATGAGACTGAAAGGAATGTCTAGCAACCTAATGTGCCTACTGGATCCGTGGCTGAAAAATTTGGTAAACATTTGTCTCACTCTATTTGTTTTCTTCTTGCAACATTGATTTGTTTTTAAGAAGATGGATGGAGAAGCTACATGCTTATGGACATGGAAATCAATTACTGGACTGTGTTAAGGTTGAAGGACTTCATTATCCTTTGCTTCAGCCCAAATTTGTTTACTGTATAGTGGGTACAAGGAGATGGAAGAATGGGTCTAGGAAGTTGTGAATTTTGCAAGAGCACTAAACACGATGAAAACTCTATAAAGAAGAATGTATTACCACCAATCTTTGGTTCTTTGGGGTTTTGTTTTGTCAAATAGTTTATAAATTTTCTTTGCTCTATGAAGCTATGGTTAATTGGTTCAGATTCTAAACTCATTGGACAAACTAGTAGTTACTAGACTAGATCATTGAAGTTTGTTGCTTTGTTCATAGATTGCTAGTACTGTTGAAGATTTATAGTAAGTATTTCTTATTTTATTTATTTTTCATTTCACATTTCTCCATTTTTATTACACTAACACTCTACTTTCAACCTTCCTCTTTTATTTGATTAAATGCATGTGGATCTCACCATTTTTTATTTGGAGTCTATTTTCGAAATGGTATTGCAACTTGTGGGGGACTTTTTGGAGGAAACAAACAAGTGTGAAGGTGTGAGTATATGTCACTTTTTATGAGTACATTCCTCTTAAGCAATGTGGAATTTGGTTTTGGTTTTTATTAATTTGAGTTTTGATTTATTTGTTCCAACTGGTTGCTTCTTTTCAGGTCTAGAACCTTGAAACCTTGCAGTGTTTACAGACACTAACAGGGCACACATCTATTGTGATGTCTGTCCTTTGCTGGGATCAGTTCCTTATATCTTGTTCATTAAACAAAACAGTGAAGGTAGGTTTCTCACTATTTGCTGATATTTGTTTGTATTTTTGTTTTTTAGCTTGACTGTTATGATTTATTTATACAGGTCTGGTTTGCTACAGAAAGTGGAAATTTGGAAGTGACATATACTCACACCGAAGAACGTGTATGTATGAATTTATTTACTTTTCCCCCTGAATTTTGTTGACCTTATGTATGAATTTTCTTGTTCCATTTGAAATGTTGATATTTCATGATTGTTGGGATTCAATTCCATTTATGACCTTTCTGTTAAACAACCTAGCAACTACCCTTATCAACTAAACTCATATCATCACAGGAGCTTAGAAAATATAAAAACCTTACTCTAGTTTCTGATAAACAATACCATTACATGATTTTCCAAACCATTACAAATTTCATAAAGGTGTCACACTGATAAACAATTTAAGGCTTGTAAATAGTATGATAAGATGATGTCGACGATCATTATTTTTTTCTCTCATAAATTAAAATTATCAAATTTGTTTATTAGTTTGCATTGTAGATATTCATATAAGCACTCAAGCATGAGAGGAACAATATACTTCGGTGTCAAATGCATTTATGCCACGAGCAAAGATTGACAAAGGTAAATTTTACTAAGTAGTTCAAAGTGTAAATAATTTTATATTTTATTACTTTACCAAAATGGTACCTTAAGCATATGATTGTATCTCTCATATTTTCCTATGTCAGTTAGTTGCCTTGATTCTTTATGTTTTTGTTGTTGATATAACTGTCATATATCATCGCATTCTTATCATTGTTAGCTTAGTGTGTTGATTCTCTATAGCTATTTTTCTTCTCTATATATGTCTGTTTATCTACTTTGAGTATAAATAATAACTTGATCATAGACTAATGTCTAATTAGTTATTTGGGGTTTGGCAGGATTGGAGCAGAGTTCTTTCAGAAGGCTATCGTACCCTGATTTGCCGGTATATAGTCATGATTTTAGTGGCGAAAATGTACCGTCTTCCTAGTTTCCAATTGATGCGGGTGGATATGAGGTTGAATATATCTTTGTTTTTGACAATATATATCTCGGACACTATGCTTCTTTTTGTTTTCCACATTCTTTTTTATTACCTCTATTATATAGGCATGGTTTCACGCGTGGCTGCAAAGAGACTAGAGATGTAATATAATTATATTATTTGGATTGATTCTTAACATGGTTAGGTACTGCATGTTTGAAAGTCATCCGGCAAAATTCAAATAGGCTTTCAGACCCATATTATACTCTTATTGAACTCGAGTCTTGGAAATAAGCCTATATATTATCTAACAAACATTCGACACTTATTTTTTTAACATTGCTTGTTTTCATCCATTTGTATGGACAAAGAATACATTATGGCATTTCTTGATGTATAATGCTTTTGAATACTAGAACATATTTTCATAGCGTCCCATTATTTTGTGTCAATTGATATGAATTATTAAGTCATGCCTTAGAAAAATTAGCTTGATATTAAAAACCAATATATCAAAGTGGAGTTAAATGAATAGGTGGTGTCTTATGTCTTGTAGGAGTCTATGGTTCCTTTCTCCTTGCTTGCTATAACAACGAAAATGAAGAATTTCAAGCTATGCGTAACATAGGTGAGGGTTCATTACATGTTGCCAGGTCACTGCTGAATTCTTGAGTATTAAATATTATTCTTTCTCATAATCTTCATGTTATGTTGAGCAGGAACAGGATTTAAATATTATTTTCGCCAATGGCATTATCATTTACTATTTATTTTTGTTGAATCAAATTTCATTATGCTTACTTTTAACATAAACTATGTTTCATTAATTTCATATAGATGTTTGAGGTGAAAGCTTCAGACCTGGCTTGTAGTTTGGAATACCAAGATACTATATAGGCTTAGTATATTCAGATAAGGTATTAGAAATAAAGAATTAATGTTGGAAGTTCCACCATTTTTCATTTTAATTTGGAATTCATCTTCTTAACATTTTTTAATTGACAATTATAGCTTCTAACTTTATTGGTGGTGCTTTGACATTTTATATAAAGGGCATATCTCTTCAATTTCCATGTCTAGTTAGAGTTTGTACTACTAACAAAGCCCCTGATCAAGCCTCATCTTCTAAGCAGGTAAACACTATCTTTATCATCTGACTAATGATATGATAGGAGATTGAAAATTGAATTATTTGATCATGTTGTTGTGGTGGTTGAAAAGCATGTGGAAATTGAAGAATTTTTCAATTTTAGGTATTCTCTATTTCTTTCTCATTTTGGGTTTGCTTTCTCTTTCAGTTTATGTGTAATCCATATTTCTCTTAATGTATTATATTCACCATGATACAAATTCAAAATTGTGAAGAAAAAATTGTAAGGTGCACATGAAGTGTTTGACATAAGTTATGTACTAGATTCTTCCCCGCTATTGAATTAAAGTTTCACAAGATATATCTAATTAATTGGTTAACAACTTATAAGTTACTGCTATTTTTTCAGAACCTGAAAATTGGTAATTGTCCTATTTGGTTTCAACTTTATGTTTCATTTTTCATGATATAAAGCCTGAGACAGTGTTGTGCTATATGAAACATGATGCAGTTAGACATAAATGAACTGTAAAATCGTTTAAAAGTGTTCTTAATCAGCAACTTTCTCATACTTTAACTTATAATGTACAAGTTGGATCTACTGTGCCAACAAACCTTCCTATTGTCAATGAAGTCTTTAATAGCCCGAGAGCTACGCGGATACCACATACTTTTCCGCTTGCTAGGATAAGACCTCTAGTTGGAAGGTATGTGCCACTTGAAGTTGTTGTTCTTCAGGTGCCACTTTTACATTTGTCAAATATCCATATTAACGATTTGCCTGATCTTTCAGTAAAAAGCTTTGCAATCATGGTTCCCACTTTCCCTACTAATAGTGCTAGAAAGTGGCGAGATCATGAGTTGGATCTTGTCGATGTTATTGCAGATCAGGTTCGTTGGATTTCCTTTATTGTACTAGTTTGTGTTTTATATGTACATTATTTATTCTTTAATCTTTATTTTTGTTACTTTGTATTCCTTTACTATTGATTGATTGCTAAAACCGTCATATTCATTGTCGTTGGTGTCTGGAAGCTCTATTCTGACTATCATTGTGAACATGTTTTGGAATTTAGGGCATAGGATAATATGAGAATTAAGAAATGGCTATCAATCATTGGCCATTTGGCCTTGCCTTAAACAATTGCAATTTGGGGTATATCGATATTTCTCTTCCATCATGGTAGAAGACAACATATGGCACCTTGTCTAACTTACTTAAAGAACCCTATGTATGTATATAGACTGAGCCTGGTGAATTCCAAAAAGTGGCTTTAAAGAAAGACCAAATCACATAATTATGAAACTTATGATCTTTGTATATATTAATTATTACTTTTTGTCTATAGAATTCAACCTACGTGCAAAAGTTATGACGGTGATTCAGATTCAGCTGGACAACGAGATTCCATGCTAGTTCAACAGGAAATTGGGCATTTAGCACCACTGGTGTATTCAAGGAAAACGAACAAGAAGATAGTCAATCGGTTTTCATAAGAGAGATGCATTGTTTCCAGCGAATTGCAACAGCGATACGATCGTTGTTTTGCATTACTACCAGTTTGAAAAATGACTAGCAAGCGGTTAATAACAGTGTTGCTTGAATATAATGGTTTAAATCATCAATATGTTGGTAATAGAGGCTGGTGTTGGTTACTTCCACTGCAGGTTCACATTTAAAAATGATTAATGGTTTGAATTATCATGTTTATTTTGGTTGCTTCCTTTTCAATATCACTTTTCAAGCAACAACACATAGGTTTCTAATGGACTGCATTATTGTGGAATTTGGCTCTTAAGGGAAAGTTGTAATGTTAGGATGATAGATGGTAGATTTGTGTTTTGGTTGTTTTAGTTTATGTGGACAAGATGTGTGTAAATGTTAAAAATAAGAATGAACAAAATGGGGAATATTCTTTACTAATTAGAAGTAGATGGAGATAATGTAGCAATTTTGGATATTGTAATTTTCTTGACACATGCATTATTGACTTGAAAGCTATGTAATTGTGGATATTGTAATTTTTTTGTTTAATAAAATTATAATTTTTCTTAGTATTTTGTATTAATTGAATTGAATATTGTAATAGTATTGGTATTATACTAACATGAAGAAGAGAGGAGATAATGTAGCAATATTTAATTTTTTTTTTTTAAATAATAAAATTACGGCTGTTCTAAACCGTCACTATTTTAAATGAAATATATATTATATAATTATGGTGGTTACAACCATCGTTATTTTCAATGAAATATATATTATATAATTATGGCGGTTACAACCGTCGTAATAATATATTTGAGGCCCTTTCAAAACCGTCGCGGAATGTTACGGCAGTTGGAGCGACGGTTTGTAAAACCGTCGTAAAACACCCTCGTGACACATGTTTCTACGACAGAAGAGGAACCGTTGTGACTTGTAATTTGCGTCGGTTATAACCGCCGTAATTTTCCAAAATTAACCGTCGTAATTTTCCAATTTTCTTGTAGTGATTTTCATTTTTTGTGATTTTGATCATTCCATAACTCAAAATCCATGATGAATTGGAATGAGGCGTAGTTGAAGCTTTTGTAGAGGGTAATGAGAGCTACAAATCCAGCTTTGGATGGAGAAAAATGGCCTTGTGGTTTAGGAGTTATGATCCTCCAAAGTTGGTACCCTTGCCACTTTATTCCATGACTTAGAAAAATTTCTAAGTTTTTATGGTTACCCCTTTTACAAGTTATCCTACTTTTCTTGATTTTTCTTGATGAATGATGATCCAAATCACACATTAACATCATTTTAGGGTCAAAGAACCATATTTGTGAAAAATCTCAAAAAGTCAAAGTTGACTTTTGTGCACAGTTGACTTTTTGTTAGATGAATTCCAAACTGTGCGATCCTCTATGAAATCAAGTCCTTGACCTAAATAAAACTTGATGGATTGATTTCATAGGTGTTATAGGGTGTATTTGACCATGTCCTAGGGTTTGGGAGCATGTCCTGGTCAAAAGTCAAAGCTACAGTTGACTTTTCCCGCGAAACCCTATCTGTGGTTCAGATGAAATTGAAACTTGTTGATCAAGCTTCCTGGATCAATCCATTGTTGCAAATGAATCAATGTGGTATATTGGAGACCCTCAAATATTCTCTTGAGGTCTTGGCTCATGATTTGTCCCAAAAGTCAACTTAGGGGTGAAGTAGGTCAAGAAACCCTAATTCCTGATTTTTGATGAATGCATCCCCTAAAGCCAAATTGACTTGATGATTGGGTCCATGAGGTCCCATGGAGCATTTTAGGTTATACTTTGAAGAATTGGCTCATGCCCAGAGGAAAATTTCCATCTGGAGGGCCTGGTCGACCAAAACCATAATTTGGTGACACTGGCGATCTTGAGGCTTAATCCACTTGGAATGCTGCAACATTGTGCTTGATTCTTACTGTGGGAGTCCTCTTGATCCATTGGGGATGTTTGAGAGGTTAGACAAGTTGAAGATCATGTCATTCCTTGATTGATCCTTTGTCTAAGAGCTCTGAGAGGGCTTGAAACCCTAATTTTGATAGTAGTGAATGCTCACCCATCTTTGGGGAGACTGATGATGCATAATGATACACCCACATTGTGATGATGATTTGCACAATGATGGGAAATCTTACTGGTCAAAATTTGGGGTATGATAGATGCCCCTATTTAATCTTCTTGGACACGAAGGTGTGAATGGCGAAGGTATTCGGGCATTCGGTGTGCAAGAGGATTAAATATCGGAATACCCGAAATTTTGATTCTTTCGCTAAGCAATGATGCTTAGAAAAGGTAAAACTTCCCCTCGATCCTGGTTTCTTACCAAGGAACTGGTCTCAGTTTCTGAAGTAAACTTCCCCTCGATCCTGGTTTCCTACCAAGGAACTGGTCTAAGTTTCTGATATAAACTTCCCCTCGATCCTGGTTTCCTACCAAGGAACTGGTATTAGTTTCTGATTTAAACTTCCCCTCGATCCTGGTTTCCTACCAAGGAACTGGTCTCATTTTTTGAAATAAACTTCCCCTCGATCCTGGTTTCCTACCAAGGAACTAGTCTAAGTTTCTTTTGTCAATAAACTTTCTTGACAAGTGACGCTATTTGTAGCGGTTTTCCTCAAACTTCTCGCCGAATTTTCCTAGGGAGATGTCATTTGACGGAAAAAAATTTTGATGTCAGACTTGCTGGGGAACCCATCTGTCTGAGTTATAGAGGTGTGCAAACTTCTCTGTTGGAGACGCCATTTGTCGACTCTATCGGGGACAACGAGTCTCTTGAGAGACTATTTCTGCTTGGGGATATTGCATCATACTTTTCTCGGGATCTTCTCGGAGAAATGCCATATGATGTGATCCAATTTTGAGGTGCTGATGACCTTTTCGTGTGCGGATTTTTCGGAGAAAAACTGTCGTACTGCCGAATCTCTGATTAAGAGGCTTTCCCTGGGGATTTTCCTTAATTCGGGAAAGCGGAAATATCATCTTCAATGGCAAAGAGTGACGTTTGTCGAGGGTTCTCTGGTTTTTCAGAGGTTCAAGTTATCCAAGTGGTCAAAGGTCGATTCTAATCCAGAAATAAATTAAAGGAGAGAGATTGTTCAGACGCAATAATTCCTAACGAGGAAATGACTGACAACTCGATTGAGAGGACGGTTATCACTGGGGGATAAGACCGACTAGAGAGATAGTGATGCAATATGAATGTGAATGTAAATCAATAATGCATGATGTATGTATGTTTATGCTGACAAAACTGACGCGACATACAGACTAAAAGATGAACACGACTGGATACTCGGCCACGGCTGGGGACGAAAAGGTATCGCTGGTCCAAAAGTAGCAATTCTGCCTTGCTTAAGAGAGATAGTCCCTGTGGGGAGCGATGTTGGTCAGGCTTAGGAGGTAAGACCTCTGTCGGGGGTGTCAGCGAAACATGGTCTCTGACACAGTTGATTCTTCATTCAGGTGCACTGGTTTAGAAGGAGTACTTTGATTCTGCACTTTGAAGTTCGATTACTTCTGGAGCAACGATCGATGTTCTTTCGATGTTCAACAGTCAAAAGAAATTTCCATCTTTATTTTAAAAGCAGAAAAAGTTTGACAAGTAAACTCATTTTTGTTTTATTTCAAGAATCGTTGATCATGTTAAAATGTCGTTCTGCAAAGCTAAAACAAATGAGAATTATAAACAAAAGCACAAGGGCTCAAATTTTATTGATAGGATGGAAATCATCCAAGCGCGTGATTCCATTGAGTCTTTACAAAGTTTAGAAAATGGTAATTTAAGGGAAAAGGGCTACATTGAAACATAACGACCATTATCCTTCTACCACCTTTGAATTCGGGGCATCCTGAGCTTCTGTCGAAGATGACCTTGACTGGAGTTTTTCTGATGGATGACGTAACTGTTGCTGAGGGACTTGCCCCTTTGTTGGACGTAGTTACTTGCCAGTATCCCTAAATTTTGCCTGGATTGTACTGTGAAGTTTCCAATCCACCGGGATGTTGATATTTTTTTTATTTTGTCTCTAATTTTTGCCTGGACCGCCCTTTCGGGTTTTCAATCCACCGAGATGTTTTTTTTTTTCAGTTTAGGCGAAGTATTTCTTGACTATGTCAACATTCGTGGGGTAGGCAAATTCCTCTCCATCCATGGTTGTGAGTCTCAAGGCACCGCCTGAGAAAGCTTTCTTGACCACATAGGGGCCGTCATAATTCGGGGTCCATTTGCCCCGAGAATCAGTGAGGAATGATTGTATCTTTTTGAGCACAAGGTCTCATTTCCTGAAGACGCGAGGTCGGACCTTTTTGTCAAACGCCTTCTTCATTCTTTGCTGATCAACTGACCGTGGCATAGAGCTGTTATTCGCTTTTCCTCGATCAGATTCAGCTCAACGTGTCAACTTTGACACCATTCAGCTTCTGTTAGCTTAGCTTCCATCAATACTCAGATTGATGGGATCTCTACTTCTATGGGGAGCACTGCCTCCATGCCATATACTAGAGAGAAAGGGGTTGCCCCTGTTGAAGTGCGGACAGATGTTTGATAACCGTGAAGAGCAAAGGGTAGAATCTCGTGCCAGTCTTTGTAGGTTACGACCATTTTCTGAACAATCTTCTTGATGTTCTTGTTAGCCGCTTCTACCGCTCCGTTCATCTTGGGTCGGTAGGGAGATAAGTTATGGTGTTTGATCTTGAATTAAGCGCACAACTCTTTCATCATCTTATTGTTCAAGTTAGATCCATTATCTGTAATGATCTGGCTAGGAACACCATAACGACAGATGAGCTTATTTTTGATAAATCGGACCACTACTTGTCGGGTTACATTGGCGTATGATGCTGCTTCGACCTACTTGGTGAAGTAATCAATGGCTACCAGAATGAACCGATGTCCGTTCGAAGCCTTAGGCTCAATCATGCCAATCATGTCGATTCCCCATAGGGAAAAAGGCCATGGGGAAGAGAGAACTTTGAGATGTGTTGGCGGTACATGGATTTTGTCGGAGTATATCTGACACTTATGACACTTTCTCATGTACTTGTAGCAATCGGATTCCATGGTCAACCAGTAGTACCCTGCTCTCAGAATTTTTCTCGCCATTGTGTGTCCGTTGGCATGAGTGCCAAAGGATCCTTCGTGAATTTCTTTTATCAGCATGTCTGCTTCTAGTCTGTCTATGCATCGGAGCAAGACCATGTCAAAGTTTATCTTATAGAGTGTGTCACCGCTTAGGAAGAAGCTGCCATCCAGTCTTCTGAGGGTTTTTTCTGTCCTTCCTTAGTGCCCCAGGTGGGTATCCTTGTGTCTGAAGGAAGCATTTGATATCGTGATACCAAGGTATGTCGTCTATGACTACTTCAATCGCAAAGATATAAGCGGGCCTTTCAAGGCACATTATGTCGATCTTAGGTAGGTCATTCCATTGACCTACGCTAATCATGGAAGAGAGAGTGGCTAATGCATTAGCCATGTGATTCTCTTCACGAGGGATATGATGAAACTCGATTCTGTTGAACCAGGGTAACAACCTTCTCGCATAATCTTTGTAAGGAATCAATCCTGATTGGTATGTGTTCCAATCTCCTTTGATCTGATTGACGACCAGAGCTGAGTCGCCATATACATCCAAGTTTTTGATCCTTAAGTCGATCGCTTCTTCGAGACCCATGATACAAGCTTCGTATTCGGCCTCGTTGTTTGTGCACTTGAATGTAAGTCTGGCAGTGAAAGGAATGTGGGTACCCTAAGGTGTTATGATGATTGCCCCAATTCTGTTTCCGTAATGATTGACAGCTCCGTCAAAGATCAGTTCCCATTGGGAACCTGGTTCTGGCCCTTCACTGGGTAGCGGTTCATCGCAGTCTTTCATTTTTAGATACATGACATCTTCGTCTGGGAAGTCAAACCCAATTGATTCTTGATCGTCAATCGGTTGATAAGCTAAATGATCGGCTAAAATACTTCCTTTAACGGATTTATGAGCATGGTATTCGATGTCATACTCTGATAGTAGCATCTGCCAACGGGAATTCCTTCCCGTAAGAGTAGGTTTTTCAAAGACGTACTTGATTGGATCCATTTCGGAGATTAACCAAGTAGTGTGACGAATCATATACTGGCGAAGACGTTTGGCTGTCCAAGCCAGAACACAGCAAGTTTTCTCAAGCATAGTGTACCGAGTCTCGCAGTCGGTGAATTTCTTGCTCAAATAGTTAATGGCAGACTCTTTCCTTTTGGTTTCGTCTTGTTGGCCAAGTACACAACCCATTGAGTCATCTAGGACTGTGAGATAGATGATCAGTGGTCTTTCTTCCACTGGAGGTGATAGAATCAGTGGATTCAACAGATATTCCTTGATACTGTCGAAGGTGGTTTGGCAGTCTTCTGTCCAAACGCAATCCTGGTTCTTTTTCAGTAATTTGAAAATCGGCGCGCATGTCATGGTCATGAGGAATATGAATCTGGAGATGTAGTTCAAACGTCCCAGGAATCCTCTGACTTGTTTTTCAGTCTCTAGAGAAGGCATTTCTCGAATGGCCTTGACCTTGTCAGGATCAACCTCAATTCCTTTCTGGCTGACGATGAACCCTAAGAGTTTTCCTGAGCAGACACCGAATGTGTATTTGTTAGGATTCAAGCAGAGTTTGTACTTTCTCAACCGCTCAAATAATTTTGACAGGTGGGTCACATGCTCCTCTTCTGTCCTAGATTTGGAAATCATATCATCGACATATACCTCGATTTCCTTGTGTATCATGTCATGAAACAGAGTAGTCATGGCCAGTTGATAGGTTACCCCGACATTCTTCAAACCGAACGGCATCACCTTGTAACAAAAGGTACCCCATGGGGTAATGAACGGAGTTTTCTCCATGTCTTTTGGCGCCATTTTGATTTGGTTATAGCCCGAGAATCCATCCATGAAGGAGAAAACCTTGAACTTTGCTGTACTGTCAACCAGCATGTCAATGTGTGGTAAAGGAAACTCGTCCTTCGGACTAGCCTTGTTTAGATCCCTGTAGTCGACACACATTCTAACCTTTCCATCCTTTTTCGGAATGGGTACGATGTTGGCTAACCATTGAGGATATTCTAATGTGGCGAGGAAGCCTGCGTTAATCTGTTTCTGTACCTCCTCTTTGATTTTGATGGCCATGTCCGGGTGAGTCCGTCTCAACCTCTGTTTTACTGGCGGATATTCTGATCTTAACGGTAGATGATGTTCCACGATGCTGGTATCCAACCTTGGCATGTCCTGATAGGACCAAGCAAACACATCGGGAAATTCTCTAAGAAGCTTTGTCAAACTCTCTTTGGAAGTTGGACTGAGCAGTGCCTCAATCCTGATTTCTTTTCTCTCTTTTTCCGAACCCAAGTTGACTGTTTCCAACAGCTCTTTGTGAGGTTCAATGGACCTTTCCTCTTGTCTGAGTAGTTGGGAGATCTCTTCTGGAATTTCGTCGTCAACTTCTTCTTCAACCCCAAATACCGGGAATTTAAAGTTGGGAGAAGGCATCGGATCATATGTTTCAACTGGGTTTAAAACAAGCAATCTGCATGACGTGATGATTTGTGTTTATAGGAGATAGAGAGAATGCAAGTGTGTGCAGTGTATTTTTTTGTTTACTGCTTGTTTTTATTATTGATTTGTTTTTTAGGATTACCATTTTCTGAAAAAAGCAAAAAGAGAAAACAACAATAAATGCGGAAATTACAGAACGACGTTATTTTATTAATGAACAAGTCGATTCTTGAAACTACAGCCCCATAAAACAAAAACTCTGTCGCTTTGGGCAAAGCGAAGAGGGATGTTTACAGAAAGCGAGCCCTATCAAAACATCCGTTTCACCTGGGCAGGGTGAAAGGTTAAAGACGACAATTACTTTGACTTATGAACAATCTTTGGAACATCGACAGCAACCCATTGGCGGCGAATTCCTCGGTGAATCACAAAGTCTGGTACCTTCCTTGATTTGTCTTCCGAAATAATGCTGATTTCTGGTGGAGCGGGATCATTGGAATCTGTCTCCCAGGCAGAGTTGTCGTAGGAGGATTCCTCAGTTGTATTTTGCATAGCATCTGTGCTCTTAGGCAAATCTCCCCATCCAGTTGGCTGGATGTCTTCGAGCCTGATACGAGAGCTTTCAGGAGCAGTGTTCTTGACCATATAGTCGTACTTTCCACTTGGTTGTCCTAAGGTATCCCACACTTCTGTGGAACTGGAGGAGTCATCCCTTTCGATGACGTTGACCTCGGGAAAAGCGTAGTTGATAAATTCTAGTCCAGCAAGCTTTGCCAATTCATCGTCGTACTGAACATTTTCTGAATGACCTGAGTAATGATCCCATGACATGGTGGGGACGCAGGTATTTGTTTCAATGATGCTCAGCTGATTTTCATCGTTCGACTGATTTTCTTGCCCTAAGTCTCCTGGGTACGGCTGCCAGATAGGCAGGCCATCCATTGGGCCATAATAGTCGTGGTCAAAGTTGTCCTTCATCAGAGTGTCCTCCTCTAATGAATTTGGCAGAGCACGACATCCTTTCGGATCACAATCTCCGTATATCATTTCGACGTCTGACCTTGGTATAAATCTCGGACTCTGTGCGGGATAGAAGAATGGCGTAGGCACCTCTTCCTGAGACATATAACTGTCTTTGTTAAGATAGGACTTCCATTCCTCATCTGTGTCGGAGGAATCTTCCTCGTTAATAGTATGGACCGCTTGAGACACTGGGTGAAGGAAACCTCCACTGTGGAAGAAATCCTGAATGGGGTGAAGATTTTCATCGTTGGTAGCAGTCTGGGTGTATGTCGCAGAAAAACCAAGACCCTTCTTTGTTTTATTATTAGTAGGGATGACAAGCTGTCCCCATACTTTTGTATTGTTACTTTCAATTGCCTCGAGGGCATCTTTGTACGAGAAAATAGAGGTTCCTTTCCCTGATTGATTCTCATTGCTCACCGACAGTGTTTGGAACTGAGTCCCAACAACCTCCTCAGGTTCTATACAAGTAGATAATGACAGGTTGCTCACGATCAAGGCTTGTTCTTGACAGACCATGACGAGTTGATCGTTCTTGACGAACTTCAGTTTCTGGTGCAGTGTCGAAGTGACTACCCCATCCTGGTGTATCCAAGGTCTTCCTAATAAGCAACTGTACGTTGCCCGGATATCCATGACCTGGAAAGTGATTAGGAAAGTGTGAGGACCGATAGTTATGGGAAGGTCGACTTCGCCAATAACTGCTTTTCGAGATCCGTCAAAGGCTTTGACGATGACCTCACTGCCCCTCATCGGGGGTCCTTTGAAGGATAGTCGCATTAAAGTGGACTTCGGCATAACGCTGATGGCCGATCATGTGTCTACTAGTACGCTGGCTAAAGCATCGCCCTGGCAGTTGACTGTGATATTGAGCGCCATGTTGTGACTTTTGCCTCCCTTTTGCAAATCCTCATCACTGAACCCTAAGTTGTTGCCGGAAGTGATGGTAGAGATGATGTTATCGAACTGTCGTATTGACACATCCTGTTCCATAAAGGCTTGCTCTAAGACTTTCTATAGAGCCTCTCTGTGGGCTTCGGAACTGAGTAAAAGTGATAGCACAGAGATCTTCGAAGGAGTTTGTAACAGTTGATCAACAATGTTGTATTCACTCCTTTGGATGAGCTTCAGCATCTCATCATTGTTTTTCGAAAGGTCGGGATTACTGGATTGACCGACTGGTGGATCAGGAGCTTCTGTCTGAAGTTCCTTTTCTTTGTTAGGTTCTTCAACTCCTCGATTGAAGATTTGACCACTCCGTGTTACTCGACTGATGTCTGCAATATTCACGAAGAAGGGTAATGGAGTTTCCTTTCCATTTTCAATTATTGTTGCACTGTATTTGTAAGGGATTGCCTTAGCTGATTCATACGGTAATGGTCCCGACAAATAAATAACTACAGGATCCTTCTAATTTTTCTGACTGTCGTAGGTAACTTCAATCAGCTCTTGGCTAGGAACCTTTTATTCGTCCAGTAGAGGGATGATGGTACAAACATACTTGTTCTGTTGATGATCAGATATTATGACAACGTCTCTGATTTGGTCAGCGAAGTAGTCCGGCGTCCATTCGATTGGCTCGGAACCCGGACATGGGCGAATCTCTCTACGATCCACCTGGCCTTGAAGAGCTGCCCACACAAGGTAGCATCCTTGGTTATTTCTGGAGCAGACGCTACAGCGTTCATAGTTGTGTGGTGGCACTTGGCCACGCCCGCTTTGAATACAGTGTAACCTCACTAAGTCAGTCCCCATAGATCGGACATCATGATTTTGACGCTGAGTGGGGTTTCCATTAAGCACACTGATTTGTTGCGTGTCTTCATCCATATAGATCGGAAGCCACCAGTGGTTTAACAAGTGTTGTAAAGTTCTTTGAACAAGAGCGCACCCTTGGTTACTCTCACTACATCCTTTGCAGCTTTGATAATTATGAAAAGTGAGAAAACCAAGTTGAACCTGCCTGGCGTGTAACTCCACCAAGCTGGTATTCATCAGACGAATATCAAAGATTTGAATCATGTTGATCTGATAAGGGTTTTTATCATGGTAGTCCTGGATCCACCCAAGATCCATCTGACGCTGGAGGGCCTCTTGTATAAAAGAGCATCCCTGTTTGTTTACCGAGCAAGTCAGACAAGAATTGTAATCGTGTCGCGGCAGATTATGGTACTGGCTTTGCCTTGAGTGCATCGCCACCAAGTTGACATTCATCGCACGGATGTTGTAGTTCTGAATGATATTGGAATTCGTATAGGCCATGTTAACCCCACGAATTTGGTGTTGTTGGATCCATCTGAGATCCAACTGTTCCTGTAGAGAAGATTGCACCATAGAACATCCTTGATTGTTTTTAGAGCAGGTATCACACTAGTGATAATTATGAGGTGGCACATGGCCATATCCACTCTGTCTACAATGCATCTTGACCAGATTGGTCCTTAATAAGATTACATCATGAATTTGATAGCTGTCGTTAGACTCTCCTTCTATCAAATTGACTGCAGCTTTCTCGTGTTGAGGCAGCGGGTTCGTGAGAATATTCAGATTCGTATCTTTGAAAGATAAGACCCCGCTCCTGACAAGCTTTTGTACGTCGGATTTGAAATTGAGACAGTTTTCTATGTTATGCCCTGGTCCTCCTTGACGGTAAGGACAAGTCTGATCCGCTTTGAACCAGAAAGGTGGATTTTCCGATACTGCAAGAGGAGACTTAGTTTGGACATGCCCCTTGACCAGTAGTAATGGAAACAGTTCTTCGTACAACATGGGTATAGGATCAAACCCCGATGATCGTGTTGTACGGTTGTTGTTGTATGGAGGACGAGCCTGCTGAAGAGGCTGTTGTGTCATTTGCTGATATTGTTGATTAGGTTGGCTCTGCGTAACCTGAGGTTGATACGTAGGAACAGGCGCAGGGTTAATAGCAGGAGTTACAACTGCTACTAGTTGGTACCTTTGCCTTTGCTTTCCGAGAGAGATATTCCCAATATCTTGCTCTTTTTTCTTAGGGAGAGCACTACCGTATCGTTTTGTACTACTTGATGATCCAGCGTCTTTCACTAGGCGTTCTTTTCGGACGGCTTCCTCAAGACGAACTCCCATGCTTACCATTTTGGTGAAGTCACTGGGCGCACTGGCGACCATTCTGTCGTAGTAAAATGAGCTCAAGGTTTTCAAGAAGATCTTTGTCATCTCCTTTTCCTCCAGAGGCGGAGAAATCTGAGCGGCGATTTCACGCCATCTCTGAGCGTACTCCTTAAAAGTTTCCTTGTCCTTTTGTGACATCGATCTGAGTTGATCTCTGTCCGGTGCCAAGTCAAAATTTTATTTATACTGCTGAACGAAGGCGGCGCCAAGATCTCTGAACGTGCTGATCGTGGCACGGTTTAAACCCATGTACCATTTTAATGCGGCACCGGTTAAACTATCCTGAAATTAATGGATCAGCATATCCTGATTCTTTGTCTGAGCTGACATTCGCCGAGCGTACATCACCAAATGGCTCTGAGGGCAAGAGTTACCCTTGTACTTTTCAAAGTCGGGCACCTGGAATTTTTTAGGGACTTTCACATTGGGGACCAAGCAAAGATCTGTGGCGTCCTTTCCAAATAAATCCTGACCGCGAAGGGCTTGCAGTTCTTTTTGCATTTCCAAGAACTGTTCCTGGAATTCATTCATTCTATCAAACATGATGTCGTTTCCACCAAAAGGTATCTGTGGAATCTGTCCTTCCGGGACAGCGTGTACTACAGGTGGTGGTATAGTCATTATGGCCGAGACTCTCGGTGCCTCCCGAAGTTTGTAACCTTCAGGAGTCGCTGTCATGCCCCTGGCATCTTTGCTTTCCCGAAGTTTGTAACCTTCAGGCCCAACGGTTCCTGCTGCGGTTCCTTGATCCTCAGCAATCGGCGGAACATATCCTTCCGGGATATAGTTGGGTGGCATTGCTCCAGGGACGATCTTTCAGCATTTTGTACCTAGGATCATACTTCTCCACTATGGGCGTAGATGTGATCTCCGAGATCACAGCCCTTTGTTGCTGCATCTGAGCTTCTACTAGAGTTTGCATGTCGTTATGAAGCTTTCTCAGATCCTCTTTTAGAGTGTCGATCTCTTCCCTCAACTCTCTGTTTTCTTCCTCGAGATCATCCATCTTTTTCTGATGATTGACCCGAGTATTGTACGAATGAGACAGTTTGACTCTAGAATCGAGACACAAACGTGAGATTCGTAGGTAAGAAGAATGCGTTTATGCGAGAATGATGAATGATATGTAATGATTATATATTAATTGTATGTTTTTATTTATTCAAAGTAAACTTCGACAATTGGATTGCAAATATCAAACAGTGGGGAAACCCCATTTTATTGAATTCAAAGGATTGCGAAAACAGAAATACAGTAGATTACAAAGTGCTGAAAAAGGAAATCTAAACTAATGGATCCCGAGTCCTCTCTGAGGAGAGCCCAGGTGCTGATTCTGGTGCTTTCCTTTTCTTTGACCGGGGCTCTTGAGCCATTGTCGGGTTGTCATTCCTTTGCCAAGTGAAAGGAGCGAGCAAATTCCTTTGGTCATCCTAATTTTCTACAGCATGTTGCTCTAACATCTCAATCAGAGCATCTTTTTCTCTTAATAGCTGCTGTATTTTCTTGCATTCCACGTTGAGAATACGGTACTTGTTCCTCCAAGACCTCTTCTCCTGCTGAACTTTGCTGAGAGTAACCTGAAGTTTTTCCGTCTCAGACATGAAATAAAGGGCAGAGTCCCTTAATGGAAGAACTTCTTGACGAGGGTAGGGCATCCTCAGCTTGAGAGCTCTAGTTTGTACCCAGTGGATATATGGCTCCACCGAGACACAGTCCAGTTTTCCTAGAGACTCTCGTCCTTTCCTATGAATGTGTTTCCAGGCGTGCACTATTTCTGTCTTTAGTGCCCTGTCATTTTCTCCTTCCTTGAAGAAAAGACCTTCCATATGAGCATTGCGCGGGACATGCCTCATTGGGCAGCCAAATTGACGACGAACTAACACCGGATGATAATTAATTCCCTCCTTAGTTCCTATAAGGGGCACATTTGGGAAATTTCGACAACGGTCAATGATTCTAATCCCGTCGAAGATTCGATTATACCAATCGATGTTGTAGTTGGTAAGAGACATGATTCTCTGCGACCAATGTAAAGTATTCTTTTGATCCCAAAATGCAGCAGACTTTGGCAAATGGGAAGTGAACCATTTGTAAAGCAGGGGTACACAGCACGTGATCATTCCTCCGCTGTATAGATTCCTTAAGTGTACCGAATGATACGCATCTGCGAGTAAGGTCGGTACAGGGTTTCTAATAAAAAAAATCTTAATGGCGTTGATATCTACAAAGTTATCGATGTTGGGAAACAAGAATAACCCGTACGTGAGCAAAACAAAGATGCTCTCGAAAGCGGCCACGTTCCCTATACTAGAAAAGTATAGAGCCTTCTTTGTTAAGAACTGGGCTGACAAACCTTGGATGCCACCCTTAGTGGTCATGTGAGTCCTGACTTCTGACTCGTCCAAATAAATTGCTCTTGCAATAGTTTGATCCTTTGGAATTTCTTCCAGTCCAGAAAAGGGAGCTTGATCAGTAATGTGTAGATCAGTTAAGTGAGAGTACTCCTCCAGCGTTAGTGCTAGCTGATAATCCAGGAATGTGAAACAGTGATAAACCGGATCGTAGAACTGGATTAGCGTGGACAGGATTCCTTCGATTACATGAACCCTTAATAGAGACAGTAGTCCTCCATACTTGGCTCTGAAAGCCTCGTGGTTGGTGATCATTCTCTCCAAACCTCTTAAATCCTCTAGTTTTGGAACCTTGAAGGTGTACTTATGAGTTTTCCTTCTACCGAAATCCATTAGCACAATCTCCTTTCTCTCTGACATTTGCAATCATTGTCTTAGCTTAATTTGAAAAAGAGAGACTAGAAGTGAAGATTTTTTCTTAGTTTTAATGTTTTTTAAATGAATGTATGAATGCAGCACACAAAAACATAGAAAAAACATGGGGTCAAAGGGTCGGTGTCATGAAGTCAAGGCTCTACCCCCCCAAAGGTTTATACTGGTGATTTTTTGTACCTGTCCGTAAAATCATTGACCCCTCTGGGATAACAACAGCAAGCGGATCGCCAGCGAGCTGATGTATCCTAGAGTGATCCCAGATGAGGGTAGTATGGCGTGACAACTATTTCCGTTAGCTTCCGCAGTACAAAATGGCTTAAGTCTGCTAAAAACCTCAGCTTCTCAGATAACCCAGTCGACCACACTACTTTCAACAACCGAAGTCGTATAGGCAATGTATCTGCAAAGGGAGTCTCCACTGAGTTTGATGGTCGATCGGGGGCTCTTAACTGGAATTCACTCCCAGTAAGATTACCCGCATTGCCATCACTTATCTTAGGTGTATACTCAATCTTTCCACATGCGGCATCACACGCATTCCCATTAGCAGAAAAATAAACACAGATATCAATTAGGAAAAGTAGTATATATATTTGTCTTAATCATCCTAGACCTCTAATCTTCTGTTCCTATACAGACAATGACTCCCCAACAGAGTCGCCATTTCCATGACACTTTGAAAATTTTAAGGTCTCACCTTAAAGCATAAGAAAGAAAGAACAGGGCCCCACGGTGGGCGCCATTTTTCTGTAGCGAGCGATTTTGGATGTGGTTTTTTAAGCACTGCCGATCTGGGGTACTACAGGTCGATTCATTTTTTATCCTATTGAGCTGACTAAGGAAGGGAAATAGATATCTCTAATTAACCCTGCTTGCATATTGAGTTTGAACAACGGTCTGTTAGGTTATAGATGCTATGTGGAAGTGGGGCCTCTCTCGGCTTATTTCGTTAAGGACACAGCGTGACAGGACCATGCTATATGGTAGGATGTTAGGACTGATGCTTTTCGATTGATGTGTGGAGGTATGAGATTTTGGTATTTTGATTAGTGTGCTCGCTAAGATTTTTCCAATCTTATGCCTACGTATTCCCGTTTGACGAAACAGAGAAATCAGAGCGATCGTAGTTCCTACTATTCTATGGGAGGAAAAAAGGTTATTTTGGTGTCTTGTTCAAAGCCCAAGACGTGAAGCGAAAGGTGGTTTGTATCTTGTTCAAAGCCCAAGATGTGAAACTGAAAGGTCTATTTGTATCTTGTTCGAAGCCCAAGATGTGAAGCTGAAGGGTTTTGACCTTAGAGAGAATTTGTCATCTCTAAAGAGGAGTTGTTGATGTTTGTATCCTGTGAGCAAGGCACAAATTTGATGCTAAAAGGTTGATTGACTCAACCGGGGCTTTCTTTATACAAATCCTAAGAGGAGGCTATTGACCCAAGAAGGGGGTGCTTTTTATCTGTCTCGTATGAAGCCCGAGATAAAGGCTAAATGGGTTAACTCAACAAGAGAGTTTTTGTATCTCGTATGAAGCCCGAGATGGAGGCTGAAAGGTTTGTGACCCAACAAGAGGGTCTTTTATACTTAACAAGAGAGTGTTTTTGTATCCCGTACGAAGCCCGAGATGGAGGCTAAAGGTTTATTTGACTCAACAAGAGAGTCTTTTATACACAACAAGAGAGTGACTTTCTATCTCGTACGAAGCCCGAGATGGAGGCTAAAAGTGTTTGACTCAACAAGAGAGTCTTTTATACTCAACAAGAGAGTGTGGGGAGAATCATTGTACATAGCCCAAGAGGAGGCAAAAAGGTGTGTTGACCCAACAAGAGGATCTTTTATACTCAACAAGAGAGTGTTTTTTGTATCTCGTACAAAGCCCGAGATGGAGGCTAAAGGGGTTGGTGACTGTTTCGGTTGAGTGACAGGTCCAGTATGTTATATAAAAGAGAAAACCAGTTCTTATAAAGAGACTGATTCTAGATGGGGTTGTACTTTGGTACTGATCAAAAGATCAGGGTTATTTCCTGTTCTTTAAGGAAATGAGAAATCCAAAGGGTATTGAGACCATTCAAGTCTACTGGTGTTTGAGAAGTAGATTCTCAGATAGCGAAGGCATTTTGTATGATGCCTGAATGAAGGCTGGAAAGTTAAGGGATGAAGATCTAGACTCTTTTGAAAGAATATTCTATTAAGATGACTAGTTTATGTTCCTATACCTTTAATAGGCCGTCGGGACAATTTGTACAAAGCCCAAGAGAAGGCAGAAAAACTTTTAAGAAGCCGAAGGGACAATTTGTACGAAGCCCAAGAGGAGGCTATCTTCGCTGAGGAAGAATCATTATACAAAGCCTAAGAGGAGGTTGTGAAAACTTATAAGAAGCCGACAGGTCCTTGTACAACGCCCAAGAGGAGGCGGGGATGCTTTTAAGAAGCCCGTGGGTCCCCAAACCCCGAGAAGTTCAAGACAGGCTATTCACAGAGAATAGATCAAGCCAGGAAAGTCCGAGAATTTGGAAGAAACTCAAGAGATGCCATTCACGGAGAAAAGATCATATCTGGGGAGTTAGAGTTTCTTTGACAATTTCTAAAGAGGACAGCCGAAGAGAAGACTGTATCTGGTGCTCCTATAGGGGATCTAGTTTTGTCTATTTTTTAAGAGTGATCAACGGGGCTTTACCTAGTGCTAGACGTAGTTGCTGAGGAAGACTCTAAATAGCTATACTAGTATTACACGACATATAAAGTATGTGAAAGAAGACTTATAGTGAGCAGCCCCACAATACAGTTATATATATATGAAAGCGGGTAAAGAAAGCAGGTAAACACTTACTCGGTTGTAGAGCTTCCATGCTGTTTGGTTAGTGTAATACCCCAAAATTTGCTCTCTCTTTTTGTCATCTTAGTATAGCATTATCATCTATCATATCATATCCATCTCATTAGCATTGCATTGCATTTAACATAGAAAAATAAAGCATAGCATCCCTCTTACCATCAGGGCATGTGATCAGGGGAAAGGTGGACAATCAAGGAATCTTTCAAGGCACAAAAAGGTCAAACGAGTTCACTCAAGGCAAGCCAAGAGGTCTTTCATGTCTCACACTATCTCAATTGATCATCCAAAACCTCAAGGAAGTGAGATTCAATAGGAGATTGAAGCACTACATCTTTCATCATGCAAGAGGTTCAAAAAAACTGAAGGAAAACCCTCAAAGGAGATAGCTCATTGATCCAAAGTCACCCTCAAATGGCATATTTCATCATCCTTTAAGAGGATACACAACATACTCTGAGGAATTTGAAATTAAAGACTGCACATTTTTCTCCTAGGAGGTGGGCACCAAAACTAGGGTTTCTAATAAAATCAGGATATCTTTGATTTTTTGGACAAAACTTGATGTCATGGTATTATATATGTTCTTAAGTGTATGTATGTGGAAAATCACCTCTCAATTGGTTTTAGAAGTGGTTCAATTGGAAGAAAGATAAAAAATCAGAGAAATTGGGGTCAAGTCAAATAATCAGAGGAAAAAGTCAACTTTTGACTTTTTGAGGCCAAATTCATGAAATTCATGTTATATGTGACCAATGTGCAAAATTTGATCAAGAAACTCCAAAGGAATCATGAAAAAATCAAGATGTGGAAAGTTGCCATTTTTGGATGAAGAAGGGTTACTAAAAATAGCAAGTTTTGGCCATTTTGCATCAGAGTTTGAACCAAGGCCATTTAGAATTGAAGCACCAAATGAAAATTCCACTCAGCCACAACAAAAGTTATTTCTTTATGCTTCAAATCCATGTGTAGAACATCTCTATTGGATAAAAATTGAGTGAGATATGACTAATCAAAGTTGGAGAAAAGTAGGGCAAAAACCAAGTCATGACCAAGGATTTTCAAGCTCGCGCGCAGTCATTTCTACAAGCAGGTGGTGTGCCAAATGTCAAGTTGAATTTCTCCAAGAAGAAAGCTTCAAATGGAAAACTTTTTAACATCAAAGTTGTTCCTTGTAATGTCATCTTCAATATTCATGTTGGACAAAATTCCATTTGATCAAGTTAGGAGGGAGATATAATGGTCTCAAGTTATGGTGATCTTGCTGAAATTCCATGCCAAGATGCCTTGCTAACCAACCTCATTGCCACACCTTCTATCAGTTCCCAAATCTTTGTGTTGTGAGTCATTTTTCAACCTATTCCAAGTTTCATTTCCATCCAATTTTCATACTAAACATGCTCTATTACATCTCCTCTTCCAAATAACTCCAAAAACTCATCAATCCACCCATTGAGTAGGGAGAAAAACATCACCAAATCACCATATCTCCGTTGTTCTCAGCTGCCATAAAAATCAGAAACAAAACCAATGTTGTTGATGTTGTTGTTACAAGCTTGCCCGTGCATTGCTCACCCTCCCAACATTACTTCATTTAGCCAAACATACTTCCCATTTACCATACCACGTGCTACCCATGCTCATGAAAAAGGAAAGGAATGGAAACTTGTAGAACAAGTTTGTTTGCTGCAGCACACATGAGTTATCTCATTAATCTCCACCACAACTGTCATACACCTCCCCCACCATATCACAGCCATGGATAACTCGCCCTAACTAACTTGGCTCAGTTAGTTAGGGATGACTCACCTAAACCATGCTAACTCAGTTAACCTCACTCAGTTTAACCCTGGTTAACCCACACTATAAATGACAACCTCACTCACATTTCTCATTTTAAAATTTCATTTTTCTCGTTTTCATCTCAAAGCTCTCACTACTTTCTCTCTGATTCTCTCACTTTTTCACCAACAATCTCAAAACTTCTTCTCAAAGTACACGATACTTCATCTTCATCATCATCAATGGCACATGATTGAAGGAGATTTCATCACGATTCTCAAGTTTGCTTCAAGTGTATTTCAGCATTGAATCTCTCTGCTCAAGATAACAAGTTACATCAGCATTTATTTTGCTTGATTTGGAGGCTCCAAGGTTGAAGAACAAGTGTAGTCTCTGGTTTTCTCAAGAATCTTCAAAAGCTACAAGTTCAGGTTCCAAACTCTCAAACTTTGCTCTGGCGTTTTATGGTTTAATTTGTTGTTTTCATGCTGATATGAGCTTAATAGAAGCATTCCAAACTCCGGCTAGTTGATAGGCCTTCTAAAGGCGTAGTTGCAAAACTTAGGGCACAAGTTCATCTCCTCTGTTCTTGCTGTGTGTGCATGTTTTGTTGTTTTTATGAGCATATTCTTGATCTACATAAGCTTAGCTTCAATTTGGTATGCGATTTGTGTGTTTTGGTGAACATGTGAGTGTTACAGGTGGTGGTTCTCGCCGGAGAAGGTGACCGGAGGTCCCTCTCCGGCCGGTGATCTTGTTTAGGGTTTTATTTGCAGTTTGAATGTGGACCGTTGGATGTTCATCATCGTGTGGCTTGTGTGATGACAACGCATAAAAATGTCACATGCGTGGCACATGTTTTATTTTAATCAGAGTGAACATTATGTGGTGTGGTACACTGTATGTTGTGTGGTCCTTTCGTGCGCGTGTATTGATCTTGGCTACTTTGACTGGATGTTGACTGTGACTTGATCCAATGGCTTGTGTGGTTTTGACTATTGTTGACTGAAGAGCATGGTAGTTATTGTGGATTGCGCGTGTAATGGACTTAGTCAGATTGATATCCACACCTCCCATGTTTTCAAGCCCAATTAATTTGAACTGAATAATTACTATGCATGCACCCCCATTCATATTGCATTTCATTTTTATTTTCATTTTTTCTACACGTTTCGTGATTGAATTTTAAAAATACCAAATGGCATTATAAAATTCCACAAAAATTCATGAGCATCATTAAAACATTTATAAAATTTTTGATGATTTTAGTTTCTGATTTTATGACCTTTTTGCCCCTATTCCACAATTTTCTTTGATTTTCTTTTGTATGCATTCTTAATGTGGTATATGATTTTGTTTAATTTTGTTCTTGATCATTAAAAATTGTTTTGAGTTGCTTCTTTTTGTAGTGAGTCATTAACATCTTGATTTATGTTAAGTGATTTTTATTTGATTTTTTAGGTCCTGTTATGGCATGTTTTGATGTTCATCTTTACATTACTTTGCATGTGCATCCAATTTGATTTAAGTGCATTGTATAAAGCCTTTTTGCCTTGAATTTTTACATGATACTTTGATATGTGATTCATCTCTGATTTGTGAACCTCAATACCATGTTTTCATAATTTTCATGAACTCATTTGATTTTTGTTTAAAACATTTCATTTGAAGCATTACAACATGTCATATCCTTGTAATCTTTGTGCATGTTTACATGATTGCTTTTGTGCATACTTGCATGATCATTTGCCTACTTTGTGAACTATTCATTTGACATTATAGATCATTGGTACATGTTATGTGTCATCATTGCATGTTCACTTTCATTTGAACTTTGTGTGTGCTTAATATGAAGTACTTGTGTTATCTTTTGAATTTCAATTTCATTTCTTCTTCTATTGCTTCTTGAATGGCTTGATAGGTGTTTCATGAATGCTTGTGATGTGTTTATATATCATTCTTCATTTCATTTCAATTCTGATCCTTGGATTACATGTTCCATTTAGGCATGTTTCTTCCATTTCTTTTCATCTTTCATTCTCCCTTTTCTTATGGTAGCATGTTCTAATGTCATGGATGATGTTTGTTGCCTATCCACTTGAACTTGCTTGATGATAATCTTTTGTTTTCCATATGATGTACATTCTGGTTGTGATTAATAGGATTTGATCTTTCATCTTATGCTTTTGAGTTTTATGGTGCATTAAATGCTCTTTTACTTCTTATACTTCTTATACATGTTTACTAACCATGTAGGGGCTTTGGTAAGTTGCAATTGAGTGTGGATAAGGAATCCACATTCAAACTTCTATCCCTTCTCTTTTACAATTCAATTTTGTGTTTTGTTAAGCACTTATGTGCTTTCTTTTAATAACTCATCACTTTCCCTTTTTGAATTACAATTCATCTTCTAACTTAGAAGTGAATTGTTTAATTCATTCTTTCTTTAGACTTTAGGTTGAAACCTCACAAACCATTAGGATCACTCCCTTTAATCTTCAATTAGGATTGAGTCTTAGATCATATAGATTTTTACCTTTTCTCCTCTCTTGAGTCTCTCTTCTCATCTCAAAAGAAAATTCAAAACACCTAATAAAGGCAAGCATTTATTGCATTTAGGCCTTTCATATAAAGAAAAGATTATAAGGGGTCTACTCTTATAATCTTAGAATGTGTAGCATATAGCCCATCTTGGGTCAATGTGTTAGACATTTGATCTTGTATGATTGACCTAAATGCAATACTTGTTGAAGGTACAAATAATAAAAAAAACTTCTTCATTTCTTAATCAACAAAAATACTTAATAAACACAAATATGCTAGTGTGTTTGAACCTTGACAATTGGAACTAAGTGTGGGGGTCTTCTTCACTCTTAGTGTTCTTTCTTATCCATTCCATCTTGGAATGTGAGAATGTACACATTCCAATGACTAAGATTCAGATACACTATCATATGCAAACAAATGGAAAAAACTCTTGAAAAGACAAAAACAAACAATAACGTCTTTCCTTCGGGAATTCTTTTCTCACCTCATTCACTCTCAATGTATGAACGTGCTCCTACTCGTTCTCTTGCAAGATGGTAACGCACTCGGACTAGCGAGCCTGCAACACCTGAGCTAGAACGTAAGCCGTTCTCTAAAAAACACAAACAACTTTCCCTTAGGTGAGGGGAACTACGTCACTCTGATTCTCATGCTCCCGATGAGATACGTAGGCAGTGGGGTAGGGCCCATGCGAGCACTTCTTTTATTTTCCCTACATTTGTTTCTCGTTCCTCTTCCATTCTTTCTCCTTTCTTTCTTTCAGTTCCTTTTCCAGTATTCTTTCCTTTACACCCTTTGATCGAGCAAGCAAGCGTGGATCCCATCGGGTACGATGGACGCGAGAGGGTGCTAATACCTTCCTCTCGCGTAACCGACTCCCGAACCCAGTTCTCTTGGTCGTAAGACCATGCTCTTTCCTTTCCCTCAGGTTTATGCAGTGTTTCCTTTCCCTCTCTTGGGATAAATACACATTGCTGGCGACTCTGTTTGGTGCCACTTTCGCGTTTGTACTTGGATGAAAATTCCGGGAGCAACAGCTGGCGACTCTGCTGGGGACAGGTTGACCTATTGCTGGTCCATCCTTAGCGAGTCAATCCTAGCGCTTGTTTGCTTTTCTGTCATCGGGTGTTTACTTTTTTGCGGTATTTACTGTTGTATTATAGTGCTATTTACTGTTTTGATGCTTTACTGTACTTTACTGTATTTACCGCATTTACTGCATTACATATCATTATTATACTGGACTGTGTTGGTTTTCTGTTTGGCGGGATGAGTGTTCTGAGATATGAGCCCACTACCAAGGCTTGAGTACACACATAGGTATTAGAGTGGATAGTCGTGACGCTTGCGTGGTGGTGACCACGTATTGTTGTTCATGAGACCCACAACCAGACGAGGTTCTATCAGGAGCTTTCTGCTACTGCATGTTATGCAGGCCAGTAGTTATTCTCTTGAGGAACTGTCGACTCTGGTGACCATTCCCGAGGACTCAGTTGCGGCACTCCTCCCGAGTTGTGACAATGGCAGACCACATTCTGTGGCAAACCCATTGCACATTCTCGATCCGAGGACCCAATGCTGGGAACTTGCTATAGGTTGTCCTTGTTGAAAGAGAATCAGTGGAGGCACTCCTCGATTGGCGATAGTACTGTACCCCGAGGGATGAATGTACTATTGCTTCTCGACCTCAGTGCCAGAAGCTGAGGACCTTTCGTTTTGGAGAATCAGTTGAGGCCTCCTCGATTGATGATGATGCCATACCAGAAATGGTGAACGTATCATCATTTCTTGACCTAAGAGCCCGGGATACTGAACATCCTAGTACCCATATGTGAGAAGGGCAGTTTGTTTACAGGTTTGCAGGAAACCATAACCTCCTACATACCCAGTTTTCTATCATCGTTGCACACAAGGAAGTTTCATCCTATTGTATTCAGATGGTTTTTATCTATGGTTCTATATTGTTCTCAGAGCTACACTGACACCGTGCACGGTCCAGCACAGACACCTGATTACCTGATCACCTTGCCCTTTGCATTGCATTATCATATCCTAACATACATGTTTATTCATTTCCAGGTGCATATATTACCCTTGATTCCAGTCATCAGGTCCCAGCAAAGATGAACACTAAAGAGAGGAAGAATATCATCAGCTATAAGTTCCTTACGCGTACTTTGGGCCCTATTGTTATGCTGAAGGGAATGGCGAGCCCTGCAGTACGAGAAGATTTTGAAGAGAAATATGGGTGGATTTTATCTATGGTCTGTAATGTCAGTGATTATGAAGCCAGAGGTCTCCATACGTTGATGCAGTTCTATGATCCGCCTCTGAGGTGTTTTGTATTTCCAGACTATGTGTTGGTTCCTACCTTGGAGGAGTATTCCAACATGTTGGGGATTGCTATCAAGGAGGAGCCCCCTTTCTTTGGATCGGTGGGAGATCTTGACTTTGGAAAGGTGGCTGGTGCTCTTTATTTGAGCAAATCAGAGTTAGACGCCAATGTCTCCAACAAAGGAAAGATTCGTGGTTACAAGCTGGAATATCTGATTAAGAAGGCCCAGGAAGCAGCTAAAGGCAAGAATTGGCTTGTTTTTAATGCTTTACTAGCCCTTTGTATATACGGCATAGTGTTGTTTCCCAACGAGCTGGATTTCATTAATACGGACGCCATACGGATATTCATGATGAAGAACCCGGTGCCAACACTACTGGGAGATCTTCACTACTCTTTGTACAACCGAAACGAAAAGAAAAGAGGAGGGATAATTCGTTGTTGTGCACCTTTGTTCTATAAGTGGTTTGCAGGCCGCTTACCACAATCAGGGGCTTTTGTGGATTCCAAAGATTCTCTAGAGTGGAAACAACGTTTAATGGGATTGGTGGCCAAGGATATCGTATGGGTAGATCATGGGCTGATTGGCAAGAATATTATCCACAGCTGTGGTAAGTTCCCTAATGTTCCACTGATAGGAAGAATGGGTGGAATTAACTACAATCCTTCTTTGGCCATTCGACAATTTGGGTATGCCCTGACGGGTCCGCCTATTAAGAGAGATGTGGAGGAGTCCCTTTATTTTCATACATCAGATGGTTGGGAAGCAGCACAGAAAGCTTCTGAAAGCTGGGGTAGCATACTGAAAAAGGGGAAAGTTACTCTAGGCAAGCCTAACAACCGGGTTTATCCAGCATATGAAGAGCGGGTGAAGAAAAGAGTTGAAGATTTTCTCTTGCCTTTTGGTAAGGCACCCCTTTTGTATCCGGAGAATGAGAAAGCAAGAAGCACTGCTACTGTGGAAGAAGTTGACAAGTTGCGAGCCTTGGTGAAAAAACTTCAAGGAGAGAATTCCGAGTTGAGTAGTTGTCTTCAGAATGCTCTACATGCCAACAAAGAATTGGAACGGAAGGCCCAAGATGCTGAAAGAGTCCTAGCAGTAAAAGAAAGGGATTTTGCCGAAAGAGCGCAACATTTTCAGAAAATTAGCAGAGGTGCTGATGATGCCACTCAAGCCCATAAGCAAACCAAACAGGCCTTAGCACAGAACAAAGAGAAGTTATCTAAGTTTCAGCAAGCTTGGGATGAGGTCAGGCTCGAGAATACTGAGTTATGGGAACAGTCGCAGATTAAAGACGAAGAGCTTAAGAAGGCACATGAGCAGAGGAGAAGGTATCGGGAAAGTCTCGGTAAAAGTCAAGAACAGTTAGAAGAAGCCAGAAGAGAGCTGAAGAATACCAAGAAAGAGCTTGAAGAAGTCATGATAGAGAAGGAGATACTCAAGACGCAAGCTGGCATAAAAAGACACAAAGGAGTGTGCGATGACGAAGCTTTGATGCTGCATATGGGTTCCTTAACAGAGGCTCTCGAGAAAAGGGATGTTTTGATCAGAGAGATGATTGAAAAGCCTAATCACCAGCGTACTCGCATACTCTTTGAGGAGATCAAATGCACAAGTGATAAGCTGAAGAACGTGGAATTGTCAGATTGATGTTCTTTGTTTTCTTGTATTTTGTCGTTAATGGTTACCATCAGGCTTGTTGATGGATCCATCTTTCCTTTGTACTTCAGTTATTGATGAATCTCTTTTGAATGTATTTGAACACTTTGTTGAATGGGGATGAGCAGTTTTATTCAGAATTAGTCATTATCATATATCTGTACACAAGCACATGACCACGACACGTCTCTTTATATCACGATTTCTGGTCTTCAGATTTCCGTGGTTAAGATTGGAATCAGGGGGTGAGCCACCTCGGAAATGATAAACATGGCATTTGCATTTGCATGGCATATCATTTTTTGCATTGCAGGTTTTCTTTTTTGCAGGCGCCTGCTAACCTTTATTTGGTTTTCAGGCACGATAGCTGATACCCCGGTTCACCGATATTCGACCCGACGCAATCAAGCCAGAGTAATGGAGCAAGTTCAGACTGAGTTAGCTGATTTGAGGGGAAGGATGGAACAGTTCATGAACCTCATGCAGGGGATTGCTCAAGGTCAGCAAGAGCTGAGGACCGGTCAAGAAAACATGAGGATTGGACAAGAAGCTATGAGAACCACTATCCAGAGGCTGGAAACTGAAATCCCAAATCGCAACGTGCGCACTCCTCCTGTTGGCGCAATCCCTGCTAGTGGGGTACATCTGGGATTTGATAACAATGAGGATGGTCAGGAGGACCAGTTCACTGCATTCAACAATGACATGGGTTTCTACAATGACGACCGGAAGTATGAAGGGCTGGATGAAAGACTCAAGGCTATTGAGAGCCAAAATCCTCTTGGAATTGATGTAGAAGACACGGGTCTCGTGCAGGGTGTGCGAATTCCTCCCAAGTTCAAGCTTCCTGCTTTGGATAAGTACAACGGTAGTACATGTCCCAAAACACATTTGCAAGCTTACAATCGCAAGATTGCTGCTTACACCGAGGACCAAAAGCTCTGGATGTATTTTTTCCAGGATAGCCTGTCAGGCGCTTCCCTGGAATGGTACATTAAGCTGGACAGGGTTCATATAAGGAGTTGGAAAGATTTGTGCGCTGCGTTTCTAAAGCAGTATCAATATAATCTGGACATGGCACCTAATCGTACTCAATTGCAGAGTATGACTCAGGATAACAAGGAAGGCTTTAAGCAGTACGCACAGAGATGGAGAGAATTGGCTGCTCGAGTTCAACCACCTTTGGGTGATCGTGAGATGGCTGATATGTTCATGAGCACACTTCTAGGGACGTATTTGGATAGACTTGCTGCATGTCCTTCCACGGGGTTTGCCGATATCGTCGTTGCTGGGGAACGAATAGAAAGTCTGCTGAAATTGGGTAAGATTCAAGATGTTGCTTCAAGTTCGAAGAAACCCTTTGCCAATGGACCAAGGAAAAGAGAAGGGGAGTCCAGCGCTGTGTATAGAGGAGGGGGCAGAGGAAGGAATCAGTCCTATCATCAGGTAGATGCGGTAACCATTCCAGTTCCAGCTGGACAGCAAACTCCAGATCAGCAAGGTAGACCCCGATTCCAGAACAATAGACAAAGGGACCGTAAGTTTGATCCCTTGCCTATGACATATGCTGCTTTGTTACCACAACTGCTCAAAGAGAAGTTGGTTGAACTTCAGACTATGAAGCCGCTGGATTCCGGAAAATTGCCTCAAGGTTACGATGCTAATGTTAGATGTGAATTTCATTCTGGTGCGCCTGGTCATTCAATAGAAAAGTGTTGGGCCTTTCAACATAAGGTTCAAGATCTGATCGACGCAAAAGCTATTAACTTCTCTAGGCCGCCGAATGTTCGTGACAATCCAATGCCTCATCATGGAGGTGCAGGCACAAATGCTATTTTTGATGGCGAGAAGTTGAATTTGATTACTGATGTTAATTTGGTGAAGACTCCGCTGTTGATTGTAAAAGAACGTTTGTTAAAAGGAAAGGTATTTCCTGGATGCGCCTCTGATTGTGAGGATTGTTCAAAGCAGGTTAATGGCTGCAGTAAGTTGAGAGCTGGACTGCAGGATCTTATGGACGAGGGAAGTCTTCAGTTTGATAAAGTAGAGAAAGAACAGGATGTTTCTGCCGTTACCATTTACTATAATCCAGTCGAGATACAGGTGTCTGTTGAGGAGCCTGTTGCTATCATCCTGCCCGAGAGGCCGAGACCAGTTACGATTATAGTTCCTGAATCGACTGCTTATGTGTCTAATAGGGCAGTTCCGTGGCAATATGGAACTGATACTCGTCAAGGAGGAAGTCGGCAGAAGGAAGAGGCTGTTGGTACTAGCATTGAGAATGTCAGTGGACCAAGTGGTTTCACTAGGAGCGGTCGACTGTTTGCTCCCCAGACTCTAAGGAATGATAAAGAGGCTGAAGCCGCTGCAAGAGCGAAAGGAAAACAGGTTGTTGATGACAAGGTGCCTGCTCAGGAAGAGGACCCTAAAGTCAATTTTGATAATGATATTGAGGAATTTATGAGGGTTATCAAAAAGAGTGATTACAAGATCATTGACCAACTTAATCAGACACCCTCTAAAATTTCGATATTATCCCTGTTAATGAGTTCAGATGCACACCGGGCTGCTTTGTTGAAAGTTCTGAATATGGCATACGTTCCCCAAGAGATTACAGTGAATCAGTTGGAGGGAGTAATTTCTAATGTGAATGTGAGCCGCGGGTTGGGATTTACGAACAGGGATTTGACACCGGACAGACGTAACCACAACAAAGCACTGCACATCACACTTGAATGCAAAGGAGCTGTTTTGTCGCACGTGCTGGTTGACACAGGTTCTTCCTTAAATGTGTTACCCAAAAAGGCCCTGATGAAAATTGAAGTAGATGGATTGGTTCTGAGACCCAGCGATCTGATTGTGAGAGCTTTCGATGGATCCCAAAGATCGGTGTTTGGGGAGGTTGAACTACCAATACAGGTTGGTCCACAGATATTCAAGACGATCTTTCATGTTATGGACATTCAGCCTGCTTATAGCTGTTTGTTGGGCCGACCATGGATTCACGCAGCGGGCGCAGTTACCTCAACACTTCATCAGAAGCTCAAATATGTGTTCGAGGGTCAAGTGGTTACTGTTTGCGGCGAGGAAGATATATTCGTGAGTCATCTATCCACTTTCAAATATGTGGAAATGGATGGAGAAATTCATGAAACTTTGTGCCAATCTTTTGAAGCCCTGAATATCAATAACTTACCAGAGTCTACTTCAGCAGCAGTGGTGTCGAATGTGCTAGGTGGGCCGAGTGCATCAATTGCGTCATACAAGCAGGCCAGAGAAGTGGTCAAAAGCGGGAATGCCCAGGGTTGGGGTAAAGCTATTGACGTGTTTGTGAAAGAAGATAAGTTTGGCATTGGATACCAGCCGGGCCGGACGCTAGTTCCCCGATTCCGTGGGCCAATTAATTTCAACAGTGGAGGAGTTATCAATCCCAATCAGTCCTGCTCAGCAATAGAAGATGACGCTGAGAGCTCAGTTTACTTGGACAGATGGGTGCATGCACTGGCTCCAGGCGAAGTATTGCAGAACTGGTCTAGTGAAGAAATCGTTCATGTTGTTCACCATTCAGAGTAATAATTCTTGTCTTTCATAATGCATGAAATCCCACACTCTGCCCAAGGTGTGAGGATTCATTTGTAGGGCCACCATATTTTCTCATATAATGTTCAAATATCAATAAAAGGACCTTTTTGTTTACAAATTTGTGATCCTTTACTCTTTCTTTATTTTATTTTTGCACAAAGAAAATTAAAAATGATAATGCACTTTCTTTTCTTTTGTTTTCAAGCAAAAAATAATCTAAAATAAAGCATAAACCCAATCATGCAGACTGGATTCTGTGGATTTCTCTGAAAATGATTATGTTATGCCCACATATGATTTCGACAATCCGATCTATCAAGCCGAGGAAGAAAGTGATGAAGACTATGAACTCCCGGAAGAATTGGCTAGATTTTTGAAACAGGAAGGAAAGACCATTCAGCCTCATCAGGAAGCTCTCGAGGTTATCAATATTGGTTCGGAGGAAAACAAGAAAGAGATCAAGATCGGTGCAAGTCTGCGGGCTGACGTAAAGCAAGAGTTGATAGTCATGCTACGTGAATACGTTGACATCTTTGCTTGGTCATATCAAGATATGCCGGGTTTAGATACAGACATAGTTGTGCATAGACTACCATTGAAAGAGGATTGTCCACCGGTCAAGCAGAAACTGCACAGAACGAAACCAGAAATGGCTTTGAAGATCAAGGAAGAAGTACAGAAACAGTTGGATGCAGGTTTTCTGGCAGTAACCAACTATCCTCCCTGGGTGGCCAATATAGTACCGGTGCCGAAGAAAGATGGCAAAGTCAGAATGTGTGTGGATTACAGAGATCTCAACAGGGCGAGCCCTAAAGATGATTTTCCACTCCCTCATATTGATGTGTTGGTTGATAATACCGCTCAGTTTTCAGTGTTCTCATTTATGGATGGATTCTCCGGGTATAATCAGATAAAGATGGCGCCTGAGGACATGGAGAAGACGACATTCATTACCCCGTGGGGTACCTTCTGTTACAAAGTAATGCCTTTTGGGTTGAAGAACGCAGGGGAAACCTATCAAAGAGCAATGGTGACATTATTCCATGATCTAATTCATAAAGAGATTGAATGCTATGTGGATGACATGATTGCTAAATCAAAGACAGAAGAGGAACATCTGATCAACTTGAAGAAGTTGTTTGAGAGGCTGAGGAAATTCAGGTTGAGACTGAATCCTAACAAGTGTACTTTCGGCGTGCGGTCCGGAAAATTGCTTGGTTTCATTGTCAGTGAAAAAGGGATAGAGGTTGATCCTGCTAAAGTGAAAGCTATACAAGATATGCCTGTACCAAGGAATGAGAAAGAAGTTCGCGGCTTTTTAGGAAGATTGAACTACATTTCAAGGTTCATATCTCACCTAACTGCCACTTGCGAACCGATATTCAAAATGCTACGAAAAGATCAAACGGTCAGGTGGAATGATGATTGTCAAAATGCCTTCGATAAAATAAAAGGATATTTGCAGGAACCTCCAATTCTGATACCTCCAGTTCAAGGGAGACCACTGATTATGTACTTGACAGTGCTCGAAGGATCCATGGGTTGTGTTCTCGGTCAACACGACGAGACAGGTAGGAAAGAACATGCTATCTACTACCTGAGTAAGAAATTTACAGATTGTGAATCGCGTTATTCAATGCTTGAGAAGACATGCTGTGCACTCGCATGGGCCGCCAAGTGATTGAGACAATACATGCTCACACATACAACCCTGTTGATCTCAAAGTTGGATCCGGTCAAGTATATTTTTGAGAAACCAGCGCTTACAGGCAGAGTTGCAAGGTGGCAGATGGTATTGACAGAGTACGATATTCACTTTACTTTGCAAAAAGCAATCAAAGGAAGTATACTGTCAGATTATCTTGCGCAACAGCCTCTTGATGATTACCAGCCCATGAGATTCGATTTCCCTGATGAGGACATCATGTTTCTCAAAGCGAAAGACTGCGAGGAACCACTTCTGGAGGAGGGGCCTGACCCTGAATCCAAATGGAGTTTGATGTTTGATGGGGCAGTTAATATGAATGGGTGCGGAGTTGGTGCAGTCCTTATTACGCCAGAAGGTGTTCACATGCCCTTCACTGCCCGAGTAACTTTCGGGTGCACCAACAATGAAGCAGAATACGAAGCTTGCATACTAGGGATTGAGGAAGCTATTGATTTACGAATCAAGACCCTCGATATCTTTGGTGATTCAGCATTGGTAATCAATCAAGTAAAGGGAACTTGGCACACACATCAGTAGAATTTGATTACGTATAGAGATTATACGAGGAGATTGCTGACATTCTTTACAACTGTCAAGTTGTACCATGTTCCTAGAGATGAAAATAAGTTTGCAGACGCCTTGGCCACTATCTCTTCGATGATCAAAGTGCATGGTTGGAACTTTGTGCCCAGGATTGATGTATCTCGTCTTGATAGGCCTGCTTTTGTGTTTGAGGTTGATGCAGTGTCTGACGATAAGCCTTGGTACCATGACATTAAATGCTTCTTAAAAAATCAAGAATACCCGCCTGGGGCATCTTCCAATGACAAGAAGACATTAAGAAGGCTAGCTGGTAGTTTCTTCTTGAACAAAGATGGCGTGCTGTATAAGAGGAATTTTGACACGGTTCTGCTCAGATGTGTGGATAGACACGAGGCAGACCTGTTGATGATTGAAGTGCACGAAGGCTCTTTCGGTACCCATGCCGAAGGACATGCGATGGCTAAGAAATTGTTGAGATTAGGGTATTATTGGCTGACCATGGAGTCAGATTGCTGCAAGTATGCTCGCAAGTGTCACAAATGCCAGATCTATGCAGACAAAGTGCACGTTCCTCCCAATCCGTTGAGTATCATGTCTTCTCCGTGGCCATTTGCAATGTGGGGCATTGATATGATTGGGAAAATTGAGCCTACTGCTTCAAACGACCATCGTTTCATCTTGGTCACCATTGATTACTTCACTAAATGGGTTGAATCAGCGTCTTATGCCAATGTCACTAAGCAAGTAGTGGCTCGTTTCTTGAAAAGGGACATCATTTGTCGATATGGAGTGCCCGAAAGAATCATTACCGATAATGGTTCTAATTTGAATAATAAGATGATGGCTGAACTATGCCGGGACTTCAAAATTGAGCACCACAATTCTTCTCCGTACCGCCCGAAGATGAACGGCGCGGTTGAAGCGGCCAACAAAAATATCAAGAAGATTGTGCAGAAGATGGTTGTCACGTACAAAGATTGGCATGAGATGTTACCACTGGCTTTGCATGGGTATCGAACATCAGTCCGCACGTCCACTGGGGCAACACCATACTCGCTTGTATATGGTATGGAGGCAGTTCTACCGATAGAAGTGGAGATTCCCTCTCTCCGGGTATTGATGGACGTTAAGCTAGATGAGGCTGAATGGGTACGAGCCAGATTTGATCAGCTGAGCCTTATTGAGGAGAAGCGATTAGCAGCGGTATGCCATGGCCAGCTATATCAGCGCAGAATGAAGAGGGCATTCGATCAAAAAGTTCGACCTCAAGTCTACAAGGTGGGAGATGTGGTAATCAAGAGAATACTTCCTCCGAGTACAGATCACAGGGGCAAATGGACTCCTAACTATGAAGGTCCGTTCGTGGTAAAAAAGGTTTTCTCAGGTGGAGCCTTGTTGCTGACAACCATGGATGGTGAAGACTTTTCATCCCCTGTTAATTCAGATGCAGTTAAAAAATACTTCGTATAAAGAGACCCGCTGGATAAAAAAAAAGAATCCAGGAAAAAAGGGCATCCCGGCGAACCAAAAATAGAATAAAGGTTCGGGCAAAAATTAGGGATATAATTGAAAATAATTGTACACCCGGTAAGTTGAAAACCCGAAAGGGCAACTTAGGCAAAAATGGGTATCCCGGTGGATTGAAAACCTGAAAAGGCGATCCACACAAAAGAGGGATTAAAGCGAATGACTGCAGTCTGAATTAATCTGTACGTTTTCTACTCTTCAGCAAACTGGCAAAATTCCAAAGGAGGAATTGGTCCAATCACGAGCTTCCGGAGGCGAAGATAATTAGGAGAGTTGGAATACATACTGGCTATAACAGAATCAGAAATCAGTTGGAATCCAATTTCTGCATTATCATTAGGATAGATTTCTTTTCTCAATTTTATGGCAATCACCTCTTTCAGGGGTTTGCTTCTGATTGTAAATTCGCTAATTTTTGGCATTTCATCAATAAAGTTGAATATTCAGTCACGGGCTTTTATTTTCATTTTACTGTTTTGTTTGCAAAACGTCCGATTTTTGATAATAAAACGTTACTTTGAAAATATCTTGGCCTTGCAAAAACATGCACAAAGACAATAAAAATTACTTTGCTTGTTGGACAACCTTGGATGGTGGACCCAAAAGACCACGCAATATCCTAGGGCATGTGCATATTCGTTTTCTGTTGCAGGTAATGAGCACGATCGATCCAAACAGCATGATCGTAACCACGAGCAGATATTTGCTATGACTTGATACTGTTGTATCTTATTCAGTTGATTCTTCCATTCAAGAGTTCCCACTAAGTCTCATGACGGCAACGGTGTTCGAAGATGGATTTCTTCTGTGTTGATAACGGTTATTAATGCAGTGAATACTCCAGGTCGACAACAAGTGCCAATCCTCCAGTACCTTGCAGATGATGTGAAAGGTAGTTCAAGGCAGAGTGTTTGTCTAAGAGTTTGAAAATGCTTGGTTTTCTATAAAATCCTCTTAAGAGACGAAACTTTTAGTACCAACATCCCTTGTGGAGTTTACTCTTGGCAGGATGTACCAGCAAGTGGTAGTATCATGTTTCCCGCAGGTTTCAGCATGTGAAATTTGTCAAAGAATAATCCCCAGCGGAGTTTTTGACCATCCCATGCATGGGGCATGTAACCTCCCCAGCAAAGGATATCCCCGATCTATAGTCCCCAGTAGAGTTTGAGGACATTTGGTCTTCTGTAAAATCCTCTCGAAGGGCAGCCCCAACAAGAGACGTTTTGAAGCGGTTTTTTTCTCCAGCAGAGTGTGTTATAAACTCATTATCCCCAGCGGAGTCGTCAAAGGGAAAGTTCGCCCAACGTGGGGCATTGTGACATTTACCCTAAGCTCGACAGTCATCTTCCTCAGCAGATTACCGGGGAATTGCTTTGGGTTTCCCTAACAAATCTCTAGGGACTCTTTCTCAGTATGTTGCAACGGATTGTCTTTCAACCAAGATTTGGATATCCCCCGCAGAGCAGCCCTGATCCTCGGCAAGATCATATCTTTGGTAATGATATCCCCACAGAGTTCAGCATTGAATCTTGTCCGCTATGCTCCCCAGCCGAGTCGCGGTAATTTCCCCAGCATGGTCTATATGGATCAACGAAATCTCTTTTTTAGCAAAGTGTCAGCGTATGATATTACCCAGCCGGTGGTGTAATTCTCAGCATTGCTCATTTACAACTCAAAGTCCAATTTATTTTTGGCACATATACAGTTTGTTCATATTATTCCAGCCGGTGGGATAGTATGGCAGATGGTTGTTCCAGCCAGTGGGATGATCATACTATGCAGTTTGTTCAGATTATTCCAGCCGGAGGGATAGTATGCCAGATGGTTGTTCCAGCCAGTGGGATGATCATATTATGCAGTTTGTTCATATTATTCCAGCCGGTGGGATAGTATGACAGATGGTTGTTCCAGCCCGTGGGATGATCATTATATACAGTTTGTTCATATTATTCCAGCCGGTGGGATAGTATGACAGATGGTTGTTCCAGCCTATGGGATGATCATTATATGCAGTTTGTTCATATTATTCCAGCCTGTGGAATAATGTGGCAGATGGTTGTTCCAGCCAGTGGGATGATCATTATATACAGTTTGTTCATCTTATCCCAGCATGTGGGATAATATTGCAGGTGGTTGTTCCAGCCGATGGGATGATCATCTGGCAAAGCTTCCAAAGCCGGTTTGGTAAGCATCAAAGTCCAAGTTTAATTTGGCAAAGCTGCAAAAGTCCATCCGAGGATGGAAATTTTGAGATTCCAAAGCCTGTTTGGTAATCAGTGAAGTCCAACGACAGATTGGCAAAAATCCAGCACGAACTGGTAAAAGTCCATTGTTTAGAATGGCAGAGCAGCTAAAGTCCACCAGCAGTGTAGCAAGCCAGTAGTCGTCTGGCGTTGTTCAAAAAGACATTTCTAAAGTCCATCAACAGTATGGCAAGCCAGTAGTCGTCTGGCGTCGTTTAAAAAGACATTTGTTAAAGTCCATCAACAGTATGGCAAGCCAGTAGTCGCCTGGCGTCGTTCAAAAGACAGATATCTCCGATGACGTTCGTTTGCCGATTCAATCCAGAAGTCTTGTTGGGTTTATATCCCTTTTCTTCTTCATCACCCAGAGCAAATTTTTGGTTATATTTGGTATTCAATCACTATATACCTTGAAAGTCTGAAAGCAATCGCTTTCAGGCATTCAGGTCTACAGCGTTTGAATAGGGGCAGCTGTAATACCCCAAAATTTGCTCTCTCTTTTTGTCATCTTAGCATAGCATTATCATCTATCATATCATATCCATCTCATTAGCATTGCATTGCATTTAACATAGAAAAATAAAGCATAACATCCCTCTTACCATCAGGGCATGTGATCAGGGGAAAGGTGGACAATCAAGGAATCTTTCAAGGCACAAAAAGGTCAAACGAGTTCACTCAAGGCAAGCCAAGAGGTCTTTCATGTCTCACACTATCTCAATTGATCATCCAAAACCTCAAGGAAGTGAGATTCAATAGGAGATTGAAGCACTACATCTTTCATCATGCAAGAGGTTCAAAAAAACTGAAGGAAAACCCTCAAAGGAGATAGCTCATTGATCCAAAGTCACCCTCAAATGGCATATTTCATCATCCTTTAAGAGGATACACAACATACTCTGAGGAATTTGAAATTGAAGACTGCACATTTTTCTCCTAGGAGGTGGGCACCAAAACTAGGGTTTCTAATAAAATCAGGATATCTTTGATTTTTTGGACAAAACTTGATGTCATGGTATTCTATATGTTCTTAAGTGTATGTATGTGGAAAATCACCTCTCAATTGGTTTTAGAAGTGGTTCAATTGGAAGAAAGATAAAAAATCAGAGAAATTGGGGTCAAGTCAAATAATCAGAGGAAAAAGTCAACTTTTGACTTTTTGAGGCCAAATTCATGAAATTCATGTTATATGTGACCAATGTGCAAAATTTGATCAAGAAACTCCAAAGGAATCATGAAAAAATCAAGATGTGGAAAGTTGCCATTTTTGGATGAAGAAGGGTTACTAAAAATAGCAAGTTTTGGCCATTTTGCATCAGAGTTTGAACCAAGGCCATTTAGAATTGAAGCACCAAATGAAAATTCCACTCGGCCACAACAAAAGTTCTTTCTTTAAGCTTCAAATCCATGTGTAGAACATCTCCATTGGATAAAAATTGAGTGAGATATGACTGATCAAAGTTGGAGATAAGTAGGGCAAAAACCAAGTCATGACCAAGGATTTTCAAGCTCGCGCGCAGTCATTTCTACAAGCAGGTGGTGTGCCAAATGTCAAGCTCAATTTCTCCAAGAAGAAAGCTTCAAATGGAAAAATTTTTAACATCAAAGTTGTTCCTTGTAATGTCATCTTCAATATTCATGTTGGACAAAATTCCATTTGATCAAGTTAGGAGGGAGATATAATGGTCTCAAGTTATGGTGATCTTGCTGAAATTCCATGCCAAGATGCCTTGCTAACCAACCTCATTGCCACGCCTTCTATCAGTTCCCAAACCTTTGTGTTGTGAGTCATTTTTCAACCTATTCCAAGTTTCATTTCCATCCAATTTTCATACCAAACATGCTCTATTACATCTCCTCTTCCAAATGACTCCAAAAACTCATCAATCCACCCATTGAGTAGGGAGAAAAACATCACCAAATCACCAAATCTCCGTTGTTCTCAGCTGCCATAAAAATCAGAAACAAAACCAATGTTGTTGATGTTGTTGTTACAAGCTTGCCCGTGCATTGCTCACCCTCCCAACATTACTTCATTTAGCCAAACATACTTCCCATTTACCATACCACGTGCTAACCATGCTCATGAAAAAGGAAAGGAATGGAAACTTGTAGAACAAGTTTGTTTGCTGCAGCACACATGAGTTAGCTCATTAATCTCCACCACAACTGTCATACACCTCCCCCACCATATCACAGCCATGGATAACTCACCCTAACTAACTTGGCTCAGTTAGTTAGGGATGACTCACATAAACCATGCTAACTCAGTTAACCTCACTCAGTTTAACCCTGGTTAACCTAACTATAAATGATAACCTCACTCACATTTCTCATTTTAAAATTTCATTTTTCTCGTTTTCATCTCAAAGCTCTCACTACTTTCTCTCTGATTCTCTCACTTTTTCACCAACAATCTCAAAACTTCTTCTCAAAGTACACGATACTTCATCTTCATCATCATCAATGGCACATGATTGAAGGAGATTTCATCACGATTCTCAAGTTTGCTTCAAGTGTATTTCAGCATTGAATCTCTTTGCTCAAGATAACAAGTTACATCAGCATTTATTTTGCTTGATTTGGAGGCTCCAAGGTTGAAGAACAAGTGTAGTCTCTGGTTTTCTCAAGAATCTTCAAAAGCTACAAGTTCAGGTTCCAAACTCTCAAACTTTGCTCTGGCGTTTTATGGTTTAATTTGTTGTTTTCATGCTGATATGAGCTTAATAGAAGCATTCCAAACTCTGGCTAGTTGATAGGCCTTCTAAAGGCGTAGTTGCAAAACTTAGGGCACAAGTTCATCTCCTCTGTTCTTGCTGTGTGTGCATGTTTTGTTGTTTTTATGAGCATATTCTTGATCTACATGAGCTTAGCTTCAATTTGGTATGCGATTTGTGTGTTTTGGTGAACATGTGAGTGTTGCAGGTGGTGGTTCTCGCCGGAGAAGGTGACCGGAGGTCCCTCTCCGGCCGGTGATCTTGTTTAGGGTTTTATTTGCAGTTTGAATGTGGACCGTTGGATGTTCATCATCGTGTGGCTTGTGTGATGACAACGCATAAAAATGTCACATGCGTGGCACATGTTTTATTTTAATCAGAGTGAACATTATGTGGTGTGGTACACTGTATGTTGTGTGGTCCTTTCGTGCGCGTGTATTGATCTTGGCTCCTTTGACTGGATGTTGACTGTGACTTGATCCAATGGCTTGTGTGGTTTTGACTATTGTTGACTGAAGAGCATGGTAGTTATTGTGGATTGCGCGTGTAATGGACTTAGTCAGATTGATATCCACACCTCCCATGTTTTCAAGCCCAATTAATTTGAACTGAATAATTACTATGCATGCACCCCCATTCATATTGCATTTCATTTTTATTTTCATTTTTTCTACACGTTTCGTGATTGAATTTTAAAAATACCAAATGGCATTATAAAATTCCACAAAAATTCATGAGCATCATTAAAACATTTATAAAATTTTTGATGATTTTAGTTTATGATTTTATGACCTTTTTGCCCCTATTCCACAATTTTCTTTGATTTTCTTTTGTATGCATTCTTAATGTGGTATATGATTTTGTTTAATTTTGTTCTTGATCATTAAAAATTGTTTTGAGTTGGTTCTTTTTGTAGTGAGTCATTAACATCTTGATTTATGTTAAGTGATTTTTATTTGATTTTTTAGGTCATGTTATGGCATGTTTTGATGTTCATCTTTACATTACTTTGCATGTGCATCCAATTTGATTTAAGTGCATTGTATAAAGCCTTTTTACCTTGAATTTTTACATGATACTTTGATATGTGATTCATCTCTGATTTGTGAACCTCAATACCATGTTTTCATAATTTTCATGAACTCATTTGATTTTTGTTTAAAACATTTCATTTGAAGCATTACAACATGTCATATCCTTGTAATCTTTGTGCATGTTTACATGATTGCTTTTGTGCATACTTGCATGATCATTTGCCTACTTTGTGAACTATTCATTTGACATTATAGATCATTGGTACATGTTATGTGTCATCATTGCATGTTCACTTTCATTTGAACTTTGTGTGTGCTTAATATGAAGTACTTGTGTTATCTTTTGAATTTCAATTTCATTTCTTCTTCTATTGCTTCTTGAATGGCTTGATAGGTGTTTCATGAATGCTTGTGATGTGTTTATATATCATTCTTCATTTCATTTCAATTCTGATCCTTGGATTACATGTTCCATTTAGGCATGTTTCTTCCATTTCTTTTCATCTTTCATTCTCCCTTTTCTTATGGTAGCATGTTCTAATGTCATGGATGATGTTTGTTGCCTATCCACTTGAACTTACTTGATGATAATCTTTTGTTTTCCATATGATGTACATTCTGGTTGTGATTAATAGGATTTGATCTTTCATCTTATGCTTTTGAGTTTTATGGTGCATTAAATGCTCTTTTACTTCTTATACTTCTTATACATGTTTACTAACCATGTAGGGGCTTTGGTAAGTTGCAATTGAGTGTGGATAAGGAATCCACATTCAAACTTCTATCCCTTCTCTTTTACAATTCAATTTTGTGTTTTGTTAAGCACTTATGTGCTTTCTTTTAATAACTCATCACTTTCCCTTTTTGAATTACAATTCATCTTCTAACTTAGAAGTGAATTGTTTAATTCATTCTTTCTTTAGACTTTAGGTTGAAACCTCACAAACCATTAGGATCACTCCCTTTAATCTTCAATTAGGATTGAGTCTTAGATCATATAGATTTTTACCTTTTCTCCTCTCTTGAGTCTCTCTTCTCATCTCAAAAGAAAATTCAAAACACCTAATAAAGGCAAGCATTTATTGCATTTAGGCCTTTCATATAAAGAAAAGATTATAAGGGGTCTACTCTTATAATCTTAGAATGTGTAGCATATAGCCCATCTTGGGTCAATGTGTTAGACATTTGATCTTGTATGATGGACCTAAATGCAATACTTGTTGAAGGTACAAATAATAAAAAAAACTTCTTCATTTCTTAATCAACAAAAATACTTAATAAACACAAATATGCTAGTGTGTTTGAACCTTGACAATTGGAACTAAGTGTGGGGGTCTTCTTCACTCTTAGTGTTCTTTCTTACCCATTCCATCTTGGAATGTGAGAATGTACACATTCCAATGACTAAGATTCAGATACACTATCATATGCAAACAAATGGAAAAAACTCTTGAAAAGACAAAAACAAACAATAACGTCTTTCCTTCGGGAATTCTTTTCTCACCTCATTCACTCTCAATGTATGAACGTGCTCCTGCTCGTTCTCTTGCAAGATGGTAACGCACTCGGACCAGCGAGCCTGCAACACCTGAGCTAGAACGTAAGCCGTTCTCTAAAAAACACAAATAACTTTCCCTTAGGTGAGGGGAACTACGTTGCTCTGATTCTCATGATCCCGATGAGATACGTAGGCAGTGGGGTAGGGCCCATGCGAGCACTTCTTTTATTTTCCCTACATTTGTTTCTCGTTCCTCTTCCATTCTTTCTCCTTTCTTTCTTTCAGTTCCTTTTCCAGTATTCTTTCCTTTACACCCTTTGATCGAGCAAGCAAGCGTGGATCCCATCGGGTACGATGGACGCGAGAGGGTGCTAATACCTTCCTCTCGCGTAACCGACTCTCGAACCCAGTTCTCTTGGTCGTAAGACCATGCTCTTTCCTTTCCCTCAGGTTTATGCAGTGTTTCCTTTCCCTCTCTTGGGATAAATACACATTGCTGGCGACTCTGTTTGGTGCCACTTTCGCGTTTGTACTTGGATGAAAATCCCGGGAGCGACAGTTAGTTGTTCAACAAAGAAAGCTTTGATAACAATATTATATTCAAAATCAAAGGAGAGTGATTTGAAAATGTTATTGGGGCTTACAGCTCAAGGAGAGGCCCAAGTTTTACCAGTGATCGCACTGTTGTTTTGAATTTGTACAGGGGGACTTATACAAGTGACTGAGGCCCAAAAAGGTTTTCTGTACAAAGGGGTGGGTCTTACACTCTCTCAAGAGGCCCAAAAGTTTATTTTTATACAAGTGGTGGGGCTTACAGCTCAAGGAGTGGCCCAGGGATTTGTTTTGAAATGGCGATGGCGCCGAGATTTTCTTTTAACACAGAGGGACTTATACAATATCTGAGGTCCAAAAAGGTTTTGGTTAAAAGGGGGTTGGGTCTTACACTCTATTAGAGGCCCAAAATATTTATTTTTGTACCAATGGTGGGGCTTATAGCTCAAGGAGAGGCCCAAGGATTAAAAAACAATGATCGCACCGTTATTTTGAAAACTGTACCGGGACTTATACAATGACTGAGGCCCAAAAAGTTTTAGGTACAAAAGGGGATTGGGTCTTACACTCTATTAGAGGCCCAAAGAGTTTGAAAAAGTTTGATGAGGGCTGAATTAATCAAAAACCCTAATTTGTTTTCAAAAATGTATTTTAATTGAATAAAAAATTCAATTAAAATGACCAAAATTGTTTAATATGTGGAAAACAAATTGTGATCTTGGATTAATGTTTCAAAAATCAAGTTTTGACCTACAAAATGATTAGAAATCATTAAAATTTGCAAAATCAAGAAGGAAAAAATATTTTAAATGTCAAAAATAATTAAAATATTAATTCTTTGCAAAAATATCAGTTATATGAAATAAATAATATTTTTGGGATTTTTTGGTAAAATAAAATATTTTAACATTTTGTGAATTATTAAAAAAAGAATCAACTCAAAATCATTAAAACTCAGAGAGAAATTAATTTTTGAATCAATTAAATAAAATCACAAAATTCAAATATTCAAATTTTTGAAAAAGGGCGCCAAGAACACGCGCCCTCCCTCTGTTTCTGCAGATTTGCATTTTCTATCCAATCTCACTGAATACTTGATTATATCATGCAATCTACATATCAATCTACTCGTTTCAACCTCACGATCATGTCTATGGTCTTTAATTTCATTTATTTTAAACATGGAATAAGAAATCAAAGAGAAACCTCAAGAACCCTAAATTCTGCATGAAGGTTCAGAAATTCCACACACGATTCAAACATTACAATTGATTGAGGGAAAACACTCCATGCATGATTATGAACATATGGCCAAATTATTGTGCAGCAAAAAATGCATGGATCATAGAGTTAGAAGAGCTCATGCTTACCACTTGCAACTGGTGGTCGAGTTCTAGGTTGAAGGTGTTACAGCTAGGTTCCAATGATGTGGATAGCTTCCCTAGGTGCCATGGAGTGTGTCTGGATACTTGGAGTGGATTGAAATGATCTGGAACTTGATTTGGCACCTCAACTGCAAATCTGTCAAGAACTTGAGCAATTGGCTGGTGATTTTGTGATTTTGGTGTTCCAGATGTTATGTGAGTGTTTGGATCACTTCTATATGATGTATGTGAGGTGTGTGTGTCATTGGTTTGATTGGAATTGCTCTCAAACTGAAAACCCGATAGTGACTTGCTTTGGAAGGCAAATTTGGAGTGAAAGAAGAGATTTTGAGGAAAGCATCTGTTTGATGGCTTTGGTGTACTCAAACTGATCACAAATGAGCTCTATTTATAGTAGAGCAAGTTTGTTTTGCAAGGAATAGTGAATGGTAACTGCTGCATAGGTTTGACCAATGTTGAGCAATGAGAATCCAAGTCTCCTCTAGCCATTGACTAGAGGTTAGGGCACAGGCTGCTGGTTCCCTTGGTCTAGGATAAGTCTTGACTGAATTCAGTTGGGAGAGGCTCAGTCCATGCCACCTTGGTGCATCCATTAAATGCTCTAATCCAAAATTGGAGTCTTGTCCCTCTTTTAGGCATTTCTAGATTTAGCATGCTATTTTTGGTTCCAAAGACTTGGGAGGCTTGGGATCAGAGTTGGTTCCTCCTTGGTCCCCCCTTGAGGTGTTCAGATGGATAGAGTTGCTTGCCCTTTGCAAAATTTGGGCAAATCGAGCAAAATGCACAAATCTGCCTTGCTTTGACAGTTTTCAGCAAGGCATATTGCCATTGTCATATCTCATGGCGTAAGTGGACTTTGATGAAGTTCTTGGACATTTTGGAAAGCCCTTATATGATACAACAACTGTTTGATCATAGTTGGTTTGGATACTTTTTGGATCCAAGTGAAAAATGGCCCTACATTTGTAAAAAAGTGAAGGCAGATTCTGACTTAGTGAAAATTTCACTAAGTGTTGGAAAAAAGTGACATTTTCACTTTTTGTGATTTTGATCATTCCATAACTCAAAATCCATGATGAATTGGAATGAGGCGTAGTTGAAGCTTTTGTAGAGGGTAATGAGAGCTACAAATCCAGCTTTGGATGGGGAAAAATGGCCTTGTGGTTTAGGAGTTATGATCCTCCAAAGTTGGCACCCTTGCCACTTTATTCCATGACTTAGAAAAATTTCTAAGTTTTTATGGTTACCCCTTTTACAAGTTATCCCACTTTTCTTGATTTTTCTTGATGAATGATGATCCAAATCACACATTAACATCATTCTAGGGTCAAAGAACCATATTTGTGAAAAATCTCAAAAAGTCAAAGTTGACTTTTGTGCACAGTTGACTTTTTGTCAGATGAATTCCAAACTGTGCGATCCTCTATGAAATCAAGTCCTTGACCTAAATTAAACTTGATGGATTGATTTCATAGGTGTTATAGGGTGTATTGGACCATGTCCTAGGGTTTGGGAGCACGTCCTGGTCAAAAGTCAAAGCTACAGTTGACTTTTCCCACGAAACCCTAACTGTGGTTCAGATGAAATTGAAACTTGTTGATCAAGCTTCCTTGATCAATCCATTGTTGTAAATGGATCAATGTGGTATATTGGAGACCCTCAAATCTTCTCTTGAGGTCTTGGCTCATGATTTTTCCCAAAAGTCAACTTAGGGGTGACGTAGGTCAAGAAACCCTAATTCCTGATTTTTTATGAATGCATCCCCTAAAGCCAAATTGACTTGATGATTGGGTCCATGAGGTCCCATGGAGCATTTTAGGTTATGCTTTAAAGCATAGGCTCATGCCCAGAGGAAAATTTCCATCTGGAGGCCCTGGTCGACCAAAACCCTAATTTGGTGACACTGGCGATCTTGAGGCTTAATCCACCTGGAATGCTGCAACATTGTGCTTGATTCCTACTGTGGGAGTCCTCTTGATCCATTGGGGATGTTTGAGAGGTTAGACAAGTTGAAGATCATGTCATTCCTTGATTGATCCTTTGTCTAAGAGCTCTGAGAGGGCTTGAAACCCTAATTTTGATAGTAGTGAATGCTCACCCATCTTTGGGGAGACTGATGAGGCATAATTATACACCCACATTGAGATGATGATTTGCACAATGATGGGAAATCTTAGTGGTCAAAATTTGGGGTATGACACACTGCAAGTTCTGAATGATGCATATCTTATTCAGACTATCCCTGTCATATATGCTTTACGCATTAACAAGTCTGAATGCTACTTCGCCAGTTAGAGTCTCTCAATGAACTCTGATGTTCTATTAGTGCTTTAACGATAAGAGGCGAAAAGTTTTTAAGAGTGAAAACGCAATTCAACCCCCCCCCCCCATTCTTGTGTCTTTCTCGCACCTTCAGTCAGTTTACGTAATCTTGCAGTAATATGCTTTCAGAATAAACCCTGCCTCAATTAGGTCTTTTGAGGGTTGTAACGTGATCTGGTTCACATTTATTGAAACAAAGGATATAAGGCTCAAAACTTGGTTTGTACCCACCCCTTCTTCGTGATGATCTCCAGTCATACGTTCAGTTAATTCTACACACATTCGTCTTCCAAAAGGGTTGACGGTGTAAGGATGAAGATGATGATTCAAGGTTTGCTTGAAATGGCAGTCACCTTATTTTGTTTTTTTTGGATGTCAGTGACCCTTTGACTTTGACATGGTGGCCACTGAATCTTGTTTTGTTTTTGCTAAGGATTTGAGGACCTCTTTTAATTTTCTTTTGATCCCTAATTTTTGCCTGGACTGATTTTGTTTTTCAAGTCCACCGGGATTGCCTTGATTTTTTCCTAAGTCTCCTCTTTGGGTGTTCGACTTAGCAGGCTTTTTTTATTTTTGATTTTTTGATTTTTTTTGGAGGTTTGTAACTGGCAAGTCATTGGTTATTGAAGAATAACTGACACGTCTTTTGGATTTTGCATGACTCCTCTGACACTTCAGACTATGTGAAAAATGTGGTTAATCCCTAGATGGGATGTTTCATCTTGTAATTTGAGCGTGTAATCAGATTACTGAATACTACCCTGCCCCAGGTTAAGCGTAAGGGTTTGTAGATCCGAAAGAAACTCATACTTCTAGGCTCGAAGTGGCTAACTAGGTATTAACTCCTTATCCCTATAGTGTTTGGGGATTTGAAACAATGCTTATACATCATCAGCAGGATTTTATCTGAAAGCATATAGTTTGCAATTATGGGTATTTCGTTTTCGTCTTCCTCCCTCCAATCTTTGCTAAAACAACAGTTTGATAAAGAAATTGAAGTGGATAAGTATGTGTCTGTGCTTTGCAATGAATGGGGAAAATGAGCGAATACAACTTGACTAATTCAGAACATGCATAATCACTTTATTAATAAAACCAAATACAAATGAAAATGTTTAAAGCAAACAGTACTTAAAAAAACAAGATCAAAATACAAGAATGCAAAATGTTGGGATGGCATGATGACTGCCTTCTTTGGGAAGATGATCTTCTTTTCTTTATTCACCACTGAACTAGCTTGGTGGCGGCATGGGGTTTGTTGTGACATTCGGAGTTCTTGGGGTGACTGTGAGAGCCTTAGATTCAACCAAGTCTTTAACCATGTGCTTGAAAGCTCTGTAATTCTCAATCGTGTGCCCTAGGGCGCCCTTTTGATACTCACAGTGGGCATTGACATCATAGTTTAGAGAGATAACAGTTGGAGGAGCTAGATCTCTCAAAGTGATCGATCCATCCTTCAGCAGAAAAGGAAAAATATGGGCATATGATACAAGCAGAGGATCAAAATGTCTTTCTGGCCTCCTCATCCTTTGTTGATTAGGTTGACGTTGTTGTGGAGTGTGTTACTGAGGAGTACATTACTGAGGAGCGTGTTGCTGAGGTATCTGAGCAGGAATTGAAGTTGGAATAAATTGTTGATAAGGCACATGAGCATATTAGGCAGCTGCAACATACATGTATTGGAAGTACGGTATCGGAGCAGGCGCTCTCTGTTTTGCTTTTCCCCTTTGAGCAGAGATAACATTTGTTTTGCCTTCCTTTTTCTTAAACCCATTGAAAAGCTTCTTTGTTCCAGTCTGGCTGCTAGAACCTCCTTAAATCTTTTAACTTTTCAAACCCTCTTCAATTCTCTCACCGACGATCAGCATGTCAGAGAATCTAGAATACATACTCTTGATCAACTTTTCATAGTATTGCCCTTGCAAAGTACCCATGAAGATATCAATCAATTCACGGTCAACAATTAGAGGATGCACTCTTGCAGCTAACTCCCTCCAATGTTGTGTGTCCTCCTTAAAGGATTTGTTATCCCTTTGAGCCATAATTTGGAGTTGAGTTCGGTTCAGAGCCAGGTCAGTATTGTATTTGTATTGCTTAACAAAAGCTTCAGCCAACTCAGCCCAAGTACGTACACTGCTGCGTTCCAGTTGCATGTACCATTCCAGAGATGCCCCAGACAGACTATCTTGGAAACAAAGGATCGTTAGCTTTTCGTCCCTGGCGTAGGCAGCCATCTTTTGACAATACATATTCAGATGAATGTTGGGATAGCTGAAGCCCTTATACTTTGGGAATTCTGGCACCTTAAACTTGGGAGGAATCACAACATCTGGCACCAAGCACATTTCCAAGGTACTTAAAGAAGTTAAGTTGTGCCCTTCCATGACTCAGAGCTTTTTAGCTAAATCACGAAACATCTTGATGGCTTTAGAATCCTGACCAGCAATAGGATTGGTAATTGGAACATCAGTATGATAGTTTTGCATCTCATAGTCATCTTGCAATTCTTCTTTAGCATGAGGAATTATAATCTTGGTAACAATAGGTTGAACTTGCGGGATAGCACCAACAGTAACTCCAAATGTTGGTATTGGCTGAGTAATGGCTCCTTCAATTGCGGGAGTAAAGTTCAGAGGCATTCCATAGATTATAGAATTAGGAACGAGAATTGAAGGCCTTGAGTAAGAGGTAGCTCCTTGCACAGGAACATTGTTCTTTGCGGCAACGACGTCACGCAATTCATCTTCCCTTCTGGCAAGAGCCGTAATGGTCTCGAAAATCTGATCAATCTTGTTTTTGACAGAGTCCATTTCTTCTCTGAAGGAAGCTTGTTCTTGTGTAATCTGATCCATCATTCTCGTGGTGTTGGCTCGAGTAACGTATTGGTGTCGAGGAATCAAATTGATTTATTGGAGATGAAAGAAGGTGAAATGATTTTCTGTTTTTGGAATTAAATGCGAGATGCACAATTGATGCATATACAATGCAAATTTTTGAAAATGCTATGTCATGATATCTATGGATGCAATGCAAGATTCCAGGATCACAACTGCAAGATCTCATAAGGTCGAGGAACGGATGAAGGATAAGGTTGTCTGCGCTCCTCACAAGGATCTCACCGGGTAGGATCTAGAGTTAAAAGGGAACCCCAAAGTCATGAATTCACATGACTATTCATCAGACACGACATGAGCATGTCGGTTGATGACTCCATCATATGAATCTCTTCTAGGTGAGGTCTTTGTATCGAACGACACGAGGAGAACTCCTCGGTGTCCCATACTAAGTGACCATCAACATCATGTTCTAAACAAAGGTCTCAGAGTCATGGACTTCCTTGACTGTTCTTTGCGTATTGATAAGTGCATAATGTACCAATTTTTGTATATAAGTTTTGTTGTACTTATCTATACTTTGTGTTAAAATTGGTTGAATAAACCCCACTTTATGTGTAAATACGTTTACTTTACGTTTTAGTGTGTATTTTGTGTTTTCTTGTATAAATCGTTGAGTTTAATTGCTTTCCATTCATTTTTGTAGGTATTCAAGTAAGGGGATTTCTCCATTGTTGTATAGAGGATTGAATAAGCTTTCCAGTGCTTCCGATCGTGCGTCAATCCGAGTTACGGTTCAGAAGTTGTGGTCTCAATAAGGGGCGGTTTTACTGTCATGTTCGCTTAGCGAGTGTTACAGCGAATGTTCGCTTAGCGAATAGCTGGCGAAGGTCCCAGCGAAGGAGTCCAGAAAGAAACAGAGGAGAAAGTGACCAAAGTTCGCTTAGCAAACTTCCTAGCGAGCATTCGCTAGGCGAATAAAACGTTCGCTTAGCGAACTTCTGAAGAAAGCAAGAGGCGGTTTAACTTTTTGTAGGCACTTAAGTGCCATTTTAGTGCATTCACTTAGCGAATGGAAGGGTTCGCCTAGCGATCCTGCGAAAATATGATTTGTATATAATTGAATTCTGTAACTTTTTAGAGTATGGTTTTGGGGATTCTTGCTCCAACTCCATCAAACTTCATTTTTCAATAGATTAGCTTAGAAAACAACATGGAAGCTTGCATACGGATGAACCGGGGTGGATTGATCGTCGATCGGCTCTGACAAACCGCGAGATGTTTGGTTCATTTCTCTTCTTCTTTGTGTTTTTCTTCTTTGTTGGGTTTTGTATATGTATTGACTATGACCTCATGTATATTTGTCGCCCATGGCGTTGTATAAAACTTGCTTTACAAATCTTTATTGGTGATTGTCTCTGATTTTTGCTTTATGCGCGAGGTTTGAGTTACGTTAGAGATAATCCTCACAAACTTCGATTAGGGATGATTATCTGTTAGTTTCTGGATTCTAGAGATAGATTTAAGAGCTAACAATCTTTAATAGGCATCGAAGCTTAATGCATCCGTGCCTTGAGCTAGCGTGCGAAAGTATCGGCAATGGTAACACGGTTGTTTTCTCAACTTTGCATTAGACATAACCTTTGTTGTGAGCGATGCTAGGTGATATTGAGGAGTATTGTAGGTGGAGTATAACTGGTCGGTAAGTTTAAGTTTGTGAGGAGTCGATTATGTGCATGCCGGATAAGTTTGTCTTGCTGAAGAATGAATTTGTTTTATGTTTTAATATTTACTTTTCTGTTTTCTTGTTTTAAACCATTTTAATCCAAACTCATAAATGCGAGAGATTGTCGAACGATATTCTTTCCCTCAAATCGATCTCTGTGGGCACGACATAAATCCCGGAGGGAATTCTTTCCGAAAATAAATATTTTTGTTGCTTGCCCTATTCTGAATCCAACACGTATGTCAGTCATTTCCAGGAAAACGACTCCACCAAGAAAGTCTATTCTGAGTGAGATCTTTGTATCGAACGACACAAGGAGAACTCCTCGGTGCCCCATACACATGACCATCAATCCTAGTTTGGCCAAATGGTTAAAGGTTCTAAAAGTTCCTTAGAGTCATGGATTCCAATGAAAACATTGGCCATCCACGCCAAGAACTTGACAGTTTCCAACATTTTCATTAGAATCTACTCTAAGTGAGGTTCTCGTATCGAACGGCACGACGAGATCTCCACGGTTCCCCATACTACTCAACCTCTCCCATCTTATGTTTTGCACTCTAGACTCGGGTAGAGAGCCTTTCCCTAAGGGTTTGCAAGCAGAGTATCCAATCCATACCACAACAGACAAGATACAAAAATTTACAGCAAAAGGCAATAAATAAAAGCAGATAAAACAGAAAGATAAACACCCAAACATGCAAAGAAAATCTGGCTAGGCTTGACTTGCTTAGGGTAGAACCATTCCCCAGCTGAGTTGCCAATCTGTCGCACCTCGGAAAAAAGAGAGAGCACGACCTCGCGAGAAAAGCTCGCGGATTGGACTGACAGAAGAGTCTCCATCGAACTTTATTTATTCAAAAAAATAGGGAAAGGGAAAATATCAAGAAAACCCATGGAATGGGAAAAAGATAGGACAAGGTCATCGCAACCAATGTCGGGGTTCAGAAGTTAGTTATGCAAGGGGAAGGTATTAGACCACCTACATCCGTTGTACTCAACAACAACCATCTAAGTTGTTTATTCATGAAAGGGTGTCATTTCTCTAAAGGTTTATCTGCTAAAGGGAAGTTAGATGTTAGTTGTTAATTGTCATAGATCGTATGATCATTTTTTGAATCAGGACCAATTTAGTGTTTTGTTAAGCAATCATAGCACAACCTATGAGGAAGATCGTACCATGGGAGGTCGGTCAATAACAATGTTTGTGTTAAAACATGATAGAGAAATGATATATAGATCATTCTTCTAAAGTCGTGCCACATGAAAAGAAAAAAGATCGGTCTCGTCTTAATCAAGAACTTCCATCGATTAATCAAAGGTAAGCTATCACTATCCCAAAGTATGAAGAATGATCCAAATGATCATTCCACCATAGATTTGAAATGATGAAGGTTAAACAACTTTGAAAACCAACATTCATGATATTTAGATTTCATCGACCAAAATGACAAAGAAGTCAAAATGAAAATGAAAAAAATAATACAAGAGAAAAAGTAGATCAAGACATAGGAAATCAAGATCCAAAAATAATAAAACAATAATGAAGGAAAATTCTATAAAAAGAACTTAAAGAAAAATAAAAGAAAAAAGAAAACAAAATGTTTAAAAGACGGGAGGGGGGTGCGAAACGGATCAAGTGTGTTAGGTGGAATCAACACGGGCTTAGAATCCTAACAACAACACAAGGCACGGTTAAAAACACATCAACCTTTATTAAAAAAAAACAAAACAAATTAAAGGAAAAAACAAGATGAAGAACAACACGGCCCTGAAAGGGACAAAAACAAACATCAACTCAACATTTCCAACCTTCTTTCGATCTGAAAATCCCTCAACCTCCCGTCTCAATTCATTTGAATCGTTTCTCTCTCTTTATTCCTCTTCTCAATTCATTTTTTTATTCAATCTTTGTTTCAATCTCTTTTCACGGTTTGTGATTTCGATTCGGTTTGTGTATGTTGTTGCTCGTTGTTGATTGTTTGTGTATGGTTTGTGAAAATTGAAGATTGTTTGTGGGTTTCTGAAGGTTGAACGAAAGTTGGGTTTGATTGGGTTGTTGAACAGGAGCTGAACAATGGAGGTTTGTATTGATTTGAAGGTTTGTGAAGAAATGAATATTTAAAGGAGATAGTGAGGTTTGAGCAGCATAAACTTGGCTTTTCAAGCTTGCAAAAACGAAGAGAAAATGTTGTTATATATAGTGTAAGATGTGAGAATGATTTGATGAAAATTCTACCGTTTACGTAAAATTTTCATGTTGTTTTTTATTGTGGAAAGTTTCTCTTTGTAGGTTTGCAAGTTGTGCGTATTTGCGTGATGTCGTTTGCACAGGTTGGTCGTACAGGTTGGTTATTTGGTGGGGTCGGTTTTTTTTTATGTGGTGATGGCTTGCAATTTGCTTGCAGCAACTCATGGGTTATTCATTATGTGCATGTCAAGGCTTGGTGAAGTAGTGCTTGTTGAAACTGTAATACAGCAGCAAGCAAAAACTAATTTAAGTAACCCAGTTTTGTCGTATCCATAGGGATCCGTGCGAGGGAAAGAATGTCGTTCGACGGTCTTTATGTTTCTATGCTTATGGTTCAAAATTTTTGGTTTAAAAGATTTAACGAACCAAAATTAAAGGCATCAAAATGTAAAGACGGAAAATATAAAGTAAAGACTGAATTATAAATGGAGCCTTGATGGAATTGGATCTCATCAATTGATAGCATATGCATTCTTCTAATCATTTTATACATAAATCAAACATTCGCCTAATATCATCATGTATCACTCACGACATACATATCCTCTCGGTCCCAGCATATTATGAGTGATTTTATACCGATCAATAATTGCTCTCGCACATCACCAATCAATACAAAGCATTTAAAGCCTACATGAATGTTAAGCCTATATCCATTTCTGGCATCTAAACCTCACAGATATTACTATAATATCAATATCACACCAATGAGTAATTCATATACAAGCCAATGATCAAAATAAGTACACACGTTTAACCCTTTTTACACACATTCAACTAATTTTCCAAATGAATATGAATATCGTTCTTCATTACTATTCTCACGCACCCTCACGATACATTTTGTCAAACGATATCGCGGTCTCTTATTGCATTAATTACTAGAAGCAATTCAAATTAACAATCAACACAATGCTAAAAATCTGAGATGCAAATGAATATCAAATCACAAACCCATGTCAAAAGCTTGCTCAATGATAGATGAAAATCTAAGATCACGGATTTGAAATAGGTTTTTTCAAGACCAACAAATAAGCAATCAAAGACAACAAACAATAGAGAATCAAAACTAATTCACAAACATACATTAGATGAAATATATAAGGTATCAAAAGATTACATCCTTTCCCAACAAGAGATTGAAGATCTTACCTTCTCCCTCTTATGGTTTTAGTTTCTCTCCCTAAACTATGCTTGAAATGGAGAGTGTAACACCCCGTTTTGTCCGATTTATTTAATCGAGTCGATTTAATTATTTTTGTTTTTATATTATTTTATTCTTGACTTTTATTTGACAATATATTATTTTTCATCGTTATTAGGTTTTATCGCGTTTTGAGAGCGTTTGCGAGATATTTGAGAGTAGGGGTATTTTGGTATTTTTGCTTGGTTATTTTTCATAAAATAGAAACATAGAGAGAAAAATAGAAAGGGAAAGGAAAAGAAGAGAAAGAAAAGGAGAAGAAAGAAAGAGAGAGGAGAAGAGGAAAATCGACATAGCTCCGTTTCAAGCACGATTAATCGGGTAAGGGTGAGAAGTTTCGATTATATCTTGCTTGTGTATGTATATGTGTTATTTGTTGTAATTGTTTTGGTTGTTTCACAAATTTTTCTCATTAATAAATTGATGAACAATTGATAGAAATCGATGTTTTCGCGGTTGAACCTCGATATAAACTGCGTAGAATACTTGTTGTTAGGATTGGAACATCGTTTGCCCGACGGGGAGTTACACTAAGTAACAAGCGATGATTCCAATAGTTCCTGAGTGAACTAATGATGAGAATGATGGTTGGATGGTACCGCATTTGCATAGAGTCGTTGTGTCGGTCTCTTTTCATTTGCATAAATCATGAATGGATTGATTATGTGTGGAGAATCATGAATGGATTGATTATGTGTGGAAAATCATGAATGAATTGATTATGTGTGGAAAACCATGAATTGATTGAGTATGTGTTGAGATTTATGTTTGAATTGGTGAATTGATGTGCATATGTGATAAATGCATTGGTTGTGGGTAATATGTTTTATACATAGACATATGCTATGTGATGTGGTGGGGTGTTTCCATATGTTATGACTTTGGTGTGCCTTATGTGTGAATATGTGATTATGTTGGTATAATTGATATATGCTATGATGTTGGATTATCATAAATATGTTATGTATCTGTGGCACGCTATATGTATTAGTATGTGATGCTTGTGGTGAGAATAATTATGCATGTGAATTTGTATGTGTTTGCATATTATTATGCAATCTTGATTTAGTTGTTATTTCTCACCCTTCTGTTGTGGTTTGTTGCTCTCTGAGGCAATTGCAGATCTGTGCCTTGGAGGATTTTGTGAAGATTAGTTCTCCATCCTTTTGTCGGTCTGTCTGCTCTGATACGTAACACGGGAGTCGGGGAGCGCTATTGTTATATATGTATACAATTGTAGGATCTATTTTGTATTACCTTTGTATGAATATTTTGATGTTACAAAATGATTTATTTTGTAAAACAAGGCAGTTATGGATATTTCCGCTTTATTCCATAATTGAACTTTCCTTTTGTTGGAAAAAGTTTCCCTTTTAGGTTTGTTCCATTTTGTGTTATGTATCAAATTTATGAGCAGGGATTGCGTTTTCTTTCCATTGATGTGGCGTCCTTGTTTCTGTCGGAAAAATAAATTTTTACTTACTCTGATTTAATTATGTATTATTTATTCACGATGGGAATTGGGATGTTACAGAGAGAGATAAAGTTCTATGCTGAAAAATATCTAACTCCCTCTAAAAAGTGTGAAAATTCTATTTATAATACATTCAGGAATTTCACAGTTTGCAAAGCGAACCTTTTATTCGCACAGCGAATGACAAAATTAGGCACCTGAGGTGCCTCTGAATAGTTAAACTGCCACAGAATCTCTTCATGAGTTCGCAATGCGAAGGATTATTCGCAAAGCGAACACTCGCTTTTAAGTTCGCAAAGCAAACTTTAGTGCCTTTTTCCTTTGCCATAATTCTGGGAGCATTCGCTGGGACTTCGCCAGCTGTTCTCAAAGCGAACATTTGCTAGCTACTTCGCAAAGCGAACGTACTGATGTATTCCTCAGTTCTTTGGCAACTTGGATCATTTCCTTGTGTCTTACAACTTTGATCATTTAGTGTTTTTTCCTGCACAATAACACACATATTACAAGCACCAAAGGTATATTCACGATGTTAGAAGAATAACAACAATCATGAGTGAAACTAATGAAAACATGAGAATTGAGTAGAAAAAGTGCCAAGAAAGATGTTTCATTTTTAGGTAAAATATGTACCTAACAACTCTCCCCAACTAGATTTTTGCTTGTCCTCAAGCAAAGTATGCCCCTCATGAAAACAAGAGGATTTGCTCAAGCATAAGATTCAACCAAGAAAAGATGAAAATGTGCACAAGCAACGTTCACCACTCAATAGAATCGAACAATGACAAAGAATTAAGTTCTTAAACAAATATCATGGAATGGTTCAAAGAACAACTAAATTTTCATACTTGAATCACTCTAACACTCCTCTTCAGAATAAGAATGAAGAAATTAACGTGTTTGCAACCGCGGGGAAATTTCACTCACCTGACAAACAATGCTAATAGCAACTCAATTCATACAACATCTAACAATCAAAAATGAAAACATGGAAGCAAAAAGATCACTAAGGGATTCAAAGGTTGTAACTTGGTCGGGTTCACAACAAAGGGACATTTCTAAAGGCCATTGAATCGAAATTGCCAATGCAAAAAGAAACATTTGATACACAGGGTATTTACACATCATAACTTCATTCACCAATTTTACACCTTTATCACAAACCTTCTCAAACTTCCTTATGCACAATTATTTCATTCTCTATTTTTCTTATTCAAACAAGCATTCTTTTTCTTTTGTTTTTCACATTCATATTCACACTTTTTCGTTTCATGCTTGTTTGAAATTTTTCAAAAGTTTATAGCAACCTACCATTCTTCTTTTCCATTCTCTCTAACTTAAATTCAACCAAACCTCAAGTGAATGCTCCTTGCTTTTTAAGGCAAGGAAATCAAATTCGACCGTGAGGACATAAATGACCTGTTTGGAAAACCAAGTTCTTTAGGGATGTTTGAGATTTATTTATCTTATTTTTTTATCCATTTTGTTGAAACTGTAATATAGCAGCAACCAAAAAATAATTTAAGTAACCCAATTTTGTCGTATCCACAGGGATCAGTGCGAGGGAAAGAATGACGTTCGATGGTCTCTATGTTTCTAAGCTTATGGTTCAAAAGTTTTGGTTTAAAAGATTTAACAAACCAAAATTAAAGGCATAAAAATGTAAAGACGAAAAATATAAAGTAAAGATTGAATTATAAACGGAGCCTTGTTGGAATTGGATCTCATCAATTGATAGCACATGCATTCTTCTAATCATTTTATACATAAATCAAACATTCGCCTAATATCATCATGTATCACTCACAACATACATATCCTCTCGGTCCCCACATATTATGAGTGATTTTATACCGATAAATAATTGCTCTCGCACATCACCAATCAATACAAAGCATTTAAAGCCTACATGAATGTTAAGCCTATATCCATTTTTGGCATCTAAACCTAACAGATATTACTATAACATTAATATCACACCAATGAGTCATTCATATACAAGCCAATGATCAAAATACGTACACACATTTAACCCTTTTTACATGCATTCAACTAATTTGCCAAATGAATGTGAACATCCTTCTTCATCACTATTCTCACGCACCCTCATGATATAGTTTGTCAAACGATATCACGGTCTCTTATTGTATTAATTACTAGAAGCTATTCAAACTAAAAATCAACACAATGCTAAAAAGATGAGATGCAAATGAATATCAAATCACAAACCCATGTCAAAAGCTTGCTCAATGATAGATGAAAATCTAAGATCACGAATTTGAAATAGGTTTTGTCAAGACCAACAAATAAGCAATCAAAGACAACAAACAATAGAGAATCAAAACTAATTCACAAACATACATTAGATGAAATACATAAGGTATCAAAACATTATATCCTTTCCCAACAAGAGATTGAAGATCTTACCTTCTCCCTCTTATGGTTTGAGTTTCTCTCCCTAAACTATGCTTGAAATGGAGAGAGATAAAGTTCTATGCTAAAAAAAATCTAACTCCCTCTAAAAAGTGTGAAAATTCTATTTATAATACATTCAGGAATTTCACAGTCACAAAGCGAACCTTTTATTCGCACAACGAATGAAAAAATTAGGCACCTGAGGTGCCTCTGAATAGTTAAACTGCCACAGAATTTCTTCATGAGTTCGCAATGCGAAGGATTATTCGCAAAGCGAACACTCGCTTTCAAGTTCGCAAAGCGAACTTTAGTGCCTTTTTCCTCTGCCATAATTCTGGGAGCATTCGCTGGGACTTCGCCAGCTGTTCGCAAAGCAAACATTCGCTAGCTACTTGGCAAAGCGAACGTACTGATGTATTCCTCATTTCTTTGGCAACTTGGATCATTTCCTTGTGTCTTACAACTTTGATTATTTAGTACCTTTTCCTGCACAATAGCACACATATTACAAGCACCAAAGGTATATTCACGATGTTAGAAGAATAACAACAATCATGAGTAAAACTAATGAAAACATGAGAATTGAGTAGAAAAAGTGCCAAGAAAGATGTTTCATTTTTAGGGAAAATCTGCACCTAACAGTGCTTGACTTGGAAGCTCATGTATTGGGCTGAAAGTTTTGTGTAGGCTGGCGTGAGATGCTTGGAATTGTTCATGGCGTGAAATTATGTAAGTTTGAATGGCTGATTGTGTTGTTTGAGTATGAATTGCAATGCAAGAGACTTGTACATCTTGGCTTTTTGGCTAAATTCATGAGCTTGTATTTTTTTGGGCAATTGTTGTAATGAATTTTGAAACATGGACCTTGTAATGGATAAATGATGATGGACATTTTGATATTGTGTAACATGAGCCTTATCCCTTTATTTTTGGTAATTTTTGTTGTATCAAAATGTGTTAATGGGCCTTCCAATTCTTTGCAATTTCATGAGCCCAAGCATTTATTTTTTGTAGAATTTGGTAGTGAATGGACCTTGGAATAAAAAATCATGGGCTTTAGAACTTGTTCACACTTTCATTTGTACTCTTGGACCATGCTTGAAATATTTAATCATGAGAACTTTAAATTCCTTATAATCCTCGATTCGTGATTAAAACCATGTCACTTAAAGCTTGAATATTCAATTAAACCCCAAAAAATCTCATGAATCAACACCCTTTTTAAACTTTCATTTGAAATGAAATCTTGAACTAAGCATAAATCGATCTTGCACTTTAAATGAATTGAAACTTTGAATCAGCATGAATTCATCTGAATTTAGGACAGCCTGGCAACTTGATCCATACACAGACGACTTGTAACTGAATTAATTCAAATTTGTTTGACCAAGATCAAGTCATATTCCACTAACTTCCAACCAACACTGTACACATGATTGACCTGACAGGCTTGCCTGAAACCCAATTCAACCTTGCAACAACTTGGACTTAGGCAATAAGAACAAATGAAAGCAACTTCATATTTTTTGAATTTTTGAATAATGGTTAGTAAACAGAAACACAAATGAGTGTGATATTACACATGTAGGACAAATTTGGGGTATGACAGGACTAAAAACGAAATTTAATATATTTATAAGGATTACAAACTTATTTAACTCTAAAAAAATTATGAATTAAATCATATTGAAAGGTTGAAATTATAAATTTTGAAGGTAAAACATGAATAATGAAATCAAACTAAACAAAAATATCAATTAATTGTCTTATTCAACTTGAATGACGTATTTCAAATGGAAATATAATTAATCCCAAACAGTTTGACTAATTCACCTAAGTTATACAACACTTAACAATTACAAATTCAAACTTAGATTAAATCATAATAAAAGATCACTAATAAAAGTTTAAACAAAGTTGAATCTTATATTGAATTTGTAAGTAAGAATTTTGCAGATAGTGTATTGATTGCTTATAACATTTGAATCAATAAGTGTTTACAAAACTAATTTGTTTATGATCAATCAAGATAACTAATGCTAAGACCTAATAAAAACAAGCCCAGCACATTTCAATCAATTAACGAGAATTATAAAGAGATTAAGAGTGAGAGAAATATCAAGATCACGATTTATATTGATTCAATCATAATCGTCTTCGGCTAGTATTGTGATGCACAATTGTGCTACCAAATTTAAATCTCAAGCAATTTCATCTGCTACCAATTTTACTACGAAATTCTAGTCTTTAATCTACTTAAGCAAGACTACCTTTAATCCCCAAAATTCTAAATCACTAGATATTTGTTACACCAAAACCTTAAATCCTTCTACGACGTGCAATCCTTGTCAATATATTCTTTTAGTGCTACTCTCGTTCCTTCTGATACCCTCGAATTTAGAACTTCAATAAATTCCTCTAAACCTTTGAAGGAGAAAAAAAATCAATGTTATTTGCTTTTGAACGTCAATCCTATATTTAATTCATGTGAAAGAAACACTACAAATACATGCCTATTGCACCCTTATAACATGAATCAAATTCACAAAGAAAGTTTACAAGGTTTTGTGTGTGTGAGAGAGATGAATGTATGTTTTAATAAATGAAAATAATGAGAGATAGTTCTAGGTATGCTAGAGAAGTTAAGACACGAAGAGTAGTTAAAAATAATGTAGCATCTAAAAGGATTAAATAAAACCATGATTCAAATCCTCTTCACTATACAAATTATAGGTTTATGATGGTTAGAATCAATTCACATGAAGAATGACTTGATTCACATCAAATAGTTCATAGTTCATATGATCCTAATGAATAATGATTCTTTTCAAAATTTCCTATATTTCATTTGCATGAATCAATTATAGATTTGACCATGCAAACATAATTGTTTTCAAGTAATAAAAAAATACTGGGTGAGTCAAATCATACTTTAATCATTATTTTATTCATTTGGATCGATTCATGAAAACAAAAAGAAATGAACCTAATTTAAAAAAATACATGATTCAATTTAAAGAAAAGCATGAATCGATCCATGCTAGCATAAGCATATTAAAAACCTATGTAAATAAGTTGATACTAAAATAGATGGAAATATAAAAAAATAAAAATAAAATACCTATAAGCATAAAGACCATTGAAAATACATTCTTAATCCTTGACCTAAGCATAAGAACACACATTCACATATTCCACTTTTGATGATGTTAACCTACAAGTTTTTTAGTTTAACATGTTATATACTTTCCTTTTTGATGATATTAACCTACCAGTTGTTTAGTCTAACATGTTATATACTCCTACTAAAACATGCCATATTTTATATAAAAACTTATAGAACTTCTCCCTTTTTGATAAGACAAAAAAGAGAGGCAAAAACTACATAAGCAATGTACCAAAAAAAGTTAGCATACCACCAACATAATTACTCAGAATGCAGTAACACAACCTCATGCAAACACGCAATCACATAAAAGACAAAAGATAAGAAATTAAAAACTGATCAACCATGGAAAATAGGGATAAAGGAAAAAATATCATAGCTGAAAAAATATTTAGTGTATAAGAGTATCATCAATTGAAAAAACACTGGAAACAACATAAAATATGGTGCCAAACACCTTAAGGGCACATCCAAGTTATATTGTTATTGGCCGACCAAAGTGATTCCAACCAACCACTCTGAAGGAGTTGTGATCCTTCCATAATGTTTTCATCGTACAAGGACTATCCTATTGATGATCACAAAGAATCTAAACTTCAGGTGCATCCAACAATTCTCTGCGATTCACACCTGATAAATAACAAGTTTGTTATTCCATCTCTACTATATATAAAAAAAGCGCCAATTCAGGTACTCAGTTTTAAATTCAATTTCAATTCACTCTTATCCCTCATATACTAACTTGAGTGCTGAAGTGCTAACCTTGCATATCAACTCCCTTCTCTTCCACACCAAAAGCTCATATCAATCATTATCTCTAATCCTCCTCAATTTCTGGTTCCAGAACGAAATAGTAGCGCCTTTTGTTGGAAACAACTTCTGATTCCTACATTTTTCAAGATTTTGCGTCCGCTACTCGATTCATCAGTTTGAAACCTTCTTAAGTTATAGAATCATGAGCATTCAAAATCAAACACAAAGATTTGTTGTGTTCGATCTAATTAAGCTTTGTTTCATCTTTGATTTCCTGAATTTCCAAATATTTGATTCCTCCATTTCCAAGTAATGGTTGGATACAAAGCTACTCGTTATGTCGTTGCGTAAGAAGCTGCCAATGTTGATGTAATTTAAGCAGCGATCAATCAACCACCTCCATCTCCTCTACAAAACTCTGCATCTAGATCTGGTCCAGGCAACTCATATAATTGGATATGTCTAATTTCCTCTGATTGAACCTTTAATTCCACCTCCAGTTTCACAACCTGAAGCCTTACATGGCTTCTAGTTGCTACGATCTAGTCAGGGATTGTAAGGTGCCAATGAGTTGCTAAACAACATGTATAACATCGTTGAACAACAGAATGCTCCTCCATGAGGAAACACTGTTCAAGAAGCTGTATCAAGGAGAACTTAAATAGTTTCCCCTAGCCAGTCACGATGAAGAAAGATAAAGCTCCTAATTCAAAGATTCAGCTAAGGAGGAAGAAGTACCATAGTCCTCCCTAAAGATGTGAGGGAGATCGAGGCAGTCATGATCCTCCTCCGGATTAGGCGAAAAATTAACTATCAAAGAATTAATCGAAGCATCCTCTATGCTCTTGGATCTTTGACATAAAAATACCAAAATCCATGGAGAAGCCACCAAAGCTAGGTGAATACAATGGAAAGGGATATCTTGATGAGAACGTCAAACTCGTCAATGATCAACTGGATTACTCCAATGTTAATGATGAAGGAACTTCACGATTAAAAAATGCAGCGGAAATTAAAATTTCCCTTTAGCGATCCTTACGAAAGATCATGATCAGTGATAAAATGGTTACCTCTTGTGGCGATGAAACCTTTGATCAATGATCACGAGTGATGTACGATGAATAGCGCCTTTACTTAGTCCACACGAATAACTTCCTTCAGTCTCAGTGCTAGCTGCTACGATTGAAGGCTTTGAGTGAGAGATAGAGAGAAGGAAAATACGGCTAGGGTTTCACAGCTAAATTTTCATTAAGTGTTTACGCTTCTGCACAAAGGTTATATTTATAGAACCACTTGTGTGGAATGCAAGCTAAAAAGCCCACTTAAGTGCATGCACACCATATCTTATGATGTACCGTATATCATTTAAGCACGCAACACCTTACCACAATCCGTATTCCACTTAAGTGCACCGTACCTTACAGTGTTACATATTTACTTAAGTACACCGTACCTTACGATGTTCCTTATTTACTCTACCTCTTATCAAAGTGTCCTTATGTGTGTGACCCTGTAGGATTTCGTGACGTTGGTAATTATATTAAATCATGTATTTAACATAATAAACAATGAGTGGTATCTAGCAACACACCACTACTACTCAAGTCACGAAATTGTAATGTGATCTGACAAAACCTTTTGTGATAGTGCTTGTGTGTACAATTACCCTTTTGCTCTTATGTCTATATTGAACACAAGGCATATGTCGTGTTTCCTTGTTTAGTTCAATATTGGGTCCTTAGACATTTATCCTGTTATGCAGGATGAGCAAATTTCATCTAGGTCACTCATGTCCCTCAGTATGCTTTATGAAGTACCCATCAATTGTCTTTATAGTCATTCAATTACAGACAATGTTTGATCAGCAATAAAGTACATGACTCTACATCTAGGGTCCATAGTGGTTTCAGGTCGAAAGGTGGTATACAACACTATCACCATGAGAGTAACTTATGACACTTTGCGTAACATTTTATGTAGTACTCTCATAGTAGGTCAATCCAGTATAAATATTATTCCTAATATTCATACCTATGTTAAGACTTGATAACTCCTTATTCATGATCCATGAGATGTGATCATCAGTCTATCTACATATTAGTCTTAATGCTTTAAGGTTATCCCATTTCACATTAAAGCTCGACTACGAATACTTTAAGAATGTGTCCTTATGTTAAATAGAATCTCATGATTAAGTCACACTTAACATTTCATTAAACAAACTAGCTATTCTAGGGACTTTATCAATTTGGAAAACAAACATAATAAAGAAATGCCTTTTATTATTAATAAATAATTCGATACAAGTACCAAAAGTATTGGCCTCTAGGGCTTACACCAACAATCTCCCACTAGCACTAGAGCCAATCAGGCATACCCCTAATACCCATAGATCTAGTATGGCCATCATGCTTCTGCTGCACAAGAGGCTTTGTTAGTGGGTCAACAATGTTGTAAAGTGTAGGTACTCTGCATATCTTCACATCTCCCCGATCTATTATCTTTCGAATGAGATGATAACGCCTAAGTATGTGTTTGGATCGTTGGTGAGATCTAGGCTCCTTAGCTTGTGCGATGGCACCATTGTTATCACAATTGAGATCAATGGGATCCACAATGCTAGGGGATATGACAAGTTCACTAATGAATTTTTTTATCCAAACAGCTTCCTTTGCTACATTTGAGGCAGCAATGTACTCGGCCTCGGTTGTAGAATCAACAACTGTTTCTTGCTTTGAACTTTTCCAACTCACAGCGCCACCATTTAGGCAGAACATATAACCAGATTGAGATTTAAAGTCATCCTTATCTGTCTGGAAGCTAGCATCGATGTATCCAATTACCGCGAGCTCTTCCCGACCTCCATATATCAAGAATGAATCCTTAGTCCTTCTCAAGTACTTAAGGATATTCTTGACAGCTACCAATGAGCATCACCGGGATCAGATTGGTACCTACTCATTGCACTTAAAGCATACGAGACATCTGGTCGAGTATATAACATGGCATACATGATAGATCATATTGCAGATGCATATGGAATCTTATTCATGCGATCCCTCTCTTTCTTAGTTGAAGGAGATTGTGTTTTTGATAGACACAGGCCATGTTGCATAGGTATGAATCCTTTCTTGGAATCATTAATATTAAAGTGTCTCAGCACTTTGTCTATGTATGTACTCTGACTTAGGCCAAGCAGTTTTTTTGATCTATCTCTATAGATCCTGATTCCTAATATATAGGCTATTTCACCAAGGTCCTTCATAGAAAAGCATTTCCCTAACCAAGTTTTTACTTGTTGCAAGGTAGGGACATCGTTTCCAATGATTAATATGTCATCTACATATAATACCAGGAAGACGACCATGCTCCCACTAACCTTCTTGTAGACACAAGGCTCGTCTTCATTCTTTATGAATCCATATTGTTTTACAGTTTCATTAAAATGAAGATTCCAACTTCTGGAAGCTTGCTTCAATCCATAGATTGATCGCTGTAACTTGCATATCTTTTGGGCTTCTTTTGGTATGTCAAATCCTTCAGGTTGTGTCATGTACACATCCTCAAGAAGTTTCCCATTAAGGAAAGCAGTATTGGCATCCATCTGCCATATTTCATAATCATGATATGCAGCGATAGCAAGTAAAATCCGAACAGATTTAAGCATTGCAACTGGTGAAAAGGTTTCATCATAGTCTACACCATGAATTTGTTTATAACCCTTAGCAACCAGTCTTGCCTTATAGGTATGTACCTTACCATCCATGTCAGTCTTCTTTTTGAAGACCCACTTGCATCCTATAGGATTAACTCCTACAAGAGGCTCTACCAAGGTCCAAACCTGGTTTGTGTACATGGAATCCATTTCAGATTTCATGGTTTCTAGCCACTTCTCATACTCAAGACCAGTTATGGCCTCTTGATAGGTTACAGACTCATCTTGATCCATGAGTAATACATCACCTTGATCATTTATGAGATATCCATATCTCTCTGGTTGGTGACGTATCCTACTTAACCTACGCTGGTCTTGTTCTACTTGAGCAGGTTGCTCTTCCACAATTACTTGTGGTTCCTGCTCTAATTCCACAATAGATGTATCAATGCTTTGTGATTCTTGAATTTCTTCAAGCTCTACTTTCCTCCCACTGATTCCTTTGGAAATAAAGTCTCTTTCTAAGAAAACTCCAGTTCGAGCGAAAAACACTTTGCCCTCAGCAGGATTGTAGAAGTAATACCCTCTTGTTTCTTTAGGATACCCCATATTTGGTAGATTTGGGCTCAAGCTTAGTTGAAATTTGTCGTTTCACATAAACTTCACAACCCCAAATCTTCATGTAAGACATTATGTGGTTTCTTACCACTCCATATTTCATATGGTGTCTTTTCAACCTTTTTGGATGGAACACGGTTAAGTGTGTAAGCTGTTGTCAGTAGTGCATGTCCCTAAAAGGAGTTTAGAAGATCGGCGTGACTCATCATGGATCGGACCATGTCTAACAAGGTTCGATTTCTTCTCTCAGATATACCATTCCATTGTGGTGTTCCAGGAGGAGTGAGTTGGGATAGAATCCCACACTCTTTTAGATGGTCATCAAACTCTAGGCTTAAATATTCACCGCCTCGATCTGATCGAAGAGTTTTAATATTCTTACCTAGTTGGTTTTGTACTTCATTCTTAAACTCCTTGAACTTTTCAAAGGATTCAAATTTGTGTTTCATTAAATAGACATAACCATATCTACTGAAATCATCGTAAATGTGATGAAGTATTGAAAACCTCCTCTGGCTAGTGTGTTCAGTGGCCCACATACATCAGTATGTATGAGGGCCAAAAGATCATTAGCCCTTTCACCTTTTCCTGTGAATGAGGACTTTGTCATCTTTCCAATTAAACAAGATATACATGTATCATATGATTCGTAATCAAAAGAGTCCAATAGTCCATCTTTATGGTGTTTGGAGATGCGTTTCTCATTTATATATCCTAAGCGACAATGCCAAAGGTAACTTAGATTTAACTCGTTAGGTTTCATCCTTTTAGTATTAATGTTATAAATTGGCATTTCAAGATCAAGGACATACAATCCATTGTTCATTTGTGCAGTAGCATAGAATATATCATTCAAATAAATAGAGCAACAATTGTTCTTTATTATAAATGAAAAACAAAACTTGTCCAAACAAGAAACGGAAATAATATTCCTGCTAATTGCAAGTACATAGTAGCAGTTCTCTAACTGAATTATTAAACCACTAGGTAAAGTCAATACATAAGCTCCTACGGCTAAAACAGCAACCTTTTCTCCATTACTAACTCATAGGTCAACTTCACCTTTTGTCAAAACTCTACTCCTTTTTAGCCACTGCACATTGGTACAAATGTGAGAACCACATCCAGTATCTAATACCCATGATGCAGAAGTAGATAAATTTATTTCTATAACAAAAATACCTGAAGTCGAAGTCTCCACTCCATTCTTCTTATCTTCCAGGTACTTTGGGCAGTTTCTCTTCCAGTGTCCAGTCTTACCGCAATAGAAGCAAGTGCCCTCCTTTGCTATACCTCCACTAGGCATCAAAGCAGGGGAAGTATTTTTGGGTTTGGCAACTTCCTTGCCTTTCCATTTACCACCCTGCTTGGTGGGCCTTTTGTTCTGTTTCTTTCCATTACTGACCATCAGAATGGATTTGCCTTTTGACTTCAGTTTTTGCTCAGCAGTTCTTAACATGCCTAGCAATTCAGGAAGAGTTTTGTCCATATCATTCAAGTTGAAATTAAGGACAAATTTACTAAAGCTTTCCAGCAAGGATTGCAGGATCAAATCAGTCGGAAGCTCCTTTTTGAGGGGAAATCCCAATCTTTCAAGGTTCTCCACATACCCAATCATCTTGAGTACATGGGGGGGCTGCAGGGGTTCCCTCAGATAGCTTGGATTGAAAAAGGGCTTTTGAAACTTCAAACCTCTCATGCCTTGCCTGCTCTTGATAGAGCATCATCAGGTGTTCGATCATATCGAATGCTGCCATGTTTTCATGTTGCTTTTGCAATTCAGAATTCATGGTAGCCAGCATGAGGCAAGCAGTTTTATTGGCATCATCGACATGCTTCTTGTAAGCATCTCTTTCAGCCTTAGGAGTAGAACTAGAAGGCTCCTCCTCAGGAACAGGTGTCTCTAAGACATACAACTTTTTTTCATGTTTGAGGATTATCCTCAAATTTCGGTGCCAATCCTGAAAATTTGTCCCAGACAATTTTTCCTTATCAAGGATTGATCGCAAAATGTTGTTAGATATGTTTGTTATCATGGTAATCTACAAAATAGAATGGAAAAACATAAGTATCATTAAAACAACATATTCAATTAGGCCTTTACTTAAATATGCTCCCACTATTTTACTCAAACCAAATGACCCTCACCATTTGATTCGGAAAATCCCGTTGGAATATTTTCTAGTGGATCGAGATCCATATTTCACTTTGTTTTAAGTTAGCGTTAGGCTGATTACACAAAACTTAGCTATTTAGGTAGGAACTCCTTCCAATTGTATCCAATACAATTCTCGAATATTTCAGTTGGGTGAATAACTCCTTATTCTAATCCATCATATGGATTATTCCTAACTCTTGCTTTTAAACATATATAATCTTATTATATTTTGTTTAGTTAAGTTTAACCCATTGTTTTAGAAATTGGATATTACATTTATCCCGTCGCATCTTACTAATATAGAACATGCACCTCGCGTTAGGCGAAACCTACATTATTCGATACTAGTCTTGATGAGTTCTAAAACTTGGAAAGCATAAACTTAATATTCAATTTTGAGGGAATATTCATTAGTTTGATCTCACCGGCTTATTTATCATATAAATCGTCTCTCATATGCATCAACATACATACACATGCATCAACATACATACAAAATGAAACAGTTATGGCCCCTAGCGCAATTGTTCTCCCAAGCCAATGAGAGAACCTAAGTTAAACCTAATAACGATCTACACTTCTCCAAGCAAGATCTCCAAGGTTGTCCTCCTTTGATCTTGTAGTCTTCTTCTTCGTCATAACATTACATTACATTAAAGAATACTCGTTTTACATACGAGGGAGTGAGATGAGAAAAGAAGTTACATCAAGAGATTAAAAGAGAGGCACGACACGCAGGTCGTATTTTTAAAATCCCAAAACAAAATAAAGGAAAACTAAGGCCATAACTGATCACCACAAGAGAAAAATAATAAACACACTTTTATTATTATTAATTTAAATCCTGTTAATTAAATGAATTAAATTAAATTTTGGCGAATGATCACACTATGGAGACGGGGTTTCGGCGTCGTTTTTCATATCAACACTTGATACTTTCCATAAAATTAAAGCACAACTTTTGTGCCATCACAACCCTAATCGCAGACCTTTCAGACAACACAACCCTTGTGCCGTCATGAATCTTAATGCAACAATTTCATATCGTCAAAACACCATGATCAATAATTCAGTATGATTAATCCATATGCCACTGCTTCACCATACTAAAGTCGGCTTCTAAAGCAAATGAAAATGGATCACTCAAAGGAATAATGATCATTAAGCGATTTAAATGAACGAAATAGAAACAGTATATCCAATATACCATCTTTGCATTAGAGTTAATTATATCACATATAAAACTTGGTCGATCATATTTGTGTAACTTAAGGACGATCGATATATCACTGCTTCACCATACTATTGTCGGTTCCGAAGCATGGTCAATACCGATCATCCAAATCTTATACAGGCTCATGCCAACATTCAATTTCTCAATTTAATTTAATTTGTTATATGTTTTAATCGAATTAAAACAAAAAACAGAAAATAAACACTTATCTGATGCATCATTTCGTAAGTGGCTCGGATACCACTGAAGTGAAATCGCGATTCAAAAATGCAACTGAAATTAAAATTTCCCTTTAGTGATCCTTACGAAAGATCATGATCAGTGATAGAATGGTTACCTCTTGTGGCGATGAAACCTTTGATTCTGAATCGAAGGAATGATCACGAGCGATGTACGATGAACATCGCCTCTACTCAGTCCACACGAACAACTTCCCTCAGTCTCAGTTCTAGCTGCTACGATTGAAGGCTTTGAGTGAGAGATAGAGAGAAGGAAAATACTGCTAGGGTTTCACAACTAAATTTTCATCAAGTGTTTATGCTTCTGCACAAGGGTTATATTTATAGAACCACTTGTGTGTGCTGCAAGCTAAAAAGCCCACTTAAGTGCACGCACACCATATCTTATGATGTACCTTATATCACTTAAGCACGTGGTACCTTACCACAATCCGTATTCCACTTAAGTGCACCGTACCTTACGGTGTTACATATTTACTTAAGTACATCGTACCTCACGGTGTTCCTTATTTACTCTACCTCTTATCAAACTGTCCTTATGTGTGTGACCCTGTAAGATTTCGTGATGTTGGTAATTATATTAAATCATGCATTTAACATAATAAACAGTAAGCAGTATCTAGCAACACATCACTGCTACCCAAGTCACGAAATTGTCATGTGATCTGACAAAACCTTTTGTGATAGTGCTTGTGTGTACAATTATCCTTTTGCCCTTATGTCTATATTGAACACAAGGCATATACCGTGTCATCCTTGTTCAGTTCAATATTGGACCCTTAGACATTTATCCTGTTATGCAGGATGGACAAATTCCATCTAGGCCACTCATGTCCCTCAACATGCTTTATGAAGTACCCATCAACTGTCTTTATAGTCATCCAATTATGGACAATATTTGATCAGCAATAAAGTACTTGACTTTACATCTAGGGTCCATAGTGGTTTCAGGTCGAATGGTGGTATACACCATTATCACCATGAGAATAACTTATGACACTTTGCATAACATTCTATGTAGTACTCTCATAGTGGGTCAATCCAGTATAAATATTACTCATAATATTCATACCTATATTAAGACTTGATAACTCCTTATCCATGATCCATGAGATGTGATCATCAATCTATCTACATAATAGTCTTAATGCTTTATGGTTATCCCATTTCACATTAAAGCTCGACTACGGATACTTTAAGAATAATGTCCTTATGTTTAATGGAATCTCATGATTAAGTCACACTTAGTATTTCATTAAACGAACTAGCTATTCTAGGGACTTTATCAATTTGGAAAACAAACATAATAAAGAAATGCCTTTTATTATTAATAAATAATTCGATATAAGTACCAAAAGTATTGGCCTTTAGGATTAGGAGGAAAATCAACCATCGAAGAATTAATTGAATCATCCTCTATGCTCTTAGATCTTTGACATAAAAATACCAAAATCCATAGAGAAGCCACCAAAGCTAGGTGAATACAATGGAAAGGGATATCCTGATGAGAATGTGCAACTCGTCAATGATCAACTGAATTACTCCAATGCTAATGATGCCTCCAAATGTAAATTATTTTCATTAAATTTGGTCAGGCCAGCCAGACTATGGTTCAGGAATCCCTACGTATCTAATAACTGATTAACAAAGTATCTCAAATAATAAGCCTTAAGCATAAGAAGCAACTGAACAAAATTATAATTCAAAGGATTCATACAAAGTCAAACCACCATATAATGCCAACAAGATTGAATAAAGTTCATCATAACGCAACCTAACCTAAGAGAATTTAGCTACACATCGTGAAAATTATGATACCAATTGAATAAAGATGAATAACATATGAATTCCCTTGAAGGATTGGCCTCCAATGGCTTTCAATGCTCTCAAAATCATCCATTGATACTGTAAAATTGTGCTCCCAGTGCCAAATTTGGTAACCCTTGTAAAAGTGCAGAATATCCTCTTTTAAAGATGTCAGACGGGTCAGAACGCGTCAGAAAAGCCTAGAAAAATCCATCATCGTGCTGATTATGAAAGCATCACATGCACGATGAACCCTTTGCTTCTCTATCACGCACGCGATAGAACGCGATGCTGCGCATGATTATTTCAGCAGTTGTGTGTTTTTTCACCCTTTTTCACCTGAATTCTCACTAAGCCCCATTCCTCCATACTTGACTATTTTTCACTCATTATTGTGTCTTTCTTCATCATTTTGACTCCTCTTTTTACTTGTTTTCCCCCAATTCTTCGATTGATTATATGTAATGACGGAATGTCATCAGTGACACATCACTTATCAACTCCCACATTAGGCGACTCATCCTAGAGAAAGGCGAGATATTGAGTAGAAATGGGACATATCTAATAAATAGGCAATTGAACTGATATGTGGGAATGAAACAAAAATAATCAAAAAGCAGAGATATCTCAATTGGATGAGTATCAAATTGAAGATTTGAAGGTTGAGTGTTTGATCCATGCTCATTGCATTTACTCTTTTTTTGAAATACACATTTTTAACGAAATAAAAAAACTAAAATAATGGAGATACGGGGTATCAATCCCCATACCTCTTGCATGCTAAGCGAGCGCTCTACCATCTCAGCTACATTCCATGTTGTTTATTTATTTAGTTAAAAACATAATTATTGTTGTTTCTGAAAAAGGAATATGTTTGTGCATATATATGACCATTTGAAAAACAATTGTTTTCTATATAGAAACTAATAATTCAATTCTAAATGGGATGTATTTTAATTATTATTTTATACTAATAATTAAACTCCACGTCATTAATTATTATTTTATTTTATAAGTAATTCATTTGTATTATTTTAATATTACAAAAAATAATCACAAATTTTGAAGTAGTCGAGAAGAATAATCTCTAAGATGGAGATTAATTTATGTAACATAGATCTTTATTTGTAACATGCATATGATCTTCATTAGGAATAATCATATAATGGATTAATGGTTGGATGAAATGACTAATACTATATCGGGTTATTAATAGATGAAGTAAGATTTTAATAAGTTGTTTATAACTTATAGGTTCAACAAGGTCATAACAAAATATTTAGAAAATTTTGGTGTTTTAAATATAAGACCAGGGGCAAGCTTTGCAGTTAAAAGGAACTTGTATCTCATAATAATTCCAAGGCATGTTTGTATTGACATGTGGAAATTCTAATATGTGACCATGAGGCCATGTGGAATCATCTAGTTTTGATTTTATTAATGTTATTTTATCCAAATGGTTTTCAAATAAGATAATGGTCATCAACATAAATGAGTTGAGATGTCAACTTCTTATTAGACATTTGATTATACTTGAATTTTGATCATGTTTACTCACTCAAGCTAGATCCTTAAACCATCCTTTTATTCATGTAAAAAAAAATTCAAAATTAGATGAAGTAAAAATATATAATTAATATTTGTAACGGAATGTGTAGTGATATATTTGTGAGGGCCCCCAAATGAGATGACATATGTCTTGCCTTCACTTGGTGCCCGCCCTACAATGTTTCGCCTAAAGCATAATCCTCACGTAGAAGGGGGTTATCCCTAAGAGGAAACATGGAAATTGACGTTTACTTAGTCCATAACTGCATGTGCAAATTCATGCACATGACTCCCTATGAAGGAGGCGACCAACGACTCTCCTAGTCAAGGTGGATCGGTTACCACTTCGTAGAAGTCCCTTAATTCTTGGCCCATAATCCTCTATGAATACCTCATCCCTGGCATGAGGAAACTCAACTTATAACGTACACGAAATATCCTAAGAATACTAACACTAGGGCAAAAAACACTTGTTAAGTCGGGTAAAAAAGGCTTTTTAAGTCGGTTTCGTACCCGACTTAAGAAAAGGCCACATAACAAATTTTGACTTGTTAAGTCGGATTATGAACTGACTTAACAAAGTCTTGTTAAGTCGGTTGTATTGAAGCCGAATTAATAGATTGTTGCATTAAGAAACTCGAACGACCTATAAATCCGACTTAAGAAGGTATTTTGTTAAGTCAGGTATGGTGTTAACCGACCTAAGAAGTGTTTTTTTTTTGTTGAAAATCATGCTTTTTCTGTATCTGAATATATGCAGAAAACCTACACATTAATCGAACAGTATGATTTATAAAAGGAAAAAAGGTATATATTCAATGAAAGCCAACATTAACCAGAGTAAATAATTATTGTTTCTTTATACGAAAATTCATGATTACATATCCATGGTTTCTCCAGCAAGACAAGATTAAACAAGCTATATGCCAAAATATTAAAATAGTTAGTAACATAATTCATCTATATCTATGTGTAATAAGTTAGATCTCATGAGTATAAACAGAGTTCAACACACCAAAGTAGCAATGATCCCAACCACATTTTGAATTGCAACATTCGATTTAGGAGTCTGTAAACAAATCTAAAGAGCATCTCTAATTCTGAATTATGTCACCAATCTGCGCAGACACCTTGCCTTTGATGATCCTAAAACTAGCAGCTGTACCACCATTCTGCAGAGTTGAAGATACCACCTAAAAACACAGCCAACCAATCGAAACAAATCAAAAATCAACCGCTAACTTACAGACACCTTGCCTTTTGATGATTTCTGATCTCATTTTTCCTGCTAGAATAATAACATAGAATTAAATAGTATAGATATAGTACATATATATGATATAATTAGTGAGAATATTCTTTCCTGGATGGAAAGGAACAAAGTAGGGAAGACGCCATATTTCTGGAGGGATTGGTTTCACTCCACTCCATTCGTATACTCCAAGTATATATATATATATATATAATAATAATGCATGATTATTTTGATTCATTATAATTTATAAGTTGGGTGGTAGCATTTGATTAAACTATTATTACTATACTTACTGAAAGCCAGAGTTTGCCCCATGAAGGAATAGAAATGGCACCGCCGCGATTAAGAATCCATTTTCTTGCTATTTTGATGGATCCATCTCCACCGTCGATGTCTTCTCCGAGTAATCTCAATGCTACATAACTCATAACTGTACCAAACATTGTGCTGGGACATTCTATATGTAATCCCCACCCTCCATCTTTGTTCTGGTGATTAAAGAGATAGCGTCGCATTTCAGTTTCATGCTCAGACGTTAATACTGCATTAAGGGCCCCAGTCATCCATAATCCTATCACCTATATCACATAATTAATCAAATAATTCAGATTATAATGCACCAAAAGAGATATTTATTGAGAGAATCAAAATGAATACAAACTATGTTACTTGCAGCATAAGTTACGATGGACCAACTACACCATGACATTCCTTAGCCTACAAGTAGCAGCTTTAACTACTTCTACAACTAACTTCTGACTGAATCAAAGTTAGTTAACAAGTTAGAAACTGCTTAGCTTTATGACTCAATCTCCCTCTTATTCTTTATCATACTTTAATTCCTTGTCACCCGCATACTTCAATAAAATTGACAGAAACTTAATATCCAGCTCCTAACTAACATTTTTCATTTCAATGTGAATTAGAATTTGTTCAATGAAAATTAGTTAGTTGACACATCCAATTTCCTTTCTTAAAATATTTCTATGATTCAATTAAGTGTAAATATAATCAAGTGTCATTGTGATATAGTGTGAGAGAGTTCTGGTGTTCAAACACAAGCACTACCAGGACTCACTTTCATTCTTATTTCAAATATTATAATTGTGAAATCCTAAACTTAAACAAATATATTTTCTGCATGAAATCTTCAGCAGACTCACTTTAACTACATATGACAATGTTCAGCATCAAAACACAACAACGGAACATAATGCTTCTAAATTAAGCTTATAAAGTATTTCATTTCCCTCTCTAATAAGAAAGCAAAATATCAGAAGAAAATACATCAAAGTTAATCGGATAGTTTAATTTATAAAAGGCTCCTATCAAAAGTTCATTGAAGCACATGAATATAAAAGAGAGACAAACCTTGTTATACTATAGGTCTCTGTTGAAATCATCAGACTCCATAGCAAGATGCAAAACATATCATAATGCTTCAAACTAGACAAAATGCAAAACATACCCAACCTAGCATAATTAGGGGCTATAATTAAGGAATTGATTTTCATACCTTTAGAGTGTATAAAGGCATCCCATATAATAGGGGCTCTACCACCTTCCTTGCTAGCACCTTATATCTAGAAATAACCAAGAAACACTTAAATATTTAATTATATCATTCTACTAACAAATAATCAAAATGAATTGATCCAAGCCATATAATATCATAAAACAGAACCAACTGTTATGAAAAAGTTAAGTAATAGCGAACTAAGTTAAATATAACATTTACAAAGCTTTACATAAAAAAAAGACAACAATAATTAGGAGCAAGGGCGAAAATTACCTCACAAACAACTTCCATAGATTATGTCATATTAATAGGTTTTGAAACTGATTTGAAATGGTATACAAGGGCTGCAATTTCTTTCAGAATTGACATATTTTGGGAGCCCATCAACTTAGCCTCTTGCAAAACCAAAATGATTTGAACTGGTATACAAAGACAGAATTGGAACTAAACAACCAGTTCTTGAACAGAAGAAAAAAAAATACGAAAAATTTAACAGAATCAATAAATATTTCAATCACATTAACAACACTGACATACGTACCACTTCATCCCCATCATGAGTGAATTCCATAAAAGATCCCACAGCCCTGGAAAAATTTAGCACAGTTTTTCATAAGAAAAAACAAAATACTATAATAAATCATTTCGTTCAAGTTCATACACACACAATTGAACCAATAAAAGATTCTATCTTACTTGAGAGCAGCAACTCGAACCCGGTTGCTAGTCTCATCCTGCAAACACTTAAGTAAAAGAGCTTGCAGATCTGCGAAATGCGACCGAAAAGCATTCCCAATCGTTTCAATTAAAGAACTAAATAGAATTAATGCCACCTAATAACATTCCAAAATCAACAAAACACTACGCCAAAATTGGACAAAGACAGCGCAAAAAAGACAACGCTTTTTGGACAAAGCGCTGCTATAAGTCTTTAAAAAATTTCGCTTAAAAAAAGCGCTCTAAAAGACATCCTTTAGAAAGCGCTTTTTAAAAGCGCTGTTAAATGCCCAAAATGGAAGCCACCTTAGAAAGCGCTTTTTGTAAAGCGCTGTTATAAGCATTACTTTAGACAGCGCTTTTATAAAAGCGCTGTCTAAAGTTTAACCTTAGAAAGCGCTTTTTAAAAGCGCTGTTAAATGCCCAAAATGGAAGCCACCTTAGAAAGCGCTTTTTGTAAAGCGCTGCTATAGGCATTACTTTAGACAGCGCTTTTATAAAAGCGCTGCTATAGGTTTTAAATTCTCCCCACCTTAGAAAGCGCTTTCTGAGGAAAGTGCTGTTATAGGTAGCACTTAAGAAAGCGCTTTTTAAAAGCGCCGTCTAAGGTCATTTATGAATTAAAATATAAAACAATTTCTAATCATTTTCAGACATTTCTTTTCATTTTCTTCTCTCGGCCGTTCTTCTCTACTGAAACCCTTGCTATCGTTCTTCTCTGCTGAAAACCATTGCCATTGCCGTCGTTCATTCGCCATTGCCGTCGTTCATTCGCCATTGCCGTCGTTCACTCGTCATTGTCGTCGTTCACGTATTTCCGTCAGTTTGGTTGTTCAGTCGCCATTGCTTTCGTGAAGAAGAAGACGAAACGAAGAAGAGGTACGATTTTCATTCTTGTTTTCATTCTGTTTTCAGTCTTGTTTTCATTCTTGTTTTCATCTCGGTCATCGTACAATTTTTGTTCTGTTTTCATTCTTGTCACTAGCTACCATTTTGCCGTTGTAGTACAGGTGTTGTTTGAGGTGGTTCGGAGTTCCTGCGTCATGCTTCCTTTTTGTGTATTATCCAATTGCGACATATCAATTCTTCGGAAATGTCAGCTTATGTCTGTAACATATGAATCGCGACATAAGTTTGTTTGAGTTTGGTGTGAAACTATTAATAAAATGCATCATGGTTTGTATATTTTATAGAAATACAAATACTATGTATTGGGATATTGAGCAACAAAGCCAGTATATGCCCTTAAAAATTTGTGTGTAGTGTTGATATGGGTAATGACCATAGTTATAAAGTTTTGAACATGTTTACATACTTCTGACTTATTTTTGAGAAGAATGATCCATACATAGAATGACTTATTTCTGACTTATTTTTGAACATGTTTAAAATGACTAATATTGAACATGTTGTTTCTATTTTCATTAGTTATTGTTTCTATATTCTAGATTGAAGAAAGTATGATAGTTATTGTAATATTGATAGTTATTGTATTGATGGAGTTATGATATATAGAGCCATGAAAGTGGAGTTATGATAGTTATTGTATTGCATGGTCAAAGAAAGTATGATATTTGTCTTTGCATGAGATGTTTATCTTGCTCAATAATTGCTTTGATGATTATCTTTGTGATATGATGATTACTTGTTTAAGTATGATTTAAACTTGATTCTTGATAGATTTAGGTTATCGTATGAATGTTACTTGTTTAAGTTGATGCATGTTTACTTGTTTAGGTATTGCTTAGATTTGAATCTTGTTTGGTTTAGGATGAATTGTTCTAATGCTTGGTTACTTGTTTAAGTATGCTTGGTTACTTGTTTAAGTATGCTTGCTCTTAAGTATGTTGCTTGTTTGTGATTGCATGTTGCCACTTATCAAGTTATGACTCATAATTGGTCAATTAATGATATTTCATTTTATGATACGTGTACAGGGGGATCTTGGTAATTCTAACCTATCTGGACACTGTGTGGGTCTAGAAGTTGTTTACATCCCTACAGGTAAATATTTTTTATTTTTGTTTTTGTTTAGTTTAATTAGTATAACTATGGATAAGAAATGGTTGTCTTCAAGTCGATTGTCGAAAGAGTACGAGAATGGGGTATCGGAATTCATTAAGTTTGCTGTTGCGTACGCCAAAGACCCCAGTCGAATGAGATGTCCTTGCTTGGGTTGTTGTTTTGGAAGTCGGGTTGACGCGGTTCAGTTGGCATCGCATTTAATGAGGAGTGGAATTGATAGAAGTTATACATGTTGGAATCTGCATGGTGAGAAAATTAACGGGAATGTTGAACCGGGGGATAATACGACCTATGCTTCAAACGACAATGACACAGATACATACGATTCTGATCGAGTCGAAGAGATTGCAGAAGCACTTGAAGAAGATCTTAAGGATTGTCCCAAAATGTTTGAGAGGTTGGTAAGCGATGCAGAGAAACCTTTATATAATGGTTGCACCAAATTCACAAGATTGTCTGCGGTGTCAAAGAACAAGATGATAAAAGTACTATGCAAAATAGTGGTGTCACCGTGGTAGCTGAAGCAATGCACATTTCAAGTGTGAAAGATTTAAACCCCAAATTTGCAAATCTGTCATATTTTGGGGTTATCGAGCGCATTTGGGTGTTTGATTATGAGAAGTTTCAGATTCCTATATTTCGTTGCAAGTGGGTTGAAAATAATAATGGCGTACGAATGGATAAGTTAGGATTTTTGCAAGTGGATCTTAATAGGGTGGGGTACAAAGATGAGCCTTTTATTCTAGCCTCTCAAGCTAAACAAGTGTTCTATGTCACTGATCCGACAAGTACAAAATGGTCTATAGTGCTTTTATCTAACAAAGTAATTGATGAAAACATTGGAGATCAAGGTGATATTGATGTTGATATTGAAACATTTACTAGAAATGATCAAGATGAAAATATTATAGCGAATGAATCATATACAAGAAATGATCTTAATGGGGGTATTTGGATCAATCCAACCGTCTGTGTTGTTAAGAGACGGGTATAACATATTCCAACCAAGAAAAGAAAGAGACGTTAGTGAAAAAGGTACTAGTTATAAAATTATAGCTTATATCATTCAATAATATTAATTAGTTATCATGTTATATATAGCTTATATCATTCAATGGATTATGGAATATGGATTTTTATATTTGTCATTTAATTTTTTTTTTCTTTCTTACAGGTGAAATGGCTAGTGACCATGACGACACACACGAGACACATGATGAAAATGAAGCTCAGAAGGTATATTAATTTTCACAATGTTGCTTATTAGTGATGCTACTTGATAACACAAAACAACTATATATTAATTCTTATTTGTTTGTCTATGTGTAGTGCCCTCGTCAGCGTAATGGCATAGACTGCGGGTATTTCGTTTTGAGGTTTATGAGAGAAATCCTTCAAATGGATCGATTAGAGATTCCTATTACGGTATGCATGGATTTATAACTTAGGATTTATTTTAATATTTATCGGATATGTCATATAATTTATTATTTTTAACTAAATCATGCATATTTTGTTTTGTTATGTAGTCCTTTCATGAATATGCGTGTTCTCATTACACGAAGGATAAATTGCAAGAAATTAAGGAGGAATTGTGCGAATACCTTATTGGAAAAAAAAGTCATATAAGGTATAGGATAATGGGATCATGTGAATGTATAGTTTTGTGAATGGTTTATTTTATGGGATTGTATAGTTTTGTGAATGGTTTATTTTATGGGATTGTATAGTTTTGTGAATGGTTTATGTTATTTATGTGATTTTGGAATGTAATTGTATAGTTTTGTGAATGGTTAATGTAAATGACTTGAATTATAATGGAAATGGTTTATGTGGTTTATGTGATTTATGGGATTAGTGGAAATGGTTAATGAACCATACTAGAAATTGTTAATGGAAATGTGAAATATACAGGTTTATTGAAATGGCTTGAATTATACAGGTTTCTGCATAAAAAAATGGTTAAAATGGGATTTTTTAAAAAACATCATTAAAATTATACATAGAGAAAAGACAGCGCTTTCTAGAAAAAACGTTGTCTATAGTTCACAACAGAAAGCGCTTTTCCTAAAAAGCGCCCTCTAAAGGTATAGAAAAATTCATAACTAAAATTATAGGCATACATTAGACAGCGCTTTTCCTAAAAAGCGCCCTTTAAAGGTATAGAAAAGATTACATTAGACAGCGCTTTTTAAAGAGCTGTCTAAATGGGGCCTTTATTCAGCGCTTTTTCTTGAAAAAACGCCCTCTAAAGGTATAGAAAAATTGATAATTAAAATTATAGGCATACTTTAGACAGCGCTTAAAAAAGCGCTGTCTAAAGGGGGCCTTTAACAGCGCTTTTTGTTGAAAAAGCGCCCTCTAATGTATACTTTAGAGAGCGCTTTTTCGTAAATAAAAAGCGTTGTCTTTACCTATGCCAGTGCTGGCTTAGGCAGCGCTTTTAAGCGCTGTCTAAGGCCTAAAAAAGCGTTGTCTAAAGTCTTGTTTGGCGTAGTGAAACCAGGTCAGATATAGTCTTATTCTGAAATTCTAATACAGATTTCACATAGCAACTTCAAACAATGAAACATCCAAGTAAAATCAAAGCTACATAGTTATTCTAATCTTAACTACAATACATTTACATGTACACTAGAAGTAAAATCGAAGTGAATTAGAAGAATGTAACTTCACGTTTATCCTCTTGAGGACTCTGACTACTATGAAAGAGAAACGGAAATAACTCCGGCCACTCGCCGGACGGAACGGCGTACTTTGCAATAATGCTAAAAACATTCGCACTCACTTTCCGAACAGGACGACTGCAATTAACAAGATTAATCAATTAATTAAGTGATTAATTGATTGATTAAGTGATTAAGTGATTGTTGTGGTTTGAGGAATGAACCTGTGTTCTAGGGTGGTGCTTTGAATGAGTGAATCTTTGACGAGCTGTTTATCTTGAGGGGATAGTTTGGACCAATAACCGGTGATTTTTTTACGGAGGAGAATGGCAGCGAGTTGACGGACGTTAGGGGTTTTGGCGGTGCGTAAGTGAAGAATCAAAGCAGGAACGACTTGAGGATCTTTAGCGAGGCGTTTGATTTGGTCTTCAGCTTGACAGCGAGCGTCGTTGTCTGGCATGAGAAACTGAATCAGCAAAAGCTCAAGAGACAGCACCATCTGTAACTATGCCTGTGTGTGATGGTATGTGAAGGATTCGAGTTTAATGAAGTGGTTTCTGGGTTCGTGAGAAGAGTTTAACAAAGGGGTTCATTCGTTGAATGATGAGTTTGTTGTGAAGAAGAAGGGCTTGTAGTGAGAGAAGGGTTTGTAGTGAAGATCGAATTTGTAGTGAAGAGGAGAAGAATTTGCAATGAAGTCGCGTGAAGAAGAGATCGAGAAGAAGCAAAAGGGTTTGCGTTTTTATGAATATGATTTATGAGTTTAATTTTTTTTCCTAATCTTAAGTTTTATGAAGGGTATTCTGTTCGATTCCCACATAGAACACATTGAAATTTAATTTGTTAAAATTAAATAAAACTTCTTAGGTCAGGTGGGCGATACCTGACTTAATAAATATGTTTCTTAAGTCAGTTAGTGAAAACAGACGACTTAAGAAATTTAATACGAAATATATTTTTTTATTTAACTTTGCTTAAGTCAGTTCTAAATGTAACCGACCTAACAATGTTACAAATATTTACAAAATTGCCACCGCATCACTTCTTAAGTCAGGTGGCAGGTGAACTGACTTAACAACCTCTACTATAAAGATATTTGTGTACTAGTGTAAGATTCTCACCTCACGTGACCTTGCTCTCTCCATAGTCAAAAACTCCATCGAACAGGGTTTCTCACCATTGTGAGCAAGCTCTAAAACCGCAAATAATCTCTAAGGCCTATGCCTACCCCTACCAGCATAATGATGTTATGCATTATGTACTTCTTAACAAGTATAGTAGCGCCTGTCGTGGGGCCTCGGAAATGTGCGTCGCCATGGACGAACTGCACTTCCAGAATCAAATTCTAGAGAACTATGTCCACAATATCCAAAAACACTAACACGGGGCTTTCTCTAAATGGCAGGTGAAAATGTTAGACCTAAGCCACTTTCAGATGAAATATAGGAAGCACCTATTTCCGAAGGCTTCAAGCCTCTCTCCTTGGCGAAGTTCGATGGTCGCACCAACCCCAACGAGCATGTCGCATCCGCCATCCATCAATACACAATTAGAAATCATTTGAGCGTCTGAATCTCTGAAATGCAAGCTATTATCTGGCACTTTCAAAGATGCAGCCATGCAATGGTACACGGGCCTATCCCGAGCTTTCATCGCCATTTATCAAGAGTTAATAAAGAAACGCATGCAGCGGTTTGCAGCCAGTCGATACAGGAAGATGTCCACCACCGGCTTGTTTAACATTCGACATGGCTCCTTAGAGTCGTAGAAGGAATATCTCTCATGTTTTAACGAAGCCACCATAAGGGCCGCCCATCCTAACAAAGAATTGTTCATGGGAGCATTTCAGAATGGTATCAAAGAAAAACACTTCAACGAGTCTTTCGTCCAAAAGCCAACATCTTCGTTAAAAGAAGTGGCCACAAAGGCGGAATGCTACATAAAGGGCGAAGATTGTAATGCCAACAAGAAGGACCGAGACGTAAAAGATATTGTGCCTAGGGCCAAAGACTCACAACACTTGCGGAAGAATAACTATACCTCGCCCATCATGGACAAAGCTATGTTCAATCGAGGTGGAAAGGTCGTGGAGAGCTTTATGCCCATAAGCACTCGCCCTGAACAGATCAGGCGGGAGATTATCCACTTACATGATATCGCTGCGCCTTCAGCCCAAAACACAAAAGTTATGGGACCTGAGCCTCGCAGATGGTGTAAGTTGTAGAAAGTTAAAAGATACCACACAAAAGATTGCTACTAGCTCAAGAAGGAGATAAAACAACTGATACAGGAGACACACGTTAAGAAGTATGTCAAAGGCGATTCCTCTCAAGGGTCAGGTGGGTCTAACTTCCTCGGGCAAGATGGCACAGGAAACCCTAGATCCAGAAAGGAAAACAAGTAATTTAAAAAAGAGGACGACAAAACCCTGCGCCATATGCTCAATACTATTGAAGGAGGATTTGTTGGGGTTGTCTCACAAAGAGAGAGAGAGAGAGAGAGAGAGAGAGAGAGAGAGAGAGAGAGAGAGAGGTTCAACTTACTCCAAGAGTAAGTTTTTTTTAACTTATACCAAATTACAACCTTTAAATTAAATCTAATTTAATGATTAATAATTTATTTAATTATAATTAGCATTTTTACTCAATTAATTATTTGATTAAAGCTAAATGAAAGCATGCGAACCTTGAAAATTTTTTAAAAATAAGTGATAGAAAATTCATCGACTCTAATTTATTTGAGGTGATTGGAGTCATTAATGAACCAAAACATATTGATTATTTTTAACACATGGATACATGACCATTATTTAAATTTAAAAAGTGTGCGTAGAACTTAGAATAATCTTGAAAAACAATTGTGACTTCAGTGGTCCAACGAGTTAATGGGGTGGGCCGGTAAGATTCAATTGCCAACTCGTCCATGACTATTTCATACATTTTTTGCAGTGGGGGTTGGGCAAGCAAAATACTAAATTGATAGAAAATTTAAAATTTTCCATGCATAATAACTGGTCAAAAACGTCGTACCACCCCCACCACTTTTTTGTTTTTTGCTTTCTAAACTTCTAATTAACATGATAAATGGTCTTTATATAAGTAAGGCCAAATCAAAGATTGTTGTACATGAAAATAAAATCCTTATTGTAATGTATTTTGTTTAAAAGGTAAAATAGGTTTTTGGTCCTCCTAATAATTTATATTTTGTTTTTTGTTCGTAAAAAGATTTTCTTTTAAAGAATGATTTTCTTAAAAAAATTTATCCACATTTTTTGTTCCTCGCTAAAATCTCACTTAAAATGTCGCTAATTCAGTCGTTAAGTAGTAAGTCGTCGCTAATTCCGTCACTAAATTGAAAAATTATCGCTAAATTGCAAGAAAGACCAAAAGTGTTGATGAAAATTTTCATGAGGACTATTCATTAAAGAAAATTTTTTAAAGATTTAAAATAAAATATAAGATATTTAAGAGGATCACAAAAATATTTAACTCTTATATAAATATACATGTTCATAAAAATAATTTACTATTTATTCTGACATGCAATATAAGATTGATGGTGTATTGATCAAAGTCGCCGACTCCTTCGAAACAATGCAAATCTCTAACAAATATAGTGGGTGTACTTACAAGATTAACATTACATTGTCCAATTTAATGAAATTTGAGAGGTGTAACTTAAAAAGAATGATTTATTTGACGGCAAAAAAGAAATTTGTGGCTCGACACTAGTGTGTGGTCTTAAAGTGAGAGTCCACTTGTTCGTCTGATGCAAACAAAAATACTCTTAAATGAACATTTTTTATTAAGTCGGCCGTGTTGAATATTTTTAGTTGTCCTGAACACAACTTAAATATGAAAACATCTTATGTAAAAATATTATTATCTCTTTAAATATAGAAGTGTGAATAAACTCCCAAATTTATTTTTATTTATGAAAAATTGAAACCTATAATTTTAGAAAGGCAAAATAACCTTTTTCGTCCCTTAACTTTACCCCAAGGTCCAGTTTGGTCCCTTAACTTTAAAAAGTGGCAAATTCGTCCCTTAACTTTTAAAATGGTGTCACGTTTATCCTTCCGTCTGTTTCTGTTAGTCAATGGTTGAAAATAGATGCCACGTATTTTCAGGTGGACTATCTGTGCAACACTGTTGGCAGATGGACTTCTTTTCTTTTTCTCTTTCTGTGCAACACTGTTGGATGAACTTCTTTCATCTTCTGATTCCATTTCCTCTCTCACTTTTCGTTCCGACCATCCCTCATCTATCCATGTCTTCAAAATCCCGATGTATGTATGTCTCTTGTTCCTGCTTCTCCTGCAGCTGCTCTCAATAGAGCAAAGTTCTTTGAATCCTTAGTTGAATTGGGTTTGGTTACTTTGTTTTGCTCTGCTAGTAGATAAAGATGAAGGTTTGGGGAAGGTAAATAGATTAATTTTGAAACATGAGAACTATTCTTAATGTACCATATAATCTGTAGTGTGCATATGCATAAATTTAGATTTACATTGTTATTGTCACATGTGATCGAGTGCATGTGCGTGATTTGTTAATATTTATTGTTGTTAAGATTTATTGTTGTGTATTATTCAGACATGGCTTCCTGATGACAGATTACAAGATTCTCTTACAAGACATGGCTTCTCTTATCAACACAAGAACATAATAGGTAATGGTAGTATTCTTGACATGGTGGCAGTGAAGGTTGCAGAAATATGAGCAGGTGTCTAATGTTCTAAAAGATTAGTCATTGATGCTTAAGTTGGTTACCTTAGGTAAGCCGTAATTATAGTCAACTTCATGCTTATTTAGCAGGCTTCTGCCTTATTTTCATTTATCCTGGTCCCCATTATTTCCTTCATAACCATTTCATTCACCATAGAAGCAGTAGTATATGATAGGCACCTGAATCTTGAACCTAATGACCAATTTTCTTATGGATCCAAAAGATGGAAATTTTACAAGAAGAATGACCAGTAGGCTGGGTTTTGTAGGTGAGTGTTAGGTATTGGCTATTAACCGTTGTGGTTGAGATTACTCTCGATTATTTTCATCTAATTCCCCTGAAGTAAGGGGAATTCAAATCCCATTATTTACTCTGCTGTGAATAAAATTTCTGATATAGTTCCATTTCTTGAGTCTGTATACTTAATTGGATGAAAAATAAATACCTCACTAGCCATACAGTTTGGGAACATCCATTTCCTGTTGTGAGGGATAGTATATAACTTACAAACCGACAAAGGAGAAATATCACATGGTGCACCTGCCAACATTAATGTCAAAGTAAGAATAAAATAAACATGATTAAGTTAGATGGAATTTTCTTCAATTAAATAAGCATAAGTTGTAGCTTTCCTAGGGTTCATCAATTTAACCGACAAGTACTTCAACTCAATATGTATATTACACACTTTTAATAGTTATCATTCATAGTGAAAGAAATTGTTGCGTTACAACAGTAGTTGGCGACAGACTAGAATTGGAGAGGGTGAAAATGGTGAAGAAACGAACACGGTGAACGAGCAAAGACCGAGCAAACAAGTTCTGAGGAGGATCAGAGATTGGAGAGGGTGAATCACAAGGAATGGAATCTGAAGGCACGTTCTCGGGAGAATCTGAGATTGGAAGTGGTGAATCAATATGAAAGATTTCTTAGGAGGAACAGAGGAACATAGCAGGGAGAATATGCTAAGAAAGAAGAAGATGATGTTTCAAATCCATGTCACCTGCCACGTAAGAAAGAATAAACAGATGTTTGAGCCAACTAACGGCAAGGACCACTTTGACACCTTTTTAAAAGTTAAGGGACGAATTTGCCACTTTTTAAAGTTAAGGGACCAAACTGGACCTTGGGGTAAAGTTAAGGGACAAAAAAAGTTATTTTTCCTTTTAGAAATTATAAAAAGATAAAGAATATCAAGTCACTTTGATAATGGATTTAGAGGAGGGTTAATAAATTCAAAGCACACTTTATAAAAATGGTTACTTTAAAAAAAATGTTAAATAATTTTTTGGTCCTTCTAAATATTACGAATTTCATTTTTAGTTTTTTAATTTTTTTTAAGTAATGGTTTTTAAAAAATTTTCCATCCATACAATTAGTTCTTGATATTAGGGGTGTTCAGGATACGGCTCGATCTACAAACCCACTGACCCAAACCGAACCAATCAATAAATTACCATTCATTTATGAATATACACATCCTAATGCATAACAATCCGTATATTTTTGGTTCAGATATTGAGTTTGGGTTTTACAACATGTGGACCCGTTGACTGAACCGATTGATGTGACATTAATAATTTTTTATTATATATATATATATATATATATATATGTTGTATCTTTTTTTTTTATCATTTTCAACTTATGTATTTTATCGAAATAACGTGTCTTGTTAAATTTTATACTATTATCAAGTGTTATGTCGTGTTGATGAATTTTATTAGATATTATATGATGTGTTTCTTCGAATTTGAGTGTTATAAATGAGTATGATTATATTGACTTGTGTTAAAAAAAATTAAACTCACAAAAATAATCTTAAATTATTATTATTTTAAATTTAAAACACAACCCGCGGACCCAACTCAACCCAACCCATAAATGAACGAACCCAATCCATTAAAGTTTGAACGGGTTGGGTAACGAGTTAGGTCAAACCCGATCTAATCCAACTCGTGTACACCCCTTCCTGACATTAAATGCCATTAACGGATGTTGACGTGGCATGTCACGCAAAACTTTTTTGATGAGTGGGCGTGCTGGTGACAATGCCAGCGTAGCAAAAGTGTTGATGTGGATGCCACATGATAATTTTTTTCCATTTTTTATTTTCTTATTCATTAAAATTATAGCGACGAAAAGACCTTCGTTAAATTCATCGCTAATATGAACATCATGCATAAACCCATAATTTGTAGCTAATTCATAGTTAATTTAAACGCGCCATTCTTATGACCTAAAATTTATTCTTTTCATAATTTTTTGCATGAAATTTTATAACCTTATAAAGATCTCTCACACAAAAATTTAATTTTTTTTTTACTTGAGATGAATTAAATATGAAATTTTTTAACGTCGATTTTCCTTAAAACGGAAACAACACAAATGTTGACATATTATTGAATTTTGAGATAATATTTTGTATAGACCTATTTAATAATACATAAAATGGATTTGCAAAGTTTCATGTCGTTCCGAATAAGTCTTGATTTATTTTAATTTTTCGATCGAAACACATATATACATGTTTTGATTTATTTTTGATTTGTTTTAGATCATAATAATGATGTGTTTAGATTAGTTAGGAATTAACTAAGGATTAGCTAGGAAATATTTACGGATTAACTACAAATTCTGGGTTTATGCATGACGTTCATTGATAACGCGAAAATGTATCGTATACTACGACTCGGTTTACATGCAATTTACTATCCTTTTGCTTTCATTTCTTGTTTATGCTAGTATTTTGTTTGTATTTCAGGTACATAACCAAGTGAGAGCCGTACACGAAGAAACAAAGCGAATCAGATGAAAAACGGAGAAAAAGGCATTTTTTGCACTTAGGGCGTCTAGCATGGTGTTCGCCACAGAGGTAGCCATGATGTGGCTGAGGTGTCCCATGACCCAACGGCCACAAAGACCAGGTCTGCACTTTTTGTTCGTATGGCGGTCACCATAGGAGGGATGGCGGTCTCCATCCCTTATAAAAATGGAAAATTCAAGGAAATTGAGAAATGATCATCCCACTTCTTCCTTTTTCCTCTCACACGAACCTAGCAACCTTAACTTCATTTCCAAGGTCTTGTAGCACTATAAATAGGGATTAAAACCATATTTTGGGGGATCCTAGCTTAGTTCACTACTACAGAACAGACCTTTAACAAAGGTTGGGAAAGATATATAACCATGCAGGACCAGGCGTTGTTATGTAGAGTGTGGTTGTATATATGATACTTACAATTACGGCCCTGTAACCGTTGTGATAAACTGGAAAGTGCGCGCCCTATCACAATGGTTTATCCTAAAAACGGTTGTGGTAAAGTAATGGTCCTAGGTTCGATTCTCAGCTCCGCAGTTTTGTTTTTAATTTTTTACTAAACAGCGCGCGAGTTATTATAACAGTTATGATAAATAACCGTTGTAAAATCTTCTGTAGAATCTACAATTTTATCCTGCTTTTATAATTTATACCAATTTTTAACCTATATAACTGTTCACCATATCACGACAGAAAATACAACACAGATTTGTGATAAAGTTATAATAATATTAATTGTATTATATTCATGATACACCATAACATAATCACAAGAATCTTATGTAACAAATACATCACCCATTACACCATCAATAAACATACAAACCTAATCAACTATAACCTAATTCATCATTACAACAAATGCAATGAACACTAAAAATAAAAAAATCCAGGTAATCTTCAACTGTGTCTTCAGGATCTTCACCTTCAACATCAATTTGACCTCCTTGGCTTTGTAGGTGTTAACTATTCCCTTCTCCTCATTCAAATTCTTTACAAGTGAAGAAATTATTTATTTTGCTCTAGGATCCATTTCGTCATCCAACCAAGCAAAGTGAGAGCATTGTTTGTATCCTTGAATCTTATACATCCCACAACCATAGAAACGGCGGCCTGGGTTCGATTCGGTCCATGTCGTCATCAACGGAGCGTTGAGACCACACTTGCATATGTACCTTGAACGATTTGAGGACTTGCTTCCATGGCTACAGTCGGACTGCTGAGACATTTTAATGGAAAGATTTGATGGAAACTTTATGGAAAAGAATGAAAAAAAAAGTATACGGTGAAACTTTATGGAAGGATTTGCTGAGACACTTTCCTATTTCATCTAGTTCATGAAGCTGTGAAAAAAAAGTACAAGGTGAAGGAAGTTAACACAATAGCTTTATACTTCTTGTACTTTTCTTCATAGCTACACAAACCATATGTAACATAGCGAAAGTATACTTCTTGTATTTGTTAAGATGATGATGATGGATCTGAAAAAATGAGAACATTCAAGAAAAAAACAAATTAGAACCCATTTTTAACAAGACAAGTAAACGAAATCGAAGCATAAGTGTAATGAACAAACCTGAAGTTAGCGATTAGTAAACGAATCTGAAGACGTATCTGAAGGTTGAAGTATGTTTAGAGTTATGTTATGAGAGGGAAAAGTGAATTATGTTAGGGTTTTCTTTTAAGAGAAACAACTCCTAAGTAGTGAACGATAGATGCGTTTGCTTATATACTAAAAAATATCACTTTTCATCACTGTTAGAAATTACAACCGTCATGCAATTTTCAAATTTTACAACGGTTGTTTAGTAACACCGTGGTTAAATATCTTGGTTAAATAATTTTCTATTTTCTATTTTTTTTTAAAGTCCTATAACAACAGTTGGTTTATTAACCGTTGTAAAAGCATTTACACTTTAATTTTTAAATAATGGACTTAAGTGACACACGTTTAATGTAGTCTAAAAAATTTAAAATGTGTATTTGCTAAGGATCGAAGCTTGCTACAAATCATATATTACTACGGTGTTATTAGACAACCGTAGTAATAAATCCTGCTACTCACTGATGCGCGAACATTGCACGAACAATATAACCTATTACAATGGTGTAAATGAATCCGTTGTAAACCTGGTGTTGTTGTTTGTGTATTTTGTAGTAATGGTTACAACATAGGCCATATATTTACAGTGTTAAAGCAATAATTCTTCACATCGGGGAGTTATTTGATCGGGTGTATACAATCTAACTGCAAGTGCACAAGCTATCGTGTCGTTTTAAAAGATATTGATCCCACAGAGACCAATAGTCAAAGATCTATAGTTTCCAGTTGTTACGGTGTTTATCAAAGGCGAATGAACTAGTTTAAAGACGGGAAACGAAATAAAAGGATTTAATAAAAACAGATGAATAACAATGCTGAAATGTAATTCACATCAATTGACAATGCTCTGATTGTCTCCACTAAAACAACTTACACGGAAATGTTTCCAATTTAGAAAAGAACTAATTTAACAGGAATTGTCGCCTTCGCGTATTCAGAACCGAACTTACTCTCTAATTTATACCCTTCATTTGTCACTTATGGAAAGCACTTACCGCGTTAAAGTAGTAAACTCACTTTTAAGAAATTGAAAAGTTTAACTAAAAAGGGTTCCTGAGCTTTCGCTTAAGTACCGGATCCTAAACCTATAAACGCGTCCGCAAATAGTTTTAAAACCTCCTTCTAGAAAGGTTAAATTTTCCTAATTAGATAACAAAGTGCTTTTGAGGTATTTGTTAACCAATGACAAACCAATTTTAGTCTTTAATGCCGAACAACTTTCGATCTTACTCGACGTTTTCACTGCATCACTTTCGTGAAGGCATATTAAAATAAGTTCAGAAAAATTGTGTTTAAATCAAAACAGCCCACAAAGGAAATCTTAAGGAGACAAAATGTAGAGTGTCATCTATTGACGATCCTCACATGTGAGGATTCAATAATTTAGCCAGACATGTTTAGGGAAAACAAAACGTAAAGGGTTTTAGGTGCAAAGGTAAACATACTGGCGGGAAAAAACATTATGAAAATAATTAAGACAAAGAAGACAAATGCGATTAAATAAGACAAGGAAATTAAAGGCAATACAAAGTAAAAGTAAATGCTGAATTAGATAAAAACCTGCTCCGACGGTGCAATAATCCTCCGATGTGAAGAGATTATTGCTTTACAATTTGACAGAATTTTGGATTAAGTTTGTATAAGCTTGGATACCTTGGAAAATGGCATGGAAGGGGTATTTATAGGAGTCCATAACCCTATAAATCACCAAGAAACCGATTCCAGAGCGTGGAGAAAATGTAGGGATGGTTTTTGGGAGACTTGGAGACCAAGCATGGTCTGTTCCCAACCGTTTAGGCTTTCCAAGGGTGGCGACCACCACAGTCCTCATGGCGACCGCCATGCTCACAAAGTGGGCATGACTTGGTCATCCCATTAGCCGGTACGTGGATCACCCATGGCACCCCTAGGATGAATGCCATGGTGGTCGCCATAGGTGCAAGTCTGCTCAAATTCTTCACTTTTCGTCCATTTTGCTTCGTTTCTTCGCCCACAGCTCCTGATTACTAAATTCCCCGAAACAAAGGAAAAGCACTAGCATAATAGTGGAAACATAATTAAAATAATAGAAAAATATGCATAAGTCAAATTAAATAAACGATAGTTTGAGGTGTCATCATTATTGCACAATTGTTGTCATTGAGTTTGAAGCACTTTACGTTATTGCTTTTAAATCTTGCCGCCCTTTATATTCCATCAAAGTTATTTCCTGTATCCGATTCAAGTCTCCGATTGGAGCAGTTTCTTATTAATTTTAGTCTATTTACATTCTTATTGCCTTGTTTATATGCTCTACTTTACTTTATTTACTTTCATCGCACCGCTTTATTTTGTTTATTTCATCGCACTGCTTTATTTTGTTTACTTTTACCGCACACTCTTTATTTTAATCAAATCGCTTATTATGTTTAATTCCTTTTTTCAAACAAAGGCAAAAATGTTTACCGTAACCATGTCCAGCTAATTTCGTTAGTGCTGGAATGTGAGGAACGTCATTTCGACGGTACTTCATATGTTGTTTCTATAAAATTACTATTGGGGCTGTTTTGATTTTAATACAATTTTCCGCAATTAATTTGATCGGTTACTACGAAAGTAGAATCGTGACACGTCGAGTAAGATCGAAAGCCGTCTGACACTTAAGATTAAAATTGATTATTTTTTTGTTAATAAAAACTGTGAAACCACTTTGTTAATTAATTAGGAGAGTTTAACATTTCTAGAAGGTGATTTTGAAACTATTTTCAAACGCGTTTATAGGTTTAGAATTCGGTTTTCTGAGCAAATGCTGAAAACCCTTTTAAGTTAACGTTTCCAATCAAGATTACTTTTCAACTGAGCTAAAGAAGTGATTAATAAAAAAAGATTTTCTACTTTAACGCAATACGCAACCGATTACGCGTGAGCGGACGATATAGATTAAAGATTAAGTCTGGTTCCGAAAAATCGAAAGTGGCGGTTCCTTTTTAATTAAATTATTTTTCTTGGAAGAAAATATTGCCCCGTAAGTAGTTCTATTTAGAGATAATAAGAGTGTCGTTGATTGATGAGAGCCGCATTCCAGTATTACATCTTTGAATTTATTAAAACTTTGCTATTCTATTCTTATTTCCTTTTTATAACCCTTTTTGAAATTGTCATAGATAAACATCGTAACAAGAGAAACGATAGATTGACCATTAGGTCTCTGATACACTCCGTATACTTGCAGATAACACGTATCATTCATATTAGCGACGAATTTAGCAACGGTCTTTCCGTCGCTATAATTTTAATGAATAAAAAAATTTAAAAAAATGGAAGAAATTTCCATATGACAATCACATTAACATTTTTTTGTCACGCTGACATTGCCACGTGTATGTCTAGTCATCAGAAAAGTTTCACATGACTTGTCACGTCAGCATCTGTTAATGAGAGTTGACGGCATGGACCAAAATTATAAATGAAAAAATTTATGATGACCACTATTTGAAAAATAATTTTAGAAGGACTAAAAAACGAAATTTAATATATTTATATGGACCACAAACTTATTTAACACTAAAAACAATTAGCAATTAAATCATATTGAAAGGTTGAAATTATAAATTTTGCAGGTAAAACATGAATACTGAAATCAAACTAAACAACAATATCGATTAATTGTCTTTTTCAACTTGAATGAGGTATTTCAAATTGAAATAGAATTAATCCCAAACAATTTAACTAATTCACCTAAGTTATACAACAGTTAACAATTACAAATTCAAACCTAGATTAAATCATAATAAAAGACCACTAATGAAAATCTAAACAAATTTGAATCTTATATTGATTTTGCAAGTAATAAGAATTTTGCTGATAGTGTATTGATTGCTTATAACATTTGAATCAAAAAGTGTTTACAAAACTAATTTGTTTACGATCAATCAAGACAACAAATGCTAAGACCTAATAAAAACAAGCTCAACACATTTCAATCAATTAACGAGAATTATTAAGAGATTAAGAGTGAGAGAAATATCAAGATCATGATTTATATTGATTCAATCATAATCGTCCTCGTATGAGATCATGTACCGTCCTAATGAAAAATCCATTTAAGTTTCTTCGGCTAGTATTGTGATGCACAATTGTGCTACCAAATTTAAATTTCAAGTAATTTCATCTACCACCAATTCTACTATGAAAATTCTATTCTTTAATCTACTTGAACAAGACTACCTTTAATCCCCAAAATTCTAAATCACTCGATATTTGTTACACCAAAACCTTAAATCCTTCTACAATGTGCAATCCTTGTCAATATATTCTTTCAGTGCTACCATCGTTCCTTTTGATACCCTCGAATTTAGAACTTCAATAAATTCCTCTAAATCTTTGAAGGAGAAAAAAATTAATGTTACTTGCTTTTGAATTTCAATCCTATATTAAATTCCTGTGAAAGAAACACTACAAATACATGCTTATTGCACCCTTATAACATGAATCAAATTCACAAAGAAATTCTTACAAGGTATTGTGCGTGTGAGAGAGATGAATGTATGTTTTAATAAATGAAAATAATGGGAGATAGTTCTAGGTATGCTAGAGAAGTTAAGACACGAAGAGTAGTTAAAAATAATGTAACATCTAAAAGGATTAAATAAAACCATGATTCAAATCCTCTCCACTATACAAATTATAGGTTTATGATGGTGTGAATCAATTCACATGAAGAATGATTTGATTCACATCAAAAAGTTCATAGTTCATATGATCCTAATGAATAATGATTTTATTCAAAATTGCCTATATTTCATTTACATTAATCAATTATAGATTTGACCATGCAAACATAATTGTTTTCAAGTATTAAAAAAATAATGGGTGAGTCAAAACATACTTATTTAATCATTATTTTATTCATTTGGACCGATTCATGAAAACAAAAAAAAAGGAACCTAATTAAAAAAATACATGATTCTATTTAAAGAAAAGCATGAATCGATCCATGCTAACAGAAGCATATAAAAACCTATGTAAATAAGTTGATACTAATCTAGATAAAAACTGAAAAAATAAAAATAAAATACCTATAACCATAAAGACATCATTGAAAATACATTCTTAATCCTAGACCTAAGGATAAGAACAGACTTTCACATACTCCGCTTTTGATGATGTTAACCTACAAGTTTTTTAGTCTAACATGCTATATACTTCCCTTTTTGATGATATTAACCTACCAGTTGTCTAGTCTAACATGTTATATCCTCCCACTAAAACATGTCATATTTTATATAAAAACTTGTAGAACTTCTCCCTTTTTGACAAGACTAAAAAGAGAGGCAAAAAGTGCATAAGCGATGTACCAAAAAAGTTAGCATACCACGAACATAATCACTTAGAATTCAGTAACACAACCTCATGCAAACACACATTCACATATAAGACCAACGATAAGAAATTAAAAATTGATCAACCATGAAAAATGGGGATAAAGGAAAAAATATCATAGCTGAAAAATATTTAGTGCATAAGAGTATCATCAAGTGAAAAAACACTGGAAAAAACATTAAATATGGTGCCAAATACCTTAAGGGTACATCCAAATTATATTGTTATTGGCCGACCATAGTGATTCCGACCAACCACTCTGAGGGAGTTGTGACCTTCCATAATCTTTTCATCGCACGAGAACTATCCTATTGATGATCACAGGGGATCAAAACTTCAGGTGCATCCAACGATTCTCTGTGATTCACGCCTGATAAATAACAAGTTTGTTACTCCATCTCTACAATATATAAAGAAGGCGCCAATTTAGGTACCCAGTTTCAAATTCAATTTCAATTCACTCTTCTCCCTCATATACTAACTTGAGTGCTGAAGTGCTAACCTTGCAGATCAGCTCCATTCTCTTCCACACCAGAAGCTCGTATCAATCATTACCTCCGATCCTCACTCCATTTCTGGTTCCAGAACGGAATAGTAGTGTCGTATGTTGGAAACAAATTCTGATTCCTACATATTTCAAGATTTTACGTCCGCTACTCGATTCATCAGTTTGAAACCTTCTTAATTTAAAGAATCATGAGCATTCAAAATCAAACACAAAGATTCGTTGTGTTCGATCCAATTAAGCTTTGATTCAACTATGATTTCCTGAATTTCCAAATATTTGATTCCTCCATTTCCAAGTAATGATTGGATACAAAGCTACTCTTTATGTTGTTCCACGAGAAGCTGCCAATGTTGAAGTAGTTTAACCAGCGATCAATCAACCACCTCCAGCTCCTTCGCAAAACACTATGAATCCAGAAGTATAGGTTCCTCTACATCTAGATCTAGTCCAAACTACTCATATAATTTGATATGTTCAATTTCCTCCGATTGAACCTTCGATTCCACCTACAATTTGATAACCTGAAGCCTTACATAGCTTCCAGTTGCTACGATCTAGTCAGGGATTGCAAGGCGCCAATGAGTTGCTAAACAACATGTACAACATCGTTCGACAACAGAATTCACTGGCGATATAAAAAAGGTTACTTCGTTTCTAGGAAATCCTCCAAAATGCTCCTCCGCGAGGAAACACTGTTCAAGAAGTTGTATCAAGGAGAACTCAAACAGTTGCCCCCGAGCCGATTACGACGAAGAAAGATGAAGCTCCTAATTTAAAGATTCAGCTAAGGAGGAAGAAGTACCATAGTCCTCCCTAAAGATATGAGGGAGATTGAGGCAGTCATGTTCCTGCTCTGGATTAGGCATAAAATGAACCATCGAAGAATCAGTCGAAGCATCCTCTGTGCTCCCGGATCTTTGACATAAAATTACTAAAAGCCATGGAGAAGCCACCAAAGCTAGGTGAGAACAATGGAAAGGGATATCCTGATGAGAACGCGCAACTCGTCAACGATCAACTGAATTACTCCAGTGTTAATGATGCTTCCAAATGTAAATTATTTGCATTAAATTTGGTCGGGCCGGCCAGACTATGATTTAAGAATCCTTGTGTATATAACAACAGAATAACAAAGTATCTCAAATAATAAACATTAAGCATAAGAAACATCTGAACAAAATTATAATTAAAAGGATTCATACAAAGTCAAACTTCCATATAATGCCAACAAGATTGAATAAAGTTCATCATAACGCAACCTAACCTAAGAGAAGTTAGCTACACATAGTGAAAATTACGATACCAATTGAATAAAGATGAATAACATATGAATTCCCTTGAAAGATTAGCCTCCAATGGCTTCCAATGCTCTCAAAATCACCCTTTGATGCTTTAAAATCGTGCTTCCAGTGCCAAATTTTGTAACCCTTGTAAAAGTGCAGAAAATCCCCTTTTAAAGCTGTCAGACGGGTCAGAACGCATCAGAAAAGTCCAGAAAAATCCATTATCACGCGCATTATGAAAGCATCACGCGCACGATGAACCCTCTGCTTCTCTATCACGCACGCGATAACATGCGATGTTGTGCATGATTATTCCAGCACCTGTGTTATTTTCAGCCTTGTCACCCGAATTCTCACTAAGTCTCAATCCTCCATACTTAGCTATTTTTCACGCATTATCGGGTCTTTATTCATCATTTTGACTCCTCTTTTATTTTTTTTGCCCAATTATTCGATTGATTATATGTAATGACGAACTGTCATCAATGACACATAACTTATCAACTCCGACATTAGGCGACTCTTCCTAGAGAAAGGCGAGATATTGAGTAGAAATAGGACATAATAAACAGACAATTGAACTGATATGAGAGAATGGAACAAAAATAATCACAAAACAGTGATAGCTCAATTGGGAGAGTATCAAATTAAAGATTTGAAGGTTGAGTGTTTGATCCATGCTCATTGCATTTACTCTTCTTTTGAAATACACATTTTTAGCGAAATAAAAAACTAAGACCATTTCTTAATACACCACCCAAGTTTCTTATACACCACGTGAAATTTCGTTTTTGCCCCCTGATTTCGGATGTGCACATCCGGACGCACCGTTTTTTTTAAAAACGCTGATGTGTTCCGGATGTGCACATCCGAAAACATAGTATAGCTTTATTTTTTAAAATTCCGGATCTGCAGATCCGAAAAATAGCATAACTTTTTTTTCTAAATCGATTTTGTTGGTTGGTCGCATACATTAATATATCATCGCAAGTTAATATACATTCGAATGAGGGGAGCGAGAAGGGATTAGGTTTCCCGCCCATAGAAAACTTTGTTCTTCGTATCTCTTCAATAGAAAACTTTGTTCTTCATATCTCTCCAATGTAACCACTGCTCCGGTTATCTTTCTTTGTTGATCGTCCAACACTACAGATGGACTCAATATATTTCGGAGATAAACCCTTTTCGTTATTGAAAATAAGTAATGTGGCTGGTGCACCAGTAGCAGTAATGTCATTATAAGTTATAACAAACTCTAGGGTTGGAGTCTCTCCGTCAATATAATGGTTGTTTTCGGCATTCTGATAAAGTTAACAACAGATTTACGGTCATGAATATAAACAACTATCATTTAACATCATGAATGCATCATGAAAGGTTAAATGTACTTGAATAAGCTCCATGAGAAAATGAACATCTTTAGAATAAAGTTCAGCGGAGAGATTCTTGATAGCGTGATGAAGATCTTGAGTCAATGGATTAGGTTTCCCGCCAATAGAAAACTTTGTTCTTCGTATCTCCTATTACCACTTGCAGAACCAGAATCAGAATCTTCTACTTCACTTATGTAATATCGAGCACGGAAAGCTAGCAAGTGTACATAATAAGCATGAGGAACTGTATCATTAATATACAAGTTATAATATATACATATACATCAATAGACATCAGCAAGTGTGCATAATAAGCTAGCAAGTGGGCATAATAAGCATAATAAACAAGTTCTAATATATACATATACATCAATATACATCAGTATGTATCATTTAGAAAAAACCAACGCGAACCTGTAAAATATAATCCTTTTAGGCTTAAACCCGGTTGATTTATAGAAAGCCACACGCCACTCCCTGAATTATCCTATCATGAGAAATACACAAATCTAACAAAATTATCTTATCATTCCAGCGGGCTGATTTCCCTTCTAAGGATCCACTGTTATTTTAAAGAGATCTTGAATTATCTCCTCGCAATGAACCTGAGCAGAAACAATTCCTCTGTATCTGTGACCCAAAGTCAGTCCATTGGTTCTGCAAGTGGTAATAGGAGTACCACCAATTTTGTGTCGACTCTGGTAATAGAAGTAACGTTTTACTGTTGATCGTTATTCTTTTAAAATACATATTATTATTATTTTTTAAAATAAATATACCTTTTTAAGTTTCAGCCATTTTTTCGGATGTACACATCCGGAAAACGCGTAATTGTCATTTCGGATTTGCACATCCGGAACAAGGCAACATTTTTTAAAAAAAAATGGTGCGTCCGGATGTGCACATCTGGAATTAGGGGGCAAAAAAATAATTTCACGTGGTGTATAAGAAACTTGGGTGGTGTATTAAGAAATGGTCAAAACTAAAATAATGGAGATGCGGGGTATCGATCCCCGTACCTCTCCATGCTAAGCGAGCACTCTACCTTCTGAGCTACATCCCCATATTTTTTATTGATTTAGTTAAAAACATAATTATTGTCGTTTCTGAAAAAGGAACATGTTTGTTATGCTCAGTTGAGAAACTATTGTGGATATATATATATATATATATATATATGACCATTTGAAAAACATTTGTTTTCTATATAGAAACTAATAATTCAAATTCTAAATGGAATGCTTTTAATTATTATTTTATACTAATAATTGAACTTCACATCATTAATTATTATTTTTTAATATAAGTAATTTATTTGTATTATTTTAATATTATAAAAAATAATCACAAATTTTAAAGACCTTGAGTTACATATTTGAAGTAGTCGAGAAGAATAATCTCTAAGAAGGAGATTAATTTATGTAACATAGATCTTTATTTGCAATATGCATATGATCTTCATTAAGAATAATCATATAATGGATTAATGGTTGGATGAAATGACTAATACTAGATCGGGTTATTAATAGATGAAGTAAGATTTTAATGAGTTGTTTATAACTTATAGGTTCAACAAGGTCACAACAAAAATATTTAGAAAATTTTGGAGTTTTAACTATAAGATCAGGGGTAAGCTTTGCAGTTAAAAAAAAACTTGTATCTCGTAATAATTCCAAGGCATGTTTGTATTAACATGTGGAAATTCTAATATGTGACCATGAAGCCTTGATCCTTAGAAATTTTTTCATGTTGCGATGATCTTTTATCTTATAAGAATCATCTAGTTTTGATTTGATTAATGTTATTTCATCCAAATGGTTTTCAAATAAGATAATGGTCATCAACACAAATGAGTGGAGATGTAAACTTCTTATGAGCATACATTGTAAACAAGAAATAATCAGATTATGATTTAATATAATTGTGATTGTTATCAAATATTAGTAGGTTGCTTAGACATTTACTTATACTAGAATTTTGATCATGTTTACTCACTCACGCTAGATCCTTAAACCTTCCTTTTATTAATGCCAAATATTTTTTCAAAATTAGATGAAGTAATAATATATAATAAATATTTGTAATGGAATGTGTAGTGATATATTTGTGAGGGCCCCCAAATGGGACGACATATGTCTTGCCTTCACCTGGTGCCCGCCCCACAATGTGTCGCCTAAAGCATAATCCTCGCGTAGAAGGGGGCTCTCCCTAAGAGGAAACATGGAAAATGACGTTCACTAAATCCATAACTGCATATGCAAAGTCATGCACATGGCTCCCTAAGAATTAGGCGACCAACGACTCTCCTAGTCAAGGTCGATCGGTTACCACTTCTTATGAGTCCTCTAATTCTTGTCCTATAATCCTCTATAAATACCTCATCCCTAGCATGAGTAAACTCAACTCATAACGTACAAGAAATACCCTAAGAATACTGAGATTCTCACCTCACGTCAGCTTTCTCTCTCCATAGTAAAAAACTCCATCGAACAGGGTTTCTCACCACTATGAGCAAGCCCTAAAACCGAAGATAATCATTATGTACCTTTTAACAAGTATAGTAGCACCCATCGTGGGGCCTCAAAAATGTGCATCGCCATGGACGAACTGCACTGCCATAATTAAATTCTAGAGAACTGTGTCCACAATATCCAAAAACAATAACACGAGGCTATCCCTAAATGGCAGGTGGATGTGTTGGACCTAAGCCACTTTCAGATGAAACATGGGAAGCACCTATTTCCGAAGGCTTCAAGTCTATCTTCTTGGCGAAGTTCGATGGTCACGGTAACCCCAATGAGCATGTCGGATCCATCAATACGCAGATGGAAATCATTTGAGCGCCTGGATCTCTAAAATGAAAGCTATTATCTGGCACTTTCAGAGATGCAACCATGCAATGGTACATGGGCCTATCCTGAGCCTTCATCGCCATTTATCAATAATAAGTGAAGAAACGCATGCACCAGTTTGCAGCCAGTCAATACAAGAAGATATCTACCACCAGCCTGTTTAACATTCGGCATAGCTCCTTAGAGTCGTAGAGGGAATACCTCGCTCGTTTTAATGAAGCCGCCATAAGGGTCATCCATCCTAACAAAGAAATGTTCACGAGAGCATTTCAGAATGTATCAAAGAAAGACACTTCAACGAGTCTCTCGTCCAAAAGCCAACATCTTCATTAAAAGAAGTGGCCACAAAGGCGTAATGCTACATAAAGGGCGGAGAAAGTAATGCCGACAATAAGGACCGAGATGTAAAAGATAGTGTGCCTAATGCCAAAGACTCACAACACTTGCGAAAGAATAATTATACCTCACCCATCATGGACAAAGCTATGTTCAATCGAGGTGGAAAGGTTGTGGAGAGCTTTATGCCTAAAAACACTCGCCATGAACAGATCTAGCGGGAGGTTATCCACTTGCATGATATCCCTGTGCCTCCAACCCAAAACACAAAAGTTATGGGACCTGAGCTTCGCAGATGGTGTAAGTTTTAGAAAGTCAAAATATACCACACAAAAGACTGTTACAAGCTCAAGAAGGAGATAAAACAACCAATACTGGAGACACACCTAAAGAAGTATGTCACAGGCGATTCCTCTCGAGGGTCAGATGGGTCTAAATTCTGCGGGCAAGATGACACAGGAAACCCCAGATCCAGAAAGGAAAACAAGTAATTTAAAAAAGAGGACGAGGAAAACATACGTCATATGCTGAATACTATTGAAGGAGGATTTGTTGGGGTTGTGTTAGCTCTTAAATTCGACGCCTATATGAAGTTGGAAGTTTTGATGGGAATATTAAACTCTTGAAGAGGTTTAAAGAGGCTTTCGACGGGATCTGTATGATAGGGTTTTAGTCGAAGATGCTCACAAGAAGAGAGGATGCTTTTTGGGACTTAGAAAATATTTCTAAGAGTTGAAGAGGTCACCTTCGACCGACAACACTGCTAATGTCTGACTTTGGGAAATTCAAATTCAAATAAAGGAGGGAGTAGTTACTTTGCTTCGCTCTTGAAGAAAGACAAGTGGCGTGTATCCAAGTAATGGAAGCATGCAATGCGATACTTGTCATTTGTTTATTATTTCAGGCAGTTTATAACAGTTAGTTTTAGTATTATAAATAGGGGTCCTAGCAATAGGATTGAGGGGTGTTGTGTTTACTTTGTACAAGTAACTCCAAATTTACTCAAAGTATCCGCGTGTTGAGAAAAGAGACTTGTGAGAATGTACGTGATGTAAACACCATTTATCCTTTAATGCAATTTACTTCAATCTTTCGTTAAGTTTTTATCTTTTATTTAACGCAAGTTACGTTTCTGCACTTTTTCTTAGTTTTATACTTTTGACCTTCACTGTACACTGTTGACCCCTTCCTTTACATTTTCAGCCTTTTAACCTAACATTTTGAAATGTTGTCTCGTATTGCATTTTCAACAAACTTTCCTTTATGAGTATTGTCGAAGTATTCATTTCTTTAGAATTTACCTTAGATTAATTGTTAGCACATGTCCTAGGATCAATCTGATCGATCCTGTGAGTCACCAAAGTTAGATTTGGAAGATCAGCGGTTGTTTACCAATTTTCACGGTAAACAAATTGGCACGCCCAGTGGGACTGTGCTAACTTTATAAAGATCTTTCTAAATTTTGAAAATCTTCATTCATCAATCGTTTCCTTCTTAAAAAAGCTTCGTTGCATGTTATTGGGAAGTGGTAAGGTAGCCACTACAAACGTAGAGAGACCAAGGAGAAGATATACTAGAAAAATGGCGACGAACATTAGTAAGCCAAACAATCCAAACCCTCAAGGGAGTGGTTCTAATCCTCAGTCATGTAATTCGAATGCCCAGCCTAGTAACACTAACCCTCAAAATGTGTCTAGGAACGATGTGGTACCACCTCCAGTTCCTTCGACAGGAGAGCCAATACCACCTCCTATTATGTCCGACTCAATTCCATCAATGGCAGGATCAGGGTCGACATATATAAAGGCTTACACTCAACCTGTTTTGGAGTACATTGGGCCACAAGCATCTAATCCCCAAACTCCACCAGGAGGAACTTCGACGTTTAGGAATTTTCCCCTCCAGGATTCTCACAACCATTACCAAGGAATCCACCTTATGGAATGCCAACGTCAATAATGCAAAGCCTCCAAAATGCCCCCTCAGTATTCTCAGAAAATGTAATGTCTTCGCCATTACAAGGGTTAGGATTGGGGATAAATATAGGTCGAAACAGTCAAAGTGTAGGTGTGGGATATTCCACTCAAGGTCCTAGTCTGACAAACACGTCTATAGCATGTTTAAGGCAGCAAATGGATGAGAGTAACCTACAAATGGTACAAACCTTGTCCCAAACTATGGGGGAAATTTTCCAGCCCTTGATCCAGAACACTACCCAAACTAACCAGCAATTAGCAGCGCAATTGGCGCGCATGGCAGAATTTATGGGGGTACCAGCTCCTGTATGAGGTGCGACCGTGGTGGAGAATATCCCGCGGCGGAATCTAGGGACTATACCTAAGGCGAATCTAGAACCCCCTAGAGTCGAACTTCCCAGAGTCGAACCACCAAGGAACCAAGTGCCAATTCCTGAAGAAGGGGAGCAAGGGGTAGTGATAGTAAATAGAAACCAAGATGCTGACCATGTTGTAGAAGAGGTTCGACGTAACAACAGAGCAACAAATAACAACCTAGCAGACATGGTCGAAAGGATAATGGCTCAAAATGGGGTAAATTTTGACTTTACTAGGCCAAACTATACATCACCCATAGTGGATTATATTCTACAATCAGAATTACCTCCTAGGACGAAGGTCCCAAAGTTTACCAAGTTCTCAGGAGATACAACTGAATCTACTGTTGAACACGTAGCCCGGTATATGATTGAGGCTGGAGAGATTGCAAATGACGAAAGTCCTAGGGTAAAATATTTCCCAAGTTCTCTCACTAAAAATGCTTTTACTTAGTTTACAACCCTACCTCCTAACTCAATCTATAATTGGACCCAGTTAGAGCGTTTGGTCAATGAACAATTCTATATGGGATAAACTAAGATTAGTTTGAAGGAGTTGGCTAGCATAAAGCGAAAGTTTACGGAGCCAATAGACGATTACCTAAACAGGTTTCGATTACTTAAGGCTAGGTGTTTTACTCAAGTGCCAAAGCATGAGTTGGTCGAAATGGCCGCTGGTGGCCCTGATTACTCTATAGAAAGAAGTTGGATACCCAGTATCTGAGAGATATGGCCCAACTAGCTGATAGGGTTTGATAGTTAGAACGTCTGAAAGATGAAAAGGCTAAGTTTAATAAGAGTAAGAAGGTAGCCTATGTTGAATATAATGAGGATGTCGAAGGTTCATATGATAAACCATTGTATTTCGACGAAAATGAGATATATGTCGCTGAACTAAAGCAGGGTCCTCCGTATGCTTGTAAAATGTTAGCCCCTTCGACTGGAAAAAATTTTGTCGAATCTGAAAAGAATGATAAGTTTCCTAAGAAAACATATACTTTCAACATCACTAAATGGGACGGAATTTTTGATATGTTAGTTAAAGATGGACAAATGATAGTGCCTGCTGGCGCCAAAATGCCACCTTTAGAACAAAGAAAAAAGAGAGGATTTTGTAAGTACCATAATTTTCTGGGTCATAAAACTTCTCAGTGTTTTCTTTTCAGGGACTTGGTGCAAAATGCTATCCAGGAGGGCAGGCTGAAGTTCGGAGAGAAAAGCAAAAGTCAAATGAAAATTGACACTGACCCATTGCAAACAGTGGAGGCCCATTATGCTGAGCCAGAGGTACACATGGTAGAAGTTGTTGATAACTTCGACTGTTCAATTAATATGGTGGAAATTGCTGAAGATTTTGCCAATGGTGCTGTTTTAGCCAAGGTTATTGAAGGCCTTGACATCAATACAATGGAGAAATTCATGAGTGAGGCCGCTGACGGCTTCGACAAAGCTACTGATGGCTTAGATGAGGGGATCATTGAAGATTCCAAAATGATGCTGGTTACCAAGGAAACTGCTGAGAGTTTCGTTAAGATGGATGGGGCTGCTGAAGGCCTCAATGTAGACTTATGCAATCTCAATCTTAGTGCTGATGTCGACATGGACGTAAATATGGTCGAGATTACATAACATAGGACCATGGAGGTTGATGAAGCAAGCTGCCAAGAGGAGCGTAACAAAGTGGCATATCCAAAACAGGAAGAAACTATCATTGAATTCCTTCACCGCTGCCAAAAGAAGGGATCGGGTGTCATGTTATGCCCCAGATGCAGTGCAATCTTCGATCAAAAGGCTGCTCACAATCTGGAAGGGATTAGGAAAGCTAAGGAAAGAAGGGAGCAGAAAATATCTCATGGTCAAAGGGGTTTCAACCCTAGAAGGTCCTCTTCAAAACAAGTAGGGGGAAAACACAGTTCCCAGGGGCCAGACCCAATACCTTCAAACCAACAAGCAGTGCACCAATAGGAAGCTGGATGAAACCTGTTGAAGGAAAGGATAAAGGTCAGAAAAAATGGCAGAAGTTTGATGCGGGCAGAGGCTCTTCAATAGAATATCGAAAGGAGTTTCAGACTTCCAACAAATCAGCGTATGTCTCTGAAAACTATAAGGGGAAGAACCCGATTACGCGAACTCAATGGAGGAGAGAGCAACTTCGAAGGAAGGCTCTCAGGGAGGCCCAGTAAAAGGATCAAGGAGAGTCCAGTATTAATATCCTTACTGACAATAATGGAGGGAATCAAATGAAGACTGCTGAAAAAATACCCGTAGGACGAAAACTGTTTACCTCTCAAGAGGATAAACTTGAAAAGACTGTCGAAGATGATGAAGAAATGACAGATAACTTCGACTCTGAGTCTGATGCTTCTCTCGACATCATAGTCAATGTGGTGTCTATAATGCCTAGGGAGTTCGACCAAATTACAGAAGTCGAAGATTTGGATGCCTGCACTGAAGCAGAAATGGCAGCACACATGCCTGTGTGCTACTATATTATGAATAATGGGTGCGTTGAAGAGCAGAACGTCTTCTTCGAGCGACCTACAGAGGCGATGAAAAGCCACCTAAAGCCCCTCTACATTACTGGCAAGGTGGAGAACATGCCAATAAATAAGATATTGGTTGATTGTGGCACAACAGTAAACTTAATGCCACATTTCTTATTGAACAAGATAGGCAAGTATGATACTGATACTAAGCCATATAATATGGTTCTTTCAAATTATGAAGGGAAGGTTGGCTCTACATTGGGCATGATACAAGTTGACTTAACAGTTGGGACAATCACTAGGCCCACGGTCTTCATGGTAGTGGAAACAAAGGCCAACTACAATCTGCTCTTAGGAAGAGAGTGGATACATGGCATTGGTACAGTGCCATCTTCGATGCATCAATGAATCACCATCTGGAGGCCAGATGGCATAGTCGAGAACATTGAAGCTGATCAGGGGTATTTTAAAGCACCAATAATTCATGTTGACAGACGTCAGTTCGACAAACATTTGGCTCACATTGCCCCTTGTGTTCCAGCAGACTTTGAGTTTGTCCCAGATGACGAGACATTTTGCTCATTGTACTTACATCCCATTGAGGGTTTCCGTTGGGATAAGGAGGTACCCGGGGAAAGGCTTCCATACCTTGGTGAACCTGTGGTAGACCCCACAGGGTGGGGAAGTGAATTCAATGATAATGACTAAGTTCGAAGCATTAAAGAGAATTTTGGCCTACGTGGCTGAGACCAGACTACAAGCGGCCTTGGAGGCTGCTAATGAATATATGGCTGGTGAAGCCAATTCTGAATTCCACCAAGAAGGCCCTGGTAAGGACTTCGACCCAGAGCCACCTGATAAGGTTCAGGGTGTAGAACAAGGCCAGAGGCTTGACGCCATTTATGACGATGAACCTTTGGGATTTGAAAAAGATCCGCTGGCAACTAATATTAAGATGCTGGCGCAGGATCCGTTAGAAGAAATCGACCTAGGTGAAGGGGCAACCAGAAGGCCAACATATGTTAGTGCCAATCTTGACCCACAACTTAAGGTCGAAATTACCCAGTTGTTGCAGAAGTTTAAAGACTGTTTTGCCTGGGACTATGATGAAATGCCTGGTTTGAGTAGATAGTTGGTCGAACATAAGTTGCCGATCAAGCCTGGGAAGAAGCCAGTTAAACAGAATCCAAGACGGTTTGCCCCAGAAATTCTCTCAAAGATAAAGGAAGAAGTAGAAAGACTCCTTCGATGCAAATTTATCCTCACTGCCAGGCAAGTCGAATGGTTAGCTAACATTGTACCTATTATTAAAAAGAATGGTTCCTTAAGAGTGTGCATAGACTTTAGAGATTTAAATTCTGCAACTCCTAAGGATGAGTATTATATGCCTGTGGCAGAAATGCTAGTCGATTCCGCCGCAGGACATGAGTATCTCAGTATGTTAGATGGGTACTCTGGTTATAACCAAATATTCATTGCTGAAGATGATGTCCCCAAAACAACTTTTCGTTGTCCTGGAGCCTTAGGCACCTACGAGTGGGTAGTAATGCCTTTTGGCCTCAAAAATGCTGGGGCAACATATCAATGAGAAATGAACTCAATCTTCTATGATCATATAGAGACTTTCATGCAAATATATATTGACGATATCGTGGTGAAGTCTGTTTCAGGGAAGAGTCGCTGTTGGGCAAGATTAATTTCTTGAGAAGGTTCATATCGAACCTAATTGGAAAAACGCGGGCCTTTTCACTATTGCTTCGATTCAATAAAGATGGGTTCGAATGGGGGCAGGAGCAACAGGCAGCCTTCGACAAGATCAAGGAATACTTTAGTCATCCTCCAATTCTTTCACCACCTTGTAAGAATAGGAGTATGGGATTATACATAGCTGCCTCAGACAAAACCATAGGGAGCATGTTGGCTCAAGAGGATGAGGATGGTGTCGAGAGAGCTTTTTACTACCTCAGTAGAGTTTTGAATGATGCAGAAACTTAGTATAGCTTGATAGAGAAATTATGCCTATGCTTGTACTTCTCTTGTACAAAATTGAAGCAATATATAAAACCAGTTGATGTTTATGTTTCGTCTCATTTTGATGTTATCAAACATATGTTGTCTAAACCTATCTTGCATAGTCGAATTGGTAAATGGGCACTGCATTGACTGAGTACTCTTTAACATATAAACCTTTGAAAGCAGTTAAAGGATAGGTGGTAGCAGACTTTATAGTTGACCACTCCATAAATGAAGACTCTTCGAATTACGTCGAACTAGAACCTTGGAAGTTATACTTCGATGGCTCTAGCCACAAAGATGGAACAGGCGTAGGCATGCTGATTATTTTGCCTGATAAAATTCCAACAAAATTTAAGTATAAGGTCGAAGGACTTTGTTCCAACAACGAGGCTGAGTATGAAGCCTTAATAGCTGGACTTGAAATTTTGTTAGAATTGGGGGCAACTCGAGTCGAAATAATGGGAGACTCAGAGTTGGTTATAAAGCAAATTACAAAGGAATACAAATGTGTTAAGGAAAATCTTATCATGTACTTTGTAGTGCCCAACAAAATACTAAAGAAATTCGAAGTAGTAAGAATTCAACACATACCTCGACTAGAGAATCAAGTGGCCAATGACCTGGCTCAGATTGCTTCCGGGTATAAGGTTTCGAAGGAAAATTTACAAGAGGCAATCGAGGATAGAGGTAAAGTTGTGTCTGTTGGATTATGCCCATCAGATCTAGAAGTGACGAAGCTTGGGTACGCTGATGATGAAAATTTTGAGATTTTTGCAATAGATAGCTTGACTGGCAAAGACTGGAGGAAACCTATAGTCGAGTACTTGCAAAACCCGACAATGTCCACAGAGCGAAAAGTTAGGTTTCTAGCCTTAAGTTATGTCATTCTAGGCAATGAATTGTTTAAAAAGACCCCTAAGGGAGTCTTACTTAAATGTCTTAGTGAAACAGAAGTGTATCTTTCCCTTTCGACTGTCCATAGTGGGGCATGTGGGGCACATCAAGTAGGCCATAAAATGAAGTGGTTATTGTTTCGACAAGGCATGTATTGGCCTACTATGCTAAAAGACTGCATTGAATTCGCCAAGGGTTGCCAAGAATGTCAAGTTCATACTGGCATACAGCATATCCCTGCAAGCGAGTTGCATTCCATAGTCAAACCATGGCCTTTTAGAGGTTGGGCTTTGGATCTGATTGGAGAGATTCGACCAGCATCCTCCAAGAATCAGAGATACATTTTGGTAGGAATTGACTACTTTACGAAGTGGATCGAAGCGATACCTTTACCAAATGTGGATCAAGAGAATGTGATCGAGTTTATTCAAAAATACATCATTTACAGGTTTGGAATCCCAGAAACGATCACAACAGATCAAAGACCAGTCTTTACTGGTCGAAAGATGCAGGGGTTTGCTAAAGAGATGGGTTTCAAACTCTTAACCTCTACACCTTATTATGCTCAGGCTAACAGTCAAGTCGAAGCAGCTAATAAAGTGGTGATTGATTTGATCAAGAAACATGTTGGAAAAAAGCCTAGAAATTGATATAAGACATTGGACCAGATCCTCTGGGCATGTTGAATCTCTCCCAAGGAAGCAACCAACACTACTCCGATTGACTTTTGGTCACGATGTAGTGTTACCTGTTGAGATCTATCTCCAGTTGACTAGGATTCAGAGACATCATGAAATTCCTTCTAAGTTTTATTGGAATATGATGTTAAACGAACTGGTAGATTTGGATGAAGAAAGACTTAAAGCTTTGGAACTTGTGAAGAGACAAAAGAAAAGAGTGGAGAAGTCTTATAATAAAAAGGTTAAAATCAAGACCTTTTCGCCTGGAGATTTAGTTTGGAAGGTAATCCTCCCTATGGATCGAAAGGTTAGAGCCTTGGGCAAATGGTCCCCAATATGGGAGGGCCCATTTCAAATTACGCAAGTATTTTCTAATGGAGCCTATGAAGTTGAAGAATTAAATGAGGATAAAAGAATCTTGAAAGTAAATGGAAAGTATTTGAAAAAATATAAACCAGCACTTCAAGAAATTAAAATCGTTAAAGAGTAATTCGACGTAACAAAGGAAAAGCCAACAATGGTATTTATGAATGCCAAAATGGCTTAAAAGTCATTACATATAAAAGCCTCAAACGCCCATGGAGCATCAAATTAAGAGAAAATTACAAAGAAAGTAACTAGCTAAAAGGGGAGATTCTCCTTCATCTTCAAGTACTTCGACTTCTAGAGGTCAAGACGCTTTTCACACAGGGCCTTGTTAGATTTTAAGTGTGCAACTTCCTTCTCCAGTTGTTGAGCTTTCTCGGCAAAAGCGATGGCATTTTCAAGCTCTTACGACGCGCCAGAGTCATCAAAGGCAGACAACTCAGCGTTGCATTTTTTAGCCTTTGAGATCTTGGCTCGAAGCTTCTTGATCTTTCGCTCCCAAGAAGCAATGTTTTGTTCATTGGAGGTGATTTCCTGCTTGTTTTTCTATTTGGTTTCCTCTAATTCTGCTACCTTATTCTCAGAGTCAGTGGCAGAGGCCCAAGCGGCAGCCTCACTACCAGCTTTGGTTGAAATTGCATTTTCGAATTGGGGCAGGCATTTGTGGTCACCATGGACTTGGTCAATCATAGTGCCAAGCTCTAAGATGATGTTGGCAGATTCTGGAGAAATAACGTCGATGTCAACTTGTTGGAGAAGATTTTTCAGAGAGATATGAGTGACATCATCCATCTGTAAGAGTGTGAAAAGGTCACCCTTAAAGATCTTATTTTTGATCTTCAAAAGGATATTGTCCTCAGGTTTGCTTGAAGGCTGATCCCCAGAGGTAGTCGAAGCACTGGGAGTTTTATCAGATGAGCTTCCTCGACAGCCAAGAAGGATCTTTATGTATTGTCGAGGATTTCTAGTCTTCAAGGCATCCAGCTCTTTTTCAGAAAGGCCTGTTCCATACATAATTGAGGTGGCCTTGCCTCAGTAGCAGCAGTAGTTGCCGGGGTGGTAGTAGCTTCGACACGGGTTGGCTCGTTGATAGGTCATTTCTCAGCCTTCATCTCCTTACCTTTGTCCTCCCCCTCTTCATCTTCGTCCATTTTGTCATCATCATTTTCATCACTATGGCCATTAAGTTCAGATTGGTGCATGGTCTCATCATCATCTTCTTCCATTTCTTCCTCTCCTTCTGGGTTAACATTGGAAGCCCCAATGGGTTCATCTATTAGGGATCCCTCTTCATCGACCAAGGGTGTATCTTCATCCATGATAGCAGCTTTTGGATTTTCTATGTCAGGATCCTGCTGAACATCGTCTGCCTCACGGTCCGTGCCATCTGTTTGAGACTGCTGGGTAGCAGTCTTTGCTGGCGAAGGGGGAGCTGTTTCAAAACCAGGTTTGTTAATTTCACCTAGTGAACTCATTCCAGAGCCCAAGTCAGAAGTGGGATGGTATGTGGGCTCACCTTGGCTATTCAGGAGAGTGATGGGAGAAGGAGGATTATCCACCGGTGGTTTCGAACCACTAGTATCAGCCTAAATTAAGTCGAAGCAAGTCAGATCAAAGCAAACAAGGTAAATAAGTTGATTCTTTAAAGAAGTGATACGATGAGTTACCTTAACACCTTCAGCATCAGGGCTGGAGTTATTGCTTTCAATATTATTTACGGCTGGTTTCGAGGCAGCTCCAGATGAGGCTTCTACAACTCTTGTAGTGGTTGTCTTTTTGGAGACTTTGGCCGTCTTAGGCTCAGATTGGGCACCAGCAGCATCAGTCTCTTGGATGGGTTTCTTCCTCTTCTTTATATTTAAGTCTTCAGGAGGGGATTGGTCATCATCCTCTGAATCGAAGATAATTTGGGCAGTTCCCCTCTTTGAATTCCTTTGAGGTGTCGGAGGTGGTTTGCGAGAGGTCTGAAATGATGGGAAACATTAGGGGAAGAAGGAATAATTTACGAAAGGGTGAGGTGTAAGATGTACCTTGCTGCCTTCACCTTTGGCTTCGACCAGTTGCTGAGGTGTGTTCTTTTTGGGTATAGCTGCAAAACAAACCAAGTTACCACAAGTCAGTAATGATAAAGTTCGAATAAAAGAACATAAAATTGGAGAATTCAAACCTTCATGTATTTCGGATTCGATGCGAACATCTTCGATACCGACATGAAGGTGTCCTTTGAAACTGTCTAGCGTACGCTTAGTCGGAACCACCCGATGAGCCTTTGGTTTCGATTGATGGCGAAGGATCTTTATAGAATCCCCACAGATGAACCAATATGGAAATGGAGGGGCAAGAGCCACTCCAAAATCAGTAGATGGCAGTCGAGGAGTCTTTGGAGGAAATAGTGCGAAAGCCACTTCATAGTGTTTCTCAGGAGGAACATATGAAGGGAGTTTCAAACTCTCCATTTTCTTTAAGAATTTCTCCTTTAGCATAACCGCAGCTTCACGAACGGTTCGACTAAAATCATCTGGTCGATAAACAGTTTCAAAGTACTTCTGGAAGGCTTGAATCTACTTAATGTGAGTGGATGTACCTTTCTTGATCTTTTCCTGCACATTGTCATACCCCAAATTTGTCCCACCTGTGTATAATTTCCATCTGTACATCCACCCACTGACAATTATTCGGAAAAATCCAAAAAATATGTTGTCTTCAACTTCATCTCTCTTTATTTCTTATCCATTTTTATTTTAAGTCATATCTACTTTTTAACCATTTTTATCACTCGTCCAATTAAATATCCATTTGAACCATTTCCATATCCAAATTCAATTCAAGTATCCATTCATAAAACCATGTTTTTAGTTAGTTATCCATTTATCCCATTATCCATTTCAAACAAAATTCCAAAAAATCTAATTTGCCTTATTTTCAAATCACCATTTCTTTTTTAGTCCATATCCATTTTTAGTACCAAATTATCTTCTTTTATTCTCAATTTTCATTTCCATATCCACATTCATTGCAAGTCAAATTTTCAAACAAAATTCTCTAAATCCATTTTATTTTCATGTACAAATTCCATGTCACAAAATCCCAAAATTATTCTAAAGCCCATGTACAACTACAAGGTCCATATTGTAAAGCCAAGAAATTACAAAGCCCAAAATTCCACTACCTTTATGTTTCAAAATTCCTACAAAAAGAATGCCAAAAAATAAAGAGGAAAATAGGCCCGTGAATAAAACCAATATTCCAACCTTCAGCTCATGCTCCAAGCCAATGCACAAGAGCAACTTTCACACCAATAAACCGGACAAACCTCTGCACTACCGCTGCACAATCCGTACCAGCAACAACAGAGCAACAACGACCTTTCAAATGGCCACCTGCTTCAATACAAACCCTGTGCACAAAGAGACGGACGTTACCACTGCAACTTTCTGCACTTGATAATAACAACTCAAGCAAAGATAGGAAATGAAGAGATTATAAAAAACTTACTTGAACACAAAGAGAGGGACCGGCGGATTCATAAACCCCATTCTTCAATCACAGAGCCGGCTCCATCCTTTCAAACCTCCCAAACGTCATCAACCTCATATGATCCCCAACAACTCAAACACAACAATAAACCTTCATCTGTCAACAACGTCAATGACTTACCACTTAGCCCTCCATATAACTTTCTTCACCTTGACACAACCTACGTTGAGTAACCAAAAAAACATCACACGATCGCCATCTTCAGTTCACCATGAATCCACTTTCCTTCAACATCATAACCTTCCAGCAATAGCCACAAACACCATAACCACTCACTCTCCTCCATCATGTACGAGCCTCCAACAACAACCTCACGCTTCACCTCCTTCAAATCTCCTTCAAATCAAAACCTTCAACCCTCTACGCAAACCCTTCACCAACATCAACACAGAACCCATCTCAGAAACCAGATCGAGACAATTCCAAAAACCCAAACAAAACCGAGAATCAGTGAGAAGAAGAGAGTGAGAAACGAGTAGAAGAGAGAGATTAAGTGAGATAAAAAACAAAGTTCTTGAACAAGAACCAGAAGAAAACCCAAAATCAAACCTTTAAATTCGCAATTGACGCAGAACCATACACGAACCACACAAAACTGAAGCGAAATCAATAAATCTGATGTTGTGAATCAGAGAAATTGGTGAACGGAGGTGGATTCGCGCAAAGTGAAGGTTGGATCGGATATGTTGTTGTTGTTCTTCGCATTTTTGCCTTTCCGTTTTCGTTGAAGCATTGCCCTGTTACCCGTGGCTTTTGATTTAAATATGATAAATGTTGGGTTATTGTTTTCTGATCTCTTTTATGTAGATTTATTGAGCTTTTTATTTATTTATATTTTATGAGATGATGGGCTGTAAGGGCTCATATGATTCAACACTCATACACACATTTTATTTCACATCCCCCATTTCCTTTCTCTTTCAGTCGTGTGCGTTGGGGTTGGGCTGTTAGGCCTGTTTCTTTTTTTTCGTCGCTGTTGGTTGGTGGACGATGGGCTCATGGAGCCCAAATGATTTCCCCTATTATTCTTTTTTCTTTTAGCTTAAGTTCGTGGGTTGTTAATTAGATCTTCATTTTGATATTTGTTTTTTTAATACTTCATTAAGATATATTGTTAATTATTTATAATAGATATTTTAATTACATAGTGGTTATTATTTTATTGATTTTTATTTTTTATATATATTTTGTCTCATTTCAATATCTTCATCTTGGGCCAATGATCTAATAATACTCATGGTTTAATTGGTTTTTTCAAACCAATGGAATTTTGATATATATGAGGCCTATTTATTTTTTATTTCAATGTATTTCATTATTTTATTTTTATTCATTTATTTTGGGTCAATGAAAACCAAACATCGACGATTTGTCGATTTCTCGAGTTAATCTCGATAAAGGTGAGACCTTTATTCTTTTTCCTATAATTTTTTGATTTAATTTCATTTTTGTCATTTTCTCATTATTTTTATCTATTGTTGGGTCAATGAAAACCAAACATCGACGATTTGTCGATTTCTCGACTTAATCTCGATAAAGGTGAGACCTTTATTATTTTTCTTGTCATTTTCGATTTTATTTCATTTCCATTATTTTTATTCATTTTGGGTCCATGAAAACTAAATATCGATTGATTTATCAATTTCTCGATTAAATCTCGATAAAGGTGAGACCTTTATGCTTTGTATTCATGTTTTCGATTTAATTTCTTAATTGTCACTTTATATTCTTTTATTTTCACTTTTGATCAATGAAAGTCAAAAGTCGTCGATTATTAATTTATCGATTAAATCGCGATTAAGACGATACCAACTTTAATGTTATGTCAATATTATACCTTGTTCATATTATCTCGATTATATTATTCATAATCTTATCATTGTTCATATCCATATTCATATTTATCTAACCATTTTTCATTTGTTCACCATTAATCAAAAAAACATTAAAATATCGAAACCCTAAAACAATAATTGATGGACTGTTAGTTGCTTGGAGATTTAGTTCAAGGCTTAGTTTAGGACACTTCGCACACACACGGCTTTTTCTTGGGCTACCTTACAATGAGACCCTTTATTTCATGTCATCCCTTGTAATTTGCATGTACCCCGTTCCCCATTCCGATGTACGCCTTTAGTTTTCTTTTGATTGTGGTTTGTTTACTAGGGGCACCCCTAGGGACTAGCATAGACAACCCATTTTCAAACTAATCCTCGATTCGTCGTCGAGCCATTTTTAAACGAACCCTTTTCAACCAAACTCTCGATTCGTCGTCGAGCCCATTTTCAAATCAACCTCTAACCAAATCCTTTTTTCAAACCAAACTCTTTTCATAACAAATAAACCCTTGATCCAACGTCAATCGGACTTTCATAATCAAACTTCAAAAACAACTAACAACTATCGCAACTCTTCTAAGGTGAAAAATGGGGGTTCAAGTCTTTGATCTTCCTTCGATTGTTTGGGTGTGAGTTCTCTTACTCGTGTGTGAGCAATTGACGCCTCTTCTTTTAACAAATCAAATCCTTTTCAAAATAACCAAGCGCATACAATAAACCCTTTATCCAACGTCAAGCGGACTTTCATAATCAAACCTCAAAACGACTAACAACTATCGAAACTCTTTCAAGGTGAAAAATGGGGGTTCAAGTCTTTGATCTTCCTTCGATTGTTTGGGCGCGAGTTCTCTTACTCGTGTGTGAGAAATTGACGCCTCTAAAACACATCCAACTCGACAACCGTCCGACCAACCATCCAAAACACTTTTCAAACCATCAAACGTTTTCAAACTCAACCACCTTAGATGAAAAAGAGAGAGAGCCAAATCTTTGACTCACTCTCCCGATTACTTGGGCCCGAGGAATCTTTCTTAAGTTCAAGTAATTGTCATCTAAACTAACCCAACTTTCCTTGTTTCGTGGGCGTACCACAAACTACGAGTGCTCTGATTCTTTATTCTCGTCCGAATAAAGATACTTAGGCACAAGATTGCGATGATCTTGGCGAGCACACTACCATCTTTTTCCGTCAAACCCCGTAGTCGAACTACGATTGCTCTGATTTCTCATTCTCGTCCGAATGAGCATACGTAGGCCCGAGGTCGCGATGATCTTTCCAAACACCCTATCTTAAAACCACCTCATTTTCCCTTATCATTCGTTCCATTTCATCGTTCCCTTTCCGCATTTATAGAGAAGAAAATAGATAAACTTAGCTAATGAGTATCGCGATTCGAATCAAGAGGTTCTCGTTGAATACAACAGACGTGAGGGGGTGCGCATACCTTCCTCTCACGTAACCGACTCCCGAACCGAGAATGTGGTTGCGATGACCATGTTCTTATCCTCTCCTTAAAGGTTTTCTCGATATTTTCCTTTCCCTCTTTTGGAATAAATAAAATTCGGTGGCGACTCTGTCGAACCGTTTTCCGCGCCTTTTACGCGAGGGTCGTATTTTCGATGAATTTTCAAAGTGCGACACACATCAACAAAAGCTTGGTTAATCAACTAACCGAAGCTGGAGACATCAAGGAACTCTGCAACATAATGTTTCGACCACCAGTCGTGGAACTCTTGGGTGCAGAGATGAGAAGGTTCAAAGTAGACAGGAGTTAGGAGTGATCGATGAGCATGTCGAGCAAGGTGTGTCGAACTCTCTATGGCATCATAGATAGTGTTGGGAAGGGTAACATGGACTTTCTTCTCATACAGGCACTTAGGTAGAGTCTGGACTAAACCAAATTGTCGAGAGACAAGATTTGGTTGATAGGGCATCAGAGAGGTTTGGCCCTTTAGCAAGTTGAGTCGATGAACGATAAGTCGAGGGATTAGGAATGCCTCCCAGACACGCTGCGATTCTTCTTCATGTTTCTTGAACGAAGGAGGAAAGGGCCTGGTAAGCCATTCAGGGCCATATTTTCGTTCAGCAAAGGGCGCCATCCTTGGTGTGAACTCATAGCGCTTAGCAAACATTTTGAAGAAGCCAGAGAAGGATGCCCTAAGTGTCTGCCCTTCTTCGTTTGGGGTCAGTTGCACCAGTCGAACCCATTCGACTCGTCTCTCTTTAATCTCCACAGTATCTTCGTCCATAGACCCTTTATTAGGGAGGCTGGCTTTAAAAGTGGCATTAAGCCAAAGCTGAAGTAGCCAAAAGGGTCCGGATAGCAGGAGGTTCCCGTTGCTCTCTTGGTATTTCAGACGACTAGCACCTTCACTTAAAGACTCATACAGACTGGCTAATATCATTTCACTTAGGAAGATGCCTCGATTAAGGTGCAATTGATTGGCCAGAGTCAGGTATTTTTGGGCCACTTGCAAGGATTTAGTACAGAACACGCAGCGAGAAAGCCGCATAGCCAGAAATGCTATGTGCTCTTTGTCTTCGACTGTGTCAGTTTGCTTGTCGTGGTAATGGTTTATGAAATGAGTATAAGTGTGTTTGGTGGTGGTGAATCTTATAGTGTCTAGAGCATCTATTTCAGGGTCGTAAACTAACCCATGTAGTCTTAGCCATGTGATAGCGGCTATGTCGAATAGAGTGGGTGTCATCATCCCACAAGGGAGATGGAAAGTATAATGGGTACTATCCCAAAAATACAAAGATGATGCTAACAAAGTTGGATAGTAAGCGGGACCTGTCTTCAACATCATGATCAAGTCGTAGATTCCTAAGCTCTTCCAAGTTTCTGTTTTCACTTTCTCTAACTTGGTCAACCAGTTCAAATAGAGGTCAGAATCCTTAAAATACGAGGTTGCCCTAAATAGCATAGACTCATCATTCAGATACTTCAAATATATGTTCTTTAGGGCTACATTGTTATGGGGTTCAGATGTTACCCTAGCTTTGTCTTTCTGCCCTAAAGGTTTGGTTTTACGATATGATGGAAAGAAGTCACTAATGGTTGTATAATCAGTATCTAAAGAAGATAAGGGACCAAATAAAGCTAATGGTTTGCCAGAAACGGTAATAGGAATCAATACCTGGGATTCGTAGATGTGTCTTATTTCCTTCTTGAGAGGCTCAGGGATGAATTGCTGATTCTTTACCACCTTGGGTCCATTTAATGTGGCGAATGGAGGAAGTAGTGGTACGCTCTTTTGACCTTTGAGCTTCTGGCTTTTCTTTGGATCTTGAGTAGTAGCAGTTGAAGAAGCCATTGGTGAAAATTTGAAGAAAATGGGTTTGTTGAAGGTGAAGGGTTGAACGTTTTTGAAGAGAGGAGAAAGTGCGTAGTGGATACTTTGGAGTTGGAAAAAATGAAAATAGTTTCTGAAGAGACTATTTATAAAATGTTTTGGAAACACTAAAAGGTCACTAATCATCGTTAAGGAGCTAGAGCTAGTGGGACACGTGTCATCCCAGGAGCCAAAGTTGGGGCGGTGACAGTTGCTACCTATGTCCACGATCTCCTAGACTCTAGGAGAGGTTATGATGGTTTGGGTTTTGATGTGATTTCCGAGGATACGTTTTAGTCATAATCATAATTGGCTGTGACGTCATAAAATTGATTGAAAGGAAACTGAAAAGTTTCTTGGGACGTGGGTTAGTCAGTTTTGATGGACACCTATGCATGGTCGAAAGATGGCGTCGAATGGACACTATCAAAAAATGCCCTTTTCTTCAGTACTGTTGAAAAAGACATTTTTGGGGGGCAATTTGTTAGCTCATAAATTCGACGCCTATATGAAGTTGGAAGTATTGATGGGAATATTAAACTCTTGAAGAGGTTTAAAGAGGCTTTCGACGGGATCTGTATGATAGGGATTTAGTCGAAGATGCTCACAAGAAGAGAGGATGCTTTTTGGGACTTAGAAAATATTTCTAAGAGTTGAAGAGGTCACCTTCGACCGACAACACTACTAATGTCTGACGTTGGGAAATTCAAATTCAAATAAAGGAGGGAGTAGTTACTTTGGTTCGCTCTTGAAGAAAGACAAGTGGCGTGTATCCAAGCAATGGAAGCATGCAATGCGACACTTGTCATTTGTTGATTATTTCAGGCAGTTTATAGCAGTTAGTTTTAGTATTATAAATAGGGGTCCTAGCAATAGGATTGAGGGGTGTTGTGTTCACTTTGTACAAGTAACTCTAAATTTACTCAAAGTATCAGCGTGTTGAGAAAAGAGTCTTGTGAGAATGTACATGATGTAAACACCATTTATCCTTCAATGCAATTTACTTCAATCTTTCGTTAAGTTTTTATCTTTTATTTAACGCAAGTTATGTTTCTGCACTTTTTCTTAGTTTTATACTTTTGACCTTCACTGCACACTGTTGACCCCTTCCTTTACATTTTCAGCCTTTTAACTTAACGTTTTGAAATGTTGTCATGTATTGCATTTTTAACAAACTTTGTTTTTTGAGTATTGTCGAAGTATTCATTTCTTTAGAATTACCTTAGATTAATTGTTAGCACATGTCCTAGGATCAATCTGATCGATCCTGTGAGTCACCAAAGTTAGATTTGGAAGATCAGCGATTGTTTATCAATTTTTACAGTAAACAGGTTGTCACAAGCACACGCACACACGCACGTGCACACACACATATACACATTTCCACACACATACACACACACACACACACTCACACACGAGAGAGAGAGAGAGAGAGAGAGAGAGAGAGAGAACCAAAACAGATTGATTATTTTTAACATACAGATACATGACCATTATTTAAATTTAAAAAGTGTGCGTAGAACTTAGAATAATCTTGAAAACCAATTGTGACTTTAGTGGTCCAACGAGTTAATGGGATGGGCCGGTAAGACTCAATTGCCAACCCGTCCATGACTATTTCATACATTTTTTTGGAGTGGGTTGGGCATGCAAAATAATAAATTGATGGAAATTTTAAAATTTTTTATACATAATAATTGGACAAAATCGTAGTACCACCCCCACGATTTTGTTTTTGTTTTTTAGCTTTTTAAACTTCTAATTAACATGATAAATGGTCTTTATATAAGTAAGGCCAAATGAAAGATTGTAGGACATGAAAGTTAAATTTTTATTGTAATGTATTATATTTTGTTTAAAAATTTAAATATGTTTGTGGTCCTCCTAATAATTTATATTTTGTTTTTAGTTTTTTTTAAAAGATTTTAAAGAATGATTCTCCTAAAAAATTCTATCCACATTTTTGGTTTCTTGCTAAAAACGTTGCTAATTCAATCGTTAAGTAGTAAATCGTCGCTAATTCCGTCGCTAAATTGTAAAAAATTGTCGCTAAGTTGCAAGAGGGATCAAAAGTGTGGATAAATTTTTTATGAGGACTATTTTTAAAAAAAAAATTTTGAAAAAAACATATCTGGCGGGAGGTTATCCACTTACATGATATCGCTGCGCCTCCAGCCCAAAACACAATTATGGGACTTGAGCCTCGCAGATGGTGTAAGTTGTAGAAAGTTAAAAAATACCACACAAAAGAGGGCTACTAGCTCAAGAAGGAGATAAAATAACCGATACAGGAGACACAATTTAAGAAGTATGTCAAAGGAGATTCCTCTCAAGGGTCAGGTGGGTCTAACTTCCGCGAGCAAGATGACACAGGAAACCCCAGATCCAGAAAGGAAAACAAGTAATTTAAAAAAGAGGACGACAAAACCATACGCCATATGCTCAATACTATTGAAGGAGGATTTGTTGGGGTTGTTACACGCACACGCGCGCGCACACACACACACACACACACACACGCATACACACACACACACACAGAGGTTCAAGTTACTCCAAGAGTAAGTTTTTTTAAATTTATTCCAAATTACAACCTGTAAATTGAATCTAATTTAATGGTTAACACTTTTATTTAATTATAATTAGCATTTTTGCTCAAATAATTATTTGATTAAAGGTAAATGAAAGATTATGATTTGGTGTAATTTAAAAAAAGTTACTCTTAGAGTAAGTGTATATATATATATATATATATATATATATATATATATATATATATATATATATATAGAGAGAGAGAGAGAGAGAGAGAGAGAGAGAGGAAACATATCATATGAGAATGTCATTTTTATGTGAGAATATGAGAATGAATATAAACCATTAGATTTTAAAATAAATGATAGAGATTATGTGTCCGTTTTTTTTCTCTCTTCTCCATCATTTATTTTAATACTGGAGGAGAGAGAAAAACAAAAACCACACATAATCTTTACCATTTATTTTAAAATCTAATGATTCAGATTTATTCTCATATTCTCACATAAAAATGACATTTTTATAAGATATGTTCCATATATATATATATATATATATATATATATATATATATATATATATATATAGGTCAGGATCAAATGACACCAAAGTGTCAAACTTAGTAACATGACACCTCTGATAACTCTTCACCCTATATTCGTATAATAAAATCCACCGTTGGATTGAAAGCTATTATCATATAGATCATGTCTATAAAATTTAATACCAATCGAAAATTATTTGACATGTCAACAAGATACATAAAAACGAACGTCTTACAAAACTTCATGAAAGTCGTTAAATTTTATCATTCTCTTTAACATATCAAATGATTTTTGATTGATGTGAAATTATATAGGCGTGATCTTTATGATAATAGTTTTCAATCCAACGGTGGGTTTTGTTATACACATATAGGGTGAAGAGTTATCAGAGGTGTCATGTTACTAAGTTTGACACTTTGGTGTCATTTGATCCCAACCCTATATATATATATATATATATATATATATATATATATATATATATATATATATATGCTTCATAAATAACTTATGTAGATACTTTAATTGTCTAATATTATTTTGACCTTTAATCGTCTAAGTGTTTGAAAATACTTTGATTAATACTATTTGACTTATGCGAACCTTGAAAAGCTTTTTTAAAAAAGTGATAGAAAATTCATCATCAAATGACTCTAATTTATTTGAGGTGATTGGAGTCATTAATGAACCAAAGCATATTGATTATTTTTAACATATGGATACATGACCATTATTTAAATTTAAAAAGTGTGCGTAGAACTTAATTGATGGAGAAGAGAGAGAAAAAACAGACACATACAAAAACGGTTATTATTATTCTAACTTTTTTTTTTATATTTTTAATACTCAATTTCTAACTCGTCCATGACTATTTCGTAGACTCAATTGGTTATTATTATTCTAACTATTTTTTTTATATTTTTTTTATAATCATAAGTATAATTAACATACATAATACAATAAATTTATTATCATTAAGACATTATCTATTTAAAAGATAAAAAATTTTAAATATAAAATTATTAAATTCTTAAATAAAATAATTTTAACATTCAATATTTAAAACATAAATTGTATATCTAGACATAGGAAACAATTACATCAAAATTCAAAAAATCGACTAAATAGTAAGGTCTAATTAGTCCTTACTATTTTTCATTATGTTCAAGTTAGTAGCTAGATTCAGGTGACCATCTCTACTCTCTGGGTAAATTTAAGTATTATCCCTGAAAAATAAAATTAAAAAAAATGTATTAAACTACACTAGGCTTGGATCCAAGTTCTCCTTGAAAATAACAATAACTGAGCAAGTGGACAATAGATCTTCTAATACTCAGAGGAACGTGACCTACATTCTTTATGACTCCTTCCATGATGGTCTAGGATAACGACACATCCTTTATCAACTCCCACATCGGGCGACTCAAACTAGAGAAAGACGAGATATTGAGTAGAAATGGGACACATCTAATAAATATGAAATTGAACTTATATGTGAGAATGGAACAAAAATAATCACAAAGTAGAGATGGATCAACTGGGAAAGTATCAAATTGAAGATTTGAAGGTTGAGTGTTCAATCCATGCTCATTGCATTTACGCTTCTTTTGAAATACACATTTTTAATGAAGTAATAAAAAAACTCAAAAAATGGAGATGGAAGGTATCAATCCCTATAACTCTCGCATGCTAAGCAAGCACTATACCATCTGAGCTCGTTCCCATGTTATTTATTGATTTAGTTAAGAACATAATTATTGTTGTTTATGGAAAAGGAACATGTTTCTTATACTTTGTTGAGAAACTATTGCTGGCATAAATATGATCATTTGAAAAACAATTGCTTTCTATATATAAACTAATAATTCAATTATTTTATACTAATAATTAAACTCTACATCATTAATTATTATTTTATATTATAAGTAATTCATTTGTATTATTTTACTATTATAAAAAATAATCAAAATTTTTAAATGCCTTGAGTTACATATTTGAAGTAGTCAAGAAGAATAATCTCTAAGATGGAGATTACTTTATGTAACATAGATCTTTATTTGCGACACGCATATGATTTTCATTAGGAATAATCATATAATGGATTAATGGTTGGATGGAGTGACTAATACTAGATCAAGTTATTAATAGATAAAATAAGCTTTCAATGAGTTGTTTATAACTTATAGATTCAACAACGTCACAACAAAAATATTTAGAAAATTTTGGAGTTTTAACAATAAGACCAGGGGCATGTTTGTATTGATATATGGAAATTCTAAGATGTGACCATGAAGCCTTGATCCTTAGAATATTTTCCATGTTGCGATTACCTTTTATCTTATAAGAATCATTTAGTTTTGATTTGATTAATGTTATTTCATCCAAATGGTTTTCAAATAAGATAATAGTCATCAACATAAATGAGTGGAGATGTAAACTTCTTATAAGCATACTTTGTAAACAAGAAATAATTACATTATGATTGAATATAATTATGATTGTCATCAAATCTTAGTAGGTTTCTTAGTCATTTGCTTATACTAGAATTTTGATCATGTTTACTCACTCAAACTAGATCCTTAAACCTTCCTTTTTTCTCTTTTGGTACTTGAGAGGGCCACAAGGCCAAAAAAGAAAGAAAAGATTACAAAACGACTTCCCTTAAGGAAGACTTCCCTTCAATGTAATACCCCATATTATTTAAGTGCTCAATTGAATATCAGATGAGATCAGATAAGCTTTTGTGTATTCTATTTTTGGATAATTAAATTAATGGAATCCTCTAATACTTTAAGTATTATCAATTGGGATCATTAGAGCAACTAGTGAACTCTGAAGAGATTAATTAGTGATGAAAGAGACAGATAATTATTTTAATTCAAGAAAGGATATTAAGGTAACTCTAATAATTGATCAATTAGTGTTAGACGATAAAATATCAATTGGAGATATTTTACCCTGTGGGATATATATATATATATATATATATATATATATATTATAAGAAAAGAAAAGGAAAGTTAGTAAAGAAGAAAAGAGGAGAAAGAGAAAAAACAGAGAAAAGAGAAGAGAAGAGAAGAAGCTCAAGGGAGAAGAAGAGAAAGTTGGATCTTCATCATCTTCTTCAACCTCCTATTTTATCTCTAAGGTGAGTTCTAGTTAGAACTTAAGTTTAGAAATATTGGAGATGATAGAGTTTAGGATAGAAATGTTGGATTGTGAATAATGACATGAAATCGATATTTCTAATGGATAAAACGTGAAATAAACTGCGTAATATAATCGAGAATACTTGTTGTTATGATTGGAACATGTTTTGGTTGATAGAATATGAATTGGAAGTGTTTTGGGTGAAGAAATGAGAGTTTTTGGCCCCAAATGACCTATATTGACGCTGCTGAGAATTTCTGAGTTCGCGGGTTCGCCTATCGAACCCAAGGAGAAGGGAAGGAGAAGGTTCGCCTAGAAGTTTGCTTTGCCAACTTTATGCCCATTTTGGTTCTGTTTTGTTCGCCCCGGGTTCGCTTTGCGAACATGAAAGCGAACGTGACAGATTTCCCATTTTGTTTCATTCATAACTTTTGATCTGTAACTCGAATTGAGGCACGGTCGGATGCGTTGGAAAGCTACTTCAATGCTCTTTGTGATTGTGAGGTAGAAACATAGTTATATGCCATAGATTGATAGTATTAATATGGAAAGTAATGTATGTGTGAATATTGTAGTTCTCGTTTCCACCAAAATTCATGAATCGGGAATCCGATTGATATGGGACTTGAAGCCTTGGAAAGAGAATCCAATGTGTTATTAAATGGTAATGTTATACCATGATTTAACCAATGATGCTTGGTAAAGGATAGTAGTGGCTTGTATGCCTTAAAATGTGTGTGAACTACTATGTGAAAATAATGTTTATATGACATGTTAAAATTCCATATCTTTTGGATTATAAGTCCGATCGAGGCATAGTAATAGCCGTTGGGAAGCTGTGAAAATATCTTACCGGATAAGAGTGAGAAATATTGTTTTCATTGCTCGATTAAATAAATCAGAGGGAACCTAAGGGTGATATAACTTGTGATTGAATCATTACATGTGATTCTATTATACAATTGTAATATGATTTTGTATAACTTATGATTGAATTATTATATGTAATTCTAAAATGCAATTGTAATATGTTTTGTCTAATATTGTTGTTAGACATGATTGAGAGAGTATGCATGTTAAAATATGGAATAGAAAGAGTAAGGAAACTTTACCCCATAACAACATGATAGTGGAACCTAGTAATGGCTAGGAATTGATAGAAACTCTAGATGGCGATGCTCGTGCATTCGATGTAGGAAGGTGCATCCTTGACGAGTAATGGCCTAGAGTAGACAACCTAGATGACGATGCTCGGGCATTCGATGTAGAAAGGTACATCCGTGACGAGTAATGGTCTAGGTGAGAGTGAAACACTAGTATGGAACATGTGTAAACTATGGTAATTATTGAGAAAGGCAAATGAGGCCTAAAGGCTAATGTGGCCTAGAATTATTGAATACAATTATGGTTGTATGTGAAATCACGAAATCGTAACCATTTCCCCATTATGTGTCGTTTCATGAGTAACGAGCTCCTCTGGAATGATTGCACGATTACTTGGTAGGTTTGATTCCCAATGTTATAGTACGAATGAAACCTATATGGTAAAGAGACTTGTGACGGTGTACGGACCGTGTGAAGTGGCGAATTAAGGTGATAACATGTCCCTTAGTTCTAAATCCATCTCGTATGCCAAGTAATCTACGAGGATCCATGACTCGTTTCGACTTCTAGACGTAGAAGAGGACGGGACAGAGGGATGCCTTGATAGGGTTGACGATAGTGATAACTTTTGAGTTAACAGACTCAATAACGTGTTTCCATATAGTGTGAGATTGTGAACTCAAGGTCATTTTCCCTTCCCCTTTGACTTGAGTTAGGATTTGGTTAGAACCCTGTAAAGCCGAGAGAATCCATAAGATAGGGAACTCACTGAGATTTAAATATCTCACCCCATTATTGTTGCTATTTTTCAGTCAGTGTTTGCAGGTTTGATTTACAAGTGGAGCTATGCTTGGATGTTTCAAGAGAAGCTTGGCTTTAGTATTCCGCTGTGTATTTGGGGTATACAATTGAGGATATTGTATATTGATCTTAGATTTTATTGTTTTGGCTAATTTCCATGTCTTGTACCATAGAATGTATTTATGTTTAGCAATGGCCAAGTATATGAATTATGCCAATAGGCACTTGTGATGGTGTCAGTACCAAATAAAATGCTTGTATAATATTATTCTAGGTATATATTATACATGGCATTACAGTTGGTATCAGAGCAGGACGTGTCCTCGACCTAGCCTTGAAACATCATAAGTAAATCTATTCTTGCCTCTTAAGTGTGTCTTGCCAGCATGACTCTTAATATCATATTATATAGTGTTGGGCCTGATCAACCTAATACTATGTATATGATAGGTAGAATCATGGTTGAGCGTCCACGAGGACTCTGAAGTGTTGTCGGAACTTGTACTGTGAGGGTAGGCTCAAGCCAAGAGTTAGTAGTGAAGAGCTTTGGTCTGCTCAGTTGAGATCTTAGTAGAAGTTGTGCTTTAGGTAGCATGGAAATGAAGAGAGTCTGAAAGTTAAGGATCTCTATCGGACGATTGGTTAAGGTATTGAGGAATATGTAAAATCACTAGTAGAGCTAGATCGACCACTGATGTGGTTAAGAACTTCAAGTAATCTCGTTCCGTGAAAAAGAAAAGTTGTTTTGTGGAACGTGTGACGTAAGGTCCAGAAGTGAGATAGTTACCGGTGTTTCGGTTTCTAAGGTCGCTATGGTATCTTGAATAGACAAGAGTACCTTAAGGAATGTGTTCGGAACAATGTCTTCCAACTGGCAAAAAGTTGAGAGTTAAGGAAGTTTGGCTTCGATGTGAACCTAAAGTAGTAGAGAAGTGTGTGAAGGAACACAATGATGTGTTTACATGCTTCAAGTGAAACAAGTATGTGCTGGACGAAGAGTGGGTGATGAATTGCGTATATTCAGTTATGTTGAGAGATTAAGTTCAAGATATTACATCGGGATTTTTTGTATTCGATGAGAGACCAATTTGGAATTTGGAATTTGGAATTTGTTAATTTACCCAAGGAACAATATAACGTATTGTGTTGGAGAAAGAATGAGTTTCACTTAGTAACGGAAAGTGTAGTGATACGGACCGGAAGGATTTTGTATTAAGAAACAGAGTAAGTACCTTGGATTCAAGGGAATCTTAGTAAGATGATTTTATATTTGGACCTAAGAGGATTGCCATGGAGAGAAAAGTAAACGCGATGTGGAAAACGGTATTAACGGAACGTATTCTGGACGAATGTGCAACAGCGAGTATTGTATTTTAAGAATTAAGGTTATGGTAAAACAACGAGAAGCAAATCAACACTTATTACAGACTAAGAGTAAATTATGGAACGGTTTATACCAGGAGGGTTTTGTGAATAGCTGATGAGAATTGTCGGTTATGAGTCTTCCATTAAGTAATTTGGTGTAAGTGTGATGTGTAATGGATATTGAAGGGCAAGGAATTCCGGTTAGTGTGTGCGAAGTGATGGAAAGGTTCTTCAAGAGGGTGCATTGCCCCGATTTATTTTCAAGTATAGAGAAACTTCTGTAATTGTGAATAATCGGAATATTCAAAATCTACCTTTTGTTGGACCAAGGACGAAGTTGTTTTAGTTCTCACCAAGGAATTCAAGTTAGAGGACAAGGTTATAGGCTTGACATGATATGTCTGTCGTTTTGTGGTACCGTATAATGGTTGTGTGTTGGATTTTGCTTATGGACGAATCAAGCATGAGTTGTGGTGAAAACCTTAGAATGTCGTCATTATTGGCTTTCAGCTAGAGTAGTTGTATGAGCAGAGAACGAACTACCCCGCTGAAGTGTTGTCATGTAACCGCGTCGGAATTTGGAATCCTGCCTTGTCACTTGGTTAGAGTGTGTAATCCTCACGTTTTAACTTTGTCGGTTTTACCTTGAGTGGATCATGGTTAGTGAATGTTATACAAGTTAAAAACCATGAGTGGAGGATGATATTGTGGGTTAGAACAAACTGGATAGATGGTTTTGAGTAGGGAGGGCTTTTGAACTAAAAGGAATTAGTTTTTAGTATCTGCAGCAGTGTTAACCAATTAACACGTACAAGGCTGATGCTTTGCACTGAATTTCTAGGAGTAAACCGATTAGCTCAGAAGGTTAATCGATTAACATGTGTGCATATTGTGAAATCCCTTAGGAACCATCATCTGTGTTTTGTTACCTTATGTTGCTCCAAGTGGAGAGAATTGTGTGAATGTAAACGGGATTGCAAGTAAATGAAAGACGGAATTGTGTTTTGAAATCGGAACTTGTGGAAAGGTGTTGCGTAGTTGACCATCTGATTAGTCAACAAGAGAGTTTGACTTTTAGGGAAATAATCTTGTGAACTCTGTTGAGTATGAGAAGGCCTTAGGTGTATTACTGTTGCGAGTCTTAAGGACAAATTTGGAAATACTCACGAAGTATTGATCTTGCAAGGAATATTTGGGTGTGTAATCATAGTATTAGTAAGGTATGAACGGTTGGTCAGAGTTAGTAATTGTTATCTTCCGTGAGTTCATGGTTTTGGATTTAGGCTCCGTGAGAGGGGTACCAGTTGTATGCAGTTGTGTTTTACTCAGAGAAGGAAATTTGAAGGTTATCCTTCCAAGTAAGAGCGAGAATTGGACGTTCCGAAGTTAAGTATGTAGCTTGGATAATATATGGAACAGAACGAATGAGAAAAGTGGATTCAATTAAGAAACGTGGCATAGTCTTCAAAAGCGCGGGTGTATGTGGAGTGTTGTACGTGAATTGGTGAGTAGTATGGAAACTCACAATTATGCTTTGGATAGTTTAAGTTTCGTTAAATGGTGACTCACATATGAGTGAAGTTCTGTGTTGGTGTTACATCGTTTTGGGTTGAGATCTCGAAATCAACAAGAAACCTTGAGTGAGTCAGAAAACCTCAAGGAGAGTTGTTATGGAATGTGGTAACTAGAAACGAAAGTTGTTAAGTTATTTTGGATTTATTATTTCGAGTTAGAGTGAATTTCGGAGTTGTATATGTTATGGTAGTAGCAGTGTAACTCCTGTGCCTTTATCGTCTGGAGAGTGTTGGACAGATGCTAAGATATTGTGTGTTGGCGAGGAAATTGTTTTACCATAAGACGTCAGCAAGTTTCTTGTATCGTTGGTTAGTAAGGACCCCAGTGGATAAGTTTGTTACCTTTGGCGTGATACGAAAGAGATGAAATATCAGATTTAATGAGTACAATGTACAACATCAGACCAGATGGAACTGGTAAAAGAAGTCGTTTGACTAATTATGAAGTGGTTTTTGACATTAGAAGATTTATGAAAGGATAATTGTCGGTAATTGCTTAAAGGAAATGAATCACCGAATTACCTCATAAGGATTTGATGAGTGTTTGTTATCCCAAATTAAGTTGAGGTGTTATGGTTTTTGTTTGTAACTCAGTAGAAGAGTATAGAATGGTATATTTCTTTCCGAGGATAGGATGCGACCAAGTATTTTATTATGGAACAACAGATTAATTATGAGAAAAGCTAAGTTCGAAGTTAACCCAATATTAGAATAAGAGTATAACTAAGGACACGAAGTTTGATAAATTGTGAAAATAAGAATTTTAGTCTGTAAAGTCAAGTTGGAATTGATTACGTCAGAAATTTTAACGGAAGCAAAGTTAAGTGTGAATCTAAAACAAGGAAACAAGTTGTGGTTATTGTTGAGTAGAGGAAATTCGAGGGCGAATTTCAATTGAAGGGGGGGAGAGTGTAATACCCCATATTATTTAAGTGCTCAATTGGATATCAGATAAGATCAGATGAGCTTTTGTGTATTCTATCTTTGGATAGTTGCATTAATGAAATCCTCTAAGTACTTTAAGTATTATTAATTGGGATTATTAGAGCAACTAGTGAACTCTGAAGAGATCAATTAGTGATGAAAGAGACAGATAATTATTTTAATTCAAGAAAGGATATTAAGGTAACTTTAATAATTGATCAATTGGTGTTAGACGATAAAATATCAATTGAAGATATTTTACCCTGTTGGATTTATATTATATAATAAGTTATATATATGTTATAAGAAAAGAAAAGGAAAGTTAGTAAAGAAGAAAAGAGGAGAAAGAGAGAAAACAGAGAAAAGATAAGAGAAGAGAAGAAGCTCAAGGGAGAAGAAGAGAAAGTTAGATCTTCATCATCTTCTTCAACCTCCTCTTCTATCTCTAGTTAGAACTTAAGTTTAGAAATATTGGAGATGATAGAGTTTAGGTTAGAAATGTTGGATTGTGAATAGTAACATGAAATAAACCGCGTAATATAATTGGGAATACTTGTTGTTATGATTGGAACATGTTTGGGTTGATAGAGTATGATTTGGAAGTGTTTTGGGTGAAGAAATGAGAGTTTTTGGCCCCAAATGACCTATATTGACGCTGCTGAGAATTTCTAAGTTCGCGGGTTCGCCTAGCGAACCCAAGGCAAACGGAAGGCGAAGGTTCGCCTAGAAGTTCGTTTTGCAAACTTTATGCCCATTTTGGTTCTGTTTTGTTCGCCTCGGGTTCGCTTTGTGAACATGAAAGCGAACGTGACAGATTTCCCATTTTGTTTCCTTCATAACTTTTGATCCGTAACTCGAATTGAGGCACGGTCGGATGCGTTGGAAAGCTACTTCAATGCTCTTTGTAATAGTGAGGTAGAAACATGGTTATATGCCATATATTGATAGTATAAAGATGGAAAGTAATGTATGTGTGAATATTGTAGTTCTCGTTTCCACCAAAATTCATGAATCGGGAATCCGATTGATATGGGACTTGAAGCCTTGGAAAGAGAATCCAATGTGCTATTAAATGGTAATGTTAGACCATGATTTAACCAAGGATGCTTGGTAGAGGATAGTAGTGACTTGTATGCCTTAAAATGTGTGTGAACTACTATGTGAAAATAATGTTTATATGACATGTTGAAAATCCATATCTTTTGGATTATAAGTCCGATCGAGGCATAGTAATAGCCGTTGGGAAGCTGTGAAAATATCCTACCGGATAAGAGTGAGAAATATTGTTTTCATTTCCCGATTAAATAAATCGGAGGGAACCTAAGGGTGATATAACTTGTGATTGAATCATTATATGTGATTCTATTATATAATTGTAATATGCTTTTGTATAACTTATGATTGAATTATTATATATAATTCTAAAATGCAATTGTAATATGCTTTGTCTAATATTGTTGTTAAACATGATTGAGTGAGTATGCACGTTAAAATATAGAATAGAAAGAGTAAGGAAACTTTACCCCATAACAACATGATAGTGGAACCTAGTAATGGCTAGGAATTGATAGAAACTCTAGATGGCGATGCTCGTGCATTCGATGTAGGAAGGTGCATCCTTGACGAGTAATGGACTAGAGTAGAAAACCTAGATGACGATGCTCGTGCATTCGATGTAGAAAGGTACATCCGTGATGAGTAATGGTCTAGGTGAGAGTGAAACACTAGTATGGAACATGTGTAAACTATGGTAATTATTGAGAAAGGCAAATGAGGCCTAAAGGCTAATGTGGCCTAGAATTATTGAATACAATTATGGTTGTATGTGAAATCACGAAATCGTAACCATTTCCCCATTATGTGTCGTTTCATGAGTAACGAGCTCCTCTGGACTGATTGCACGATTACTTGGTAGGTTTGATTCCCAATGTTATATTACGAATGGAACCTATATGGTAAAGAGACTTGTGACGGTGTACGGACCGTGTGAAGTGGCGAATTAAGGTGATAACATGTCCCTTAGTTCCGAATACATCTCGTATGCCAATTAATCTACGAGGATCCATGACTCGTTCCGACTTCTAGACGTAGAAGAGGACAGGAAAAGGGGATGCCTTGATAGGGTTGACGATAGTGATAACTTATGAGTTAACAGACTCAATAATGTGTTTCCATATAGTGTGAGATTGTGAACTCAAGGTCATTTTCCCTTCCCCTTTGACTTGAGTTAGGATTTGGTTAGAACCCTATAAAGGCTAGAGAATCCATAAGATAGGGAACTCACTGAGATTTAAATATCTCACCCCATTATTGTTGCTATTTTTCAGGCTGTGTTTGCAGGTTTAATTTACAAGTGGAGCTATGCTTGGTTGTTTCAAGAGAAGCTTGGCTTTAGTATTTCGCTGTGTATTTGGGGTATACAATTGAGGATATTGTATATTGATCTTAGATTTTATTGTTTTGGCTAATTTCCATGTCTTGTACCATAGATTGTATTTATGTTTAGCAATGGTCAAGTATGTGAATTATGCCAATAGGCACTTGTGATGGTGTCAGTACCAAATAAAATGCTTGTATAGTATTATTCTAGGTATATATTATACATGGCATTACATTCAATATCCTCGGCTAAAAGCTTTTCTACAAAATTTGGAACATAATGAAATATAGTTAACTCACTATCCAAATGACATCCAGCCTTTGCCAACGCATCCGCACACCTATTTGACTCTCTGAAATTGTGAGCCACTAAGAAGAAATCAAACCTACTTAGAAGGCTCTCTACCTTCCTAAGCATAATAACTCCTTTGACTCTCCTAGTCTTCCTTTGATTGATATCCGTTGCAAGTTCAATTGAATCTATACTCACTTCCACTTTCTTGATTTCCAAGTCCAAAGCTAAAATCAAACCTTCATACACCCCTTCTAGTTCCGCCAAGTAACTATTACCAACATAGAACTTCTTTGCGAACCCTCCTATCCAGCCACTATATTCATCTCTAATACACCCCCACAGCCAGAAGCAACGCCTTCCATAAAAGCACCATCCACATTTAATTTCACCATTCCATGATTAGGAGGAACCCATTTAATAAGAAAAACTTCCTTATTCCGACCCTCTACCTTCTTGGCCAATATAGTCGCTTGATCATACTCTTTTAATTTTTTATCCATAACCAACGAGGTATTCGTAGGGCGCAAGAATTCCTTATTATGCTCCTCCTGATTCCGCCAGTACCAAAGAGAATGACAAGCAAAAGCCCAATAGGAGCTCCAATTATCCTTATTCACATTAATATTCAAATTAATCCAATATTCCAACTCCAAATTCTTAAATTTATGTTTAATACTTAATGGAACTCTATCATCCCACACTTCCCAAGCATACCGACAATCTCAAACCACATGAAGCGCTGTTTCTATAACATGGCCACACAATAGACAAGAAGCTGCTCCAAGACCTTTCCTGCTCTTACTATAATTTGTTAATAATCTATCATGCTTAAGTAGCCAAATAAATGTCTTAACCTTCTCTGGAACATTAAGTCTCCACAACTTCCTCCAATCATTGTCAATATATTCATCCAACTTATCTATCATGTTATAAAACTGTTTTACCGTTCCCGTCGCTTTATTATCACCAACCAACTTGAAAGTATCATGTCCTCTATTCACATTTGGAGGCTGCACTAACATAATTTTATTAATCACATCCTGAGGAAAAATATTCTCCAACAGCTGCCAGTCCCATGAACCATCCACGACTGTTAATTCTGTAATGTTGGCATCTATATTAATTTCAAGATTATCCTATACATTCTTTTTCAGTTGCAGCCCTTCCTCTATCCAACAATCTTCCCAAAATTTAATAGTCATGCGATCACTAATAATCCACTGCCCGTGTTGCATTAGAATAGAAGCAGCCTTTGTAAAGTCTCTCCACATACCTGATGCTGTTTTTGTTTTGGTTGAAATGGTATTCAGCTCACTATTCTTGTAGAGGCCACGAAGCACTTGACACCAAAGATCATCAGACTTATTAGTAAACAGCCACGACAGTTTTATAATAGAGGCCATGCTCATCTTAGAAATATCTCTAAGGCCAAGTCCATCGTATTCCTTTGCATGGGTAACTGTCTTATAGTTGACAGCATGGATTTTCTTATGTTCATCCGTATCACCCTAATCAAAGTTCCGCTGAATTTGGTGAATATTGTCCAAGCATGAATTTGGCAGCAGGTTGGTCATCATATGGTAAGTCGGTATTGCCTCAATCACACTCTTCGCTAAGGTAACACGACCAGAAAAGGAAAGGTAGTTTGATTTCCATCTTGCCAATCGATTTGAGACTTGATCCACAATGTAATGGCAGACTGCTTGTTTCAAAGGTCTACCACATAAGGGAACTCCTAGATATTTATTGAATTGTTTAGTTTCAGTAAACTTGCACCTGTGAAGAAGATTTTGTCAAACTCGCCTCGAGGTATTCTTGGAGAAAAGGATGCAAGTCTTTTCTGCACTAACCTCCTGCCCCGTAAGAACACAAAATTTCTGAAGAGTTTTCATAACACAACTGATCTGATTTTCAGTAGCCTCACCAAACAACAACAAATCGTCAGCGAACATGAGATGCGAAATACAAGGACCATGTCTTCCCATTTTAATAGGTTTCCATTTACCACATATCATATCTTCCTCAATGATATGCGATAGTTTATCCATACATAGGACAAAGATATAAGGGGATATAGGATCACCTTGACGAATACCTCGTTGCGGCCAAAAAAATTCTCCTCTCGTACCATGCCAATTTATATTAACCTCTGTGCTTATAACAAAATGCATAATAATTTTTATCAACTGGTTTGGAAATTTTGCTTCTTGAAGCACTTGCCATATGCATTCCCGCTGATTTTATCATAAGCTTTAGAAAGGTCTATCTTAATTACAAACATGCCTTTCTTTCCTTTTTTTCTTTTCTATCAGCCTCACGGCCTCTCTAGCTATAATGATGTTTTCCTGTATTGATCTTCCTGGAACAAACCCTGCTTGAAAAGGCGAAACTAATTTGGGCATACAACATTTCATTCTTTCCACAATAACCTTGCTGATAATCTTGTAATTCGAATTGCACAAGGATATTGGTCGAAAATGCGAAACATGTTGCGGCGTATCCTTCTTAGGAATTAGGAAGATGTCAGTCTGGTTATCTTGGAAATTTCTTCAGGCTTGTTCCATAACTTTTGCACAAATTGGCAAACGGTTTGTCCCACAATGTCCCACGATTTCTGATAAAATCCAGCATGAAAACCATCAGGGCCAGGTGCTTTCCACGACTTCATAGCAAAAATGGCTCGTTTAATCTCATCATCAGTAATAGGCTTATCTAATTCACAAGTATCTTCCTTAGTCATACTTGGATAGGAAATGTTAGCGTGAGCCTATTCTTGCCAAGAAAAGTTTGCAGCAAACAAGGACTAATAATAACTTGTAACCAATTCTTGCAGTTGATTTACTTCTTCTATCCACTGCCCGTCATCATTTTTCAACATTGTTATCCTATTCCTCCTTCTTCTATTCACTACTTTTGAATGGTAATATTTCATATTTCGGTCGCCGTCCACTAGCCATTTCGTACGAGCTCTCTGGAACCACATTATCTCCTCCTATTTGAGGATAACATTCAGCTCCATAAGGAGTTTATTCTCTAACAATTTCAATCCTGCAGCATTGTCATTTCTTTGGATGTAGATTTGAATACCATTAAGTCTAGGCATTATACCAAAATAAATTTCAAAATTATTTGAAGTAAAAATATGTAATAAATATTTGTAATGGAATGTGTAGTGATATATTTGTGAGTGCTCCCAAATGAGGCGGAATATGTCTTGCCATCACCTGGCGCCCGCCCCACAATGCGCTGCCTAAAGCATAATCCTCGCATAGAAGGGGGCTCTCCCTAAGAGGAAACATGGAAAATAACGTCTGTAGCGGCAAAATCGTGAGTGTAAGCTATTGATTAACTTAACTCAAAAAAGCAAGAGTCGCCACCGCACTTTTATATTATCCAAAAAGGAAAGGAAAAAGAGCGAACAAAACCTACACAAGCTCTACAACAAGAACAAGTGAAGATAGTCTGGATAAGGGGGTTGGTTACGCAATGGGAAGGTGTTAGCACCTAAACGTCTATAGTACTCTATAGGAACCCTTTGAAATATTTACGCTTTTGGTCTGAAAAGGTTTGCTTGAAAAGAAGGATTGAGGAGATGAGAAGAGAAATTGTTTTTAAGATTTTTGTGTTTGGAGAGACTTGTCGTCTCATGCCTACGTACCCACGATGTGCAATGTAGGATCAAAACCCCGTAGTTCGTGGTACAAAGAATGAAAATTTATTTGTTTTGGTTGATTTTAAATGTAAAGATAAGTCGTCATTTCCAAGCGAATAATTCCGCTTAAAGAAATGAATCATGTCTAAACTTATGAAAAAGTTAAAGGAAAAGTGCACGAGGGCACAAAAGAGCTTGAATGAGTTTGGTGTTTTTTAAAGTCTTTTGAAAAAGGTGTCAATATGCTTATGTAGTTTAGCATTTGTTAAGAAATGAAAAGAAAAGAGTAAAATCACTTGACAAAGTCAAGGTTTGATTATGAAAGAGGTGATAGTTTGAAATCAAGAAGGTTTTGAAAAAAGAGAGAGTTTTGAAAATTGAAGAATGGGGAGGAGAAGAAGTGACTATCCTAAAGCATAAAGTAAAAGTTAGGGATAAGAATAGCCTAACCACACAAACAAAGCTCCATAGTCTTCGAACCATAATTCCAAAGCAAAGGGAGAAAGGTCCTAAGTCTAAGTCCAAGGTTCCAAGAATTGCATTGGATGTCCAAGGTCTAGGTACAAAACTCCATGTCCATTGCAAAGGATAGTAACCATAGTCCAAGATTAGAAGCACAAGTTTTTTTAGTGGTTTTGGCCATTATTAATGTTTTTGGTCTAAGTGGATAAAGAGAAAAAGGCATAAGCATAAACATGTGTTCAACTGACAAAGGAAAAAATTGCGGAAGCATAAACATGATATGAAATGATAATAATGGAGCATAAAAGTAAAAGAGAGATAGGGAGCGAGAAGAAAATGTAAAGTTAGTACAATAGTATTGTTAGTAAGTTAGTGATTAGTTGTTAGAGTAAGTGATCAATAATAATTGAATAATTGTACTTAGGTCAAGGTTAATGAAGACTTTTTAGAGGATTGATAGAATCAAAGCCTCTACAACAACAAGCTTCATAGATTTTGAACCTAATACAAAAGATCAATCAATATTGATTTGTTTTCCGATACGGGACATAATGTTGCGCTATGTTTAGCAATCGCCGAGTAATTTACGGAGTAATTACCCTACAAATGAGGTCGGTCAATAGATCTTTGTGCTAATGCATGCTAGATGAACGATACGTAAATCGTCACCCGAAAGCAATACCGCACGAAAAGAAAAAATGGTAACGATCTAGTCTTGATCGAAATTCAACAAAGGAATTCCAAGTTCCATTAGACTTTCATCGATCAAAAAGAAAAGAGATCTAGAAAAGTGGATCTAACATTTATGATCCACAACAACAAAACAAATAAGCAAAAAATCATAAGAAAATAGAAATAAAAAACTAAGATATTTTTTAATGATTTTTCAAGAAAGATTTTAATATAAAAAAGAAAAGTAAACCAAAAATCATAAAAAAAAAAAAAGAAAGTTAAGATAGCAAAATTAATGAGAATTATTTTAAAATAAAAAAAATTTAGAAGAGAAATTTAAAGAAATAAGAATAAAATAGAGAGGGAGGTTTAGTAGAAAAGAAGAGGTGATGGTGTAGTCAAAACCAACGGGCCAGGCCCAAAGTTTTTTTTTTAAAATAAAAGAAATAGAAAAATATTAAAAGAGAAAAAGAAGGATCAGAATGTTGAGTTCATCATCTTCTTCTTCGAAGATTCACACCCGGCGGCTACTGTTCCGCCATGGCTAGCACTTTCGAACTTCTTCGAATTGGAAGGGTGGGATGTAAAATGCACACGGTTGTGATTGTAACACAAAGCTGATTCCAAATATGCCAACAATTTCGAATAACAATGGACGAAACAAGCGAATCGAAGCCACAAAACTACATCGAAAATGCTTTCTACCTTCAAAGAAACAGTGAGCAATTTTCAAATCTTTCCTCCTCTCTCGGAACGTGTGCATTTGCGCGAAAATGACGTTGTTGTGGTTGTGTTATGAGTAGATCACAAAATGTTGCGACGAACTCGACGTGTTACGTGTGAGATGTTGAAGATGGATACGAATTGTTTGAAGAGAATTGGTGAGTATTGAACTTGTTTTTTTTTTTGTGGTTGAATCAAGGTTGATGAATTTGGATAGTGTTTTGCAGTTTTATTTGGAAGCTTTGAAGAATTGTTTTTTGATGAATTTTCAACAGGGTGTTTTTGGCTTTCAAGCTTGTTCAAATGTGTAGAAATGAGCTTCAATTTATAGAGGATGGAGGTGAGTTTTGAATTGCAATCCGTTGCCGTTTTGTTTATTTTTCTGCGTTTTGGAATTGGTCCGTATTGCATTGTTATTTTTTCACTGCGTTTTGATGTTAAGGCTGCAGTTTGAATTCACGTCGTCATGCCGTTTTGAAGAGTGACTTATTTGCTGCATTTGATTTTATTTTGCGAACTTGGTTGATGAGTTGTGAGTCGTTTACGCACTTGCTGATGCGTTTCGATGCTGGGCTTTTGAAGTGTAGCAGCATTTCAATTCGTTTCACTGTGTTGTACAGGTCACGTGCTTTGCTGCGTTTTGATTTTGTATTTTCACAGCTTATTGTGACTAGGAGTAGCTTCGTGAAGCTTGATACGACTTGGTTAAAAGATGGGCTTGTGTGACGATTTGGCTTGTGACTTCATCATTTCAATTGGTTGCATCATGGTTTGGGAACTTTTTCGTATGAAGCTTTGATACAACTTATTTGAGAAGTAGCTAGGAAGTATGCACGTTTGGCTCAAGTGGACCCCTTGTTGACTTAAAATGAATTTTATGCAGCCTGCTTATGTTGATTGTTTTATTCATGTAGCAGCTCATTTTTTATTTTTCTTTGCTAGGCTTTGTGATGACATGGCTTGAATTGGTATGGTGTATGTAGCATGAAATGGATGTTATGAATTTGAAACATATGGGCCGTGTGAAAAGTTACAGAATTGGTTTTGAAACTTTTTTTTTAATAATGGACTTTAGTAAATGAAAATGAATATTGATAAATGGGTTTCAAAATAGATATTGAATGGGTAGTGGAATTGATTAGAAAGCTTAATTAATATGGGAAGAAAATGGATTTTAAAACAAATATGGATAATAATATAAATGGATTTTGGTTTAAGAATGGACAATGGATATTGGAAATTGGATATGTGAATTGGATATGAGATATAGTTATGAAAATGGAATTGGATTGGAATATGGATATTGGTCATGAAAAGTTTAGGAAAGGAAATGGATATTGTAACAAAATAAATGGTAAATGATGGGTTATTGGATGAACATGAACTTTGTAATGTGGGTTTAGAAAATGGCTTAGGAAATTTGGTTATGAATAAAAGAAAAAAATGGATAAATTAAATGGTATGGATTTAATTGAAAATTGGATAATTGGATAAAGAAATGGATGGTTTATGACGTAGATCATGGATAGCAAATGGATACTTTTTCATAAGCCTCTAATAAAGTGCACACAGCTACCACTGAGCAATTTTGCCACTGACTAAGCCACAACTGAACAATAGCCATTTGAATCTGTCATTCTCTGAATCTCTGATAATAAGTTCTGAATCACTTTGAACAATTTCTGGGAAAATAAATCCACAGAGGAACACAGTCTGGACTGACAAACTTAGATGAACCTGATGAACATCACCACACAACAACTTGACAATCACTGCTTGAGAAATAGCCCACTGGAATAGATAACTTGTACTTGGAACAAATGCTTGATAGTTTCACCAAGATTAGGTCAAACATCCACCTGAACTGAATCATAGCTGAACAACCACACTTGATTTGAAATTATGTCCTTGCTTTGACAAACCTGCAAAACACACAGAGAGAGAAACAAGGAAATTGCAGCATTTTTGGTATTTTGGTTAGAGGTTAGTAAACAGAAACAAGTGAGGGTAATATACAGATGCTCAGGAGAAACACAAATTGTGATCTTGTTTGAGGTAATGACAATGCAAATGAGATGTGCGAAATCTTAGAGGTAAAAATTAGGGTTCAACAACTACCCCTATTTAAGTTTCTTCTATCTGGAGATATGAAGGTTGAAAACTTCGTCTCGACAAGATTGAAGATAATTAAATACAATGTCACAAGATGATATGAATGCAAAGGATGAAACAGACTGCGGGGAAACTTGAAACAAGGGATTTATGGTAAATTGAGAGAGATGATGCGAAAAAAAACGCCGGGGAACACAAGCTATTTCTGGAGATTCGTCAAGGTGACAGGAAGTATCCATCAATAGTTGGAAAGAGGGGGACAAGACCCTGAGAAGACGAGTAGTGACATCCAAGAATAGCATTAGATGGAAACTACAAACGAGACAAAAGTAAGCCAATAAATGTCCAAGAATGGCATTGGACAACAACAAGGAATTTTCTGGTAAAAACAATAGCGTCATCCAAGAATAGCATTGGATGGAGGTGAAAAAAATCTCTATTGGGGATAAGATATCCAAGAATGGCATTGGATAAAATGCACTACATCATCCAAGAATTGCATTGAATGAGGCAATAGTAAACATCAAAGACATCCAAGAATAGCATTGGATAAAAACAAAATTCCATTTGAAAACTTCATTGGGGATATCCAAGAATGGCATTGGATGGCAAGGGTAAACGTCAAAGATAACCAAGAATAGAATTGGACTTGGTTGGGGAAAAAGTGTCCAAGAATGGCATTGGACAAAAGAAAATTCAACATCCAAGAATGGCATTGGATAAAAAGAGTTCACAATATCCAAGACTGGCATTGAATAAAGTGAGCAGGGACTTTCAAGAAAGGCACAGAAAGGTAAAGGTAAATTACTACATTCAGGAATGGCACTGAATGGTAATGAGAAAGACATCCAGGAATGGCACTGAATGCAAAAGGAGAAAACTCATTTAGCAATGACACTGAATAAACAGATAAAAATTTTAGGAATGGCACTGAAAGACAAAGGTGTATCACTATATTCAAGAATGGAATTGAATGATAGTGAGAAAGATCTTTCAGGAATGGCACTGAAAGGTAAAGAAGAAAAATCATCCAGGAATGGCACTGAATGAACAGATAAAACTTTCATGAATGACACTGAAAAATATCCAAGAGAAATATGTTGGGGATTACAGAAGAGAGGCAAAACTTCTAGGAATAGCAATGGGAGAAACAAGAGGAACAAGATATCCAGGATAGGCACTGAAGATCAAAAGAGATAGACATCCAGGAATGGCACTGGAGGGAAAGAATATAAAGATCCAGGAATAGCACTGGAACGAAAGAAAACAAACATCTAACAACAGCAATAGATGCACAGGGAAACGACAACATCCAGGAACGACACTGGAAAGAAAGAAAATAAACAAGACATCAAAGAATAGCACTGGAATGAATGAAGATAGGTAAACGACAACATTCAGGAATGACACTGAATGAAAAGGCAGGTAAAAGTTTTGGTAGGTGCCAATTAAGTTGGACCTTGATCACAAGGTAAGATGTTGAAAACAACAAGACCTCAGGAAATGCATATGAGGGCGAAGCACACTTCGAGCTATGGAAATATTTCTATGTATGATAGATGAATGATTTATGTATGCAATGCATATGATAGGGACAACTGAGATAGACTCTTTTGTGAGGGGAGAAAGGAACTATGATTCCTCAACACAGGCAACACTGCCCACTCTGCTTGGAGAGAAGATGTTTAACACATCTCTGTCACATTTATGAATTGTATCAGGCTGATGGTCTTTTGAGGAAAGACATCTTGAGGATTCTTGAAGAAGATTGCCCCAGATTGATTGACTGATGAAAATAAACTGATCATAGCTTCAGTTTGACTGCTACAGGGAAAGAATAAACTGATCATGGCTTTAATTCTTGAATGCTGAGAATAAACTGATCATGGCTTCAGCTTGACTATTGTTGGGGATGAACTGATCATGGCTTCCATTCTCAAAATGAGAGTTGAGAAGGCTAGACTCGGTATGGGTCTTGAAAGAGATCTTCTGGCTAACCAAATCTGAGAATAACTTGCATCGAGCAACAAATCTTGAATTGATTCACAACAGGCTCTGGAAGTAATGTGCCCCTGACAGGATCACTGACCAAGTTTCTCAACAGTTTAAAATTTTCTTAATGAGGAAAGTTTGCCTGCAAATAAGATCATTCAAACATGGTAATTTTAATGCAAAGCTCAATGCAATTTTGAAATCAAAAATCATTTTTGGAATGATATTAGTGATGTAAAGCAAAATGAAACACTTGTCAAAACACGGCGGTTTTGATATTCAAAGTGAAAGAGAAAGAAAAGGTAAGAAACCAAAGCAAATGATTGGCAACAAACATAGGAGTCAGTTTACGCAACCTTGTTGTAGTATGCTTTTAAAAGAAACCTGGCTTCAATTAGGTCTTTTGAAGGTTGTAACGTGGTTTGGTTCACGGTTTTTGAAACGAAGGATATAGGCTCAAAGTTTATTTGTACCCAACCCATTCTTCGTGATGATCTCCAGTTCTATGTTCAGTTAATTCAAACTATGCATTTAGGTTCCAGGAGATTTTGGAATTGCAACACTGTTATGATGATGGCTCAAGGGCCAAAGGATTTTTGAGATGGCAGTCACTCTTTCTTACAGCATTTTGTTGTTTTTGATGAAGACCTCAATCAACTTGTTTTGTCTTTGAGGATTTTGGTAACCTCTTGATTTGATTTTTGTTATCCCTAACTTTTGCCTGAACTGTGTCATTTGAGTTTACATTCAGCGGGATGCCCCAATTTTTGCCTAAGTCTCCTTCATAGGTTTCGACTTAGCGGGCTTTTCTTTTGACTTTTTTTTCATTATCTTTTTTTTGAAAGATAGTGACTGCCTGGCTTAATGATTACGGTGAACCATCATTGGCTTTTGATTTGAAAGACTTCTTCGACACTTCTTTGATGTGTGCGAAGGAAAGCTTGTGATTGCAACCTTTATTGGAAGGCGTCTTGCATGCACAGTCAAATTAACTGAGAACTACCTATCCCCAGGTTAAGATTGCGCGTTTTTTCGTACAGAAAGAAACTCCAACTTCTAGGCTCAAAGGGGTTGACAAAGGATTAACTTCCTTATTTCTCCAGTGTTTGGGAGTAGAAACAATGCATATACATCATCAGCCAAGTTTTAATTGAAAGCATATAACCCAGCAATTTTAGGTATTTTGCTTTCATCATCCTCCCTCCAATATTTGCATAAACAAAAGTTTGATAAAGAAAGTGAACAGGAGATATATTTTTGTTTTTGTGAAAAAGAAAGCATAAAGATGCACACAGTGGATATAAATGAATTGAATCAAAATATTGCAATGCTCATTTCATTGAAATTACCATGAAAGTACAAATAAATTTCAAAAGCAAACAGTCAATACAATCAAAGAAAAATGCAAACAGAAAGAAACAAGGCCTAGTGACTAATCAGCAACAAGGATGAGCTATCCTGTCTGAAACACTGGCTTTAGTAGATGATCTGTCTGAACTGACTCAAACTTGACTTGGCATGCTCTGGCAAAAGATTGTTGACAACATTGGGATTATCATCAAGAAAAGTCAGAATCTTTGAGTTCACCAATTCTTGTACTCTAGCTTTCAATGCATAGCAGCCTTCCAAGTTATGGCTTGCCCCACCTCGATGGAACTCACAGTGCAGATCAGCCCTATAGTCGGCTGAGAGAGGATTTGGAGGAGGAGGTAGATCCCTCGTTGTAATCAAACCTTTCTAAACAAGACATGGATACAACTCAATGTAAGACATCGGGATAGGATCAAAGTTAACCCTATTGCGATTCTAATTCTTTCTAACAGGCTGACGAGGAGCTTGAACTGGTTAATCATTGACAACAGGAGCGACTGCAGCTACATATTTTTGTTGTCTGTGACGAGGTTTCCCTTCAACTGAAACAACATGGGTATCACCATCCTTTTTCTTTTGAAAGTTCCTAGCATACTTTTTAGCACCACTAAAGGCTTCAACATTGGCAATCTTTCCTTTCTTGATACCTTCTTCTAGTCTTTCTCCAATAGTGACTAGGTCAATAAAACCAGATGACACACTTCCTATCATCTTTTCCCAAAAGAGTGGCTGAAGAGTGTCCATGAACAATCCAGTCAATTCTTTTTCAGCCAAGGGTGGCTCCACTTGAGCAGCTAGCTCTCTCCAGGGCTGAGCGTACTCCTTAAAGGATTCTTTTTCTTTCTGAGACATATTCTGCAATTGACGGCGGTCAGGTGCCATGTCCAGATTGTACTTATATTTCTTTAAGAAAGCATCACCCAAGTCTTTCCAGCTTTGGATACGGTTCTTCTCAAGTCCCATATACCATTTCATTGAAGCTCCACTCAAGCTGTCTTGGAAACAGGGAATGAGCAGTTTGTCATTTTTGGCATGAGCAACCATCTTGCGGAAGTACATCACCAAGTGGCTTCTAGGACAGGTGTGCCCCTTGTATTTCTCAAAATCAGGAGTTTTGAATTTTGCAAGCATAACCAAGTCTGAAACCAAGCACATGTCCATTGCGGCAGCACTAAAGACATCACTTCCTTCCATGGCTCTTATCCTTTTGTCCATAGTTTGCCATTGCTCTCTGACTTCTTCAATGTATCCAGGTTCTCCCTGACTTTCAGATTGTGGACCAGTAGTATGGTATACGAAAGGATTCTCAGGAATAGCTTGAGCAACAGAATGCACAACAGGCTGAGGTTTGGTGAACAATGGAGCTGAAGATACTGGCGAGAAAAACACAGGAGTAGTTGCGAAGGGTGGCGAGTAATTCGGAGGTAACCCAAATTCTGGCCAAGTAGAAGCTGGTTGCTGAGTCAGTGGAGGGTCAACAGCAGTAGTTGAAGTTTCAACAATCACAGTCCTCTGAGGTGGTTCACCTCTAGTAATCAGAACTTGCAGCATTTCTGTGAGTTTGGTCATACCGGCCTTCAACTCATCAATTTCCATTCTGACTTCGGTGTTGTGTTGTTCTTGGTTTTCCATTCTCAATCTGACAGCAGCTCTAGTTCTGTAGTTATGTTGAGGAAACAGCTTGACGGTGAACAGATAACTGAAGAAGAATACAGCTGAAATGAGTTTCTGAGCAACTTGGATAAATGCAGATGTATGCTCATGGATGCAAGAGTGCATGGATGCAACAACCACAAACAAGATCACTCAAAGCACACAGGTTCAAAGGTCCGAGTCACGAGCATGAAGCCAAGGTTAAGAACCAATCCACAAAGGTATGTACTAAGGTTTGTCTTCATTGTACCTGCAGAAAACAGCGGTTCTAACAGAGTGCCCAGGGTCCACAATCCACTATCAGACACACCAGCACACCGATTTGCTCAGAGGTTGGTAGTTATCCTCAAGAGAATCTAACCTGAGTGTGGCATCGCGTGATAGCTAAGTCGGATTTGCATCTTCATAGCTTCCGCACCACGATCCTAAAAGGCTAAGATAGGTTAAGGGTTACTATGGTCCTCAGTGTTATAGGCTTCTATGGAAAAAGTAATCCCTTCACGATCGCTCGATCGGCATCAGTAAATCCAAAGAGGCAACCACCGAGCGGATGGATTCTCAAGTTCTGCTTTTTCGGGATTCAACTCCCTCAAAGCCCCCTTGACTATACCATCCTTCTATCTCAAAGTACACTCTGGTCCGGGTATAGGACATATCTCACACACAGAGGAACTCCCAAACAGAACCAGCAAGTAACAAGCAAATCAGACAAAAGCAGTAAATAAGTCAAAGTAGGCTAAACCCCTCAAGGGAGGACTTTCCCAGCAGAGTCGCCACTTTTTTTGTAGCAGAAAAATCGTGAGTGTAAGCTATTGATTAACTTAACTCAAAAAAGCAAGAGTCGCCACCACACTTTTATTTGATCCAAAAAGGAAAGGAAAAAGAGCGAACAAAACCTACACAAGCTCTACAACAAGAACAAATGAAGAGAGTCTAGATAAGGGGGGTTGGTTACGCAATGGGAAGGTGTTAGCACCCAAAACGTCTATAGTACTCTATAGGAACCCTTTGAAATATTTACGCTTTTGGTCTGAAAAGGTTTGCTTGAAAATAAGGATTGAGGAGATGAGAACAGAAATTGTTTTTAAGATTTTTATGTTTGGAGAGACTTGTCGCCTCATGCCTACGTACCCACGATGTGCAATATAGGATCAAAACCGCGTAGTTTGTGGTACAAAGAATGAAAATTTATTTGTTTTGGTTGATTTTAAATGTAAAGACAAGTCATCATTTCCAAGCGAATAATTCCGCTTAAAGAAATGAATCATGTCTAAACTTATGAAAAAGTTAAAGGAAAAGTGCACGAGGGCACAAAAGAGGTTGAATGAGTTTTGGGTTTTTTAAAGTCTTTTGAAAAAGGCGTCAATATGCTTATGTAGTTTAGCATTTGTTAAGAAATGAAAAGAAAAGAGTAAAATCACTTGACAAAGTCAAGGTTTGATTATGAAAGAGGTGATAGTTTGAAATCAAGAAGGTTTTGAAAAAAGAGAGAGTTTTGAAAATTGAAGAATGGGGAGGAGAAGAAGTGACTATTCTAAAGCATAAAGTAAAAGTTAGGGATAAGAATAGCCTAACCACACAAATAAAGCTCCATAGTCTTCGAACCATAATTCCAAAGCAAAGGGAGAAAGGTCCTAAGTCTAAGTCCAAGGTTCCAAGAATTACATTGGATGTCCAAGGTCTAGGTGCAAAACTCCATGTCCATTGCAAAGGATAGTAACCATAGTCCAAGATTAGAAGCACAAGTTTTTTTAGAGGTTTTGGCCTTTATTAATGTTTTTGGTCCAAGTGGACAAAGATAAAAAGGCATAAGCATAAACATGTGTCCAACGAACAAAGGAAAAAATTGCGGAAGCATAAACATGATATGAAATAATAATAATGGAGCATAAAAGTAAAAGAGAGATAGGGAGCGAGAAGGAAATGTAAAGTTATTACAATAGTATTGTTAGTAAGTTAGTGATTAGTTGTTAGAGTAAGTGATAAATAATAATTGAATAATTGTACTTAGGTCAAGGTTAATGAAGACTTGTTAGAGGATTGATAGAATCAAAGCCTCTACAACAACAAGCTTCATATATTTTGAACCTAATACAAAATATCAATCAATATTGATTTGTTTTCCGATACGGGACATAATGTTGCGCTATGTTAAGCAATCGCCGAGTAATTTACGAAGTAATTACCCTACAAATGAGGCCGGTCAATAGACCTTTGTGCTAATGCATGCTAGATGAACGATATGTAAATCGTCATCCGAAAGTAATACCGCACGAAAAGAAAAAATGGTAACGATTCAGTCTTGATCGAAATTCAACAAAGGAATTCCAAGTTCCATTAGACTTTCATCGATCAAAAATAAAAGAGATCAAGAAAAGTGGATCTAACATTTATGATCCACAACAACAAAACAAATAAGCAAAAAATCATAAGAAAATAGAAATAAAAAACTAAGATATTTTTTAATGATTTTTCAAGAAAGATTTTAATATAAAAAAAAAAAGTAAACCAAAAATCATAAAAAAAAGAAAGTTAAGATGACAAAATTAATGAGAATTATTTTAAAATAAAAAAATTTAGAAGAGAAATTTAAAGAAATAAGAATAAAATAGAGAGGGAGGTTTAGTAGAAAAGAAGAGGTGATGGTGTAGTCAAAACCAGCGGGTCAGACCCAAAGTTTTTTTAAAAACAAATAAAAGAAATTGAAAAATATTAAAAGAGAAAACGAAGGATCAGAGTGTTGAGTTCATCCTCTTCTTCTTCGAATATTCACACACGCCGGCTACTGTTCCGCCATGGCTAGCACTTTCGAACTTCTTCGAATTGGAACGGCGGGATGTAAAATGCACACGGTTGTGATCGTAACATAAAGTTGATTCCAAATATGCCAACAATTTCGAATAACAGTGGACGAAACAAGCGAATCGAAGCCACGAAACTACATCAGAAACGCTTTCTACCTTCAAAGAAACGGTGAGCAATCTTCAAATCTTTCCTCCTCTCTCTGAACGTGTGAATTTGTGCGAAAATGACATTGTTGTGGTTGTGTTATGTGTAGATCACAAAATGTTGCGACGAACTCGACGCGTTACGTGTGAGATGTTGAAGATAGATACGAATTGTTTGAAGAGAAGTGGTGAGTATTGAACTTTTTTTGTGTGGTTGAATCAAGGTTGATGAATTTGGATAGTGTTTTGTAGTTTTATTTGGAAGCTTTGAAGAATTGTTTTCTGATGAATTTTCAACAGGGTGTTTTTAGCTTTCAAGCTTGTTCAAATGTGTAGAAATGAGCTTCAATTTATAGAGGATGGAGGTGAGTTTTGAATTGCAATCCGTTGCCATTTTGTTTATTTTTCTGCGTTTTGGAATTGATGCGTATTTCGTTGTTATTTTTTCACTGCGTTTTGATGTTAAGGCTGCAGTTTGAATTCACGTCGTCATGCCGTTTTGAAGAGTGACTTATTTGCTGCATTTGATTTTATTTTCCGAACTTGGTTGATGAGTTGTGAGTCATTTACGCACTTGCTGCTGCATTTCGATGCTGGGCTTTTGAAATGTAGCCGCATTTCAATTCGTTTCACTGTGTTGTGCAGGTGACGTGCTTTGCTGCATTTTGATTTTGTATTTTCGCAGCTTGTTGTGGCTGGGAGTAGCTTCGTGAAGCTTGAGACGACTTGGTTGAAAGATTGGCTTGTATGCACGTTTAGTTCAAGTGGACCCCTTATTGACTTAAAATGAATTTTATGCAGCCTGCTTGTGTTGATTGTTTTATTCATGTAGCAGCTCATTTTTCATTTTTCTTTGCTAGGCTTTGTGATGACATGGCTTGAATTAGTATGGTGTCTGTAGCATGAAATGGATGTGATGAATTTGAAATGTATGGGTCGTGTGAAAAGTTACAGAATTGGTTTTGATAACTTTTTTTTTTAATAATGGACTTTAGTAAATGAAAATGAATATTGGTAAATGGGTTTCAAAGTGGATATTGAATGGGTTGTGGAATTGATTAGAAAGGTTAATGAATATGGGAAGAAAATGGATTTTAAAACAAATATGGATAATAATAAAAATGGATTTTGGTTTAAGAATGGATAATGGATATTGGAAATTGGATATGTGAATTGGATATGAGATATAGTTATGAAAATGGAATTGGATTGGAATATGGATATTGGTCATGAAAAGTTTAGGAAAGGAAATGGATATTGTAAAAAAATAAATGGTAAATGATGGGTTATTGGATGAACATGAACTTTGTGATGTGGATTTAGAAAATGGCTTAGGAAATTCGGTTATGAATAAAAGAAAAAAATGGATAAATTAAATGGTATGGATTTAATTGAAAATTTGATAATTGGATAAAGAAATGGATGGTTTATGACGTGGATCATGGATAGCAATTGGATACTTTTTGACAAGCCTCTGATAAAGTGCACACAGCTACCACTGAACAATTTTGCCACTGACTAAGCCACAATTGAACAATAGCCATTTGAATATGTCATCCTCTGAATCTCTGATAATAAGTTCTGAATCACTTTGAACAATTTCTGGGAAAATAAATCCACAGAGGAACACAGTCTGGACTGACGAACTCAGATGAACCTGATGAACATCACCATACAACAACTTGATAGTCACTGCTTGAGAAATAGCCCACTGGAACAGATAAGTTACACTTGGAACAAATGCTCGATAGTTTGACCAAGATTAGGTCAAACATCCACCTGAACTGAATCATAGTTGAACAACCACACTTGATTTGAAATTATGTCATTGCTTTGATAAACCTGCAAAACACACAGAGAGAGAAACAAGCAAACTGCAGCATTTTTGGTATTTTGGTTAGAGGTTAGTAAATAGAAAAAAGTGAGGATAATGTACAGATGCTCAGGAGAAACACAGATTGTGATCTTGTTTGTGGTAATGACAATGCAAATGAGATGTGCAAAATCTTAGGGGTAAAAATTAGGGTTCAACAATGTCTACCTAGTCCATAACTGCATGTGCAAATTCATGCCCATGACTCCCTAAGAAGTAGGCGGCCAACGACTCTCCTAATCAAGGTGGATCAGATGCCACTTTTTAGGAGTCCCATAATTCTAGGACCATAATCCTCTATAAACACCTCATCTCTAGCATGAGAAAAAACAAATCATAACTTACACGAAATACCCTAAGAATACTGAGTTTCTCATCTCACGTCAGCTTGCTCTCTCCATACTAAAAAACTCTATCGAATAGGGTTTCTCACCACTGTGAGCAATCACTAAAACCGCAAATAATTACTAAGCCTTATGCCCACCTCTACCGGCATAAGAGTGTTATGCATTATGTACTTTTTAACAAGTATAGTAGCACCCATTGCGTGGCCTCGAAAATGTGCGCTGCCATGAACGAACTGCACTGCCAAAATCAAATTCTAGAGAACTATGTCCAAAACATCCAAAAAACCTAACAGAGGCTACCCTAAAATGGTAGGTTGAAGTGTTAGACCTCAGCCATTTTTAGATGAAATATGGGAAGCACCTATTTTCGAAGGCTTCAAGCCTCTCTCCTTGGTGAAGTTCTATGGCCGTAGTAACCCCAGCGAGCATGTCGCATCCATCAATATGCAGATGGAAATCATTTGAGTGCCTGAATCTCTGAAATGCAAGCTATTATCTGGCAATTTAACAGATGCAGCCATGCAATGTTAAATGGGCATATCCCGAGCTTCCATCTCCATTTATCAAGAGTTAGTGAAGAAACGCATGCACTAGTTTGCAGCCAGTCGACACAGGGAGATGTCCACCACCAGCCAATTTAACATTCGACATGGCTCCTTAGAGTCGTAAAGGGAATACCTCGCCCGTTTTAATGAAACCACCATAAGTGGGGATCAACTTACTCCAAGAGTAAGTTCTTTTAACTTACTCCAAATCATAGTCTTTGATTTGAATCTAATCTAATGGTGATTAGATTAAATTCAATTCAAAGGCTAGGATTTAGTGTAAGTGAAAAAAATTTACTCTTTTTCTTGGAATAAGTTGATCCCCCAATATATATATATATATATATATATATATATATATATATATATATATATATATATATATATATATTATTAGTTCTTGTATTGGCTGGAATTTTGGTAAAACAAAGTTGAACAATGTTGATGTCATAACATTGGTTCCTAACATTAGCTGTTGCAGGGTTGAAGTTTTATATGCTGATGTTATTAGTGATGTCTTGACATCACTATATTAGAACATCAGAACATCAGATTGTGATGTTTTAGGGCTGCGCGTGTTAGTGAGTTTTTAGGAGATCCGTTAGAGTGATTAGATGCGAATATCTTAGAGAAGAGATTACCAATCAGATAAATTTGCAGATTATGGAGCAGATTCTGTAACCAACATTACGGCTGATTTGGAGAGATTTAAAAAGATTTGAAGATCAAATTTGTTTTACATCAGGTTTTTTTGGAAGAGATCCAAGCCCAAGTCAGAAATATATAAAAGCAACCTCAACCCTTGTTAAAAAGGAACGAAGAAAGAGAGCTAAAGACTGAGTGTCATTTGTGTCTTCGTGTGTGTTTTGTAAACTATTCGTGTGTGAATTGGTGTTACTATTTTGAGTTGTAAGTGTATTCACTCTAGAGCTTTTAAGCAAGAGTGTGTTGTTCTTGATCAAAGTTGTTAAGCAGAATCAAGTTGGGTGATTAGTGTGTAATCATTGGATTGTATCACTGTGGGGAATTAGGGAGTGAGTGGTTTCTCATACCTAAGTGGTTTCTTAGGTAGAAGTGTCATTAGGTAGTGATCAAGTTAGGTAGATGTCAACTGGGATTGTTGAGTCTGTAATTTGATACTGCAAATAGTGAATTTCATCCCTGGCTTGGTAGCCCCCAGACGTAGGTAGTTAGACCGAACTGGGTGAACAATTCTTTGTGTTATTTACTGTTGTTTCTACCTTGTTCATATAGCAGATTGTGTTGTTGTGACATCACACTTAATATCACACATCTGATACCAGAATTTCAATTGGTATCAGAGCAGGCATCCTGCTCTGCATCTGGGTGAGATCTAGGGCTGATACTTTCTGGTACAATGGACAAGGAGACTGGTGGATTTGTGAATAGACCCCCTATTCTAGATGGCTCTAATTATGACTATTGGAAACCAAGGATGGTTACCTTCTTGAAGTCATTAGACAGCAGGGCTTGGAAGGCTATTGTGAAAGAATGGAAACATCCTGTTATCGTGGAAAAGGATGAGAATGGAAAGGAAGTAGAGGGTAGCTCAAAACTGAAACCTAAAGAAGAATGGAGCAAGGAAGAAGATGAGCTTGCCCTTGGGAATTCTAAAGCCTTGAATGCCATATTCAATGGTGTTGATAAGAACATCTTCAGGTTGGTCAACACTTGTGAAGTAGCTAAGGAAGCATGGGATATCTTGGAGACTACTCATGAAGGAACCTCCAAAGTCAAGATGTCAAGACTTCAACTTTTGACAACAAAGTTTGAAAATCTGAAGATGAAGGAGGATGAGACTATCCATGATTTCCACATGAACATCCTGGAGCTGTCAAATGCTTCTAGTGCCCTAGGAGAGAGGATGACTGAAGAGAAGCTGGTGAGGAAAATTCTTAGATCTCTTCCCAAGAGATATAAAATGAAGGTGACAACTATAGAAGAAGCCCAAGCCATCAGCAAGATGAGGGTTGATGAGTTGATAGGTTCTCTTCAAACCTTTGAATTAGGAATGGAAGAGGAACCTGAAAAGAAAACCAAAAGTATAGCGTTGGTATCTAGTTCTGAAGATTCTAAGAAAGAGAAGGATGCTGAGTCTCAGGAGGAGCTGTCCCAGGCCATTGTTTTGCTGGGAAGATAGTTTAATAAGGTTATGAAGAGGATAAATAGGAGTTATAATCCTAATGTCAAGAACATCACATCTGACACCAACAGATAAGAAGATCAGGGGAAGAAAACTAGAGATGAAGAGAAGTCCAATAATGACAAGGGAGTCCAATGCTATGAGTGTGAAGGGTATGGTCATGTCAAGAAGGAATGTCCTACTTATCTCAAAAAGCAGAAAAAGGGGTTATCTGCCTCTTGGTCTGATAGTGAAAGTGAATCTGAAGATGAATCAGCTAAGCTTGTTGGAGCTATGATTGGGGTTTATGAGTCAGATGATGATTCGTGTGATGATGAGGTTGCTTATGAAGAGCTTGCTGCCTCGTATAAAGAACTGTGCATGAGAAGTGAACAAGTGTGTCTTGAAAGAGAGAAGCTGAAGAAAACCATAGTGCAGTTAGAGGCTGAAAAGACTTATCTTGAAAATGAAGTCAGGATGCTTAACTCTAAATTGGATTCTATGACCAAAACTGTCAGAATGTTGAACAATGGTACTGATGCTCTAGACAACATTCTTAGTATTGGGAAAATTGCTGGAGACAAAAGTGGTTTGGGATTCAACAATGTTGCAGCTTCTGATGATGTTATTACCAGTTCCAAATCAGTGATGTTAAAATAGATGTTTAAACATCCTGAAAGGATTCCTTCTAGGAAGAAATTCAGGCGCTGGAGATGTCATCACTGTGGGCATTTTGGACACATAAAGGCCTACTGTTATAAGCTACATAGTTATCCTCAGAAGGCACATCAGTAAACTCTCACACAGAAGTTTCCCATAGGTAATCAGGCCTTAAATTCTAAGAAGCAATGGGTTCCAAAAGGTAAAGTTACCAGCTTAATAGCTCACACTTCTCTTAGGGTTTCTACCAAAGAAGACTGGTACTTTGATAGTGGGTGTTCAAGACACATGACAGGAGTTAAAAATTTGTTGGTAGATGTTAAGCTTCAGTCTTCAGGTCATGTTACATTTGGTGATGGTGTCAAAGGAGAAATCAAGGGGATGGGAAAGCTGAATTGTGTTGGTGCTCCTAGACTGGATGATGTTCTACTTGTCAAAAGGTTGACAGTAAATTTGATTAGTATTAGTTAACTTTGTGATCAAGGATTCAAAGTAGACTTTACAAAATCTGAGTGCAATGTCACAAATGAGAAAGGAGAAGTCATCATGAAGGATGTTAGGTCTAAGGACAACTGTTATCTATGGTTACAACAAGACTTAAGTACCTCAACATGTGTATTTGCGAGATGATGAAGTCAAAATTTGGCGATCAAAAGTTGGGACATCTTCATCTGAAGGGAATGAAGAGAATAATATCCTCAGAAGCTATCAGAGGAATTCCTAAACTCAATATTGAAGAGGGAAGAGTTTGTGGAGATTGTCAAATAGGGAAGCAGACCAAGATGTCACATCAGAAGCTTCAACATAACACCACCTCCAAAGTTTTGGAACTTCTTCATATGGACTTGATGGGACCTATGCAGGTAGAAAGTCTAGGAGGGAAGAAGTATGCTTGTGTTGTTGTAGATGACTATTCTAGGTACACCTGGGTGAGCTTCATTAAAGATAAATCTGAGGTGTTTGATGTTTTTAAAGATCTTTGTCAAAGACTCCAAAGGGAAAAGGAGAGTAATGTTATTAGAATAAGGAGTGATCATGGAAGAGAGTTTGAAAATAGCAAGTTTGCTGAATATTGTTCTGCTGAAGGAATAAGTCATGAGTTCTCTTCTCCAATCACTCCTCAACAAAATGGAGTTGTTGAAAGGAAGAATAGAACTATTCAAGAGCCTGCTAGGGCAATTATTCATGCCAAAAAGCTTCCTTACCATTTCTGGGCTGAAGCTATGAACACTGCTTACTATATTCACAACAGAGTTACCTTGAGAAGGGGCACTTCAGCTACTCTGTATGAACTATGGAAAGGAAGAAAGCCAAATGTGAAGTACTTTCATGTTTTTGGAAGTAAATGTTACATTTTGTCAGATCGCGAACAGAGGAGAAAATTGGATCCTAAAAGTGATGAGGGAATCTTTCTAGGATACTCTACAAATAGCAGAGCTTACAGGGTTTTCAATTCCAGAACAAAGGTTATGATGGAGTCTATAAATGTGGTGATTGATGACATTGATAAGCAGGAAGATGCTGATGTCCTGGATGATGTTGAAACATCAGTTGAAGAAGTCACAGAAGAAACTGAAGACAGAAGTGGGTCTCCTAGTCATGTTGATGCTGAGCCGGAACATGAACAATCTAATGAAGAACCTTTTATTAGAGTGCTAAAGGACCATCCAAGGGAGCTTATCATAGGTGATCCTAAATCAGGGGTTAGCACTAGATCCAGAGAGGTTGTGTCAAATTCTTGTTTTATTTCTAAAATTGAGCCAAAGAATGTTAAAGAAGCCTTGACTGATGAGTTTTGGATCAATGCCATGCATGAAGAGATGGAGCAATTCAAAAGGAATGAAGTGTGGGATCTTGTACCAAGGCCTGATGGAGTTAATGTGATTGGCACCAAGTGGATTTACAAGAATAAATCTGATGAACAAGGAGTGGTCACCAGAAATAAGGCCAGATTAGTTGCTCAGGGATACACTCAGGTTGAAGGAATTGATTATGATGAAACCTTTGCTCCTGTGGCAAGACTGGAATCTATCAGATTACTCTTAGAGGTGGCTTGTAATTTCAAATTCAAGCTTTTTTAGATGGATGTTAAGAGTGCCTTCTTGAATGGGTACTTAAATGAAGAGGTGTATGTTGATCAACCAAAAGGATTTATTGATCCAACATTTCCTGACCATGTTTACAAACTAAGGAAAGCTCTCTATGGGTTGAAGCAAGCACCAAGAGCTTGGTATGAAAGGCTTACTCAATTCCTGGTTGTGAATGGCTACAGAAAATGAGGGATTGACAAGACTTTGTTTGTTAAAGAGGAAGGAGGAAAACTGATGATAGCTCAAATATATGTTGATGACATAGTATTTGGTGGGATGTCAGATGCAATGGTGAAACATTTTGTGGAACAGATGCAGTCTGAGTTTGAAATGAGTCTTGTTGGAGAGCTTAACTATTTTCTTGGTTTACAAGTTAGACAAATGGAGGACTCCATATTCATTTCTCAGAGCAAGTATGCAAAGAACATAGTGAAGAAGTTTGGTCTAGAGAATCCTAATCACAAGAGGACACCTGCTCCTACTCATTTAAAGTTGTCCAAGGATGAACATGGTGTTAGTGTGGATCAAAGTTTATACAGAAGCATGATTGGAAGTCTATTGTATCTCACAGCTAGCAGACCTGATATTTCTTTTGCTATTGGAGTATGTGCCAGATATCAATCTGAGCCAAAAGTTAGTCACTTGAATCAAGTGAAGAGGATTCTGAAATATGTGAATGGGACTAGTGACTATGGAATGCTTTACAGTCATGGATCAGGCACTGAGTTATGTGGTTTTTGTGATGCTGATTAGGCAGAGAGTGCTGATGATAGAAAAAGTACTTCAGGAGGTTGCTTCTTCTTAGGGAATAATCTGATATCATGGTTTAGTAAAAAGCAGGATTGTGTGTCTCTTTCTACTGCTGAAGCTGAGTACATAGCAGCAGGGAGTAGTTGTTCTCAACTTGTTTGGATGAAGCAGATGTTAACAGAATACAATGTCAAGCAAGATGTCATGAAATTGTACTGTGATAATTTGAGTGCTATCAATATCTCTAAGAATCCTATTCAACATAGCAGAACTAAGCATATTGATATAAGGCATCATTTTATAAGAGATTTGGTTGAGGACAAAGTAGTTGCTGTGGAACATGTTGCTACAGATAAACAATTAGCTGACATTTTTACTAAGGCCTTAGATGCAAATCAATTTGAAAGTTTAAGAAGCAAATTGGGAATTTGCATTTATGAGGATTAGGTGTGCTGGAAGGAGTATTTGTGCAGTTGTGATTTTGCATATGAAAACAACATTTTATTCAACTGCTGAAAGCATACAAGATTGGATTTTGGTACATCAATAGCAATATATATAAGATCTAAAGATTATCCCAACCCCCTGCATCAAGAAAAGTTTTCCAATCTTCATCCCATTCATCATCAGAAGCATGGAGTCGCACTGGAGGTTTCTTGATGGTTTTTGTCTCTGATGGTTTTCTTGTTCTTGTTTCTCCTTAAGAAGTTCCAGTGACTTTCCTTGATGTGCTCTTGTTCTTCAGGGGATCTAGTTTATTATCCACTTGCATGTGTTGCTTTCCTGCATCTTTGGTTGACTGACTCATTCTTGTGTGGTGTCTGGTGCTATTAGAAGGAAGAAGGCTTGGATTTTATAGTACTATAAGAATCCATAGGTTGTATCGCCTGACCAGTCAAAGTTTTTGGGATATTGTGTTCCTTGGGAAGCTTGATTTTGACCATGTCTTAATGGATGTTAGATCTTTGTGTTTGGTGTAGATGTTGTCAAATTGTGGCTAAAAAGGGGGAGAGTTAGCCTATGTGTTGCCTAGTTGTCTGATGTGGCTCTAGCCTTGAGGGGGAGTGTCCATGTTTGAACAGCTGGTATGCTGGTTCTGGCCTTGAGGGGGAGTTTAGCTTTGTGCAGCTGGTATGCTGGTTCTGGCCTTGAGGGGGAGTTTAGCTTTGTGCAGCTTGTTATGTGATTGCTGCTGCGTTGGAGTTTTTTTTTTCGTTTGAAGTTTTTTTCGCTGCAGGTACCTCTGATGATGGCAGAGTTTGTTTTAGCCAAAATTAGACAAAGGGGGAGATTGTTAGTTCTTGTATTGGCTGGAATTTTGGTAAAACAAAGTTGAACAATGTTGATGTCATATGTCTGATGTCATAACATTGGTTCCTAACATTAGCTATTGCAGGGTTGAAGTTTTATATGCCGATGTTATTAGTGATGTCTTGACATCACTATATCAGAACATCAGAACATCAGATTGTGATGTTTTAGGGTTGCGCGTGTTAGTGAGTTTTGAGGAGATCTGTTAGGGTGATTGTATGTGAATATCTTGGAGAAGAGATTACCAATCAGATAAATTTGCAGATTATGGAGCAGATTCTGTAACCAATATTAGGGCTGATTTGGAGAGATTTAAAAAGATTTGAAGATCAAATTTGTTTTAAATCAGCTTTTTTTGGAAGAGATCCAAGCCCAAGTCAGAAATATATAAAAGCAGCCTCAACCCTTGTTAAAGAGGAACGAAGAAAGAGAGCTAAAGATTGAGTGTCATTTGTGTCTTCGTGTGTGTTTTGTAAACCATTCGTGTGTGAATTGGTGTTACTATTTTGAGTTGTAAGTGTATTCACTCTAGAGCTTTTAAGCAAGAGTGTGTTGTTCTTGATCAAAGCTGTTAAGTAGAATCAAGTTGGGTGATTAGTGTGTAATCATTGGATTGTATCACTGTGGTAAATTAGGGAGTGAGTGGTTTCTCATACCTAAGTGGTTTCTTAGGTAGAAGTGTCATTGGGTAGTGATCAAGTTAGGTAGATGTCAACTGGGATTGTTGAGTCTGTAATTTGATACTGCAAATAGTGAATTTCCTCCCTGGCTTGGTAGCCCCCAGACGTAGGTAGTTAGACCGAACTGGGTGAATAATTCTTTGTGTTATTTACTGTTGTTTCTACCTTGTTCATATAGCAGATTGTGTTGTTGTGACATCACACTTAACATCACACAATGATACCAGAATTTCATATATATATACTTTAATTTTCTATTATTATTTAGACCTTCAATAGTCTAAGTGTTTGAAAATACTTTGATTAATATTATTTGACTTATGCGAACCTTGAAAAACTTAAAAAAAATGATAGAAATTTCATCATCAAAGGACTCAAATTTATTTGAGGTGATTGGAGTCATTAATGAACCAAAACAGATTGATTATTTTTAATATATGGATACATGATCATTATTTAAATTTAAAAAGTGTGCGTAGAACTTAGAATAATCTTGAAAACCAATTGTGACTTCAGTGGTCCAACGAGTTAAGAAAAGTTTACCCCATACCCCTACAATTATACCCATACTCCTACAATAAAAAATTTATGACCAAAATACCCTCGTATAAATAGTTATAACTTTAGAAATTTTCATTTCCATTTTCCATTTCCTGAAGTCTTCCGAGAGAGAAATTTGTTCTACTGTTTACTGGAACACATACAACAAGTCTTCCGGTTCATAAACTTCATACCAGAACATATATAACATGTATTTCGGTTCATAAAGTCCATATCGGAACACATAGAGTAAGTCTTTCGGAAGTGGTTTCGTACCGGAAGTCATGGAAGAATTCTTCCGATACTCTGGTTTTTTTAGTTTTTGTACCAGAACTCTTACATGAAGTGTTCCGGTTCTTTTACATGAAAAATCATACCGGAACTCTTACATGAAGTGTTCTGGATCGTTTTTTTTATATATTTTTTTCTTCATTTTTTATGTTTTTATTTTAGCAGTGGTGCGCACACGAAGCAGGGAAGGTAAGATCCTTGATCGCGGTCCAGGACGGGGCGAATCATCGTGAATGGCTGTGGAAGAGCATATTGGTGCATCTGCATCAGCAGCAAAACCTGTTGGATATCCAGGAGGACCGTATGATACCTCTCTTTTGGTTAAGTACGAACATCATATTGCTAGACATATATGGTTCGGTTAGGTAAATAAACTACAATTATTTGATATTGAATAAAATCTGAATTTGCTATGTTGTATTTTATAATATATTTACTTTTAATTGTTTTTAGGAAAGGGGTCCGAAGAAAGAGTTGAAGGTAGAAGGACATGGGTTGAAGCTGATTCAGAGGGTTCCACTGTTGCTTCCTAGAGAGATGGAGAATTTGGTATCTAACTCTGGTTTATCTTCACTTCAGAGGACCAGTTTGTCGAAGATAGATACAAACCTGGTATCCGCATTTGTAGAGAGATGGCATCTAGAGACATCTTCATTACACATGTCGTTTGGTGAGATGACAATTACTCTAAATGACGTCTCTTATCTGCTTCACTTGCCTATCAGGGGAGTCTTCTGGAGCCCTCAAGATATCAGTGAAGGGCTTGCTATTGACTGGGCTATTGATTACTTAGGAGTTTCATGGAGAGAGGCAGAAAAACAAGTCCGTGACTGCAGGAGTTCTTATTATAAGTTGGAGTGGTTATACGATCTATTCGTCGAGCATATAGCCGCTTCTAGTTGGGCATATGCCACTAGAGCTTATTTGTTGATGTTAGTGGGTTCTACGATTTTTGCGGACAAGACCTTTATGCTTCTTCGAAGTCTGTGATGATTGAGATTTCTTGTGTGAAGATTGTGATAATTTCAACTTCTTCAAAATCTGTGATGGTTGAGATTGCCTCTGTCAAGATTGCGATGCTTGATCAACATACTCATGATACGAAGGGTCCCTATAAACATCATACCCTACTGGTTTTATGTCTTTCTTCTTGACTCCGCCTTTGGTTTTTATTTTCTTAGGTGGCAGACACAAAGAAGTCATTGTGGGGAAGGCAAGTTCAAAAACCCTACTTTTTAATGCCCTTTTCCCAACAAGATCTAGTGACCTAAACCTTTTCCATAACTCATCTATTGCATTACTTATATCCACCTTTGATCCATCATCTACGTCTTCCTCCAACTTAACTTCCATACTTAGTTTCCTCCAATGAACATGTACAGCATCTATTGGTATCGATATACCACCAATTCTATATCCTGTCAACTTACAAGCACAAGGTAATCCATAGGTTGTTCTAAGAGTACAACGACATATTTCCTTGTTAGTTCCAACATAATCAACTCGTGTTAACTCTTTAGCAATGCGTCTCAATGCAGCTCGAGACACAGAACCACGTAAATTATTGTAAAATGGAATTACGTGGGCGTGCTCAACTTCATAAAAACTCTTTTGAAAAGAAGCTCTAATGTTGCCCAGTTGTAACTTTAAGTTGTCATTCATAGCCTCCCAAGATTTGACCATGTCACCAGTACTGTTCCCCAACATATACTTTAACTTCCAATGAGCAAACTCAACCCTAAAAATAATACATATGAAACATACTTATAAAAATCCAAAAAAAAATACAATTTAGAAATACTAAAAATAAATACATACCGATTAGTCGTGGTGTTACCCAAATGTAGCACTCGATCAATCCATGCTCCAACAAATCTTTGTACATGTGGTGTCAACCATGTGTCCTTCACATAATCAATAAATTCATTACAATCAATGCACGTCTGCTCAAGCTGGTTCAACCGTTGATCATACTCAACTCATCACTAGCCCATACAACTTCCGTCCATAATTTGTCAATTGTCTCTTGGATGTCACTAGCCACATATTGTTTCCGTTTTGCACCAACATTTTTGTTAATATGAAATCGACATAGCAAATTGATCGACCTTAGAAACACAGTTTCAATGGCTTTCATCAAGGCAAGAACTCTATCTGTCAAAATCACATCTGGACACAAATCATTCTTCACAAACAACTATTTAAGCTTATCTAACACCCAACAAAAAGTCTCAGTCTGCTCTGACTCAATATACGCAAATCCGACAGCAAAAGTCAAGTTGGTTGATGTCATGCCAATAATTTCAAACAAAGGTTGCCTATATTTGTTTGTCTTGTAAGTACTGTCCGTAACTAACACAATAGGAAAAATATTCAACAACTTAACTGAATCTGAATGAGCCCAAAATATATCTCTAATAACTTCAGATTCATCTCTTCTTCTACACTAATAAACATAACCTGCACCCTCAATAAGCTTAAACAAATGTTGTATCTCACTTCTAGGACCTCTTATCTCTTTTTTTATCGTACTCTTCTGCTTGTATATTTGCGTGATCCGAGTGACATTATCTGGATCTTGCTTTTGTAAGGAAAGCAATATATGTCTAGGTGGAACCTTTCTCTTTGTCAAATAAACAACATGTTGCTTCTGATCCGCTGTCAACCTACCAACAAATGAGTGCCCTTCTAATCTATCAGGTAGACCATGGTTATTGATCATACCTGATCAGAAAAGAGATTAATGGCTAGCAAACGCCGTGAGCTCCGCTACTCTGGTGGTGATGAGACGGTGGGGGTGTACCTACAAGGTACTCCGATGCCGAAGTCAGGAAGGGAGTAAGCAAGTACAGAAGTGAGAGTGAGAGAATAGGATAGAATCCCTGACCCTCTCGTGAGAGAGGGTATTTATATTGTGCCCCCACCAGCACTGGGCCAACGCTCGTCTGCATTGGGTTGGATTTCCAGGCCCAATGCAGATAACTGCCAGGGCTTAGATGGCGGAGGGAAGACCAGCACGTGGTCTTCCACCTGGAGTAACTGTCCTGAGATCTCCGGAAAGTGGGCATACCGACTCTTTCGAAAGCGGGTAGTTATCTGATGACATGCACCCGCGGGGGGAGCATGTGGAGAACGTGGAGAGGAGAGTCGTGACCTCTCCTTGTGTCATGAAGTCTCTGCTCAACGCCAATGTAAGCTGAGTGTGCTCGACGAGAAAGGATTGGGCCTAATGGACCGTTTAGTATTTGGTTAGGCCTACCCGACTGATGGGCAGGCGCTGGCCCAGTCCAGAACAGGAGCCCCCAAGTCGTTGCTCCGAAGTGTCGGAGTAATAACTTAAGGGTCATCCCGTTCGTCGAGGAGATATTAAGAGAAGTTCGTGCTCGAATGAGCGGGTTGGTGGTGGACGTCGACGTTCCCGGGGAGATTGAAAGAAGTGGATGCGTTGAGGTCACTAGCACGTAGGGAGCTGAAGGGGCATGCGCGGGAACCCATGGCGCCACATGGCACGAGTCATCAATGCCTAGGGCGGCTAGTAGTAGGGGCACTCAAGTGCCTAGAGACGCCTCGAGTCCCGTGTTAGGATTATAAATAGGTAGCGAGTTCATGTCATTTGCATGCTTTCGCTCCACTGATTTGTCTCCTTCAAGTTCCTTCGTGTGCTCGACATCACCGCCGCCGCCGCCGCTGCTAACTGCTCCCCGACAACCTCACTCCTAACCATCAAGTAAGTTTCCTCGTCCCCTCTGTTACAGTTTGATTTTACCGTTCATTTTCTGGGAAGGTACGTAGATCTTAGGGCAACGTTTAGATATTCTGGCGACTTTCGTGAGTGTTTCGGCGAGTATGTGAGTTTTTCGGCGTATGCGTCAGAGATTTTTGGAGGACTTCGCTAGCTCATTGACGTTTTGCGATGAATCCGTCGGGGACATGTATTAAATGTCTCGGGGAGCCGATGAACCTCCGGGGATCCGATGAATGTATCAAGGAGCTCATGGTTGCCCCGAGTAGCCGATGAATGCCTTATCGAGAGGCCCCGTGCACGTAGGATCGCGCCAGTTGGGAAGTTCCTTCCTTGTTGTCGGGGAGAGTCACCTGGGTTGCTCGGCGCCCTCCACGCCCTTTCACTTGACTTGCAGTGGAAGGGTGGATTTAATTTTAGAAGTCGAATTCACCGTGCTCCTCTGCTTTTCAGGTAAAGATGGTCATGAGGATCGCGGGTATTATTCAGATAGACACCGAACCTGACCTGCCCGAGCCCGTCCACCAACCCGGGGAGGAGCCAATTCGAACGCCCGCGGATTAGGCAGGAGAAGAGCCATTAAGAATCAGGTAGCGGTTTGCCCACGACGATACCGATGCCTTCGCGATTGTTGAGGACGTCGCAGTGGGCGAACAAGCGAACTAGACAGTGTTTAAGCCCAGAGAGCATCGCCGCATATGCTTGAGCTATCGGGGGTTAAGGTTTCCTATGTATGAGTTCGCGTTCAGGGAGGCCAGTGTTTGTCTCCCTTTCAACGATTTCCAACAGGGGGTGTTCGACTGGCTGCGTCTGGCACCCTTCCAGCTCCACCGTAATGTGATGGCCTTTATGCGGGCGTTCGAGCTCGTGTATGACTACCTTGGCATCGGGGCCACTCTCCCCCTATTCTTCCATACTTTCCATCTACAACGGTCAACTGACAACGAGCAACATAGCTAGGTGTCTCTGAAGCAGCCGAAGAAGCTGTTCAAGGCGTACCTAGATTCAGTCTGGTGTTTCAAGGACATGTTTTACTATGTCATGCCCGCCACGCACGAAGCCGTGGGGTCACTCTACACTATCGTGACCGATGACATGGGGGAGGAAAGATTCGCGTCTATGTGCCCCCTGGAGTGGGAGGAGGCGCACTTCGAGAGTGGCACGGAGGCCTATATTATGAAGCCCGGTGAATTAGGTATCGAGGACAAAGAGGCGTTCACAAAGCTGGTCGAGTATGTCGCCGGCTTTACTCAAGCCAAATTTATAACTAGTGACGGGAGTTTCATCCTCGACGCCCAAGGACAGGTCATGACTAAGCCCCGTTTCATCAACCCTAAGGCTCTCCTTGAATGCAAGTCTAAAGAGGAAGCCATGAGGTTCCTAGGTAGTAGCCCACTGCTTTGCTCGGGCATACACCTTGTTTCTTGTGCTGACTTATTTTTTATTTTTTGTCGCAGGCCAAATGTCGAATACTACCGAGCGTATCCTGAAGCTTGACGCCACCTGGGGTGCAAAGAGAAGTAATGGTTGGGTCCAAGAAGTCATACAGATAGCGGTGCTCATCGAGGGAGGAAGTGGCTCTTCTTCTCCCCAACACAACCAGTCTCCCCCTCCGCAGAAGACCCCTGCCAAGAGGCCGCGCACTGAGGGACCTATCCTTGTGGACCTTGAGGGTCCTGTTCCAACTGAGAAATTCATGCTACCCGCCTGTCACCTCCAGCGGGATTTCTTCGGAGGGAGTCCTTCTACTGTTGTCGAGGCTGAAGTGAAGGCGATCCTGAGAACTGAAAGAACGGCCAGGAGGAAAGCGCTTGTTGGAGATATGGCGGCCATGGTGCGAATTTTTGAGACCGCCCTGGTTCTGAACTACGAGACAAGCCCTGCTTCCGAACTGCAAAAGCTGCGGGATGAGTACAATGCCCTCAAGAAGGAGAAGGACAAGACTGAGAGTGACCTGCAGAAGGCCCGGATGAGGTGTGAGAACCACGTGCGCATCCTCCACGAGCTGAATGAGACAAATGCTGAGTTGAAAAGGACTCGAGAGGAGCAGGACCGTCTCCGAAACAAAATTGTCGAGCTGGAGGCTGTTACTAATCTAGTGAAAGATCAGACAGAGGACGAGAGGTGTCTCGTCAGCCGCGGTGCTCTGATCTCCAAGATTCGCGAGCTCGAGCAAGATTGTTTGGAGGGCCTCGAGGTGGGTTTTAAGAGTATTGTAGATCAGGTCGAGGCTGAGAATCCAGAGGTCCAGCTTGCCCTTGACAGAGTCAACTAGTTCCACCGCGTGGTTGATGGCAAGGTGGTCGTACCAGGGGAGGACGAAGATGGTGATGGGAAGACGGACGCCCGGATCGAGGAGGAGATCGTTGTTTAGTTTCTTTTGTTTGCTCGGCCTGCGTGCCGTTTTCTTTTGAATCGATTTCTGTCCGGTCTGCGTGCCAGGGGCTTTTGACATTTTTGTATATACTTTGAACAATGGGCTTCTGCCCGACTTAATGCTTTGTCTTTTGTTTATCTGTATGCGTGTGATGTTTGTATGTTTGATGATATATCTGTTTCGTTTTTGTCAAAGTAATTGGGGGTTTCGCTCGACTCTGTTGATCCTCGACAGTGCAGGGAACTGGTTGAGTGGTCGGAGATGTATTCCGACCAACGACGAGGCTAAGAGCTAGATCGAGGTCTTAGCTTCGTGGCGTGGGCTTCCCATCGCGAGCTGGGTGCCCTGCCAAATTGGTACGGCAACAGTGGAGCTCGGTTGAGGTATCCCCGTCGGATCAAGGTTCCTCGCGCACACACGACGCGGGCCCTTGTCTTTTTGTCTTGAGGGAGTCGCGCTTGTACCTTAGTGTGCCCCCGTAGTCGCGAAGCGGATGGGTCACGGGCAGTGTAATACTGTTGAAGTTTTTGAGCATTCCATGGTCGAGCAAGTTCCTCCCCGTGTAGATTTTCGAGGTAGTAGGCTCCTGTCCCCATTTTAGCGCGGACGCGGTAGGGGCCCTCCCAGTTCACGACGAGCTTGCCTTCTCGGGAATCTTTCTGGTTCTTTTGTAGGACGAGTGTGCCTACCTGAAAATCACTTTTAATAATTTTGTTGTTATAGCGTAAAGTTATCTTCTGCTTGATTGAGGCTTTGAAGAGGGACGCGCTCGACCTTATCTCTTCGATGAAGTCGAGCTCCTCCCTGAGGGCCTCATCATTCGTCTCCTCGTCGAGGGGAGACTCCTTTCTTCTCGAGGGCTCCCTTATTTCCACAGGGATCACCTCCTCAGATCCTTAGAGGTCAATCGAAAGGAGGTCTCCCCGGTAGTGGAGTGCGGGGTTGTTCTGTAGGCCTAGAGGACGCTGTGTAGTTCCTCGACCCACCTTTTCTTGGTGTCGCCCAGTCTCTATTTCAGACCTCACAGGATCACCCTGTTCGCGGCCTCAGCCTGACCGTTTGTTTGTGGGTGCTCGACCGAGGTGAAGTGTTGCTTCGTGCCTAGCTTCGCGACGAAGTACTGAAAGTTCTTGTCAGTGATTTGTGTCCCGTTGTCGGTGAAAATTGCCTGGGGCTTGCCGAACCGAGTAAGTATGTTCTTCTTGTAGAAACGTAGTATGTTGTGGGCCATGATTTTGGCCAGGGCTTCAGCTTCGATCCACTTCGTGAAGTAATCAACGCGACGAGCAGGTACTTGTTTTGGTACGACCCCACGACGAAGGGCCCAAGGATGTCCATCCCCCACCATGCAAATGGCCATGGGGCTGAGAGTGTTTTGAGCTCACTGGGCGGGGTCAGGTGCATGTCCCCATGTCGTTGGCATCTATCGCAATTCTTGACGTGTTCCTTGGCGTCCTGCAGCATGGTGGGCTAGTAGTACCCTGCTCGTAATGCTATGCGGGCGAGTGATCGTCCACCGAGGTGTTGTACGTTGATCCCCTCTTCGACGCACCTGAGAAGAGGGATAGAGAAGTCGCACCGATATAATTTATCCTCGACGATTGTATAGGAGCAGACACATCGCCTAACAACTCCGGCGTCTTTAGGGTTGTCGAGTAGCTTGCCCGTGCTGAGGTACTCGTACACCGGGGTCATCCAGCTATGGATGTCTCCAATGGCGTTCACGTCAGCCGCGGGGACGGTTTTCTCGATGCTCGGACACGAGAGTACCTCCTGAATGACGGATTTATTCCCGCTTTTCTTCTTCGTGTTTGCGAGCTTCGATAAAACATCCGCTCGAGTATTGTGTTCACGAGGGATGTGATTCACTTCTGTCGAGGAGAACTTTTTCATCGTTTCTTTCACCAGGGCCAAGTATTCGATGGGGGGTGTCATTCTTAGCCTGGTACTCTCCCCGTACCCTGGAGGCCACGAGCTGGGAGTCGGTGAATATTTTGACCTCTTTGGCGCCGAGGTCCTCGGCTAAGCGTAACCCGATGAGGAAAGCCTCGTATTCGGCCTAATTTTTCGATGTTGGGAAAGACAACGTGAGGGAGACTTCGATCAAGATACCTTCCCCGTTTTCAAGGATGATGTCCGCTTCGCTGCCTGTCGAGCTAGATGCCCCGTCGACGTAGATCGTCCACTTTTGGGCTCCCCTGGACGAAGGATCTGGAAGGGTCATTTCTGCCACGAAGTCGGACAACACCTGAGCTTTCAGGGACTTTCTCCCCTCATACTAGATTTCAAACTCGGAGAGTTCGAGCGACCGTTTGAGCATCCTTCCTGCCATGTCTGATCGGTCGAGGAGTTGTCTCACGGGTTGCTCGGTCCTTACCACGATCGTGTGAGCCAAGAAGTAATGTCGCAGTCTCCTGGCCGCGGTGATGAGGGCCAGAGCTACCTTTTCAATCTGCTGGTACCTAAGTTCCGGACCTTGGAGGGCTTTGCTGGTGAAGTAAATCGGCTTCTGCCCGTCGGGGGTTTCCAAGACTAGGACCGCACTGAATGCTTCGCTCGTGACGGCGAGGTATAGGAATAATGTCTCCCCGCCTTCTGGTCGCGAGAGAACCGGGGGTTGCGAAAGGACTTGTTTGAGGTGGCAGAGCGCCTGCTCGCATTCCTCGGTTCATTCAAACGTGGCTTTCTGGTGTAGAAGCTTGAAAAATGGGAGTCTGTACTGTGCGGACTTGGCCACGAAGCGGGAAAGTGAGGTCAACATTCCGTATAGCGATTGTATTGACTTCTTTGATTTCGGTGTTGGGATCTCGGAGAATTCCCTGCATTTGTCGGGGTTTGCCTCGATCCCTCGCTTTGTGAGGTAGAAATCGAGAAACTTGCTCGCTCGGACGCCGAAGGTGCATTTGTCGGGGTTGAACCTCATCCTGCATTTCCTCGCCGTGCCAAAGACCTTTTTGAGATGGGCAACATGGTCGACTTCTTCTGCAGATTTGACGATCATGTCGTCCATGTAGACCTCGAGCATGTCGCCGATCTCTCCCCGGAAGACTTTGTTCATCATCTACTGGTAGGTCGCGCCGACGTTCCTCAGGCCGAAGGGCATCACATTGTAGTAGTAATTGCCCAACTCGGTCATGAAGGCGGTGTGTTGCTTGTCGGCCTTGGCCATGGGGATTTGATTGCACCCCGAGTAGGCGTCCATGAAGGACAATAGTTTGAAACCTGCAGAATTGTCGACCAACTGGTCGATGATAGGCAATGGATAAGAATATTTCTGGCACGCCCGGTTAAGATTGGTGTAGTCAATGCACATCCTCCATTTTCCATTATTTTTCTTGACAAGTACAACGTTGGACAGCCAGGTTGTATACCTAGTCTCCGAAATGAAATTTGCCTCTAAGAGGTCTTTTACAGCTTTTTCAGCAACCTTCGCTTTCTCAAGAGACTGCCTACGTCTATGTTGCACTATATCCCTGGCGGCTGGATCTACAGTAGGCTGGTGACAGGCCACCACTGGGTCGAGGTCGGGCATCTTGGACGCCATCCACATGAACAAATCTGCATTCTACCAGAGACATGCCTTCAACTACTTCTTCGCCAGGTCGGGGAGCCCGGGTACTAATCTTCACGCTCCTATCTGGATCGTCTTCGAGTTCGACGAGCTCAAAGTCTCCGTCTGGGATGGGGCGCATTCGGTAGAGAGGCTGCCCATTACCTTCAGCTGGGAGGTCGTTGTCCGTCGCTTCTTCTTTCTGCTCCCCAGGGAAATGACTGTCGAGGTCCACTGCATTGACGCGCGGAAGTAGCCCTGCACTGCATCCAGGGTTAACTTCTCTCCGGTCTTGGGCTTGACGTTGATCGAGCTCAAGCCCTTGGTTGCAGCTTCGAAGCACCTCCTTGCAGCTTCGATATCGCCGTGGATGGTGACGACCCGACCTCTGATGGTGTAGTACTTCATCTTCAGATGTACTGTATATGGTACCGCTGTAAGCTCGGCACGAGTTGTCCTCCCCAGGATGCACTGGTACAGGGAAAGACAGTCCACTACCAGGAAGCGGGTCTTGACTTGTTGGGCAGTGGCCTCACTCCCGAAGGTGACCATCAGATCGACATAACCCCATGGCCTGGTGGTCATGTCGTTGAAACCCTGGAGATTTGAGCCTGCGTAGGGGGTCAGATGCCTTTCATCGAGCTGGAGGGTCTCGAAGAGGTGGGCGTACATGATGTCCACTGAACTCCCTTCACTGCGCCAAAATTGGCTTTTCACATCGCACCAAAGACAGCGCTTTTTGGACAAAGCGCTGCTATAGGTCTTTAAAAAATTTCGCTAAAAAAAAGCGCTGTAAAAGGTAGCCTTTAGAAAGCGCTTTTTAAAAGCGCTGTTAAATGCCCTAAATGGAAGCCACCTTAGAAAGCGCTTTTTGAAAAGCACTCTTATAGGTTAACCTTAGAATGCGCTTTCATAAAGCGCTGCTATAGGTCTTAAATTCTCCTCACTTTAGAAAGCGCTTTCAGAAAGCGCTGGTATAGGTCTTAAATTCTCCTCACTTTAGAAAGCGCTTTCTAAGGAAAGCGTTTTCATAGGTAGCACTTAATAAAGCGCTTTCTGAAAAGCGCCCTCTAAGGTCATTTATGAATTAAAATATAAAACACATTTCATATCATTTTCAGAAACTTCTTTTCATTTTCTGATCTCGACCGTTTCTTTGCTCTCGACCATTTCTGAAACCCTTGTGTTCAATCGTTCTTGCATGCTTTCTAAAACCCTTGCTTTCATTGCCGTCATTCTGAAACCTTTGTCGTCACCGTTACCGTCGTTCTGAAACCGTTGACGTCACCGTTGCCATCGTTCATTCTTGCATTCGGAAGGAGAAGACGAAAACGAAAAGAAGAGGTATGTTGTTGTTGTTGTTGTTGTTGTTCTTGCTTCATACATTGTTCTTGCCGTCATTGTTGTTGTTGCCGTTCATTCTTGCCGTCATCATTGCCATCGTTCTGTTGTTGTTGTTGTCATTCTATTGCTATTTTTGTTGCTTCTGTTATTTTTTTTATCAGAATGAAAGTTTTTTATCGTTCTGTTGCTGTTGTTGTTGCCGTTCAGAATGAATGTTAGCATAAATGTATCAAGTATATACTAGGTGTGTATTTTTTTTCTTCTATTATTTTACATGTATGTATTTGAGTTTGTAATAATATTTATACAGGAATCAGATTACTTCTTTCTAGTAAGGCATTTGTTAATCAATTTGATGCTGGAATAACTTAATATTCCAATATGAGTGAGTCAAATTTGAGTAATATTGTGTTAATTTGAATAACCTCAAACCTTGGTGGTCTAAATTTGAAAAGTATTCTACCAATTGGTTGTTCTGCCTTGACTAGACATGCCAATACATAAGAACATTTGACTTAAAATGCTGATAAGAGAATGAAATGATGGAATGAATATAATTCATAAGACAGAAGAAGTTGTTAAACAGGTTTCTTTAATACTCTATTCATTCACTTGAAGAATTGATAAAACTATAATGCATATAGTTTCATTTTATAGGCAAAATAATAAGTTTCTTATCAATGATTAAGTATGTTTAATTTCTAAGTAATCTTGATGGATAAGATATATATTTCTTAATACATACTTAACCCAAGGTACTTAACGGATTAAAATATGAAAGAATGAGATTATAGTTCATATATCTTGACTAGCTTCTTACTATTTTAGAAGACACTTGATTTAATTTCTAACATTGTAGTTAGTAGTTATAGTTATAGAAGTTTGTTATGTTAAAATTTGTTATAGTTAGTTTCTTTTAGAAATTTGTTATGTTAAAAATTTCTTTTATTGTGAAACTAGTTATAGTTAGTTTGATAAAACACTAAAGAGTTTGTTGTTGATGAATTAGACTATTATGACATTAGCTTGAAATTAGAAGTTAGTAGGTTATATAGAAAAAAGAATAAATGGTGAATTAGTTATGGTATATGAAACCTCTAATTGTTGCTTGTTTGTGATTACATGTTGCCACTTATCAAGTTATGACTCATAATTGGTCAATTAATGATATTTCATTTTATGATACGTGTACAGGGGGATCTTGGTAATTCTAACCTATCTAGACACTGTGTGGGTCTAGAAGTTGTTTACATCTCTAAAGGTAATTAGTTGTTCTCTCTCGCCACTGTAATTAGTAGTGCTTTGAATGAACTGATATGATGGAGTTACTAACTTATTGAATTTGCTATATATAGGGGTTACTTGTGATCAAAGTGTGAAAGTCGGATCGTTTCCCTACAGGTAAATATTTTTTATTTTTGTTTTTGTTTAGTTTTGTTAGTTCTTGGATTGGCTGGAATTTTGGTAAAACAAAGTATGTTCAATGTTGATGTCAAGGTGGTGATGTTGCAACATTGAGTCTTAACACTGGGCTGTGATAAGTGTTTAATTGCTGAAGTTTGGATGTCTGATGTCACATGCGATGTTGTGACATTAGATCTACAGAATTAATAACATCAGGTTGTGATGTTGTTAAGGTTTGCGTGTCGGCTGGAATTGTGGAGAGCTGTTAGTCTCATTGGATGAGAATATCTTGGGATAGATATTTTCTGCTGCATAGGAGATTTGATGCAGATTTGTAGGAGATTTAAAAGGTTTAAGATTTGAAAAGATTTTAGGAGAAAATCTATTTTGAATATTCAATTTTAAATAACAAATCAGGTCAGATATTGTAGCAGGTCCAAGTCCAATTCAAAGAGCTATATAAAGCGCACCAGTTCTAAAGAAAATTGACGAAGAAAGTGAGCTAAAGACTGATTGTCGTTTGTGTCTTTGTTTATGATTTGTAAACCATTCTAGTGTGAATTGGTATTATTGTTTTGAGTTGTTCTTGATCAAAGCTGTGAAGCAGAATCAAGTAGTGCTATTCAAAGTGTGTGATCTTAGAGTTATCTCACTAAAGTGTTTTAGGGATTGAGTAGTGTTCTCATATCTAAGTGGTTTCTTAGGTAGAAAGTCACTAGTAGGAATTAAGTTTAGGAGATTGTCAACTGGGTTGTTAAGTCTGTAAATTAATTCTACAAGTAGTGAATTTCATCCTTGGCTTGGTAGCCCCCAGACGTAGGTAGTTATACCGAACTAGGTGAACAATTCATTGTGTTGTTTTATTACTGTTATTGATGTCCAATTGCAGAGTGTGTTGTTGTGACATCGAACCTTAACATCACACGTCTAATACCAGAATTTCAATTGGTATCAGAGCAGGCATCCTGTCTGTCTCTGGGTGAGATCTAGGGAAGTTACTTTCTGGTGTAAAGATGGACAAAGAAGTTGGAGGATTCGTCAACAGACCCCCTATTTTGGATGGATCCAATTATGACTATTGAAAGCCAAGGATGACTACTTTCTTAAAATCCTTGGACAGCAGGGCATGGAAGGCTATTATTAAAGAGTGGAAAGCACCTGTTGTGTGTGAGAAAGATGATGCTGGCAAAGATAAAGAAGGCACCTCAAAGCCAAAGCCTGAAGAAGAATGGACCAAGGAAGAAGATGAACTTGCCCTTGGAAATTCCAAAGCTCTAAATGCAATTTTCAATGGAGTGGATAAGAATATCTTCAGGTTAATCAATACCTGTGAAGTTGCTAAGGAAGCGTGGGATATTTTGAAGGCTACACATGAAGGAACATCTAGAGTGAAGATGTCTAGACTTCAGCTTCTAACATCAAAGTTTGAAAGTCTGAAGATGAAGGAAGACGAGACTATTCATGACTTCCACATGAGTGTTCTTGAGCTGGCCAATGCATCTAGTGCTCTTGGAGAGAAAATGTCAGAAGAAAAGCTTGTAAGGAAGATTCTTAGGTCCCTTTCTAAGAGGTACAAGATGAAGGTGACTGCTATTGAAGAAGCTCAAGACATCAGCAAGATGAGAGTTGATGAGCTCATTGGATCTCTTCAAACTTTTGAGCTTGGTTTGAATGAAGAAGAACCAGAAAAGAAGCCCAAGGGTATTGCTTTGGTCTCCACTCCTGCAGAAGCTAAGGAAGTCAAAGATGATGATTCTCAGGAAGATTTGTCTCAAGCCATTGCTATGTTGGGAAGGCAGTTCAACAAAGTGTTAAAAAGGTGGAACAATAACTACAAGCCTAGTGTCAAGAACATCTCTTCTAACATCAGCAAGCCAAAAGAGAAAGATGAAGAGAAGACTGCCCAGGATAAAGGTGTTCAGTGCTTTGAATGTGAAGGGTATGGACATGTCAAGAAAGAATGTCCCACATTCTTGAAGAATCAGAAGAAGGGCATGGCAGTTTCCTGGTCTGAATCTGATAGTGAAAGTGAAGGTGAGTCAGCAAGGCATGTTAGAGCCTTAACAGGAACTGTTGTGTCTGATGATGATAGTGATGGAGAAATAACTTATGAGGAGTTAGCATCTACTTATCAAGAGCTATGTTTAAAAAGTGCTGAGATTTGTCAAGAAAACAAGTGTCACAAGCAACAGATTGCTCAGCTTGAAAATGAAAAAGCTGATCTAGAGAATGAAGTTGTACTAGTTAAGTCTCAGCTGGATCAGATGACAAAATCCGTTAGGATGATGAACAGTGGTACAGCTACTCTTGATAAGATTCTTCAGTCAGAAAAAGCTGCTGGAGATAAATCGGGTATAGGATATGTGGCAAGCACTTCAGGAACAAAGAAGGAGATGTCTCAACCATTGTCTCAACATCAACCTAAGAGACAGGGTCCTACACCAAAGAAGGTTGTTCAGCCCCAGAATGTTGAGAAAAAGAATGGTCCTCATCAGAGGAAGATGCAGCCCCAAGGAGTCAGTCAGTATATGCCTCCCCAATATCACAAGAGCATGGAGGTTGTTGGGTCCAATCAGAACAGGTTTCATCATCAGAGTAACTGGCATGGAAATGAATACAACAATGTTGTGCCTCATTACTATGGAAGAAGGAAGCCTCATCACCATAGAAGACAGCCTAAGAGACAGCATCCTCAGTACAGAAGAAGACAATCCAACTATGGAATAAGGAGACAACATTATGGGTGGCAGCCACAACATTATCATTAAAGTGGAAGAAGATTTAACCACTTTAGAGATGACAAAGTCAGATGCTTCTATTGTGGAAGGATTGGACATATGTGGTCCTCGTGCTTCAAGCTTCATGGTTATCCAAATTCTGCTCCTCAACCCAGACAGAAAGAGGTCAGGCCTAAGGGGGTGAAGCAATGGGTTCCTAAAGTTACCAGCTTGATAGCTCACACTTCCTTAAGGGTTTCTACCAAAGAAGACTGGTATTTTGACAGTGGGTGTTCAAGGCACATGACTGGAGTAAAGAATCTGCTGGTAGATGTGAAAGTTCAGTCCTCTGGCTATGTTACATTTGGTGATGGGATCAAAGGAGAGATAAAGGGGATTGGTAAACTAAACTATGCTAGTACTCCCAGACTGGAGAATGTTCTTCTTGTTAAAGGACTAACAGCAAATTTGATTAGTATTAGTCAACTTTGTGATTAAGGATTCAAACTAGACTTCACAAAGTCTGAATGTATGGTCAAAGATGATAAAGGAGAAGTCATTATGAAGGGAGCCAGGTCTAAGGACAATTGTTATCTTTGGGTGCCTAAAAACTCAAATTCTTCCACGTGTGTGCTTGCTAAAGAAGATGATGTCAAAATCTGGCATCAGAAGTTGGGACATCTTCACCTAAAGGGAATGAAGAGAATTATCTCCTTAGAAGCAATCAGAGGGATTCCCAAACTTAGTATTGAGGAAGGAAAGGTGTGTGGAGACTGTCAAAAAGGAAAGCAGACAAAGATGTCTCATCCGAAGCTTCAACTTGACACCACCTCCAAGGTATTGGAACTTCTTCATATGGACTTGATGGGACCTATGCAAGTTGAAAGTCTGGGTGGAAAGAAATATGCTTATGTAGTTGTGGATGACTATTCAAGATACACCTGGGTGAACTTCATCAAAGACAAATCAGGGGTGTTTGATGTGTTTAAAGAGCTCTGTCAAAGACTCCAAAGAGAAAAGGAGAGCAAGGTTATCAGAATAAGAAGTGATCATGGAAGAAAGTTTGAGAATAGCAAGTTTGAAGAATTTTGCTCTGCTGAAGGTATAAGTCATGAGTTTTCATCGCCTATCACTCCTCAGCAAAATGGAGTTGTTGAGAGGAAGAACAGAACTATCCAAGAGTCTGCTAGAGCAATGATTCATGCCAAGAAACTTCCTTATCATTTATGGGCTGAAGCCATGAACACTGCCTGCTACATTCACAACAGGGTTACCCTGAGAAGAGGTAATTCATCCACTCTGTATGAACTATGGAAGGGAAGAAAACCTAATGTTAAATACTTCCATGTTTTGGAAGTAGATGCTATATTCTGGCTGATAGAGAGTAGAGAAGAAAATTGGATTCCAAAAGTGATGAAGGCATATTTTTGGGATACTCTACTAACAGCAGAGCATATAGGGTGTTCAACTCTAGAACCAAGGTGATGATGGAGTCAATCAATGTGGTGATTGATGAAAGTGACAAGCTGGAAGATGATGATGTCCCAGATGCTGTTGAGACATCAGTTGGTGAAGTTGCACCAGAAGCTGAAGATAGAAGCCAAACTCCTAGTGTTGCTGCTACTGAGCATGAAGCTGAGCAACCTCATAAGGATCCCTCCATCAGAGTGCAGAAGGACCACCCAAAGGAGCTCATTATAGGTGATCCAAACTCTGGAGTAAGGACTAGGTCAAGAGATGTTATAGCAAGTTCATGCTTTGTCTCCAAAATTGAGCCAAAAAATGTCAAGGAAGCATTGACTGATGAGTTTTGGATAAATGCAATGCATGAAGAGCTGGAGCAGTTCAAGAGGAATGAAGTATGGGAGCTTGTTCCTAGGCCTGATGGAGTTAACGTGACTGGCACCAAGTGGGTCTACAAGAATAAATCGGATGAACAAGGAGTGGTCACCAGAAACAAGGCCAGACTAGTTGCTCAGGGATACACTCAGGTTGAAGGAATTAATTATGATGAGACCTTTGCTCCTGTGGCAAGACTGGAGTCTATCATACTGCTCTTAGGTGTGGCTTGTAATTTCAAATTCAAGCTCTTCCAGATGGATGTTAAAAGTGCCTTCTTAAATGGCTACTTGAATGAAGAGGTATATGTTGATCAACCAAAAGGATTTATTGATCCAACATTTCATGACCATGTGTACAAACTAAGGAAAGCTCTCTATGGTTTGAAGCAAGCACCAAGAGCTTGGTATGAAAGACTTACTGAGTTCCTGGTTGTGAATGGCTACAGAAAAGGAGGGATTGACAAGACCTTGTTTGTTAAAGAGGAAAAAGGGAAACTGATGGTAGCTCAAATCTATGTTGATGACATAGTATTTGGTGGGATGTCAGATGCCATGGTTAAACAGTTTGTGGAACAGATGCAGTCTGAATTTGAAATGAGTCTTGTTGGTGAACTAAACTATTTTCTTGGCCTACAAGTTAGACAAATGGAGGACTCTATATTTATTTCGCAGAGCAAGTATGCAAAGAACATAGTGAAGAAGTTTGGTTTGGAGAACGCTAATCACAAGAGAACTCCTGCACCTACTCATCTAAAATTATCCAAGGATGAACATGGTGTCAGTGTGGATCAAAGCTTATATAGAAGTATGATTGGGAGTTTATTGTATCTCACAGCTAGCAGACCTGACATTGCTTTTGCGGTTGGAGTTTATGCTAGATATCAATCTGAAACCTAAGGCCAGTCACTTGAATCAAGTAAAAAGGATCTTGAAATATGTTAATGGCACCAGTAACTATGGGATGCTATATAGTCATGGATCTGGGACTGAGTTAAGAGGATATTGTGATGCTGACTGGGCTGGAAGTGCAGATGATAGGAAAAGCACGTCAGGAGGGTGTTTCTTCGTGGGAAATAATCTGATATCATGGTTTAGCAAGAAGCAGAACTGTGTGTCACTCTTTACTGCTGAGGCTGAGTACATAGCAGCTGGAAGTAGTTGTTCTCAACTTGTTTGGATGAAGCAAATGCTGACTGAATACAATGTCAAGCAAGATGTCATGACATTGTACTATGATAATTTGAGTGCAATCAATATTTCCAAGAATCCTATTCAGCATAGCAGGACTAAACACATTGATATAAGGCATCATTTTATAAGAGACTTGGTTGAAGACAAAGTTGTTGCCTTAGAACATGTAGCTACAGATAAGCAGTTAGCAGATATTTTCACTAAAGCCTTAGATGCAAACCAATTTGAAAGATTAAGAAGTAAATTGGGAATTTGCATTTATGAAGATTAAAGGTAATGGAGAGTGTATTGTGCAGTTGTGTACTTTATTGGAAATTGATTCAACTGCTGAAAGCATACAAGATTGGAGTTCATAAAAAGCTACAAACAAAGAGTCTACATATTGTCCCAACCCCCTGAATCTAGAAAAATTTTCCAATCTTCATCCCATTCATCATTAGAAGCATGTCGTTGCACTGGAAGTTTCTTGCTGGTCCTCATTTTTGTTTCTGAGGTCCTGCCAGCCCTTGTTGTTCCTGAAGAAGCTCTAGCTAGTGTCTGTGTTTTGCTCTTCCTCTTCAGAGGATCTAGTCTCTTGTCCTCCTGCTTGAGGGTCTTAGTTGCATCTTTGGAGTGTGTCTGGCTCATTCTTGGTTGCTGAGTGGTACTGCTAGAAGAAAGGCTTGTGTTTATATTGAAAAATAAGGAGCATCGTTTGTATCGACTGGACAGTCAATGTGTTGGAACTTGTGATATTTGACCATGACTTTATGTCAGGACATTGTGCTTGGTGTTTGTCCAATTGTGGCTAAAAAGGGGGAGAGTTAGCCTAGGTATGTGAAGTGCAGTCCAAAAAGTGTTGTGATGCAGAGAAGTGCAGAAATTAAGGGGAGTAATTGCTGAGTAATTGTTGGTTATTGCATTGAGGGGGAGTGCTCATTGCTGCTAATAATGAAATATGTGCAGCTGTTTAAATGTTTGAAGAGTGTAGCTGTTGAACTTGGTGATGCAGCAGAGTTTTGTGAAGTGATTTGAAGATGCTGCTGCTGCTTGGAGTTTCAAAATCATTGTTTGAAGTTTTTCCGCTGCTGAAGTCACTAAAGGTGCAGAGATTGTTTTAGCCAAAATTAGCCAAAGGGGGAGATTTTTAGTTCTTGGATTGGCTGGAATTTTGGTAAAACAAAGTATGTTCAATGTTGATGTCAAGGTGGTGATGTTGCAACATTGAGTCTTAACACTGGGCTGTGTTAAGTGTTTAATTGCTGAAGTTTAGATGTCTGATGTCACATGCGATGTTGTGACATTAGATCTGCAGAATTAATAACATCAGGTTGTGATGTTCTTAGGATTTGCGTGTTAGCTGGAATTGTGGAGAGTTGTTAGTCTCATTGGATGAGAATATCTTGGGATAGATATTTTCCGCTGCATAGGAGATTTGATGCAGATTTGTAGGAGATTTAAAAGGTTGAAGATTTGAAAAGATTTTAGGAGAAAATTTGTTTTGAATATTCAGTTTTAAATAACAAATCAGGTCAGACATTGTAGCAGGTCCAAGTCCAATTCAAAGAGCTATATAAAGCGCACCAGTTCTAAAGAAAATTGACGAAGAAAGTGAGCTAAAGACTGATTGTCGTTTGTGTCTTCGTTTATGATTTGTAAACCATTCTAGTGTGAATTGGTATTATTGTTTTGAGTTGTTCTTGATCAAAGCTGTGAAGCAGAATCAAGTAGTGCTATTCAAAGTGTGTGATCTTAGAGTTATCTCACTAAAGTGTTTTAGGGATTGAGTAGCGTTCTTGTAACACCCTTCTACCCAAAGAATATTCACGACAATGATACATAAGTAAATCAGAGTAAAATCACCAAAAAGGGTGCCACATGCTTCATAAAAACATCATAATAAACTTGTTGCTCCGTAACACGGGTTTTCAAACATTTATAATATTAATTTCTTCGATAACATCAATAAATAAAATTCAAACTTCGCAGCGGAATCATAGTCTCAAAATAACTTCATTTATTTCATCAAACATAAAGACCTTTTAGTCATTGTCAAAAGTCGTCGTCAAATAAATTCAACATGTAGAAAACTCATAAAATATGTTTTATAAAACAACACAACTTCAACTCAAGCGTTCCCCACCCGATGTTACATATCAGAGCAAGACACCTCTATTATTAACGGAGATAGAGTAAAATAACTCCAAAGCTAAATCTTCATGCGTTTACAAGCTAATCTTGATCACCTGCAAGTTACCCACCATAGAGGCAACATTTCCAAGCAGGCAGGGTGAGTAATCACAATTCATTATACGAGATATAAAGAAAAGATATAAATAGGACAACACTTATTATTATCATCACAATATCATTTTTAAATCACAACATCATCGATCATCATTCACAAAATGTCATTTAGTTCACATCGTCACCAAAACATCACTTAAGTCATAATTATGCAATGCCACTTAATATGAATGCAAACACATAGACTCATGCATGTGGTACCAAAACATCATATTTGATGGACACTGACCCATCACCCTCCAAAGATCCCCACCAATAGGATCGATTCCCGTATAGGAATCAGAGCACGTCATAAACACTTCAATCCACACAATGGGATTGAAGCCACCACTGGACCGAAGTCCTAACATCATCACTGGACCGAAGTCCTAACATCGTCACTGGACCGAAGTCCTAAAATATGCTATGAATGCATGATGCAAAACGTCATAATAATCACCATCATGGCTCGTCAAAGTTGCATCATCATTCATAAAAAATCATCATAAGACTTCACGTAGCATGTATAACATCAATATGCATATCATCAATTTAAATCATCATAGCATCATATTATAGCATCACTAACACACGTCAAAAATCATCATTATAGAATCATCAACACATAATCCTCATCATACAGCATGTATATATATATATATATATATATGAACATGCACATCATTAAAACAACATCATAGTGTCATAAATAACATTACAACAGTATCATCAATAACATCACAGTAGTATCGTAGCAATAACATGCAAGTTTCATCATTTATACCAAAACATCATTAGCTCAACATACAATTACACACCTTCCAACATTAATGCATATCATCTAAATTATTTCCAGAAACATGAAACTATTATTAAATGAAAGTACATTATCTCAGCTTCACGCAGCATCAAACGGCGCGCGAATCGGAATTCTGGAACTAAAGTTATGAATTTTCAAAGTTTTTCAACAAACACCGACACTGACATCTTACACTGACACCATAAAACCTCATTACACACTAGTTAATTTTAATTTCAGGACTTGAAACCATTTTTACAAGAAAGTACACTGTATCAGCTTTCCACAGGTTCGAACGGCGAGTCAAACAGACACCCGAGGCTCAAGATACGAATTTTTGAAGTTCTTAAACAAATCTGTCCCGGGGTAATCGGTTACTGCATTAGGGTAACCGGATACTCTGTTACAGAATCACTTTTCTGCTGTATTTTTGTGCGAAAAATCACTTATTTAACCCATCCCAACATCCCCAGACATCATTTATCACAGAACTCGGATTTCTACATCAGTATACAACAATACACATTCATTAGAAACTCTTATAACACTAAAAATCACAATTCAACCAAGCAATTTACACAATTCGAGCATTTTTATTATCACCGACACGCAACTCCAACTTCTCACCGGAAACACCAAACAATCAACAACCACATGGATAAAAGCCCAACAATTTATCTACCCTCATACATACATCATTCTAAATCAAAACATACATCCTAAATTCATCACTTTCTATCTATTTCATCAAGAATTCATCATAAACCCAAAACCCCATAAAACCCCAACCTATCTATATTCAGATTTTTACATCAATCATAATGAAAGTTATACTCCCCATACCTTGTAATTGATTTTTTTCTGAATTCTTTCTTTTGAGTTCTGCAACAATCCCTCCAGAGCCCTAGCTTTCTCCCTCTTTTTCCTGAGAGCACTTCTCACAAAAGTTACGATCAATCAAAATAACTTCTCACTTCTATTTTCTTATTAAGTCCAAATACCCCTTAATAATGGTTTCCCAATTATATCCTCACTTATCCTTTACAAAAGACCACATTGCCCTTATTATTACTCATCTTATTTAAAATAATAATAATTTAAATAATGTCATCTATATTATGATTAATATTATTATAACTCCACATATAATATGATTAAATTATTTAAATCTAAATAACTCTAATTATATCAACTTCTCACTAATACCCACAACACACATCAATAAAACCACCCAATGCGTCATATAATTCACAATCATTCACCATAATCATAAATAATAAATTAAATAATTAAATATGAATTTTGGGGTGTTACAACTCTCCCCCACTTAAAGAATTTTCGTCCTAAAAAATTACCTGATGTAACCAACTCTGGGTACGACCCTCGCATCCTTCCCTCCGACTCCCACGACGAGTTTGACAACAATTTGAAACTACTAATTCAAATTCCACATTGTTACCTACAATAATCCAACAAGATGCAATGCTACCGAGTTATGAACGTACCGATTCATTTCACTCTTTGTCTCATCACCTTAGGATCTCATTCGCTCTTTAACCGGAACACAACAAGGTCCTTACTATCGCCATCAACATCGTCATTAGAACATCAATATAACCATAATACCGGCAACTCTGTCACACAACATTAGTACCGCAATGACGTGACTCCTCAATCGACATATAATTCGATACGTCTATTGACATGGAAGTAACATGAATAATATATAAACCTTTCACATATTATTTCCATTTTGGAATATCCAATGGTTTGCATCATACCCAAAGGCTTCTGATGTTCGATCTTTGACTTTTGGCAAGTCAAACATGCATACACAAATTCAGTAATGTCTTCTTTCATACCCGGCCGTCAAAACAACTTCTGCAAATCCTGATACATCTTTGTAGCACGGGGATGGATACTCAGTCCACTTCGATGTCCTTCCTCCAAAATACTCTTCTTAATTTCTGAAACATCTGGAACACATACTCTGTCACGGAACCTCAATACACCATTCTCATCAATCCGGAATTCACCTCCGTTGCCTTGGTTAATTAAAGTCATCTGATCAACCAACCTCAAGTCAGATTTCCGAACCACTCAAATTTCTTCCAAAATATCATTAGTTAGCTTTAACATACCTAACTTCACACTGTCTGATGTAGTCTCACATAGCAAACTCATGTCTCTGAACTGTTCGATCATTTCTAGTTCCTTTACCATAAGCATCGACATATGCAGTGGCTTCCTACTCAAAGCATCAGCAACCACATTCGCTCTACCGGAATGGTAACTCAAATCAAAATCATAATCCTTCAATAATTCTAACCATCTTCTCTGCTTCCTATTCAACTCCTTCTGATCAACAAGTACTTTTAACTCTAATGATCGCTAAACACTTCACATCTAGAGCCAAAAAGATAATGCCGCCAAATTTTCAACACGAATACCACGGCTGCCAATTCTAGATCATGTGTAGGATAATTCCTTTCATGGATTCTCAACTGTCGTGAAGCATAAGCCACAACTCTACCATCCTGCATTAACACACCACCCAAACCCATCAAAGAAGCATCGCAATACACCACAAATGGTTCATCCAGTTTAGGTAAAGTCAAAACTGGAGCTGTAGTAAGCCTCTTCTTCAGTTCAATGAAACTTTTCTCATAGTGAATATATTACACAAACGCGTTACCCTCGTAAATTAACTGAGATAATGGAAGGGCTAACTTGAAGAAATCCTTCCATAACCTGCGGTAATAACCAACTAAGTCCAAAAATCTTCTAATCTCCTTAACCCACTTCGGAGCTTCCTCGTTGTAGGTCTACATCTATCTTGGATGGATCCACAACAATACCTTCATCTAAAATAAAATAACCAAGAATACTAACATCTACTAACCAAAAATCAAACTTCGATAACTTAGCACATAACTTCATCTTTTTCAATACTTGTAACTAAATTCTCAAATACTCTACACGCTTTTCTCCTGATTTTATAATAGATCAGAACATCCCCCAACGAACACCACTTCAAACTTATCCAAATAAGTATGGAATATACTATTCATATTCTCCACACACACCTTAAGGCATACTAGCCACTACTATTCTCTACCCAACATTCTTGGTTAAATCATGGTCTCACATTTCCATTTACTCCCTTATTGGATCATCTTTTCAATGCTTCAAGTCCCATGTCAATCGGATTCTCGATTCATGAATTTCAGAGAAAACAATAATTATATACATTACATTTCTATATTTATATTATCAATCCATGGCATATAACCATGTTCTTACCTCATCATCACATAGAGCATAAAATTATCTTTCCAACGCTTCTGACCGGGCGTCAAACGGAGTTACGAAACTCAAGTTATGACCGATTCAATTTCTGATTTTTTTTCACACAACAGTGGTAATTGGTTACTCAAATTGGGTAACCAGTTATTGGCTCGAAAATAGCCCAGAAACGTCATTTTTCTAAGGGTAATCGGTTACTCTCATAGGGTAACCGGTTACTGCTATAACAGAGCCAAAAATTACATTTTTCTTCATTCCAAAACACTTCTAAACCATACTCCTTCAGCCCCAATGATCACAATGCATTTAGCAACCTAAGTTAACATGTTATAACACAATAAGACATGCATTTCATCAATCCATCCATCACATATTCACATAAACCTTAAACCCAAATTTCTTTTCCACCAATCTCTACCCCAAAGTTTCTAACTAATGGAACTCACGCAACACTGGAGGTCCATCGTTGTGACTTCACTGTCAATTTCCAGAACATAGTCATTGCAATCATGGCAAACATCTGAGCCTCATCTCCTAAGGGTTATTCTACTTAGTTAGCAGATATAAACCTCGACCCTTCACCTTCGTTGAATTTAAGTTCACTCTCTACTCTCTGAGAAGCAACCATCAACAATACCTGATCGACATACAAAAACCTCGAATCCACCTCATCTTCAGATGTAAGGATCTGCATCGACTAATCAAAACAACTCGTAAGCACTTGGCTTAAACTCCAAACAATTCATGGTACATACCATCCCAGCTGGCAAGATATGTCTATCCCATACAACATGATCCTGTCCACTATCAACAAGAGATTAAAGGTGATCAGTTCCTCAATTTGCCAATAGATAGCCGACAATCATGATGGGGTATAAACATTATTTACCAACTACAATAGCGTTCCTTGCATCTTGTGCACTAAGCTACTCAAGCCACAAATTCTTAGTTGCATTAAGTCTTGTCTCCGTATTTCCTTCGAAATCAGGAACAACACAGTCTCACCAACAATTGTACTCTTGCAATCCATGGCATACTGTACTAATTGTTCACACCTTGCAACCAAACACCTCTGAGAAGCAGCGGCTTCTCCCCCACTTATTTCAAACCAAATCCTGGAGACAACGGTTAGAAAACAAGATAGTACCGACACTGTTTCACACACATGTCGCGTACTAAGGAACAAACAACATTTGACAACCTGGTCGGACGGACCGACCTTCTCTGATACCACTAATGTAACACCCTTCTACCCAAAGAATATTCACGACAATGATACATAAGTAAATCAGAGTAAAATCACCAAAAAGGGTGCCACATGCTTCATAAAAACATCATAATAAACTTGTTGCTCCGTAACACAGGTTTTCAAACATTTATAATAATAATTTCTTCGATAACATCAATAAATAAAATTCAAACTTCGCAGCGGAATCATAGTCTCAAAATAACTTCATTTATTTCATCAAACATAAAGACCTTTTAGTCATTGTCAAATAAATTCAACATGTAGAAAACTCATAAAATATGTTTTATAAAACAACACAACTTCAACTCAAGCGTTCCCCACCCGATGTTACATATCAGAGCAAGACACCTCTATTATTAACGGAGATAGAGTAAAATAACTCCAAAGCTAAATCTTAATGCGTCTACAAGCTAATCTTGATCACCTGCAAGTTACCCACCATAGAGGCAACATTTCCAAGCAGGCAGGATGAGTAATCACAATTCATTATACGAGATATAAAGAAAAGATATAAATAGGACAACAGTCATTATTATCATCACAACATCATTTTTAAATCACAACATCATCGATCATCATTCACAAAATGTCATTTAGTTCACATCGTCACCAAAACACCACTTAAGTCATAATTATGCAATGCCACTTAATATGAATGCAAACACATAGACTCATGCATGTGGTACCAAAACATCATATTTGATGGACACTGACCCATCACCCTCCAAAGATCCCACCCAATAGGATCGATTCCCGTATAGGAACCGGAGCACGTCATAAACACTTCAATCCACACAATGGGATTGAAGCCACCACTGGACCGAAGTCCTAACATCATCACTGGACCGAAGTCCTAACATCGTCACTGGACCGAAGTCCTAAAATATGCTATGAATGCATGATGTAAAACGTCATAATAATCACCATCATGGCTCGTCAAAGTTGCATCATCATTCATAAAAAATCATCATAAGACTTCACGTAGCATGTATAACATCAACATGCATATCATCAATTTAAATCATCATAGCATCATATTATAGCATCACTAACACACGTCAAAAATCATCATTATAGAATCATCAACACATAATTGTCATCACATAGCATGTATATATATATATATATATATATATATATATATATGAACATGCACATCATTAAAACATCATCATGGTGTCATCAATAACATTACAACAGTATCATCAATAACAACACAGTAGTATCGTAGCAATAACATGCAAGTTTCATCATTTATAGCAAAACATCATTAGCTCAACATACAATTACACACCTTCCAACATTAATGCATATCATCTAAATTATTTCCAGAAACATGAAACTATTATTAAATGAAAGTAAATTATCTCAGCTTCACGCAGCTTCAAACGGCGCGCGAATCGGAATTCCGGAACTAAAGTTATGAATTTTCAAAGTTTTTCAACAAATACCGACACTGACATCTTACACTGACACCATAAAACCTCATTGCACACTAGTTAATTTTAATTTCAGGACTTGAAACCATTTTTACAAGAAAGTACAATGTATCAGCTTTCCACAGGTTCGAACGGCGAGTCAAACGGACACCCAAGGTTCACGATACGAATTTTTGAAGTTCTTAAACAAATCTGTCCCGGGGTAATCGGTTACTGCATTAGGGTAACCGGTTACTCTGTTACAGAATCACTTTTCTGCTGTATTTTTGTGCGAAAAATCACTTATTTAACCAATCCCAACATCCCCAGACATCATTTATCACAGAACTCGGATTTCTACATCAGTATACAACAATACACATTCATTAGAAACTCTTATAACACTAAAAATCACAATTCAACCAAGCAATTTACACAATTCGAGCATTTTTATTATCACCGACACGCAACTCCAACTTCTCACCGGAAACACCAAACAATCAACAACCACATGGATAAAAACCCAACAATTTATCTACCCTCATACATACATCATTCTAAATCAAAACATACATCCTAAATTCATCACTTTCTATCTATTTCATCAAGAATTCATCATAAACCCAAAACCCCATAAAACCCCAACCTATCTATATTCAGATTTTTACATCAATCATAATGAAAGTTATACTCCCCATACCTTGTAATTGATTTTTTTTCTGAATTCTTTCTTTTGAATTCTGCAACAATCCCTCCAGAGCCCGAGCTTTCTCCCTCTTTTTCTTGAGAGCACTTCTCACAAAAGTTACGATCAATCAAAATAACTTATCACTTCTATTTTCTTATTAAGTCCAAATACCCCTAATAATGGTTTCCCAATTATATCCTCACTTATCCTTTACAAAAGACCACCTTGCCCTTATTATTACTCATCTTATTTAAAATAATAATAATTTAAATAATGTCATCTATATTATGATTAATATTATTATAACTCCACATATAATATGATTAAATTATTTAAATCTAAATAACTCTAATTATATCAACTTCTCACTAATACCCACAACACACATCAATAAAACCACCCAATGCGTCATATAATTCACAATCATTCACCATAATCATAAATAATAAATTAAATAATTAAATATGAATTTTGGGGTGTTACAGTTCTCATATCTAAGTGGTTTCTTAGGTAGAAAGTCACTAGTAGGAATTAAGTTTAGGAGATTGTCAACTGGGTTGTTGAGTCTGTAAATTAATTCTACAAGTAGTGAATTTCATCCCTGGCTTGGTAGCCCCCAGACGTAGGTAGTTAGACTGAACTGGGTGAACAATTCATTGTGTTGTTTTATTACTGTTATTGCTGTCCAATTGCAGAGTGTGTTGTTGTGACATCGCACCTTAACATCACACGTCTGATACCAGAATTTCAAGTTTAATTAGTATAACTATGGATAAGAAATGGATGTCTTAAAGTCGATTGTCGAAAGAGTACGAGAATGGGGTATCAGAATTCGTTAAGTTTGCTGTTACGCATGCCGAAGACCCTAGTCGAATGAGATGTCCTTGCTTGGGTTGTTGTTTTGGGAGTCGGGTTGACGCGGTTCAGTTGGCATCGCATTTAATGAGGAGTGGAATTGATAGAAGTTATACATGTTAGAATTTGCATGGTGAGAAAATTAACGGGAATGTTGAACTGGGGGATAATACGACCTATGCTTCAAACGAAAATGGCACAGATACATACGATTCTGATCGAGTCGAAGAGATTGCAGAAGCACTTGAAGAAGATCTTAAGGATTGTCCCAAAATGTTTGAGAGGTTGGTAAGCGATGCAGAGAAACCGTTATATAATGGTTGCACCAAATTCACAAGATTGTCTGCGGTATTAAAGTTGTACAACTTAAAGGCGGGCAATGGATGGTCGGATAAAAGTTTCACAGAGTTATTGGCCCTTATGAAAGATATGCTTCCAAAGGATAATGTTCTTCCCAATCGAACATATGAGGCCAAAAATATGTTGTGCTCTATTGGCATGAGCTATGATAAGATACATGCCTGTCCAAACGATTGAGTTTTGTTTCGAAATGAGTATGCATCATTAAATGAGTGTCCTAAATGCGGTGTCTCTCGATATAAGGAAAAATTGTCTCCAGCAAAAGTCTTATGGTATTTTCCTATAATTTTGAGATTTAGACGCATGTTTCGTAGTGAGACCGATTCAAGACACTTGACTTGGCATGCAGATGAAAGAATTATTGATGGAAAGTTTCGACATCCGACAGATTCACCACAATGGATGAAAATTGATGATGATTATCCTGAATTTGGAAAAGAAGCAAGAAACCTTCGCTTGGCATTATCTACTGATGGAATGAACCCACACGGTCTTCAAAGTATCTCACATAGCACTTGGCCTGTGATCATAATGATTTATAACCTACCTCCATGGCTATGTATGAAGCGTAAGTACATGATGTTATCTATGTTAATTTATGGGCCTAGACAACCAGTGAATGACATAGACGTATGCTTGGCACCCTTAATCGAAGATTTAAAGTTTTTGTGGGAGAACGGTGTGGAGGTTTATAATGGGTATAGGAAAGAAAGTTTCAACTTGAGGGCGATGTTGTTTGGCACAATTAATGATTTTCCAGCATACGGAAATCTATCAGGGTACAACATAAAAGGTCAATGTACGTGTCCTATTTGTGAAGATAAAACAGATTGGACGCGATTGGAGTTTGGTCAGAAGAATGTATTTCTCGGTCATCGTAGATTCTTAAATTCTAATCATCACTATCGTGGGTGGAGAAAAGCATTCAATGGAGAGGCAGAACATGGTAGAGCTCCAACTATATTGACAGGTGATCAAATTTTTGAAAAGGTGAAAGATGTGAGTACTCAGTTTGGAAAGCCTTTTGCACATACACTTGTCAAGAGTGGGTGGAAGAAGAGGTCAATTTTTTTTGAACTGTCATATTGGAAGTCGTTGTATGTAAGACATTTTCTCGATGTTATGCATATTGAAAAAAATGTATTTGACAGTGTTATTGGTACGTTACTCAATATACAAGAAAAGTATAAGGATGGCCTTAAAGCAAGAAAGGACTTGGTAGCGATGGGAATAAGAAATGAATTAGGACCCATGAAGAAAGGAACACGAACATATCTACCACCTACTACTTATACTCTATCTAGAAAAGAGAAAAAGGTATTGTGTAAGTTTCTAAGTGAAGTTAAAGTTCCAGAAGGATACTCTTCAAATATTAGAAGACTTGTGTCTATGAAAGACCTCAAGTTAAAGAGTTTAAAGACGCATGACTGCCATGTTATAGTGGAACATTTTCTACCAATAGGTATACGTTCTATTCTGCCAGAAAAAGTAAGAAGAGCAATAACTAAATTGTGTTTTTTCTTCAAGTCAATTTACAGTAAGGTGATCGATCCTGCGATCTTACCAACATTGCAAAAAGAAATAGTTATTACTTTGTGTGATCTTGAAATGATTTTTCCTCCCTCGTTTTTTGACATAATGGTTCATCTAGTTGTTCATCTGGTGAAATAGACACAATTGTGTGGACCGGCTTATATGAGATGGATGTACCCTATTGAACGTTATATGAAAATATTAAAAGGGTATGTGAAAAACCGAAGTCGACCAGAGGGTTGTATTGCCGAACGATACATTGTTGAAGAAGCGATTGAGTTTTGTACTGAATATCTGTCCAATGTACAATCAATTGGACTCCCCAAATCTCATATTGTCAAAAAAAAAGTTAATTGGAAATGAAGTTGTGACAGTATCAAGGGTCGAACAGGATCAAGTGCATTTGTATGTTCTGCACAATGAGAATGAGGTTGTGCCGTATGTTGAAATGCACAAGCATGTTCTCCGAGGTTTAAATCCGAATAAAAATGAGAATTGGATAGTACAAGAGCACAATCGAAGTTTCATACCTTGGTTTAAGGATCATATTTATTCAAAGTATTATTCAGATCCCACTTCAATAACAGAAAGGTTGAGATGTTTAGCATATGGTCCAAGTTTGGTTGTGTTTTCTTATAGCTCATACGCAATTAATGGATACACATTTTATACCAAAGAACAAGATGATAAAAGTACTATGCAAAATAGTGGTGTCACCATGGTAGCTGAAGCAATGCACATTTCAAGTGTGAAAGATTTAAACCCCAAATTTGAAAATCTGTCATATGTTGGGGTTATCGAGCGCATTTGGGTGTTTGATTATGAGAAGTTTCAGATTCCTATATTTCGTTGCAAGTGGGTTAAAAATAATAATGGCGTACGAATGGATAAGTCAGGATTTTTGCAAGTGGATCTTAATAGGGTGGGGTACAAAGATGAGCCTTTTATTCTAGCCTCTCAAGCTAAAGAAGTGTTCTATGTCACTGATCCGACAAGTACAAAATGGTCTATAGTGCTTTTATCTAACAAAGTAATTGATGAAAACATTGGAGATCAAGGTGATATTGAATCATTTACTAGAAATGATCAAGATGAAAATATTATAGCGAATGAATCATATACAAGAAATGATCATAATGAGGGTATTTGGATCAATCCAACCGTCCGTGTTGTTAAGAGACGGGTAGAACATATTCCAACCAAGAAAAGAAAGAGACGTTAGTGAAAATGGTACTAGTTATAAAATTATAGCTTATATCATTCAATAATATTAATTAGTTGTCATGTTATATATAGCTTATATCTTTCAATGGATTATGGATTTTTATATTTGTCATTTAATTTTTGTTTTTTTCTTTCTTACAAGTCAAATGGCTAGTAACCAGGACGACACACACGAGACCCATGATGAAAATGAAGCTCATAATGAACCTTCGAATGTAGAAAGTGAAATAAAACGTGGAATAACTATTATGAAGTCAATCATCCATGCTAGAGATAAAGGGATCAAGTTTGATGTACATTGGAGTGATGAGAACCAACTAATTGAGCCTAACGGTTCAATGTTGTCTTCATACATTGGTTCACTTGTCCGTCAGCATATTCCAATTACCAGTGATAATTGGAGGAATCCAAAGTTGAAAGCTGGTAAAGATAAGATATGGACTGAGATACAAGTACTTTAATTTACTTATACTAACACACTTTATGTTTATATGTTTATAAGATAAGATAAGTCTTTAATTTACTTATACTAACACACTTTATGTTTATATGTGTATGTTTTTTTGTAGAGGACCTTTAATATTGATGAAAGCCGGAAAAAATATTGTCTTCAGTTGGCCGGAAAGAGACACAGAGGGTTCCGAGCCTTATTATCAAACAAATATCTTAGGGATTCGGATAAAAATTTTGTTGAAGCAGAACTTCCACAGTTGTATGCGGACGTGATTGAACCCGAAGAATGGAGCACGTTTGTAGCCAAACGGAAAACCGAAAAATTCAATGTAATGTTATCTTGTCATGTCTATTAATTGTATTATATACTTGTTGCATTAGTTTGTTCTGATATGACTTAAACTTGTTTATCCAGGATTTGAGTGCCATTAATCGCCAAAGAGCATCAAAACCCGTGTATCCATACAGAAAAGGGCGTTTGGGATATGCACGGTTACAGCAAAAATTGGTAAGTATATATTAATGCTATGATTTTATTAATTGTATTATTGTGTTATACTTGATGAATTTATTATTTAACTAAATGTGTAGTTAGAAGAGACGAAAAGTGAAGAATCATCACTTCCGGGACATGTTTTGTGAAAGGAAGCTCGTGTGGGTAAGGATGGAGTTGTTAGAGAAGATGTTCAACATGTTTATGACAAATGTGTAAGTATAACATTATATCTTTAAGTTAATCGAAATTTTATTAAAATATAATTAATTTGTAATCCCCACTAATAATTTTCGATATGTCAATGAATTTCAGGAGACTCTATCTAAATCCTTAACCACAGGCGAGGAGGATTGCAGGAGCATTCTTAGTCGAGTACTAAATGTTCTTGAGTATTCCGGCCGGGTGAGAGGTAAAGGATTTGGTGTGACTCCATCTTCCTTGTATCCAAAGAGAAAAAATCCCAACAACCGAGAAGTCATGCAATCATTGGAGGAACTAAAGGCGCAAGTCCGTGAATTGTAAAAGGATAAAGAGAGATATGAGGCGGAAAAGTGCGGTTCCGGTTTGAAAGATACTAGTGACAAAGCTAGTATCAATTGTCAAAATAAAATTCCCGAGGTAATTAGCACATATTTATTTTAATTAAATTAACACATTTATTTTAATTGACCTTTATACACATTAACAGTTACATATTTATTATTGCTTCAGGGCATTTCATCTTGCCAGCTGTATTTGTCGTTACCGACTTATCGCATGGTTGGCAAGGGAAAAGTGCATAACCATGTGGGAGAGTTACTTCACCATCAACCGCTCCCTCATGGACATCTGAAAGTGTCGGTTGATATCGCTTTAGATACGGATGCGGTACTACCCATACCTGACTCGGTTTCAGAGGTTACATTGCTGCGAGATGCAATAGGTTCGTTTGTTGCATGGCCGTTAGACCTCATTTCCATAGATGATGAGGTATGTTGAAAACCATTACGAATCTCTTAGTATTCAAATGTAAAATCTGAACGATTATGAAAATCATTTTGAACCACTACTTACATTTTTTTACATGGTAATGTTAGACTCCTACAAAACCCGCAGCTAAGAATAAAGGGGTTTTGCGGCAAAACGAGTCTGTTGCATCACAAGGAGATGTACATTTTAAGTGTTATTCTATTATCCGAATTCAAAAGTTTCATGATTTTCTACTTTACCTAACTTATATGATTGTTAGGTTCCTGCTCAAGCTTCACAACAGGCCAGCAAGAAAAAAGCTCCTACTAGGACCGTGCAGGCAAAAGGAGCTCCTCCTCGCTTTCAGTCGTGTCTAGAAACACTTATGGCAATGTCAGATTTGATGGATGGTGCTATTCGTCAAATAGACATGGACGAAGTTGTTTTTGGTTTTCATCATTTCGAGATAATCGGAAGAGAGGACATGGAGCAGATTTTCAAGCATATTGAATTAGGCATCGGTGTTATGCATTCATACATCTGGTACTCCGATCAATCTATTATTTATTTAGTTGAACAATTTATTTACACATTTCAATGAAAATAGTCTAATGTTTATTATGTTTTTATTTAAGGTGCTTGTATGAAAAATTGATGCGGGAGACGGAATTGTCAAACAGATTCCGTTTCTTCTCTTGCACCCTTGTCAATGCACCAGCAATTGGTATGAGAGATTTATGGCCAGCACGGGCTAAAGCAACCAACGTTACATGGGTCAAAGTGGAGGTATATTAATTTTCACAATGTTGCTTATTAGTGATGCTACTTGATAACACAAAACAACTATATATTAATTCTTATTTGTTTGTCTATGTGTAGTGCCCTCGTCAGCGTAATGGCATAGACTGCAGGTATTTCGTTTTGAGGTTTATGAGAGAAATCCTTCAAATGGATCGATTAGAGATTTCTATTACGGTATGTGTGGATTTATAACTTAGGATTTATTTTAATATTTATCGGATATGTCATATAATTTATTATTTTTAACTAAATCATGCATATTTTGTTTTGTTATGTAGTAGTTTGATGAATACGCGTGTTCTCATTACACGAAGGATAAATTGCAAGAAATTAAAGAGGAATTGTGCGAATACCTTATTGAAAAAAGAATCCTATATAAGGTATATGATTATGGGATTATGTGAATGTATAGTTTTGTGAATGGTTTATTTTATGGGATTGTATAGTTTTGTGAATGGTTTATGCCCTTTATGTGTTTTTGGATTGTAATTGTATAGTTTTGTGAATAGTTAATGTAAATAACTTGAATTATAATGGAAATGGTTTATGTGGTTTATGTGATTTATGGGATTAGAGGAAATGGTTAATGAACCATACTAGAAATTGTTAATGGAAATGTGAAATATACATGTTTATTGAAATTGCTTGAATTATACAGGTTTCTGCATAAAAAAATGGTTAAAATGGGATTTTTTTAAAAAATCATTAAAATTATACGTATAGAAAAGACAACGCTTTCTAGAAAAAGCGCTGTCTATAGTTCACAAAAGAAAGCGCTTTTCCTAAAAAGCGCCCTCTAAAGGTATAGAAAAATTGATAACTAAAATTATAGGCATACATTAGACAGCGCTTTAAAAAGCGCTGTCTAAAGGGGGCCTTTAGACAGCGCTTTTTCTTGAAAAAGCGCTCTCTAAAGGTATATAAAAAAATTCATTAAAATTTTATACGTATACATTAGACAACGCTTTTGAAAAAGCGTTGTCTAAAGGCCCACTTGAGAGAGTGTTTTTTACGGAAAAAGCGCTGTCTAATGTATACTTTTGAGAGCGTTTTTTCATAAATCAAAAGCGCGGTCTTTACCTACGACAGCGCAACCTTAGGCAGCGCTTTTAATCGCTGTCTAACGCCTAAAAAAGCGTTGTCTAATGTCTTGTTTGGCGTAGTGCTTGGCCGACCAAGATTCTGCGAACGTCAAAGTTCTCCTTCTGTGCCCGGATTAGGAGATGGATGGTGGAGTTGGGCGCACCACCTGACAGCTCCTCGAGGTAGAAGGTGATGGGGTTCGACTTCCCTTGCACTTTCTCAAAGGTGGCAGTCTGTGCCAAGCTAGCGGACTCCAGCTCGTCGAACTTACGCTTGATTGACCCGACGGAGGCCTTGTTGAAGCCCCCGCCGGATATAACCATTGCCATGGGGAAACTTTCCCATGGGCTGCGAGCGGTCACAGGGTCCTCGGGGGGAAGACTCTCCCACGGGCTAGGGGTGATCGCGAGGATCTCTGTTTTGTCAGGGATGTAGAAGTCCTCCGGTCTGGTTATGCTCAGGGCGACCTGCAGTCCGCCCTCACCGGTGGAAGGGGTCGTCTCCTCGACCCTTTGTGTTTCCCGGGCATCTTGTCTGGGGGGTCATTCCTCCTCGTATACTACTTGAGGTGCCCCTCTTTGATCAAGATTTCTATCGCATCTTTGAGGTGGATGCAGTCCTCGGTGACATGCCCATGACTCCTATGGAACCTGCAGTATTTGGACTTGTCAACGTTTCCTTTGGGGGTGTCGACTTCGGAAAGTGGACATCTCCTTTCTGGAATTCCGAGTTGGCGCACTCTGACAGAATTCGCTCGCGGGGAGCAGTGAGTGGTGTGTACTCCGTGAACCGGCCAGCTGGACCTCTCGACTCGCGAGAGTCCCTAGGACGATCTTCTCTTCTTCTATTACCCCCTCGTCGGGGAGCGGTAAAGTCTTCTTGCCTGGAGCTTCGGGGGCCTTCTTGGTGCCGCGAATCACGGGTACAGTGGGCATCCTCAGTCTCCATGTACTAAATGTACGCTTGGGCCTTGTAGAGGAGCTCTTCCAGGTTACGGGGCTTCTGGATGCCCACATCCTTACCAAACTCTGTGCGAGGTCGTAATCCTCGCTCGATCAGGAACTTCTTCATGTCGTCGGTAGTGGCTACCTCGACAGCTTCCCGGTTGAACCTCTCGATGTTATCTCGGAGAGATTCGTCTCTCCCTTGAAGGATGGCTTCCATGGAGGCCACCATCTTCGGGTGGCGTCGAGATGCGGTAAAATGAATGGAGAACTGCCTCTTCAGTTGCTTCCAAGCAGTGATGGACTCCGATGCGAGGCTTTTGTACCACACCATGGGACCTTTTCGGAGGGTGGTCGGGAAGAGCCTGCACTTTATAGCTCCCCGGACATTCCTGTAGTCGAGCATAGCCTCGAAGCTCTCGACGTGGTCGTTCGGGTCAGCAGTACCGTCGTATGTTCCCAGAGGTGGGGGTTTCTCCATCCCGACGGGTATGGGCGTATTCATAATCTCTTTGGAGAGGGGGGTACGCTAGTCGTCTTCGTCACTCCTAACTGGTGACTGCGAAGGGGGTTGATCACCATGCCTGTGTCGTCGGGCGGGACTCCTTGGACGGCTCTTCGGTTTTTCGCCATCAACTTTGCTCCTCTTTTGGAAAGGGGAGCGTCGTTGTTCCTTTCGAGGAGGGGAACGATTGCGCTTCTGGGTGACCACCGGCTAGGGTCGTTCCAGGCGCGGGAGGCATCCCACAAGTTGGGGGGAAGGGCTCCGAGAGTCATCTTGTCCCGTCTTCCGCGGGGGAGGGGAAAGACTGTGAGAGGTGGGACGACGATGTCTCCATGGGGGAGAGCGTCCTTGTCGCCCCCTTTCGAGGGCTTTAATCTGCAAGTTCTACTAGGAGATCAACATGTTGGTCTAATTGACCAGTGCAAACAGGGCCACCGTGTTCGAGTCAGCATTTGGTGGCACGGGGACAGGCTGGTAGACAGCTGGGGTGCTGTCATGTTAGGCGGCGTTATATGTCGCGTCATCGAAGGAGGGGGAGGCGGTACGCCCATCCCTCTCGTCACCTTCTTCGACGTTAACGACCACATTGTCCTCGTGGTCGTCTCTATTGTTGAACTACATGAAGGCGGTGTCCGGAGTCTTGGCCTCAGGTTGGATGCTGGCCATGGTTGTCAGAAAATGGAAGTTGCTTTGGTTTTACGAGGAGAAAACGGGGAAGCAAAGGATTCCCACAGACGGTGCCACTGATCGTACCTGATCAAAAAGGAGATTACTGGCCAACAAACGCCGTGAGCTCCGCTACTCCGGTGGTGATGAGATGGTGGGGGGTGTACCTGCAAGGTACTCCGATGCCGAAGTCAGGAAGGGAGCAAGCATGTACAAAAATTGAGAGTGAGAGAATAGGATAGAATCCCTGACCCTCTCGTGAGAGAGGGTATTTATATTGTGCCCCCAGCACTGGGCCAACGGTCGTCTGCACTGGGTTGGATTGTCAGGCCCAATACAGATAACTGCCAGGGCTTACGTGGTGTAGGGAAGACCAGAACGTGGTCTTCGCCTTGGAGTAACTGTTCCGAGATCTCTGGAAAGTGGGCAGACCGACTCTTTCAGAAGCGGGTAGTTACCTGATGCCGTGCCCCCACGGGGGGAGCACGAGGAGAACGTGGGGAGGAGAGTTGTTACCTCTCCTCGAGTCATGAAGTCTCTGCTCGACGCCAATGTGAGCTGAGTGTGCTCGATGAGAGAGGATTGGGCCTAATAGACCGTTTAGTATTTGGTTGGGCCTACCCGACTGATGGGCAGGCGCTGGCCCAGTCCAGAACAGTTATGAACTCCACATTTTACATCAACCTTTCATCCAGACCCATCTTTCGCCGGAGTCGACCTGATTTTAAATGGACATCCGCATTTTTTCGTTGCACTTTGGGTACCACTATCAGTATCCTTGTGTTTCTGACCTTTATCACAACCAAATATTAATTTGTTACTTCTTCCTCTCTTCACTGTTTCAATATCTGAATGAGTGATGATAACCGTTACATTATTTTGGATTCCAATCTCTTTAATCCATCTTATCACCTCTTCTCGTGTACCAAATCTTTGAGTAGTTGAAAAAACATCAGACGTATTTACACATATCTGGTCTTTATGAAAACAAACCGGAAGTCTCAGAAAAAGAGTTCCAGTACATGTTTGATAATAAACCAGAACTCTTATCCAAAGTCTTCCGGAGTGAAAAAAAACATACCGGAAGTCATATCATAAGTGTTCCGGGACAAGTTTGATTGGGTGAATTTTTCAGAACTCTGACACGGTCTGACAGGAACAGTAAAAAGTAAAAAAAAAAAAATAATAAAAAATAAACAGGGATAGAATTGACATTTTTTTTAAAAATGTAGAGGTATGGGTATAATTGTAGGGGTATGTGGTAAAATTTTCACGAGTTAATGGGGGTGGGCCGTTAAGACTCAATTGCCAACTCGTCCATGACAATTTCATACATTTTTTGCAGTGGGGTTGGGCAAGCAAAATAATAAATTGATAGAAAATTTTAAATTTTCTACTCATAATAATTGTTTAAAAACATAGTATCACCCCCACCACTTTTTTTTTTATAGTTTTTTTTGCTTTCTTAATATTCTAATTAACATGATAGATGGTCAAGGCCAGCCCAAGGGTAAGGCGACCCAAAGAAGGGTTTTAGGCCTCAAAATTTTGGCCTATAAAAAGGCTTCAGACTTTTTTAGTTCGGTAATAAATATTTTATATGATATATTTCTTACATAAAATTGTATTGTTGAGTTGGTAGAAGAAAGGTCCCATATCCTTTAGGTCTTCAATTCAATTATTGTCAAGTACAAAATTTTATTTTATTTATTTATTTTGAAGGTCTCCTTTTAAAAATTTCTTTAGGCCTCTAAACATATTGGACCGGCCTTGTAGATGGTCTTTATATAAGTAAGGCCAAATCAAAGACTGTATTACATGAAAATTAAATTGTATTTGAAATGTATTTTACTTTGTTTAAATATATTGATGGTGTATTGTGAAAGTCATCGACTTCCCCAATATAACAATGAAATTTTTTTATAAGTAGAGTGTGGTGTACTTGCAAGATTAACAATTTAATGTTTAATTTAATGAAGTTAGAGAAGTGTAATTTAAAAGAGTGATTGAAATTGTACATGTTATGATAGAATTAAACTTAGATATGGTCAACGATTGAAATCACTCTCAGTAGATGCGGCGTTGTATTGAATTTGACGAATAAAGATGAATTTGCGACTCGCCTTTGATGTGTGGTCTCATATTAAAAGTCTACTTGTTTGTCTAATGTAAACGAAAATACTCTGAACTTTCATCTAATGTAAACGAGAATACTCTGAATTGAACCTTTTTTATTAGGTTGGTCTTGTAAAAAAAAAATTAACCTACCCTAAACACAACTTAAATATGAAAACATCTTTAACTATGTTTAAATATTATTATCTCTTTAATTATAGAAGTGTGAATAACTCCCACCTTCCTTATTTATAAATATCCTTTGAAGAAATTATGTTTCACTAAATATGAGTTTATATGCAATATACTATGTTCATTTTTTTAAAATATATTTATTATTTATTTATTATTTAGTAATTTAAACTTATCTTCTATTTATGAAAAATTGAAGTTACCTATAATTTTAGAAATTATAAAATGATAAAAAATAAAAAATAAAAACAATTTATTTGGATAACGGATTTAGAGAAGGGTGAATAAATAAATGGGTTAATTGTGATTTACCCCCCCTGACATATGAGCGAATTTTGATTTACCCCCCTACATGCCTTTAGGCAACGGTTTTTTTGAAAAAATCGTTGCCAAAACCTGCCTATGGCAACGGTGGGGGGGTAAACCAAAACACTCTCATATGTCAGGGGGGTAAATCACAATTAACCATAAATAAATTCATAACACACTTTATAAAGATGATTACTTAAAAAAAAAACAATTAAGTCATATTGAAATGATGTTAAAATTATACCTAAATTTTGAATGTAAAACATGAATAATGAAATCAAACTAAACAACAATATGGATTAATTTTTTTTTTCAACTTGAATGAGGTATTTCAAATTGAAATTGAATTTTTTTTTACGAGAAAGATATTTCATTAAGAAGAAACAACTGAGGTAGAAACCTCACAATCCACAACAGGATAACCTCCAATTCAAGTTCTTGAACCATACATGTTTCTCAAACCAACAAGGTTATGGACATTAATGTTAAAAATTCTACTTAAAAACATAATGAAACTAAATTGAAAATGACTAAGCACCAAATGGAAATCCGCGACAATAGGCTCGAGATCAACATTAGTTGTAATAGAATTAATACAGTTCACTGCAACTAGAGAGTTAGATTGGATGACAATATTTTCAAGCTTTAGCTCCTTAGCAAGCATGAGACCCTATCTTATGGCCAGAATTTCCACCTCCACCGGGGACACTGAAATACTCTCCTTCATACTAGCAGCCAAGATCGTATAAGAGGCGGAATTTTTGATGATGCAACCATACCACGCAAACCCCTCAACCATAATGCCTGCATCCACCTGCAAAATATGGTAATTACCAGTAACAGAACCCAAAACAAGTTTCCTAGGCAAGCCTTTCCTTCCAATAATCTCAGGGTTAGATGAGTTAAACTCTGTCACAAAGTTAAGGGCCTCCGCAGCCACCTTAGACGGCTCCAATAATTTCTGATGGTACAAGAGGAGATTACGTGCTTTCCAAATTTTCTACAGCATGGTACAAATCAGTTAGGTGTTAAGCAAGTCACCGCAAGTGAGAATACCCAAAAGCCACTCATTCAAGCTCAAGCCCGATGGACAATAGTAGCCTAGAATGGAGGAGAAGAAAACTTGCTTGGCAAAGACGCACTCCAGAAACAAGTGATGGCCGGATTCCATAGCAGAATTACATAAAGAGCAACAAGCATTTAACCTGACTCCCTTTTTTAAGAGGTTATCCTCTGAGGGTAGAATATTTTTTGCCATTCTCCAAAGGAAATTTCGAGTTCTAATATGGATCTTAGACCTCCAAATATCCTTCCAAAGGACATGAAAAGAGTCACTTGGTGGGCCTGAGACTTTTGCACCTTTGATCTGCATACAAGTGCGGTAGGCAGATTTGACAGAATACACACCACTTCTCTCATGATGCCACATAATATGATCTTCCTGGTCCCTAAAAGAGAGAGGGATGATAATGATTTGCTTGGTGTTGCGGTGAAAATCGGATATCAAGCTATTAATTAACTTGAATCACACATCTTTGAAATTCACCACCGAGCTTTGATTTATCCAAAGGAAAGGGTAAAGACCGAAAAACCCTAAGTGCGCTATGTAGGAACACAGCTAGAGATCTAAGGTTCGGGGGTTAGTTATACTAAGGGAAGGTATTAGCACCCTAAGTATCTGTAGTACTCTACAGGAACCTCTTGCTAAGTTTGTGTTATGTTATGTTTGCTTGCTAAGAACACGAAATAGAATTAGTCTCGTCCTAATCATGATTTAATCGAGGAATCGATAATCAATGATTCTTGACTTTCATCGACTAAAAAGTGAATGAAACTGAAATAAAGAGAAAGCGGTCTCATATTGATCAAAATTTTGTTGATTCAATGAAGTCAACCAAACCATGAAGTTTGTTATGTCATCGACCAAAATAAAGATAATGAAACCGGAATGAAAAAATAAGGTTGGTCTCGTCTTAATCAAGATTTAAACCGATAAATCGATAATCTTAGATTTTTTACTTTCATCGACCAATAAAAATAAGTAAAAAGTGGCCTCATATTTATAAAGACTTTATTGATTTGAAATAATCAAAGTCAAGACTTGTGCAATGTCATCGGCCTAAAGTAAAGAAAATGGACTCGAAATGAAGAATAAAGTTAGTCTCGTCTTGATCAAGATTTAATTGGAGGATCGATAATCTTTTGATATTCGACTTTCATTGACCAACAAAAATAAAGAAATGAGCCTCATACATATCAAGACTTTTTAGTCATTTTGCATAAATCAACTAAGTCATGATTTTGTAATATCATTGGCCTAAAAAATCGAAATAAAGATCGTAAGCGAAAAATAAAAATCAAAACAAAATTCGAAAGAAAAAGTTATGAATTCAAGAAATAACATGATAAATTGAAACTAAAAATTCAAAGTGCTCCTAAAATAAAAACTAGAGAAACAAAATTAAGAAATAAATGGAAAATAAAATAAAAATAGTATGAAATAATAAAAGGGTGGTGATGAAGAATGTTTTTTGTCTTTTTGAATTTTTATCTTATCTTTTAAACATCATTCATAATAAAACCAAACAAAAATTATAGGATATTACAATACTTTTTCCAGAAAAATATTAACATGCTAATGAACTTGATAACAACATAGATAAATGATCATGGTACTTTGAAAACGGAGAAATAAAAGAGGTGAATGTTACCTAGTGGAGACGGTCCACTGCCTCTTCAATGACACGAGTTATGGAAAAATGAAGACGAGCCTTCTCTCCAGAAAATTTGCAAGAATAATTTAGGGAGAAAATTAAGAGAGTATTCAGCCTTTGTGTGGGGTGAATCTGGTGTGTCCAAAATGAGAGAATGAGAGATCTTATTTATAGTGTGAATAAAGAGGGAGTGTTGATGTGGCAATCCATGTGACTTTATGAGAATGATTCTTGGCCATTGATAATTGAAGTGTAAGAATGCTTTTTGGCCATTGATAAATCCAAGTTGGCAATCCATGTGAAGTGTTAGAATGATTGAGTGGTCCCCACTTACCATGAAGATAAACAAAATAAAAGTAATAATAATAATAATAATAAAGCTTAGTAATAATAAAACTAATAATGATAATAAAACTAATAATAATAAAATTAATAATAATAATATTAAAAAAGAAATAATAATAATAATAAAACTAAAAATAATAAAAAAGATAATTGAAAATAGTTAGTGAAAAAAAGAAATAAAACAAATTAAATTCTAACAAAAAATGCATGATTATTGATATGTTTACTAAAATGCGAAAAGAGAGACCAATGAAAAGGATATGCAAACGATCAGAATATCGGAGGGTAAAATTTGGGGTACAACAATTTCCCCTATTTAAATATCTTCACCGGATGACATGAGTGATGATAGTCTTCATGAAATCATGGTGGAAGGTATTTAAATATAGATAACCGAAAATTTTTCCCTCAGACGCACTGACATGCAATGCTATGGACAAAAATGCTGACATGCAATGAACTCTAATATGATGAAAATGATGGAATGCTAAATGCAAAGGGGCAGACAAACAAAACACCAAGGATGAAGGGCAATCCACCACAGGTGAGCTTACTGGGGAAGGATAAGGTTAGCATTCACGAGAAAGACTCACTGGGGATACAGACTGTCCAACGATAGACTCACTGGGGAGACTCTAAGGACTCACTGGATTTAGATCTGATCTCCATTATGCATTCCATGAAGGTGCCGCAGGCCACGACTTGGAAAATTGCTATGCACTAAGGCTAGAGTGCGTGATTTGATTAAGACTGGAACTCTTAGCTTTCGTGACAATCCCAATGTCCAGAACAACCCTCTGTCGGGGCACGCCAAGTGAAGCTTCAGTCGACTTCAGCATGCTATCCTCCTAAAAGCCAATGTTTCAGACAGGACAACTCATCCTTGTGTTGATTAGTCACTAGGACTTTGTTTCTTGTTGTTTTCATTTTCTTTATTTTGTAATAGTTGTTTGCTTTCAACTATGTTTGTACTTTCACAATTAATGAAATGAGCATTTACAACTTTTTGATTCAATTCATTTGTGTCTGCTATTTACCTCTTAATGCTTTCTCTTTCAAAAAAAAAATTTCTCTTGTCCACTTTCTGTTGATTATGCAAAGATTGGAGGGAGGATGATGAAAACGTTATACCCATAATTGTTGTTGGTATACTTTTAAATCAAAACTTTGCTGACGATGTAAGGCATCGTTTCAACTCCCAAACACCGGAGACATAAGGAAGATAACCCCTCTTTAACCCCTTTGAGCCTTGAAGTAGGAGTTTCTTTTCTTTACAAATGAAAAACCCGCAATCTTAACCTAGGGGTGGGTAGTTCTCAGTTAACTGGGTTGTGCATTCAATTACAAGAGCAGCATTCAAGACGCCTCTCAACAAAGTTCACAAATGTTCCTTCGCACACAACAAGCAAGTATCGAAGATGTCTTTCAAGTCAAACGCCAATGATGATTCACTGTAATCCTTAAGCCAGACAGACACTAAAAAAAAAGACACAAAAAAGAAAAGAAAAGAAGAAAGAACAAGCTTGTATGACAACCAAAAGTTGTAAGGAAGCAGTGATCGCCATCTCAAGTCCATTGAATTTTGAACCATCATCGCTATCATCAATGCAATTCCTAACTCATGGGAATTTGAGTGCATAGTTTGAGTTAACTGAGCATATGACTGAAGTTCATCACGTAGAACGGGTGGGTCACAAATAAACTTTGAGCCTTTATCCTTTGTTTCTTAAACCGTGAACCAGGCCACGTTATAACCCTCAAAAGACCTAATTGAAGGAAGGTTATTTTGAAAGCATATTACAGCAAGGTTGCGTAAACTGACTCCAAAAGATCTTTGCAGATCATCTGTTTTGGCATCACACCCTTTGCTTAAACTTTTCACTTTAATGTCTTGAACCACCGTGTTCTGACCACTATCCCATATACTTCACCTCTTTCAAAATGATTTTGATTTCAAAAGTTGCATGAACTTTGCATTTACTATGTTTGCACAAATACTTTTGTTTGCAAACTAGCTTTCTTTTCAAGGAATTTTCAAACATTTGAGAAACTTGGTCGGTGATTCAATCAAGGGCAAGTTCCTTCCATATCCTGTTGAGGACCAGTTCAAGATTTGTGGTTTAATGACGACTTCTCAGAATTGGTTTATACAGAAGATTTTTCAAGACTCATACTGGGGCAAGCTTTCCCAGTGTACAATAAAACAATCATCTTTCAAGACTTAGACTGTGGCAAGCTTTCCCAGTGTACAGTAAAATAATCATTTTCAAGACTCAGACCGGGTCAAGCTTTCTAAGAGCACCATGAAATAGTCATTCCAAGAATCAATCAAGTTGAAGCAATGATCAGCTCGTCTATAACAGTCAGCTAATCTGGGGCAAGTTACTTGAAGAATCCCCAAGCAGCTCTCCATCCTTCCTACAAGGATCATCATTTGATACAGTTTACCAGTGTGGCAGATGATGTGTTTAGCAGTAGCATCTCTAGTCCCCAAGTAGAATGGCAATGATCTCCGTGTTGAGGAATCAGTCTTTCAGTCCCGTCCTTCTCACCCAAAGAGTCGTGCTGTGTCGCCAGCATCTGCATCTGCATTTGCATTTGATTATATCATCTGCATAATTTGTACCATATGCATATCATGAGTGTTTCATCCTCATTTGCATTTCTCCCGAGGTCATGTCGTTATCCACGTCTTACCTTGTGGTCAAAGTCCAACTTACATGGCACCTACCAAACAGATATTGTCGTGTCTATCTGACGTTCTTCCAGATATGACCTTTCTTATCCGATTTTTTTTCGGATATGTTTGTTCCTCTTTTGTATCCAATGCCGTTCTTGGATGTCATATATATTTGTCTCCTCTGATGTTTTACCAGATCAAGTCTTCTGTTCTGATGTTTTCCTAGAACTCTCTCTTTGTGTTATCTGATCTTTTTCCAGATAGTCCTTTGTAATTCTGATGTTTTTCCAGAATTTCATTGCCTTTTACCATCTGATGCTTTTCCAGATGTGTCTCTCTTTCTGATGTTTTTTCAGATTGAGTCTTTTGTTCTGATGTTCTTCCAGAACTTATCTGATGTTTTTCCAGATATTTCGCTTTGTTATTCTAATGCTTTTCCTGAATGACATTGCTTTTGTCATCTGATGCTCTTCTAGATGTGTCTCTCTTTCTGATGTTTTTTTAGATCGAGTCTTTTGTTTTGATATTCTTCCAGAACTTATCTGATGTTTTTCCAGATAATCACTTTGTTTATTCTGATGTTTTTTCGGAACGACATTGCTTTCTTCATCTGATACTCTTCCGGACGTGTCTCTCTTTCTGATGTTTTTTTTTCAGATTGAGTCTTTTGTTTTGATGTTCTTCCAGAACTTATCTGATGTTTTTCCAGATAATCACTTTGTTTATTCTGATGTTTTTCCGGAATGACATTGCTTTCTTCATCTGATGCTCTTCCGGATGTGTCTCTCTTTCTGATGTTTTTTCAGATTGAGTCTTTTGTTCTGATGTTCTTCCAGAACTTATCTGATGTTTTTCCAAATAATCACTTTGTTTATTCTGATGCTTTTCCGGAATGACATTACTTTCATCATCTGATGCTTTTCCGGATGTGCCTTTCTCTTTCTGATGTTTTTTCAGATGGAGTCTTTTGTTCTGATGTTCTTCCAGAACTTATCTGATGTTATTCCAGTTATTTCGCTTTGTTATTCTGAGGCTTTTCTGGAATTTCATTGCTTTTCCATCTGATGCTTTTCCGGATGTGTCCCTCTTTCTGATGTTTTTTTCAGATTGAGTCTTGTGTTCTGATGTTCTTCCAGAACTTATTTGATGTTTTTCCAGATAATCACTTTGTTTATTCTGATGTTTTTTCGGAACAACATTGCTTTCATCACCTGATGCTTTTCCGGACGTGTTTCTCTTTCTGATGTTTTTCCAGATTGAGTCTTTTGTTCTGATGTTTTTCCAGAACTTATCTGATGTTCTTCCAGATATTTCGCTTCGTTATTCTGATGCTTTTCCGGAACAACATTGCTTTCATCATCTGATGCTTTTCTGGACGTGCCTTTCTCTTTCTGATGTTCTTCCAGATTGAGTCTTTTGCTTCTGATGTTTTTCCATAGCACTTTTTGTGTCTATCTAATACCTTCCCCTTGCGTAATCGACTCCTGAACTCAGACATTGGTTGCGATGACCATATTCTTATCCTTTCTTTTAGGGTTTTATTCGATATTTTCCCTTTCCCTCTATGGAATAAATAAAGATTGGTGGCGACTCTATTAAGTCCATCCCGCGGGCGTGCGATTGCGCCTCGCGAGGTCGTTCTCATTTTTTGAGGTACGACAGATGGTGACTCTGCTGGGGATACAACTGTTCGAGCTTCTTTCGAGAATCCCCTCTATGAGTACAATGCTGCCAGTGCTCAAGGTGAAGACCGTGAAGACTTTGTTGAACCTGAAGTTGTTCGAGAGCAGTTTCAGAGCATAGAGAAGAGACTCAAAGCCGTTGAGGGTACTGATTTCTTTAATGTGGATGCAGACAACATGTGCTTAGTATCAGACCTTGTTATACCTGCTAAGTTCGTAACTCCAGATTTTGTGAAGTACAAGGGTCACTCTTGCCCAAGAGTTCATTTGGTCATGTATCTTCGTAGGATGACTGCTCACGCCAAGAATCAGAAGTTGCTTATCCACTATTTTCAAGACAGCTTGAGTGGAGCATCACTCAAATGGTACATGGGTCTCGAGCAAAACTCTATCCATAGCTTTCAAGACCTCACAAATGCCTTCATGAAGCAGTATAAGTATAACCTCGACATGGCTCCTGATCGCCGTTAACTGCAAAACATGTCTCAGAATGATAAAGAGTCTTTCAAGGAGTATGCTCAGCGCTGGAGAGAGTTGGCTTCCAAGGTTGAACCTCCTTTGGCTGAGAAAGAGCTAACCGGAATGTTCATGGATACCCTGTCCTCATTCTATTGGGAGAAGATGGTTGGAAGTGTTTCCTCCAATTTCACTGATTTGGTTACTATTGGCCAAAGATTAGAGGAAGGTCTTAAGAAGGGAAAAATATCCAAGGCTGTTGAATCTTCCAATGCTGTGAAGAAATCCTATGGTAACTTTCAGAAGAAAAAGGAAGATCATACTAACGCTGTCAAGGTTGAAACAAGAAGGCCTCGTCCCCGACCTCAGTATGTTGTTCACCCTGTTGTTGCTGCTGTTACTCCCGTGGTTGCTGCACCATGACCAACTCAAGCTTTCCAACATCCGATTGCAGGACAAAACCAGTACCGTAATAGGAATAATTTTGATCATATTCCCATGAAGTATACTGAACTGTATCCTGGTCTGGTGGAGCAAGGTTTGATTACCACAAGGCCTCTACCTCTTCCAAACCCTCTTCCAGCTGGATTTAGATATGATCTCCACTGTGCATTCCATGAAGGTGACGCAGGCCACGACTTGGAAAATTGCTATGCACTAAAGAGGGTTAAGCCAGTGATTTGATTCCCCAGTGGAGACTTTTGATTACGCTTCGCGAGGAAATCCTACGGGCGTGCGATTACGCTTCGCGAGGCCCTTCAATGATGACTTTTGATTCCCCAGTGGAGACCGTCTTCCCGGTTCTGCTTCCATTGAGGAACTTGTGTTATCTTTTCTTTCTAAAGTGTTAGTCGATCACGCTTGAATCAGTTGTCTCATCACTTTAGATATTCCCCAGTTTTGTTTCAGCTTCCCCAATGTTGTATTTTTCCCCAGTGAAGTCGCCATTTCTGTTGCGGTGAAAATCGGATATCAAGCTATTAATTAACTTGAATCACACATCTTTGAAATTCACCACCGAGCTTTGATTTATCCAAAGAAAAGGGTCAAGACCGAAAAACCCTAAGTGCGCTATGTAGGAACACAGCTAGAGATCTAAGGTTTGGGGGTTGGTTATACTAAGGGAAGGTATTAGCACCCTAAGTATCTGTAGTACTCTACAGGAACCTCTTGCTATGTTTGTGTTATGTTATGTTTGCTTGCTAAGAACACGAAATAGAATTAGTCTCGTCCTAATCATGATTTAATCGAGGAATCGATAATCAATGATTCTTGACTTTCATCGACTAAAAAGTGAATGAAACTGAAATAAAGAGAAAACGGTCTCATATTGATCAAAGTTTTGTTGATTCAATGAAGTCAACCAAACCATGAAGTTTGTTATGTCATCGACCAAAATAAAGATAATGAAACCGGAATGAAAAAATAAGGTTGGTCTCGTCTTAATCAAGATTTAAATCGATAAATCGATAATCTTAGATTTTTGACTTTCATCGACCAATAAAAATAAGTAAAAAGTGGCCTCATATTTATCAAGACTTTATTGATTTGAAATAATCAAAGTCAAGACTTGTGCAATGTCATCGGCCTAAAGTAAAGAAAATAGACTCGAAATGAAGAATAAAGTTAGTCTCGTCTTGACCAAGATTTAATCGGAGGATCGATAATCTTTTGATATTCGACTTTCATTGACCAACAAAAATAAAGAAATGAGCCTCATACATATCAAGACTTTTTAGTCATTTTGCATAAATCAACTAAGTCATGATTTTGTAATATCATTGGCCCAAAAAATCGAAATAAAGATCGTAAGCGAAAAATAAAAATCAAAACAAAATTCGAAAGAAAAAGTTATGAATTCAAGAAATAACATGATAAATTGAAACTAAAAATTCAAAGTGCTCCTAAAATAAAAACTAGAGAAACAAAATTAAGAAATAAATGGAAAATAAAATAAAAATAGTATGAAATAATAAAAGGGTGGTGATGAAGCATGTTTTTTGTCTTTTTGAATTTTTATCTTATCTTTTAAACATCATTCATAATAAAACCAAACAAAAATTATAGGATATTACAATACTTTTTCCAGAAAAATATTAACATGCTAAAGAACTTGATAACAGCATAGATAAATGATCATGGTACTTTGAAAACGGAGAAATAAAAGAGGTGAATGTTACCTAGTGGAGACAGTCCACTGCCTCTTCAATGACACGAGTTATGGAAAAATGAAGACGAGCCTTCTCTCCAGAAAATTTGTAAGAATAATTGAGGGAGAAAATTAAGAGAGTATTCAGCCTTTGTGTGGGGTGAATCTGGTGTGTCCAAAATGAGAGAATGAGAGATCTTATTTATAGTGTGAATAAAGTGGGAGTGTTGATGTGGCAATCCATGTGACTTTATGAGAATGATTCTTGGCCATTGATAATTGAAGTGTAAGAATGCTTTTTGGCCATTGATAAATCCAAGTTGGCAATCCATGTGAAGTGTTAGAATGATTGAGTGGTCCCCACTTACCATGAAGATAAACAAAATAAAAGTAATAATAATAATAATAATAAAGCTTAGTAATAATAAAACTAATAATAATAAAACTAATAATGATAATAAAACTAATAATAATAAAATTAATAATAATAATAATAAAAAAGAAATAATAGTAATAAAACTAAAAATAATAAAAAAGATAATTGAAAATAGTTAGTGAAAAAAAGAAATAAAACAAATTAAATTCTAACAAAAAATGCATGATTATTGATATGTTTACTAAAATGCGAAAACAGAGACCAATGAAAAGGATATGCAAACGATCAGAATATCGGAGGGTAAAATTTGGGGTACAATACTTGGCTTCCATAGGATCGAAACAGGCATTAATCAAGTCTTTCTTCCAAGTGTTCAAGTAACCATAAATGAAATCCTTCACTCTTTTTCTTTATCAATACCTCTCACTAGCCTAATGATCTTGAAACCTGGATTATTTTGAAGCCAACTGTCTGTGCAGGCCACCACTTTCTCTCAATTCCCAATACTCCATATATCCCCATGATAGCTAAGCTCTCTAGCACTCAAAATGCCCCTTAAGGCATAACTGGGCGCGAAACTAAGGGAACTCTCTGCAATGGAGCTTCGAGGGTAATACCTCCCTTTGAAAACTTTCCCAAACAAGGAATTCTTCCCCGTCAACAGACGCCAGTAGTGTTTCCATAGAAGGCTAGTATTGAATTCACTAAACCCCCTGAACCCTAATCCTCTGCCTCCCTTTGCCTTTGCCAACTTGTCCCACCTCCTCCAATGGACTTTTTTCACTCCACTTCGAGCCCCCCACCAAAAATTAGCAATAATAGATTCAACTTCATTACAGACTGATACATGCAATTTATAACAACTCATGATGTATATGGGGATTGCCTGGGCAACCGCTTTTATGATAACTTCCTTACCTGCATGAGATAGAAACCTCTCTTTCAAGCTTTTAACTTTCTTCCAGACCCTATAAATTATCAACTTAAAGATATCTTTCTTCGACCTAGCAAACACCATTGGAAGACCAAGATATTTGGAGTGACTTGGGACTGCCCTAACTCTCATCCTAGCAAGGAGAGCTCCTTTAACCTCCATGCCCACATTCCTGCTAAAAGAAACCTCAGACTTGTCCAAATTCAACACCTGGCTAGACGAGACTTGGTATTTTTGGAGAGTAGCTAGAATCACTTCAGCTTCTTGCAAGTTTTCTCTAGAAAATAGAAGGCTAAGACAACTTCTCTGAAGGATTTGCAGTTGAAATCGAATTAATCCCAAACAGTTTAACTAGTTCACCTAAGTTATACAACACTTAACAATTACAAATTCAAACCTAGATTAAATAACAATAAAAGACCACTAATAAAAATTTAAACAAAATTGAATCTTATATTGAATTTGCAAGTAAGAAGTTATAACATTTGATGAAAATAGTGTTTACAAACTAATTTGTTTATAATCAATCAAGACATCTAAAGCCAAGACCTAATACAAACAAGTTCACCACATTTCAATCAATTAAAAAGAATTATAAAGAGAATAAGAGGGAGAGAAATATCAAGACCACAATTTATCTTGATTCAATCCTAATCGACGTATGGAATCATGTACAGTCTTAATGAAAATCCCATTTAAGTTTCTTCTATTAGTATTGTGATCTACAATTGTTCTACTAAATTTAAGTTTCAAGTGATTTCATCGACTACCAATTATACTGCGAAAATCCTAATCCTCAATCTACTTGAACAAGACTACCTTTAAACCCCAAAACTCTAAATCACTAGAAATTTTTTACACCAAAATCTTAATTCCTTCTACGATGTGCAATCCTTCAGAGATCTTTTCCATATATTCTTTCATTGTTACTCTCGCTCCTTCTCATACCCTCGAATTTAGAACTTCAAAAAAATCCTCTAAACCTTTGGAGAAGAAAAAAATCAGTGATATTTGCTTTTGAACTTCAATCCTATATTGAATTCCTTTGAAAGAAACATGACAAACACGTGACTATTGCACCCTTATAACATGAATCAAATTCACAAAGAAATCTTTACAAGGTTTTTATGTGCGTGCGTACGTGAGTGAGTCAGTGAGTGTATGTGTATGTGTGTGTGTGTGTGTCTGTGTATGCGTATGTGTGTGTGTGTGTGTGTGTGTGTGTGAGAGAGAGAGAGAGAGAGAGAGAGAGAGAGAGAGAGAGAGATGTATTTTTAATGAATGAATCAATTATATAGTTGATCATGCAAACATAATTGTTTTCAAGTAAAAAAATATATTGGGTGAGTCAAATCGTACTTTAATCATGATTTTATTCATTTGGATTGATTCATGAAAACAAAAATAAATGAACCTAATTTTAAAAATACATTATTCGATTCAAAGAAAAGCATGAATTGATCCATGCTAGCAGATATCACTACCTATAAGCATAAAGATATCACTAAAAACACATTCTTAGTCCTAGACCTAAAGATACGAACACACATTCACATACTCCCCCTTTTTTATGATGTTAACCTACAAGTTTTTTAGTATAACATGTTATATACTTCCACTAAAACATGATAGCGTTTTATAAAACTTATAGAACTTCTCCCTTTTTGACAAGACTAAAAAGAGATAGGTAAAAAATGCATAAGCAGCGTACCAAAAAAAGTTAGCATGTCACCAACATACTCACTGAAAATGTAATAATACAACATCATTCAAACACACATTCACATATAAGACGAAAAATAAGAAACTAAAAATGATCAACCATGAAAAATGGGGATAAAGGAAAACATATCATAGCTAAAGAATATTTAGTGCATAAGAGTATCATTAATTAAAAAAACTAGAAACAACATAAAATATGGTGCCAAGCACCTTAAGGTTACATCCAAACTTATGGTCTGACCATAGTGATTATAGAGTACCACTCTGAAAGAGTTGCGGTTTTTCCATAATCTTCCTATTGCACGAGGACTACCCTATTGATGATCATAAAGGATTTAAATTTCGAGTGCATCCAATGATTCTCCACGATTCATGCCTGACAAATAACAAGTTTGTTATTCCATCTCTAATATATGTAAAAACGACGTCAAACCAGGTACTCTGTTTCAAATTCAATTTCAATTGACTCTTCTACCTCATATACTGACTTGAGTGTTAGAGTGCTAACCATGCAGATCATCCCCTTTCTTTGCCACACCAGAAGCTCAGATCAACTATTACCTCCGATCCTCACTCATTTTCTGGTTCCAGAACGGAACAGTGGACCCGTCTGTAAGAAACGACTTATGATTCCTATGTTTTCCAAGATTTTGCGTATGCTACTCGATTCATCAGTTTAAAACCTTCTCAAGTCATCGGATCGAGAACAATCAAAATAAAACGCAAAGATTTGTCATATTTGATCTAATTAAGCTTTGTTTCATCTCTAATTTCCTGAATTTCCAAATCTTTGATTCCTACACTTCCAAGTAATGGTTGGATCCAAAGATACTTGTTATATCGTTGTGCGAGAAGTTGTCGATGCTGCTGTAGTTTAAGCAGCAATCAATCAATGACCTCCGCTTCCTGCTTAAAACATTGTGAATCTAGAAGTAGAGGCTCCTCTATATCTAGATCTAGTTCAGGCTCATCATATAACTAGATATGTCCAATTGCCTCTGATTGAACCTTTGATTCCACCTTCAGTTTCATAGCCTAAAGCCTTACACGACTTCCATTTGCTATGATCTAGCCTTGGATTGCAAGGCGCCAATGAGTTTCTAAACAATATGTACATCATCGTTTGGAAACAGAATTTGTTAGTGATAGAAAAAATGTTATTTCATTTTGAAGAAAACCTTTAAAATGCTCGTCCACAATGAAACACCATTCAAGAAGTTGTATCAAGGATAACTCAAACAGCTGGCCCCGAGCCGACCGCGACAAAGAAAAATGAAGCTCCTAATTCAAAGAATTAACTTAGGAGAAAGAAGTATCATAGTCCTCCCTAATGACGTGAGGGAGATCGAGGAAGTCATTTTCCTCCTCTTGATTAGGCAGAAAATCAACCATCAAAGAATCAGTCGAAGCATCCTCTGTGTCCTCGGATCTTGTACATCAAAATACCAAAATCCATGAAGAAGTCATCTAAGCTAGGTAAGTATAATGGAAAGGGAGATGATGATGAGAACGTGAAAATCATCAACGACTGGCTGAACTCTTTCAGTGCTAACGAAGCCTCCAAATGTATGTTTTTTTGCTTTAACTATAGTTGGGCCTGCCTGACTATGGTTTAATGGTCTGCTGGACAGAAGCATTGAATCATGGGCAAATTTATGTGAATGGTTCTCTCCTTACTTTACCGCCTTGAAAAGGTAGCATGTGACGATAATTTCTTTAAACGATATCATTCAAGGGAAGAAAAAGAGCATGTGGTCTTATATCGACTGATTTACACAAGTTGTTATTGAAGTAGAGGGAACTAAAAAAGACATTAAGTGTTTCATCTTTGAGAATCGCCTTCTGTACGACCATATCTTCAGGTTGAAGATAGAAAGGAAAAAGGTACAAACCACTCAGGAGATGCTGAGCATGGCTCAGTCTTACATGATCCTGAAGGGAAAATTGAATACACAATTTGACAATCATGCTTCCTCCAAGACTAACTCTAGCTGCCCAGCCAAGATAGGTTTCCCACCGGCAGAAGGATGAATCCCACCAAGGAATGGAAGGACGGTACGACAAGTATACTCTGCTGAATGCCTCTCAGGAGAAGATCTACCAAGACTGTGCAACATAAAATTTTGGAAAGGATGAATCCGACCCCATTTTCGAATCAGAGAATTGTCTCGGACCGACAAGTCGAAATAATTTCTCTTCCACAAAGGCACCGCTAGAACATCGACGAATGCATCTAGTTGAACGATGTCATTTAAGGGTTGATTTAGAAAGGCCGAGTAGCCGAGTGTGTGAAATGGGGGAAAAGAGAAAGGGAAGATTCTCCTAAAAATGAATCTTTATAAAAAAAACCACAGATGCCAAATCCCACTGGAAAGGGAAAGGATGCTAACAAAGGGAAATGCCCATATATTTTCGACATCACTGGAGGAGCTCCCCAGGAAAAATTCCCCTCCAAGGGAGCCATGAAGAGAAAGATAGTCGAGCTTTTGGTCGTCCATAAAAAGGCTGGAGGTACATCAGCGAAGACCTGGACCGACCTATGTTGGGGTTGTGAGACCAAGAATTGTCTCTAAAAGTCAATCTATGTTTTGATGATAACAATAAGTATTTGTGAAAGAACCATTTTATGGTCTAATGTGTGTTGTGTGCAGATCATAAGAACTAAATACATCAGAACCAACATACACCAGCCAGATGTACTATGATTGAATATATGTATATGCGAAGTTACTATGTGTGATTAAAATTGCAAGAAGCAAGAACACTTGTTTATCTAGTCATAATCAGCCAGATCCAAGGATGCCAAGATTGCTGTTGCAATGCCCTTGTGGATGCTATCTGAGAGTGATCAAGATTCTGAAGATGGCGTAGCTTCTGAAGAAGTACACTCGGAAAGAACCAAAGTTCTGAAGACTCCTATGACTTGAAGTTCTGATAGCTGAAGGCGCTGAAGACCAAGTGTAGAAAGATTCTGAAGACTAACGAGTTCTGAAGATCAAGGTTTCAAACAAGAAGTTCTAAAGACTCTGAAGATAAGTTCTGAAGATTCGGAAGACCTGAAGCAGAAAAGGATAACGCTCTTAAAGACCAAGTACTGAAGTTCTGAAGACTGATTCCTAATGGACTTCTTCAATTAACGGAAGACTTGAAGCATCAGATATTCTGCTACAAAGACTCCACTCATGCTTCATCAAATTAACATCAGAAGCCACTGATGTTTCGAAGTCTAAATATTACCGTTGTGAGTTAAATATACACATTTCCCAAGAAAAGATCTCCTCTGCAAAAAGAGGATATGTCAGTACAACTCATTATTTCATAACATCTCTTTTCCAAACAGCCAACAGTATTCTCTAACGGCTATATTTCTACTGGGTATTTAATGGAAAGAGTTTTTGCTTCTGATGTGTTGATCACTTATAGAATTATGAACTGAATGTTCATCTATAAAATTGACCAAGTCATTATGTGAAGATAGCAACAACGATGAGTTCTCGTTGTAACACTTAGAATATTTAAAGCTGTCATCAATTCACTCATGGAAATTGTTGTTGAAACTTCAAAGAATAAATTGATACAACAACAATAGTTAAACAAAAACTGTTGATGAAGAAGACAACAATTGAAGATCAGTCAAGTCATCAACCTGCCTTCTCGTCAAAGCCACAATGAAGATCTGAAGCAAGGAGTTGCTGCTCAAAGCTTGCTCAACCAGAAGACAAAGAAGAAGAAGATCTACAAGATGTCAACAATCATAATATCTAAATACATCTTTGTAGTTTCTTAGGAAAGCAAGGAGCTGATTGCTCAAAACTTGCTTGAACACATGTGTGTGTTCTTTGTACTTGAACACTCCAGTTTGCCAATTCAACTAGATGAATTGAGACTCCTCAAGTGAATGTTATATCCTGATGGATCCCTGAACGGTTCAGCTGTGAGTTAAGGCCCTTGAGTAGATCACGTGGTGATTAGATACTTGAGATGACAATAGATGAGGGTCATTGTGGAAAATCCCGAAATATGGTCAGTAGCATTATATTCATTGAGTTGAATCCCTTAACGGCTAGCTGTGAAATCCCAGCAGTGGGTTTGCTCGGTCAATGAACGTTATATCCTGTTGGATCCCTGAATGGTTCATTGTGTTGTTAGTCACAGTGCGGCTGTGCAAGTGGTTAGTCACCAGCTGTTGCCCGTGCAAGTGTAATCATGATTTGGTTATAGTGGATTAAGTCCTTGTGTTCAAGGCAAAATCACCTGAGGAGGGTGGACTGGATTAGCCCGCGTGGTGAGCCAGGATATATCGTTTGTCCTTTACTCTCTTGCTTAGTATCTCTATTTATGTTTCAGCATTGAATATCAGAACCTCATATTAAGCAAAGTCAGAACCTTGCAGCCTATCTCTGATAAGCTTCCGCACTGCAAGTTCTGAGTATCGTATCTTATGATCAGAACCTATACGGTTCTCATACTCTATAGTTAATAGATCAGAATCTCTCAACGAACATTGAAGGTTCTTAAGCATCAAATTAACAAGATACGAAAAGTTACAAAAAGAGTAAATACACAATTCAAACCCCCCTTTCTTGTGTCTTTCTCGCACCTTCAATTGGTATCAGAGCTCCAGTTCTGTTATTGATTCACATCAAACACTTAACAGTGTCAGAAAAAGATCCAGACTTGGTGTGTAGAAGTACTCTTGGTGATATTTAAATCCACTTACAATTTCTGTAACGTTTTAGCAGTTAACTGTGTACAAAATTGTAATCAATCTGATTACTTCGTGAGCAAGTCACTGATTCAAGTTGAAGCCTCACTAAAGTTGAAGAATCAATTGATAAGATAAATTCGTCAGATCAATGGAAGTATCTGTTGAATGCTCATTTTGGAAAATACGTGTGGATAAAACCACGTATATGATTAAGAGATGAATCATCAGAAAGCAAGAAATCTTGTTTGCTGAAGATTAATTCATTATGAGTTTTTGAGATGTTTTCAAGAAACGGATTAGGTCCACCCTTGACTTTCTCGTTTAAAAACTCATTCTGGATCTCTTCATGTAAAGAAGGAATATTGTTGTTCTAAGACTTTGAATTTCAGAAATAAATCTGTTAACCTCATAATCTGAAAAATTCAAATTGTTAGAAATGATTCAATGTCAGAATCTGGAATGATCAAAAGATTCAATGGAGAACTGAATCCAAAAGATTCAGTAATTACTTGATTCCGAACGAACTCTTAAGATCTTAACTGGTTCGGTGATCAAGCTCCAACAACCTGAAATTATCATAGTAAAAATCAAATGTTGATAATCTGATTTTCTACAGATCAAGTGTTCTCAAAACCACTTGTGCTATGAAATTGGATGCTATCATTTCAGGTATCTAAGTTCTCCAACTGATGTCATAAAAGATGACGTTGATTTGTCAACTCATGGATATGTGAACAACCCCAAGTAAGTTGATCATTATTGTGAGAACAAGAGGTTCATAAAAATCATGACTAGTGATATACACATGGTGCATGATGATGTTTTGATTCTGAACAAGTTCTGAAACAACCTTGAGGAACAAGTCAGACGTTAATATGACAATTCCTTCCTGAACAACCTCTCAAAGGTTCTTACTGAACTAGTGAAATCAATCATTTTTCAAAGAGAAGAAACTCTCACAAACACAAACTGAATTCGGGCTATGAAAGTAGAACTCAACCAATTCTCAAAAGTTTGTTGTTTAAGATTCGGATCCATATCTCAAGAACTGAATCAGAATTAAACAGGTTCTATGGATCAAGGAAATAAGAAGTGAGAAACATTCAAAACATATGTAATCTGTTATTTATGAATGGGGTCATCAAATGAAATTTACTGTTCACTCAGTATTACTCCCACGCATACGAATATCAAAAAGGATTGCATGGAATTGGCTTAGTTCAATTAAAATGGCCACTCTAATCATACTAAGTCCCAATCTTGGTTACTGTAACCTAGAGAACTAAATGACAAGGTTGAACAGGAAAAGATAGAGAAAGCTATGATCCAACTAGGATCACCATCCAAGAAAATATTCTCTTCAGAAGTCAGAAGACAAGCTTATCTTGAAGAACCCAAGAAACACCTGCAGCTTACTCGAAAATAGGCAGAATCAGAAAGATGTTCAAAGCTTCAAGAGTCTGAGAGGAATGATTTCACGAAAAGTCTTAGCTAAAAGATTTTCTTCAAAGAGGTTAAGCATCCCTAAGGTGTATCTTGAAGAATCTCAGAACCTTCAACTCTCTCTCAGAAGCAAGCCAAGTCTAAAAGAAGTTGATCAAAAGCTCAGAAGAATGCACTCATGTAAAAATACGAAGAATTCAAAACTCATCAGAGTAAAGACCGAAGTCAAGACAAGAGGTACTCAGTTAAGACTGAAAGATCTAAGGTACACTTTTAATCTGTTAAACTCATGAGATGCCTTAATTAGAATTCTTTCAAATTTATCATAGCATGTTTTACTAGGTAATTATATAGGAATCCTTACATGTTTCTTTAGGGAAATATTCAACCAATAGAAAATATGTTAAGCATAGATGAAAGAAATTGTTAAATACAAGAAAACCTTTAAACAAAAACTACACGCAAAAGAATACAACAATAATTGCGAATCTATTGAAACCACAACATATCTCTGATAACTTAATAAGATCTTACTAAAATCTTTTGAACTGTCCTATATCTTCCCTAGACTAGGCATAATTCAATTTACACACTTACCCTATAAAGTCACGTCTTCCTTTCATGCTCCTACACTCAAAACCCTAAAACTCCAAGCCTCTTTGTCCATCCACTATCATGCCTCCACTAACCTTTCTCGGTAATCCAAACCTTCTTGAACTCATTCCTGAGAAACGATTCTCATTCAGTACTCCTTCTCTCTTTAGAAACACTGCATGTAGTATAGCAGATATTTTGTATACTCAACAATGGACTAGGTACTCCATGATGCTAGAAAAACCTATCTATGTAAACCTGGTCAAAGAATTTTGGAAACATGCCGATCTTGATGTTGAAAGAAACTGCATCACTTCTTATGTTTTTGAAATCCCTATTGACATCAACCCTTTTTCAATAATCCTTGCAACTGGATGTGAGGATGTTGGAATTCACGTTAAGTTTGACAAACACAATTTCTTTCCTGCAAGAAATTTTGCATCCCTTCACAACTTATCTTCCAGATACATACCCTACAATCCTGAGAATCTCCTACCAACTCCCAAAGCCTGGTACAAACTCATGTTGTCAAACTTTCTTCCCAGAATAGATAGCAATAATCTAATTCGTTTTCACGACCATAAGTTCGTTTATTTACTAATGAATGACTTTCGGATAAATTTACCACACTCAATCTTCAACTGTCTTTGGAAAACCATTCTTGAGTCTCGGAACCTCACAAAATCCTACATTCCTTATGGAAGAGTTTTGTCTGATATTTTCTTCAGAGATGGAATTGTGGACATGATCAAGGAAAGAATTGAAGAAGATGGTCCTGAAGAGTTTCCAGAAAACTGTCTGTTAGAGACATATTGTGAAGTCTTTAGTGACTAGAGAAACTATGTTAATTGTGCTTCAATTGCTTTGTTTGTGCTCAATTATCGTTAGACTACTTAAGAAAAACGTATTGTCAAATCTATGATCATTAATTATAGTCTCTCTTCAAACAATAAAATGTTCCATAGAAAATAAGCTTTATTAGAATTTTACAGTTAAAACTTAAAAATATTAACCTACTAAAATTATTTTCTGCAAACTAAAATTTATTACCATCATTAATATACCCAACTCACTGACCACTCATCAAAAAGCCATCATTAACTCTAGTATCCTTCCCAATAAATAGACAACTCACTCGTCTTTTTAGCTACCCGCGTTTACATCTCTCTATATACCCAAGATTTAATACAATAATAAATCAAATCCTATCCCCAAAAGCTATCATCACACTTCATCCTAACTCACCCATAAAAGGTAGGATTCCTCTCTCCGTCTTTCAACTCTCAAATACAAATTTCTAAACTAAGAACAATGATCTCTCGAAGGAGTGGACCAACCTTCTGTGGAAACAAAGAAAATCTACACCTTATTCCTGAGAAGAAACTCAACCTTGCTCATCCCGGAGAAAATAGCTTGGAGATACTTAGAAGCATGCAAGCCCAATCTTGGTAAAGTTATTATGCTCTTCTATATGGTCCCATTTATCCAAACCTTGATAAAGAATTATGGAAATATGCCAGAATCAGCAATGATGGCAAAACCATCTGGTCAGAAGTTCACTATCAACCCATTGCTATCTCTGTCTCTTCGATAGAGAGAATCATAGAATGTGTCTCTGACGGAATCACGATTGAAGACTTTCAATCTGATCTCAGTATAGTGGATAGATGTAGAATCCTGTACGATAACTCAGATCCATATGAACCAAACAACCCGGAGAAGCTTCTCCCGTCTCCAAAAACTTGGTTCAAATTTTCTTTGACCAACCCTCGTCCTCGTGGAGATGCTAGAAGCACCCTGACACATAGCGACATAATCTTTATCTTTCTTCTAAGACATCATGTTACAATAGATCTCCCTAAAACCATTTTTAACCATATGATTCATTCCATCAAAATCTCCAGAAACAAAGTGCAAGCTTTCATTCCATGTGGAAGAATCATCTCAGAAATTCTTCTAAAAGAAAGGGCCTGGGATTTAATTATCAGACTTGAACCTCGTACTTCTCGTGTCGAAATCAGTTGTGAAACCATGAACAGTGCTGAGGATTCCGATGATTAAGGTGGTGATGTACATTTAGCAGTTGCTATGGTTTGTCTTTAAACTACTATGTACAATCATCATTGAATTAATGAAAATGTTTTATTTATAGAAACCTGCATTAGAAATCAAAATGGCTAAATTAAAAGAAACTCATTAATTTATCCAATCTAGGAAATCGCGTACAAAAAGGCTACTTCTCCATTTCTTACTAGAAATTTCTCAGCTGTTCAACTCTCTTGAAATACGCATACGGTCGTTAGACTAATAAGGAACACCTCAATCCTTCATAACACAGAAATATGTAACTCTAAAAGCTTCTCTCTTATAAAAATCTAGTTTTGTCGAGTCTGAATCTGTATCTATATGTTCGTATCCTTATCCAATCTATGTTTAAATACAATTAGTCTGCTCAATGAGCTTCTTATTTGGCTTTGTCTAAACTGTTCTTCTACTTACGACATAATGAAAATTAGTTGCTCTTATGGTACCTGAACAATGATCCACTTCTCTCACAGATGTGTTTCCCTAAAATGAGTCTAAATGCTTCTAAATGTTTAAATGACTCTGTGACTCTGTAACTGAATACAAATTATTACATGCTTAAATGCTCATATGCCCTAACACTTTTTGATGATGTCAAAAAGGGGGAGAAATAATGATTTTGATTGAAAGAACTCAAACAAGTACACCCTTATAAAATGCGTTACTACTAACGTTTGTTGTTTGATGTTATCCGAGGAACTCTAAACAAGTTCACTAGGCATTCTAAAAAGAGGTTAAGAAGAAGAACTACGATCATGGAATAATGAATCAAATTAAGTAAGAAAATCTGAAAGTAATCAAGGCAAATCTACATTTCAAGATGCTCTCTCAGAAGATTAGTGCAAATCAGAAGTCAAGGACTGTCTGAAGATCCGGATTAAAGATCCAAGCAAGAAACCTTTCTGATGTTTATCGGGAACCATCTGAAGTAAAGACGATTTGGTATCGGACTAAATCAGCAATTGGATTGTGTACACAAATATTAGTATCAGACTCTCAATCAAGCTGCGGACTACTGTCAAATACCTTCATTGATATCAATATCAGGACTCAAATGAATTATCTCTTAAGCGTATGAGAAGAAATTCTTCACTTGGTATCAATTTCAAAATATTATGGTGTAAGAGTCAGCACATCAACCGTACATCCGACTAAATCAAGATGTACCAAATTCAGAATCAAGCGTAGATTGATCACAAGCTTTAACCTTCATTTGGTATCTGATCAAAAATCAAGCTTTAAAAATTTAACTGAGTTGTGACAATAACAAGGTCTGAAATAAACCTGTGTTCAAAGTCAAACTCTGAAAAGTCATGATCAACATTGGTGATTGAATTTAGAAACTCTGAATTTCGATTCTGAAAGATCCCAATATCTGACTTATGGAAATTAGGGGGGGATTACCCAGAAGACAAAAATGCAAAATCCAAAAACCACATATAGCCTGAAACTCAGGGGGGGTATCTCAAAAGACAGTTTCTGATATACAACAAAGCTATGTTTATCAGTCGAAGAACTACTCTAATTCTGCACTCAATTGAATCTACTGAAAAGTAGAAATGCTTCAGAAGACTTTGAAGATAACAAGCTCTGAAATGATAACAAAGGAAACTGAGTTCTGAAGATCTGAAGATGGAAGTTCCGATGAACTAATCCAGATGCTAAAGACTCTTCATTTTCCTAAGAACAAGATAGAAGAGTAACTCTTTTCTATTTCTGATCTGACAACTCAAGTTGCTACTTTGTATATCTTTGGATTATATAAAATCCTAGATGATCTCAAATAGAGCTTTGAGGATAACTCATTCAGGGGGAACTGTTCTTCCACACTCTGAATTTGTTTGCTTTGGTGATTACCTTGTATAAAATGTTCAATCGAAATACTTGGTTTTGTCATCATCAAAAAGGGGGAGATTGTGAGAGCAAGAGTTGTCTCTACAAGTCAATCTATGTTTTGATGATAACAATAAGTATTTGTGAAAGAACCATTTTATGGTCTAACGTGTGTTGTGAGCAGATCATAAGAACTAAATACATCAGAACCAACATACACCAGCCAGATGTACTATGATTGATATATGTATATGCGAAGTTACTATGTGTGACTAAAGTCCCAAGAAGCAAGAACGCATGTTTATCTAGTCATAATCAGCCAGATCCAAGGATGCCAAGATTGCTGCTGCAATGCTCTTGTGGATGCTCTCTGAGAGTGATCAAGATTCTGAAGATGGCGTAGCTTCTGAAGAAGTACACTCAGAAAGAACCAAAGTTCTGAAGACTCCTATGACTTGAAGTTCTGATGGCTGAAGGCGCTAATGACCAAGTGCAGAAAGATTCTAAAGACTAACGAGTTCTGAAGATCAAGGTTTCAAATAAGAAGTTCTGAAGATTCTGAAGACAAGTTCTGAAGATTCGGAAGACCTGAAGCAGAAAAGGATAACGCTCTTAAAGACCAAGTACTGAAGTTCTGAAGACTGATTCCTAACGGACTTCTTCAATTAACAGAAGACTTGAAGCATCAGATATTCTGCTACAAAGACTCCACTCATGCTTCATCAAATTAACATCAAAAGCCACTGAAGTTTCGAAGTCTAAATATTATCGTTGTGAGTTAAATATACACACTGCCCAAGAAAAGATCTCCTCTGCAAAAAGAGGATGTGTCAGTACAACTCATTATTTCACGACGTCTCTTTTCCAAATAGCCAACAGTATTCTCTAACGGCTATATTTCTACTGGCTATTTAATGGAAAGAGTTTTTGCTTCTGATGTATCGATCACTTGTACAATTATAAACTAAATGTTCATCTACAAAATTGACCAAGTCATTATGTGAAGATAGCAACAACGATGAGTTCTCGTTGTAACACTTAGAATATTCAAAGCTGTCATCAATTCACTCATGGAAATTGTTGTTGAAACTCCAAAGAATAAATTGATACAACAACAATAATCAAACAGAAGCTGTTGATGATGAAGACAACAATTGAAGACCAGTCAAGTCATCAACCTACCTTCTCGTCAAAGCCACAATGAAGATCTGAAGCAAGGAGTTGCTGCTCAAAGCTTGCTCAACCAGAAGACGAAGAAGAAGAAGATCTACAAGATGTCAACAATCATAATATCTAAATACATCTTTGTAGTTTCTTAGGAAAGCAAGGAGCTGATTGCTCAAAACTTGCTTGAACACATGTGTGTGTTCTTTGTACTTAAACCTAGGAGAAACTTGCTTATTAAGAAGCACAATTTGTAATCTCCAGTTTGCCAATTCAATTAGATGAATTGAGTCTCCTCAAGTGAACGTTATATCCAGATGGATCCCTGAACGGTTCAACTGTGAGTTGAGGCCCTTGAGTAGATCACATGGTGATTAGATACTTGAGATGACAATGGCTGAGGGTCATTGTGGAAAATCCTGATATATGGTCAGTAGCGTTATATTCATTGAGTTGAATCCCTGAACGGCTAGCTGTGAAATCCCAGCAGTGGGTCTGCTCGGTCAATGAACGTTATATCCTGGTGGATCCCTGAACTGTTCATTGTGTTGTTAGTCACAGTGCGGCTGTGCAAGTGGTTAGTCACCGGTTGTTTCCCATGCAAGTGTAATCATGATTTGGTTATAGTGGATTAAGTCCTTATGTTCAATGCGAAATCACCTGAGGAGGGTGGACTGGATTAGCCCGCGTGGTGAACCAGGATATATCGTGTGTCCTTTACTCTCTTACTTAGTATCTCTATTTATGTTTCAACATTGAATATCAGAACCTCATATTAAGCAAAGTCAGAACCTTGCAGCCTATCTCTGATAAGCTTTTGCACTGCAAGTTCTGAGTATCATATCTTATGATCAGAACCTATACGGTTCTCATACTCTATAGTTAATAGATCAGAATCTCTCAACGAACATTGAAGGTTCTTAAGCATCAAATTAACAAGATGCGAAAAGTTACAAAAAGAGTAAATACACAATTCAAACCCCCATTTCTTGTGTCTTTCTCGCACCTTCAGGGGTTGCAGAACTTGGAGAAGGTAAGAGGAGTTCCTAACGAAATCTTCCCCTTGGTGATTATATCTACAATCGAGTCGTTTGAATTTTCTTGAATCCTGATCTACGTTAGAAGCTCTTGTGATATCATTTATTCTGATTTGTTTAAAAAGAATGGCCTTGAAAAAGGAAGCTTATGGCCATATGAAGGCTCGTACTTATAAGCATTCAATGGGATGACCAGTCGCCTACCGGGGCACGCCGAGTTGATGATATCAGTAGGTGACGGGAAGGGTGTCCGAATAATTAGATTATAATTCCTCGCCGTCCCTTATAAAATCATCCAAAATTAAATTCTGGGATGACCTTTTACAGCTAATATGGATGTTGTAGCCTCACTAGTACATCTTAAACTCAAGTATGATAATCTTTAGAGGGAATTAGTCACAATCAATGTCAATCGCGAATAGGAAAAGATAATCTATCAAGCGCTCCAGTGAGACCAAGGAGAAGGATTAGCCATGGAAATCAATGTAGCTTCCCTAACTAGTCAACTTAAAAGCATGAATTTATGTCCTCTAAAAAGTGGCTGATAAATATGAAAGAATACATGAAAAATAAGTGGCGGCTAGCCCGCATGGTTTTTTGATATTTCTTATTTATATCAAATGTTATGTCTATATAATCATCCTCATCAAATACATAAGAAATTCCCAATTATGAATGAAATACTGCAACTTTTGAAATATTTGTTTCTTTGTGATTAACGGTAATGCACAATAACAGGGAGTCTGAGGTACGAATAACGGGATCAAGGCCTGACACAAAGAAATTCAGAGGTGTTGTCGTAAACTGCTCATGTGTAACTACAACAATAAATTCCTCACAGGAAATAATAATCCACCCCTCTGGTAGCTAGACACTCCAGAGGTCGGGGTAGGTTGGTCACACATTTTCCTCGGACCGGGTTTTCACCTAGGTGAGGGAGGGGGACCGACCTTTCAATAGGAATGACCCAATGACATCCAATAAAATTTGAGGGAAGACCTCATAAGTTCGAACAGAATCCAAAGCTCTGCACCCGAGATCACACAAATGCATTATATATATGTAAAAGAGCATTGAATTCCAATCATGATAGAGGCATAAACCTTCCCATCCAATCATGATATGGATTCTTACACATAGGCCTACTCATGGTCGTAAATTATATTCCAAAGTACATGTTGACCTCATTTGAGATGGGGTTTTTATTTACTTTAAAAGTTTCCGCCTCATATCCTAGCTAAACATGAGATTTTCATGAAGCATCAACGAAGCACACTTTGTGGTATGGATTTAATCTCTTCTGAAGAAAAAAAAGTAGGATACGAAGAAGGCATGCCTTACCTCCTTTGAATATCGAGTCTACTTTTGTAATGTCAAAGTAATATTATATTATGTTTTCTAACAACACAATGTTCTTCCCCTTTGTAGACTTTAAGGAATGACATGAATAAATTTTCCCTTTCAGGATATCAACTACTAGTATGGATTCTCTTGAATATACTAGCATATCATTGTTAGATTTTGTCATATCTATGATGGAGCCTAAGTATTGGCCTTTCCCTCGGCTAACATGACTTTTCTTTATTTCTTGAATGATTTTATCAATATGTGTTACTCTTGATGCTAGTTTGTTTAGATTGTAACATGCATGTCCAAATAGTTTCCTTTTAGTTGAAGATTCATGTTGTTGATAGTTGTGGATTAATATTCAACATAAGGAAACTAGATTGATTATATGTCAGCCTTCTTTATGAGCTTCTTAAGGAAGTTGTATGTCAGATCGTCTGCCAGTTATTTTATGTTCATCAAGTCAATTGATGTTACCTCTAGTTAAGGCCATTAAAACCTAGTATGGAAACACCTTTACATGATTCTCAATGTTTATATCAATTTAGGTAAGAGACAAGAGTACCGGGAAAAGGGAATTTCAGTGAATAATTAGGAACAAGTCTAAATTATAAACCTAGTTTTGGTTTCCCTTTTCATATTGTACAATGAATCTCCTAATATGTTCCATGGTCGACTCATTATCTTACCTAAAAAGGTAGCAAAGTTAGAAGTCTTGTAACTTATAGGAATAAGCACTCATTTGTTCGCCCCACTCGGGATATACTTCTCATACATAGTGTCATACCCCAAATTTTGACCACTAAAATTTCCCATCATTGTACAAATTATCATCACAATATGGATGTACCATCATACCTCATCAATCTCCTCAAAGATTGTTGAGCCTTCACTACAATCAAATATAGGGTTTCAAGCCCTCTCAGAGCTCTTAGACAAAGGATCAATCAAGGAATGACATGATCTTCAACTTGTCTAGCCTCTCAAACATCCCCAATGGATCAAGAGGACTCCCACAACAAGAATCAAGCACAAGGTTGTAGCATTCTGAGTGGATTAAGCCTTAAGATCGCCAGTGTCACCAAATTAGGGTGTTGGTCGACCAGGGCCTCCAGATGGAAACTTTCCTCTGGGCATGAGCCAATGCTTCAAAGCATAACCTAATATGCTCCAAGGGACATCATGAACCCAACCATCAAGTCAATTTGGCCTCAGGGGAAGCATTCATCAAAAATCAGGAATTAGGGTTTCTTGACCTAATTCACCCCTAAGTTGACTTTTGGGACAAAACACGAGCCAAGACCTCAAGGGAGGAGTTGAGGGTCTCAAATACATCACATTAATCCATTTGCAACAATGGGTTGACCCAAGAAGCTTGATCAACAAGTTTCAAGCTCATCAGAACCACAATTAGGGTTTCGCGGGAAAAAGTCAATTGTATCTTTGACTTTTGACCCAGGCATGCTCCCAAACTTTGGGACATGATTCAATACACCCTATAACACCTATGAAATCAATCCATCAAGTTTGATTTAGGTCAAGGACTTGATTTCATAGAGGATCGCACAGTTCAGAATTCATTTGATAAAAAGTCAACTGTGCACAAAAGTCAACTTTGACTTTTTGAGATTTTTCACAATTATGGTTCTTTAACCCTAAAATGATGTTAATGTGTGATTGGAATCATCATTCATCAAGAAAAATCAAGAAAAGCCGGATAACTTGTAAAAGGGGTAACCATAAAAAACTTAGAAATTTTCTAAGTTATGGAACAAAGTGGCTAGGGTACCAACTTTGGAGGATCATAACTCCTAAACCACAAGGCCATTTTCCCCTTCCAAAGCTGGATTTGTAGCTCTCATGGCCCTTTACAAAAGCTTCAAACACAACTCATTCCAATTCCTCATGGATTTTAAGTTATGGAATGATTAAAATCACAAAAAGTGAAAATGTCACTTTTTTCCAACACTTACATTTTTCAAAATGTAGGGGAATTTTTCACTTGGATCCATAAAGTATCAAAATCAATTATGATCAAAAAGTTGTTGTATCATATGAGGGCTTTCCAAAATGGCCAAGAACCCCGTCAAATTCCACTTGAGCCATGAGATATGACAATGGCAATATGCCTTGCTGAAAACTGTCAAAGCAAGGCAGATTTGTGCATTTTGCTCGATTTGCCAAATTTGTGCAAATGACAAACACACTTATCCATCTAAACACCTTAAGGGGAGACCAAAGAGGGACAAACACTGATCCATAAGCCTCCCAAGTCTTTGGAACCAAAAGTAGCATGCCAAACCTAGAAGTGCCTAAAAGAGAGACAAGACTCCAATTTTGTTTTGGAGCATTTAATGGATGCACCAAGGTGGTATAGACTGAGCCATTTCCAACGGAATTCAGTTAAGACATATCCAAGACCAAGGAACCAGCAGCCTGTGCCCTAACCACTAGTCAATGGCTAGAGGAGACTTGGATTCCCATTGATCAACATTGGCCAAACCTCTACAGCAGTTGCCATTCACTATTGCTTGCAAAACAAACTTGCTCTACTATAAATAGAGCTCATTTGTGATCAGTTTGAGTACACCAAAGCCATCAAACAGATGCTTTCCTCAAGTCACTATCGGGTTTTGAGTTTGAGAGCTATTCCAACCAAACCAATCACACACACACTTCATAAACATCATATAGAAGTGATCCAAACACTTAAACAACATCTGGAACACTGATTTCACAAAATCACCAGCCAACAGGTCAAGGTTTTAACCAAGTTGCAGTTGAGATATCATCTTCAGTTCCAACTTGTTTCAAACCATTCCAAGCACTCAGGCACATCACATGGCACCTAGGGAAGCTATCCACATCATTGAAACCTAGCTGTAACACCTCTAACACAAAACACGATCACCAGCTGCAAGAGGTAAGCATAAGCTCTTCTAACTCTATGATCCATGCATTTTTTGCTGCACAATAATTTGGCCATATGTTCATAATCATGCATGGAGTGTTTTCCCTCAATCAATTGTTTTATTTGAATTGTGTATAGAATTTCTGAGCCTTCATGCAAATTTTAGGGTTCTTGAGGTTTCTCTTTGATTTCTTATTCCATGCTAAAAATAAATGAAATTAAAGACCATAGACGTGATCGTGAGGTGAAAACGAGCAAATTGATATGTAGATTGCATGATATAATCAAGTATTCAGTGAGATTGATGAGAAAATGCAAATCTGGGCAAAACAGAGCACGCGGGCAAGGCCAAGATGTTCTTGGGGCCCTTTTTCAAATATTTGAATATTTCAATTTTGTGATTTTATTTAATTGATTCAAAAATTAATTTCTCTCTGAGTTTTAATGATTTTGAGTTGATTCCTTTTTTTATAATTCACAAAAATGTTATAATATTTTATTTTACCAAAAAATCCCAAAAATATTACTTATTTCATATATTTGATATTTTTTTCAAAGAATTAATGTTTTATTTGTTTTTAACATTTGAAATATTTTTTCTCCCTTGATTTTCCAAACTTAATTGATTTCCAATTATTTTGTGGGTATAAACATGATTTGTCAAACATTAATCCAATACCACAATTTGTTTTTCACACATGTTTAACAATTTTGATCATTTTAATTGAATTTTTATTCAATTAAAATATATTTTAAAAACAAATTAGGGTTTTGATCAATTCAACCCTCATCAAATCTTTTTTCAAACACTTTGGGCCTCTTGAGAGAGTGTAAGACCCATCCCGTGTAAATAAAAACTTTTTTGGGCCTTAGTGCAATGTATAAGTCCCAATACGTTAAAGAAATCTCGACGCGATCGTCATTTTTCAAACAAAACCTTTGGGCCTTTCCTTGAGTTGTAAGCCCCATCTTTTCTTTTAAAATCACCTTTGGGCCTCTAATAGAGTGTAAGACCCAACCCCCTTTTAACCAAAACTTTTTTGGGCCTCAATGCATTGTATAAGACCCAGTACGGTAAAGAAACCTCGGCGCGATCGCCAGTTCAAAAACCAAATCATTTGGGCCCACCCTCATGTTATAAGCCCCATTCCTTTTATTTAAACACCTTTGGGCCTCTTGAGAGAGTGGAAGACCCATCCCTTTGTACAGAAAACCTTTTTGGGCCTCATTCACTTGTATAAGTCCCTGTACAAACAATGCAATCACTGATAAAACCTTGGGCCTCTCCTTGAGCTGTAAACCCCAACAATCTTTTCAAAGCACTTTCTCCTTTGATTTAGAATATTGTTATCAAAGCTTTCTTTGTTGAACAACTAACCAAACAGCATGGAAGCTCTACAACCGAGTAAGTGTTTACCCGCTTTCATATATATATATATATATATATATATATATATATATATATATATATATATATATATATATATATAACTGTATTGTGGGGCTGCTCGCTGTAATCTTCTTTCACAACTTTTATATATTTGCTATATATCCATTGTGTAATACTAGTATAGTTATTTAGAGTTTTTCCCGGCAACTTCGTCTAGCACTAGGTAAAGCCCTGTTGGTCACTCTTAAATACAGTCAAAACTAGACCCCCCATAGGATTACCAGATACAGTCTTCCCTCCTCTTGGGGTTATACAATATGGAGACGTGAAAGGCAGAATTCTCGGTGAACCCTTTCTCAGACTGTCATCCTTAGAAATTGTCAAAGAAACTCTAACTCCCCAGAGATGATCTTTTCTCTGTGAATGGCATCTCTTGAGTTTCTTCCAAATTCTCGGACTTTCCTAGCTTGATCTATTCTCGATGAATGGTATGTCTTGAACTTCTCGAGGTTTGGGGATCCACGGGCTTTGTACAAGGACCCTTCGGCTTCTTAAAAGCTCTCATGCCTTTTCTTGGGCTTAGTACAAGGACCCAGAGACCTCTACAGGTATAGGAACAGAACCTAGTCATCGATTTGCTAGAGCTGTCTTTCTGAGTCAAGTGTCGGACCTGTTAATGGGTTTACCTTCATCCCTTAACATATCAACCTTCTCTTGGGCATCATACAAAGATCATTCACTATCTGAGAATCTATTTATCACAACACCAGTAGACTTGGACAATCTCAATACCCTTTGGATTTTCCATTTCCTTAAAGAACAGGAAATAACCCTGATCCTTTGATCAATCCCAAAGCACAACCTTACCTTTAATCTTTATAAGAACTGATTTTCTCTTTTATCCAACATATTGTACCTGTCACTAAACTGAGACAGTCACCAGCACAGTTAGCCTTCTCTTGGGCTTTGTACAATGATTTTCCCCAACGGAGCTAACCTTTTCAGACTCTCTTATTGAGTCAAACTTTTAGCCTCCATCTCGGGCTTCGTACGAGATACCAATCACTCTCTTGTTGAGTATAAAAGACTCTCTTGTTAAGTCAAACCTCTATTAGCCTCCATCTCGGGCTTCGTACGAGATAGAAAACACTCTCTTGTTGAGTATAAAAGACTCTCTCATTGAGTCAAACCACCTCCAGACTCTCTTGTTGAGTCAATCACCTGTTCAAGACTCTCTTGTTGAGTCAAACCTCTTTAGCCTCTGTTTTGGGCTTCGTACAAGACATATAAAAACACCGTCTTGTTGGGTCAGTAGCCTCCTCTTAGGCTTTGTATAAAGAAAACCCCGGTTGAGTCAATCAACCTTTTAGCGTCAAAGTTGTGCCTTGCTCACAACATACAAACATCAATAACTCCTCTTTAGAGATGACAAATTCTCTCTCATCCAAAACCCTTTAGCTTCACATCTTGGGCTTTGAACAAGATACAAACTACCTTTAGCTTCACATCTTGGGCTTTGAACAAGACATCAAAACAACCTTTTTCCTCCCATAGAATAGGAGGAACTACGTTCGCTCTGATTTCCCTGTTTCGTTAAACGGGAATACGTAGGCATAAGATTGAAAAATCTTAGTGAGCATACTAATCAAAAAACCCAGAATCCAGTATTTCCACCGAATCAACCCAAAAGCATCAAATTTAAACACATCATCAAAAACCTCACAAATAATCCAGACACTATGTTCTTAACAAAATAACCGAAGATTGGGGCCCACATCCACATAGCATCTGTAACCTAACAAACCGCTGTTCAAACTCAGTATGCAAGCAGGGTTAATTGGAGACAACTATTTCCCTTCCTTAATCAGCTCAATAGGATAAAAAATGAATCGAACTGTAGTACCCAAGCGACCGTGACTCAGGACCCCAAAAATCGCGCTACAGAAAAAATGGCGCCCACCGTGGGGCCCGTCTTCTCTTTCTTACAATCGTCGGTGAAAACCTTGAGTTCACCAAAATGTCACAGAAATGGCAACTCTGCTGGGGAGTCATTGTCTGTATAGGATCATAAGACTAGAGGTCTAGGATGATTAAGATAAATATATATACTGCTTTTCCTAATTGATATCTGTGTTTATTTTTCTGCTAATGGGAATGCGTGTGATACCGCCGCATGTGGAAAGATTGAGTATACACCTAAGATAGGTGATGGCAATGCGGGTAATCTTGCGGGGAGTAAATCCTAGTTAAGAGCCCCCGATCGACCATCAAACTCAGTGGAGACTCCCTTTGCATATACATTGCCTATACGACTTCGGTTGTTGAAAGTAGTGTGGTCGACTGGGTTATCTGAGAAGCTGGGGTTTTTAGTAGACTGAAACCATTTTATAGTGCAGAAGCTATCGAAAATAGTTGTCACGTGATACTACCCTCGTCTGAGATCACTCTAAGATGCATCAGCTCGCTAGCGATCCGCTTTCTGTTGTTATCCCAAGAGGGATCAATGATTTTGCGGATAGGTATAAAAAATCACCAGTATAAACCTTTGGGAGGGGGGGGGGGGTAGAGCCTTGACTTCATGACACCGACCCTTTGACCCCATGTTTTTTCTATGTTTTTGTGTGTTGCATTCATACATTCATCTAAAAAACATTAAAACAAAGAAAAATCTTCTCTTCTAGTCTCTCTTTTTCAAAGTAAACTAAGACAATGATTGCCAATGTCAGAGAAAGGAGATTGCGCTAATGGATTTTGGTAGAAGGAAAACTCATAAGTACACCTTCAAGGTTCCAAAGTTAGAGGATTTAAGAGGGTTGGCAAGAATGATAACCAACCCTGAGGCTTTCAGAGCTAAGTATGGAGGACTACTGTCTCTGTTAAGGGTCCACGTAATTGAAGGAATCCTGTCCATATTAATCCAGTTCTACGATCCGGTCTATCACTGTTTCACATTCCCGGATTATCAACTAGCACCAATGTTGGAGGAGTATTCTCACCTGACTGATTTGCATATTACTGACCAGGCTCCCTTTTCTGGACTGGAAGAAATTCCAAAGGATCAAACCATTGCAAGAGCAATTTATCTGGACGAGTCAGAAGTCAGGACTCACATGACCACTAAGGGTGGCATCCAGGGTTTTCTAGCCCAATTCTTAACAAAGAAAGCTCTATATTTTGCTAGTATAGGGAACATGGCCGCTTTCGAGAGCATCTTTGTTTTGCTCACCTACGGGTTATTTTTGTTTCCCAACATTGATAAATTCGTAGATGTCAACGCCATTAAGATTTTTCTGATTGGAAACCCCGTACCGACCTTACTCGCCGACGCGTATCATTTGGTACACTTAAGGAATTTATACAGCGGAGGAATGATCACATGTTGTGTACCCCGGCTTTACAAGTGGTACACTTCCCACTTACCCAAGTCTGCTGCATTTTGGGATCAAAAGAATACTTTAAGTTGTTCGCAGAGAATCATGTCTCTTACCAACTCTGACATCGATTGGTACAATCAAATCTACGACGGAATCAGAATCATTAACCGTTGTGGAAATTTCCCAAATGTACCCCTTATAGGAACTAAGGGGGAATCAACAATCATCCAATTTTAGTTCGTCGTCAATTTGGATACCCGATGAGACATGTCCCGCGTAATGTTCATCTGGAAGGTCTTTTCTTCAAGGAAGGAGAAAATGACATGGCACTAAAGACGGAAACAGTGCACGCTTGGAAACACGTTCACAGGAAAGGAAGAGAGTCTCTAGGAAAATCAGACTGTGTCTCGGTGGAACCTTATCTCCACTGGGTACAAACTAGAGCTCTCAAGCTGAGGATGCCTTACCCTCGCCAGGAAGTTCTTCCATTAAGGGACTCTGTCCTTTATTTCATGTCAGACACGGAAAAACTTCAGGTGACTCTCACCAAAGTTCAACAGGAGAGGAGGTCTTGGAGGAACAAGTACCATATTCTCAATGTGGCGTGCAAGAAAATACAACAGCTATTAAAAGAAAAGGATGCTCCGATTGAGATTTTAGAGCAACATGCTGTAGAAAATCAGGATGACCAAAGGAGTTTGCTCGCTCCTTTCACTTGGCAAAGGAATGACAACCCGACAACGGCTGAAGAGCCCCGGTCAAAGAAAAGGAAAGCACCAGAACCAGCACTTGAGCCCTCCTCAGAGAGGACTCAGGATCCATAGTTTAGATTTCCTTTTACAACACTTTGTAATTTACTGTATTTCCGTTTCCGCAATCTTTAAATTCAATAAAATGGGATATTCCCCACTGTTTGATATTTGCAATCTAATTGTCGAAGTTTACTTTGAATAAACAAAAACATATAATTAATATAATCATTGCATATCATTCTCACTTAACGCAATCTTCTTCCCTACGAATCTCACGTTTGCATCTCGATTCTAGAGTCAAGGTGTCTCATTCGTACAATACTCGGGCCAATCGCCAGAAAAAGATGGATGATCTCGAGGAAGAGAACAGAGAGTTGAGGGAAGAGATCGACACTTTGAAAGAGGATCTGAGAAAGCTTCATAACAATATGCAAGCTCTAGCAGAAGCTCAAATGCAACAACAAAGGACTGTGATCTCAGAGATCACATCAACGCCCATAGTGGAGAAGTATGATCCTAGGTACAAAATGCCAAAAAATTGTCCCTGGGGCATGCCTATTAACTATATCCCGGAAGGATATGTTCCGCCGATCAATGAGGATCAAGGAACTACAGCAGGAGCTGCTGGGCCTGAAGGTTACATACTTCGGGAAAGTGAAGATGCCAGGGGCATGACAGCAACTCCTGAAGGTTACAAAATTCGGGAGGCACCGAGAGTCTCGGCCATAATGACTATACCATCACCCGTGGTACACACTGTCCCGGAAGGACAGATTCCACAGATACCTTCTGGTGGAAACGAAAGTATGTTCGACAGAATGAATGAGTTCCAGGAACAATTCCTGGAGATGCAGAAAGAGCTGCAAACCTTTCGTAGTCAAGATTTATTTGGAAAGGACGCCGCAGACCTTTGTTTGGTCCCTAATGTGAAAGTTCCGCACAAGTTCCAGGTACCCGATTTTGAAAAGTACAAGGGTAATTCTTGCCCTCAAAGCCACTTGGTGATGTACACTCGATGAATGTTAGCTCAGACAAAGAACCAGGAGCTACTAATTCACTACTTTCAGGATAGTTTAACCGGCGCAACATTAAAATGGTACATGGGTTTAAACTGCGCTACGATCGGCAAGTTCAGAGATCTTGGCGCTGCTTTCATTCAACAATATAAATACAGTTTGGACATGGCACCAGACAGAGATCAGCTCAGATTAATGTCACAAAAGGACAAGGAAACCTTTAAGGAGTACGCTCAGAGATTGAGTGAAATTGCCGCTCAGATTTCTCCACCTCTTGAGGAAAAAGAGATGACAAAGATCTTCTTAAAAACCTTGAGCTCATTCTACTATGACAGAATGGTGGCCAGTGCGCCTAGTGACTTCACCGAGATGGTGGGCATGGGAGTTCGTCTTGAGGAAGCGGTCCGGGAAGGACGTTTAGTAAAAGACGCTGGATCATCAAGCAGTACAAAATGATACGGTAGTGCTCTCCCTAAGAAAAAGAGCAGGATATTGGGAATATCTCTCTCGAAAAACAAAGGCGACGTTACCAACCAGTAGCAGCTGTAACTCCGGCTATCAATCCTACGCCTGTTCCTACGTATCAACCTCAGGTTGCTCAGAGCCAACCGATTCAACAACAATATCAGCAAAGGACACAACAACCTCTTCAGCAGGCCCGTCCCCCGTACAACAACAACCGTACAACATGAACACCGGGGTTTGACCCTATACCCATGTTGTACGCAGAACAGTTTCCATTATTACTGGTCAAGGGGCACGCCCAAACCATGTCTCCTCTTACAGTACCAGAAAATACGCCTTTTTGGTTGAAAACGGATCAGACTTGTCCTTACCATCAAGGAGGACCAGGGCATACATAGAAAACTGTCTCAGTTTCAAATTCGATGTGCAAAATCTTGTTAGGAGCGGGGTCTTATCTTTCAAAGATGTGAATCTGAATGTTCTCACAAACCCGCTACCTCAACATGAGAAAGCTACAGTCAATTTGATTGAGGGAGAGTCTAACGACATCTATCAAATTCATGATGTACTCTTATTAAGGGCGAACTTGGTCAAGATGCATCGCAGACAGAGCGGGTACGGCCATGTGCCACCTCATAATTATCACCAGTGTAATATCTGCTCTAAAAACAATCAAGGATGTTTTGTGGTGCAATCAGCTCTACAGGAACAATTGGATCTCGGATGGATCCAAGAGCACCAAATTCGTGGGGTCAACATGACCTACACAAATTCCAACACCATTCAGAACCATGACATCCGTGCAATGAATGTCAACTTGATGGCGATGCACTCAAGGCAAAGCCAGTATCATAATCTGCCGCGGCACGATTACAATTCCTGTCTGACTTGCTCGATAAACAAACAGGGATGCTTTTTCATACAGGAGGCCCTCCAGCGTCAGATGGATCTTGGGTGGATCCAGGACTACCATGATAGAAATCCCTATCAGATCAACATGATCCAAATCTTCGATATTTGTCTGATGAATACCAGCTTGGCGGAGTTACACGCCAGGCAAGTCCAACTCGGTTTTCTCACTTTTCACGACTATCTGAGCTGTAAAGGATGTTGTGAGAGTAACCAAGGGTGCACTCTCATTCAAAGAACTTTACAACACTTGTTAAACCACTGGTGGCTTCCAATCTATATGGATGAAGACACGCAACAAATCAGTGTGCTTAATGGGAATCCTACTAGGCATCAAAGTTAGGATGTCCGATCTATGGAAATAGACCTAGTGAGGTTACACTGCATTCAAAGCGGACGTGGCCAGGTGCCACCATATAACTATGAGTGTTGTAGAGTCTGCTCGGAGAATAACCAAGGATGCTACCTCGTGCGAGCAGCCCTTCAAGGTCAGTTGGATCTTAAAGAGATTCACCCATGTCTGAGTTCCGAGCCAATCAACTGGACGTCGGACTATTTCGCTGATCAGATTAAGGACGTTTTCGTAATCTCTGATCACGAAGGGACCAAGGATGTTTGTACCATCATCCCTTTACTTGACGAATCAAAAGTTCCTAGTCGGGAACTAATTAAAGTTACTTACGACAGTCAGAAAAATCAGAAGGCTCCTGTAGTCATTTACCTGCCAGGACCAGTGCCGTATGAATCAGCTAAGGCAATCCCTTACAAATACGGTGCAACAATAATTGAGAATGGAAATGAAATTCCATTACCCTCCGTCGTGAATATTGCAGACATCAGTCGAGTAACACAGAGCGGTAGAATCTTCAACTGAGGAGTTGGAGAACCTAACAAAGAAAAGGAACTTCCGACAGAAGCTCCTGATCCACCAGTCGGTCAATCCAGTGATCCTGACCTTTCAAAGAACGATGATGAGATGCTGAAGCTCATCCAAAGGAGTGAATACAACATTGTTGATCAGCTGTTACAAACTCCTTCAAAAATCTCAGTGTTATCGCTTTTGCTCAGTTCCGAAAGCCACAGAGAGGCTCTACAGAAAGTCTTAGAACAGACCTTTATGGAACAGGATGTGTCAATACGACAGTTCGATAACATCATCTCTAACATCACTTCCTGCAACAACTTAGGATTCAGTGATGAGGATTTGCCAGAGGAGGGCAAAAGCCACAACATGGCGCTCAATATCACAGTCAACTGCCAGGACGATTCTTTAGCTAGCGTACTGGTAGACACCGGATTGACTCTCAACGTCATGCCGAAGTCCACTCTAATGCGACTATCATTCAGAGGGTCCCCGATGAAGGGTAGTGAGGTCATCGTCAAAGCCTTTGACGAATCTCAGAAAGTAGTTATCGGCGAAGTCGACCTTCCCATAACTATCAGTCCTCACACTTTCCTAATCACTTTCCAGGTCATGGACATCCAGGCAACATACAGTTGCTTATTAGGAAGACCTTGGATACACCAGGCTGGGGCAGTCACTTCGACCCTGCACCAGAAACTGAAGTTCGTCAAGAATGATCAACTTGTCACGGTCTGTGGATAATAAGCCTTGATCGTGAGTAACCTGTCATTATCTACTTGTGTAGAACCCGAGGAGGTTGTTGGGACTCAGTTCCAAGCCCTTTCGGTAAGTAACAAGGGTCAACTAGAGAAAGGAACATCAATATCCTCGTACAAAAATGCTCTTAAGGCAATTGAAAGTAACAACACGAAGGGATGGGGACAGTTTATCATTCCTACTGATAATAAAACAAAGAAGGGTCTTGGTTTTTCTGCAACCTGTACCCAGACTGCCACTAACGGTGAAAGTCTTCATCTCGTTCAGAACTTCTTCCACAGTGGAGGTTTCCTTCACCCAGTGTCCCAAGAAGTACACACTATCAACAAGGAAGATTCCTCCGATACAGGGGAAGAATGGGAATCCTATCTTAATAAGGACGGTTATATGTCTCAGGAAGAGGTGCCTACGCCATTTTACTATCCCGCACAGAGTCCGAGATTTATACCAAGGTCAGAAGCCGAAATGATATACGGAGGTTGCGATCCGGAAGAATGTCGTGCTCCGCCAAACTCATTAGAGGAAGACACTCTGATGAAAGAAAAATTTGACCACGACTATTATGGCCCAATGGATGGCCTGCCTATCTGGCAGCCGTACCCAGGAGACTTGGGGCAAGAAAATCAGCCGAACAATGAAAATCAACTGAGCATCATTGAAAGGAATACCTGCGTTCCCACCATGTCATGGGATCAACACTCAAGGTATTCAGAAAATATCCAGCACGATGATGAATTTGCAAACTTTGTAGGATTAGAATTCATTAACTATGCTTTTCCCGAGGTCAACGTCGTCGAGAAGGATGACTCCTCCAGTTCCACAGAAGTGTGGGACACCTTGGGACAACCGAGTGGTAAATACGACTTCATGGTCAAATACACTGCTCCTGAAAGCTATCGCATCAGGCTCGAAGAAATTCAGCCAACTGGGTGGGGAGATCAACCCGAGAGCACAAATACTATGCAAAATACAATTGAGGAGTCCTCCTATGACAACTTTGCCTGGGAGACAGATTCCAATGATCCTGCTCCACCAAAAATCAGCATTATTTCTGAAGACAAATCAAGGAAGGTACCAGACTTTGTGATTCACAGAGGAGTTCGCCACCAGTGGGTTGCAATCGATGTTCCGAAGATTATTCATAAGTCTAAGTAATTGTCGTCTTTATCTTAACCTTTCACCCTGCCCAGGTGAAACAGATGTTTTGATAGGGCTCACTTTCTATAAATGTCCCTCTTCGCTTCGCCCAAAGCGAAAGAGTTTTGTTTTATAGGGCTGTAGTTTCAAGAATAGACTTGTTCATAAATAAAATAACGTCATTCTGTAACTCCCGCATTAATTGTTGTTTTCTCTTTTCGCTTTTTCAGAAAATGGTAATCCTAAAAAACAACTCAATAAATAAAACAAGCAATTTTCCGAAAAAAATACACTGCACACTCTTGCATTTTCCCTCTATCTCTTCTAAACACAAATCATCACGTCATGCAGATTGCTTATTTTCATCCCCATTGAAACATACGATCCAATGCCTTCTCCCAACTTTGAATTCCCGGTATTTGAGGCTGAAGAAGAAGATGACGACGAAATTCCAGAAGAGATCTCCTGATTACTCAGACAAGAGGAAAGGTCCATCGAACCTCACAAGGAGTCATTGGAAACAATCAACTTGGGCTCAGAGGAAGAGAGAAAAGAGGCAAGGATTGGGGCACTGCTCAGTCCAACTGTCAAAGAAAGTTTTACAAAGCTTCTCAAAGAATTTTCCGATGTGTTCGCTTGGTCCTATCAGGACATGCCAGGGTTGGATATCAGCATCGTGGAACATCATCTACCGTTAAGGTCAGAATGTCCACAAGTAAAATAGAGGTTGAGAAAACTTGTTGTGCTCTGGCTTGGGCAGCCAAACGTCTTCGTCAGTACATGATTCATCACACTACTTGGTTAATCTCTGAAATGGATCCAATCAAGTACGTCTTTGAAAAACTTGCTCTCACGGAGAGGATTTCCCGTTGGCAGATGTTGTTATCAGAATACGACATCGAGTACCATACTCAGAAAGCCGTCAAAGAAAGTATTTTAGTTGATCATTTGGCTCATCATCCGATTGATGATCAGGAATCAGTCAGATTTGACTTCCCAGACGAAGATGTCATGTATCTAAAAATGAAAGATTGCGATGAACCACTACCTAGTGAAGGGCCAGAACCAGGTTCCCAATGGGGACTTATCTTGATGGAGCTGTCAATCATTATGTAAACGAATTTAGGGAAATCATTGTTACCCCTTAGGGTACCCACATTCCTTTCACTGCCCGACTGACATTCAAGTGTATAAACAAAGAGGCCGAATACGAAGCTTGTATCATGGGTCTCGAGGAAGCGATCGACTTAAGGATCAAAAACTTGGATGTATATGGCGACTCAACCCTGGTTATCAATCAGATCAAAGGAGATTGGAACACATACCAATCAGGACTGATTCCTTACAAAGACTACGTGAGAAGGCTGTTACCATTCTTCAACAGAATCGAGTTTCATCATATCCCTCGTGAGGAGAATCACATGGTAGATGCATTGGCTACTCTCTCTTCCATGATTAGTGTAGGTCAATGGAATGACCTACCTAAGATCGACATAATGCGCCTTGAACGGGCCGCTTATGTCTTCACGATTAAAGCAGTCATAGACGACAAACCTTGGTATCACGATATCAAATGCTTCCTTCAGAAACAAGAGTACCCACCTGGGGCACTAAGAAAAGACAAAAAGACCCTCAGAAGACTGGCAGACAGCTTTTTCCTGAGCAGTGATACACTCTATAAGAGAAACTTTGACATGGTCTTGCTCCGATGTGTAGACAGACCAGAAGCAGACATGCTAATAAAGGAAATTCACGGAGGATCCTTTGGCACTCATGCCAACGAACACGCAATGGCGAGAAAAATTTTGAGAGCAGGATACTATTGGTTGACCATGGAATCTGACTACTACAAGTACATGAGGAAGTGTGATAAGTGTCAGATATACTCAGACAAAATCCATGTGCCGCCAACGCATCTCAAAATTCTCTCTTCCCCATGGCCTTTTTCCATATGGGGAATCGACATGATCGACATGATCAAACCTAAGGCTTCAAACGGACATCGGTTCATCCTAGTAGCCATTGATTACTTCACCAAGTGGGTCGAAGCAGCGTCATACGCTAATGTAACCCGACAAGTGGTGGTCCGATTTATCAAAAACAATATCATCTGCCTTTATGGTGTTCCGAGCCAGATCATTACTGACAATGGATCTAACTTAAACAACAAGATGATGAAAGAGTTGTGCGCTGATTTCAAGATCGAACACCATAACTCATCTCCCTACCGACCCAAGATGAACGGAGCGGTAGAAACAACTAACAAGAACATCAAGAAGATTGTTCAAAAGATGATTGTAACCTACAAAGACTGGCACGAGATGCTACCCTTTGCCCTTCACGGTTATCAAACATCTATCCGCACTTCAACAGGGGCAACCCCTTTCTCTCTAGTGTATGGCATGGAAAGAGTGCTCCCCATAGAAGTAGAGATCCCATCAATTCGGGTATTGATGGAAGCTAAGCTAACAGAAGCTAAATGGTGTCGAAGTCGACACGACGAACTGAATCTGATCGAAGAAAAATGAATAACGGCTCTATGCCACGGTCAGTTGTATAACAGAGAATGAAGAAGGCCTTCGACAAAAAGGTCAGACCTCCCATCTTCAGAAAAGGAGACCTTGTGCTCAAAAAGATACAATCATTTCTCACTGGTTCCTGGGGCAAATGGACCCCGAATTATGAAGGCCCCTATGTGGTCAAGAAAGCTTTCTCAGGCGGTGCCTTGAGACTTGCTACCATGGATGGAGAGGAATTTTCCTACCCCACGAATGTTGTCATAGTCAAGAAATACTTCGCCTAAATAAAAAAAACGTCTCGGTGGATTCAAAACCCGAAAGGGCGGTCCAGGCAAAAATTAGAGACACAATAAAAAATCATCCCGGTGGATTGGAAATCTCAAAGTACAATCCAGGAAAAAATTAGGGATTAATGGAAACTAACTACGTCTGATCAATTCAACTCCTCAGCAGTAATGCCATCCATCAGAAGAAAAACTCCAGTCACAGTCATCTTCGACGGAAGCTCAGGATGTCCAGAATTCAAAGTTGGTAGAAGGATAGCGGTCGTTATGTTTCCATGCAGCCCTTTTCCCCTTAAATTACCATTTTCTAACTTTGTAAATACTCTATTGAATTATGTGTTTGGCTGATTTCCATCCTATCAATAAAATTTGAGCCCTTGTGCTTTTGTTTGCAATTCTTATTTATTTTAGCTTTATAGAATGACATTTTAACATGATCAACGATTCTTGAAATGAAACAAAAATGAATTTACTAGTCAAACTTTTTCTGATTTTTAAATAAAGATGGCAATTTCTTTTGACTGTTGAACATCGAAAGAGCATCGATTGCTTCTCCAGAAGTAATAGAACCTCGAAGTGCAGAATCAAAGTACCCCTTCTAAACCAGTGACCCTGGATGAAGGATCAACTGTGTCAGAGGCCGTGTTTCATCTGACATCCTCGACAGATTTCTTACCTCCTAAGCCCTGCCAATGGTTGTCCCCCACATGGACTATCTCTCCTAAGCAAGGCATAATTGCTACTTTTTGGACCAGTGATACTTTTCATCCCCTGCAGTGGTCAAGTATCCAGTCATGTTCATCTACTAGTCTGTATGTCGCGTCAGTTTTATCAGCATAAACATACATACATCATGCATTATTGATTTGCATTCACATTCATATTGCATCACCATCAATCTAGTCGGTCTTATCCCCTAGTAATAGAAGTCTTCTCAATCGAGTTGTCAGTTCTTTCCTCGTTAGGAAATGTTGCGTCTGAACAATCTCTCTCCTCTAGTTTATTTCTGGATTGGAGGTGGCCCTTGACCACTTTGATAACTTGAACCTCTGAAAAGCAAGAGGACCATCGAAAAATGTCACTCTTCACCATTGAAGATGATATCTTCGCTTTCCCGGATTAAGGAAAATCCCCAGAGAAAGCCTCGCAACTAAAGACTTTCAGCAACACATTGATTTTGCTCTTCGGAGAGTCGATGTTAATGAAGTCATTAGCACCTCAAAATTGGGATACATTGTATGGCATTTCTCCGAAAAGATCTCGAAGAAAAGTATGATGTAAGATCCCCAAGTGACAGCAGTCTCTCAAGAGACCTGCTTTCCCCAGTAGAGTCGACAAATGGCGTCTCCAATAGAGAAGTTTGTGTACCTCTACAACTCAGACAACTGGGTTCCCCAGCAACTTAGACATCAGATCATATATCCATCAAATGGCATCTCCCCAGGAAAATTCGGCGAGAAGTTTGAGGAAAATTGCTACACACAGCGTCCCTTGTCAAGAAAGTTTATTGACAAAAGAAACTAAGACCAGTTCCTTAGTAGGAAACCAGGATCGAGGGGAAGTTTAAATCAGAAACTAAGACCAGTTCCTTGGTAGGAAACCAAGATCGAGGGGAAGCTTAAATCAGAAACTAAGACCAGTTCCTTGGTAGGAAACCAGGATCGAGGGGAAGTTTAAATCAGAAGCTGAGACCAATTCCTTAGTAGGAAACCAGAATCGAGGGGAAGTTCAATTCAGAAACTGAGACCAGTTCCTTGGTAGGAAACCATGATCGAGGGGAAGTTTATTTAAGAAACTTAGACCAGTTCCTTGGTAGGAAACCAAGATCGAGGGGAAGTTCATTTCAGAAACTGAGACCAGTTCCTTGGTAGGAAACCAGGATCGAGGGGAAGTTTATATCAAAAACTAAGACCAGTTCCTTGGTAGGAAACCAGGATCGAGGGGAAGTTTATTTAAGAAACTTAGACCAGTTCCTTGGTAGGAAACCAGGATCGAGGGGAAGTTTAAATCAGAAACTGAGACCAGTTCCTTGGTAGGAAATAAGGATCGAGGGGAAGTTTAAATCAGAAACTAAGACCAATTCCTTGGTAGGAAACCAGGATCGAGAGGAAGTTTAAATCAGAAACTAAGACCAGTTCCTTGGTAGGAAACCAGGATCGAGGGGAAGTTTAATGTTTCTAAGCATCATTGCTTAGCAAAAGAAGAAGGATGCGTGAACGGCCATTCTTAACCACCATCAAAATTTCGGGTATTCCGATATTTAATCCTCTTGCACCCCGAATGCCCGAATACCTTCACCATTCATACCTTCGGGTCCAAGAAGATTAAATAGGGGCATCTGTCATACCTAAAATTTTGACCACTAAGATTTCCCATCATTGTACAAATTATCATCAAAATATGGATGTACCATCATACCTCATCAATCTCCTCAAAGATTATTGAGCCTTCACTACAATCAAATTTAGGGTTTCAAGCCCTCTCAGAGCTCTTAGACAAAGGATCAATCAAGGAATGACATGATCTTCAAATTTTCTAACCTCTCAAACATCCCCAATGGATCAAGAGGACTCCCACCGCAAGAATCAAGCACAAGGTTGCAGCATTCTGAGTGGATTAAGCCTCAAGATCGCCAGTGTCACCAAATTAGGGTGTTGGCCGACCAGGGCCTCCAGATGGAAACTTTCCTCTGGGCATGAACCAATGCTTCAAAGCATAACCTAAGATGCTCCAAGGGACATCATGAACCCAACCATCAATTCAATTTGGCCTCAGGGGAAGCATTCGTCAAAAATCAGGAATTAGGGTTTCTTGACCTAATTCACCCCTAAGTTGAATTTTGGGACAAAACATGAGCCAAGACCTCAAGAGAGGATTTAAGGGTCTCAAATACATCACATTGATCCATTTGCAACAATGGGTTGACCCAAGAAGCTTGATCAACAAGTTTCAAGCCCATCAGAACCACAATTAGGGTTTCGCGGGAAAAAGTCAACTGTATCTTTGACTTTTGACCCAGGCATGCTCCCAAACTTTGGTACATGATTCAATACACCCTATAACACCTATGAAATCAATCCGTCAAGTTTGATTTAGGTCAAGGACATGATTTCATAGAGGATCGCACAATTTGGAATTCATTTGATAAAAAGTCAACTGTGCACAAAAGTCAACTTTGACTTTTTGAGATTTTTCACAATTATGGTTCTTTAACCCTAAAATGATGTTAATGTGTGATTGGAATCATCATTCATCAAGAAAAATCAAGAAAAGTGGGATAACTTGTAAAAGGGGGTAACCATAAAAAACTTAGAAATTTTCTAAGTTATGGAACAAAGTGGCTAGGGTACCAACTTTGGAGGATCATAACTCCTAAACCACAAGGTCATTTTCCCCATCCAAAGCTGGATTTGTAGCTTTCATGACCCTCTACAAAAGCTTCAAACACAACTCATTCCAATTCCTCATGGATTTTAAGTTATGGAATGATCAAAATCACAAAAAGTGAAAATGTCACTTTTTTCCAACACTTAGTGAAATTTTCACTAAGTTAGAATCTTTCTTACTTTTTTCAAAATGTAGGGGCATTTTTCACTTGGATCCAGAAAGTATCAAAACCAATTATGATCAAACAGTTGTTGTATCATATGAGGGCTTTCCAAAATGGCCAAGAACCCCCATCAAATTCCACTTGAGCCATGAGATATGACAATGGCAATATGCCTTGTTGAAAACTGTCAAAGCAAGGCAGATTTGTGCATTTTGCTAGATTTTCCAAATATGTGCAAATGACAAACACACTTATCCATCTGAACACCTCAAGGGGAGACTAAGGAGGGACAAACACTGATCCATAAGCCTCCCAAGTTTTTGGAACCAAAGGTAGCATGCCAAACCTAGAAGTGCCTAAAAGAGGCAAAAGACTCCAATTTTGTTTTGGAGCATTTTATGGATGAACCAAGGTGGCATGGACTGAGCCATTTCCAACTGAATTCATCAAGACATATCCAAGACCAAGGGAACCAGCAGCCTGTGCCCTAACCTCTAGTCAATGGCTAGAGGAGACTTGGATTCCCATTGATCAACATTGGCCAAACCTCTACAGCAGTTGCCATTCACTATTGCTTGCAAAAAAAACTTGCTCCACTATAAATAGAGCTCATTTGTGATCAGTTTGAGTACACCAAAGCCATCAAACAGATGTTTTCCTCAAAATCTCCTTCTCACTTCCAATTTTGCATTCTAAGGCAAGTCACTATCGGGTTTTGAGTTTGAGAGCTATTCCAACCAAACCAATCACACAGACACTTCATAAACATCATATAGAAGTGATCCAAACACTTAAACAATATCTGGAACACTGATTTCACAAAATCACCAGCCAACTGCTCAAGGTTTTAACCAAGTTGCAGTTGAGATACCATCTTCAGTTCCAACTTGTTTCAAACCATTCCAAGCACTCAGACACATCACTTGGCACCTAGGGAAGCTATCCACATCATTGGAACCTAGCTGTAACACCTCTAACACAAAACACGATCACCAGCTGCAAGAGGTAAGCATGAGCTCCTATAACTCTAAGATCCATGCATTTTTTGCTGCACAATAATTTGGCCATATGTTCATAATCATGCATGGAGTGTTTTCCCTCAATCAATTGTTTTGTTTGAATCGTGTATGAAATTTCTGAGCCTTCATGTAAATTTTAGGGTTCTTGAGGTTTCTCTTTGATTTCTTATTCCATGCTTAGAATTAATGAAATTAAAGACCATAGACGTGATCGTGAGGTGAAAACGAGCAAATTGATATGTAGATTGTATGATATAATCAAGTATTCAGTGAGATTGATGAGAAAACGCAAATCTGGGCAAAACAGAGCACGCGGGCGAGGCCAAGATGTGCTTGGCGCCCTTTTTCAAATATTTGAATATTTGAATTTTGTGATTTTATTTAATTGATTCAAAAATTAATTTCTCTCTGAGTTTTAATGATTTTGAGTTGATTCCTTTTTTAATAATTCACAAAAATGTTAAAATATTTTATTTTACCAAAAAATCCCAAAAATATTACTTATTTCATATATTTGATATTTTTACAAAGAATTAATGTTTTATTTGTTTTTAACATTTGAAATATTTTTTCTCCCTTGATTTTCCAAACTTAATTGATTTCCAATTATTTTGTGGGTATAAACATGATTTGTCAAACATTAATCCAATACCACAATTTGTTTTTCACACATGTTTAACAATTTTGATCATTTTAATTGAATTTTTGTTCAATTAAAATATATTTTGAAAACAAATTAGGGTTTTGATCAATTCAACCCTCATCAAATCTGTTTTCAAACACTTTGGGCCTCTTGAGAAAGTGTAAGACTCATCTCATGTAAATAAAAACTTTTTTGGGCCTCAGTGCAATGTATAAGTCCCAATACGTTAAAGAAATCTCGGCGCGATCCTCATTTTTCAAACAAAACCTTTGGGCCTCTCCTTGAGTTATAAGCCCCATCTTTTCTTTTAAAATCACCTTTGGGCCTCTAATAGAGTCTAAGACCCAACCCCCTTTTAACCAAAAATTTTTTGGACCTCAATGCATTGTATAAGACCCAGTACGGTAAAGAAACCTCGGTGCGATCGCCAGTTCAAAAATCAAATCATTTGGGCCTACCCTCGTGTTATAAGCCTCATTCCTTTTATTTAAACACATTTGGGCCTCTTGAGAGATGTAAGACCCATCCCTTTGTACTGAAAACCTTTTTGGGCCTCAGTCACTTGTATAAGTCCCTGTACAAACAGTGCAATCACTGATAAAACGTTGGGCCTCTCCTTGAGCTGTAAGCCCCAACAATCTTTTCAAAGCACTTTCTCCTTTGATTTAAAATATTGTTATCAAAGCTTTCTTTGTTGAACAACTAACCAAACAGCATGGAAGCTCTACAACCGAGTAAGTGTTTACCCGCTTTCTTTATCCGCTTTCATATATATATATATATATATATATAACTGTGTTGTGGGGCTACTCACTGTAAATCTTCTTTCACAGACTTTTATATATTTTCTATATATCCACTGTGTAATACTAGTATAGTTATTTAGAGTTTTCCCCATCAACTATGTATAGCACTAGGTAAAGCCCTGTTGGTCACTCTTAAATACAGTCAAAACTAGACCCCCCATATGATTACCAGATACAGTCTTCCCTCCTCTTGGGGTTAAACAATATGGAGACGTGAAAGACAGCATTCTCGGTGAACCCTTTCTCAGACTGTCACCCAAGGTTGTCAAACTCGCGAGTCTACTCAGACTCGTTAAGGGTCTGTAGACTAGACTCGTAGACTCGACTCACAAACTCGTACGAGTCTATGGAAAATTAAAAATGACATTCCAAAACCTATTATTTACACATATATGACACACACCTGAGTTCTTTAACTTATAAATGTCTCGTATATGACACAAATATGTAATAGAACACCAATTAACACGAAAATTTAAATTTCATACTCCATAACAAATTTCTTAACAAAAAAATAGATTATAAAACAAAATAAATTGCAAAGTATGTACTTAAATACTTAAATTACCAATTTCTTCTTAATTGGCTACTACATCAAGCAAAAAAATCCATAAAACAAACATGCTAATAGCTTCAAACATCCAAAGCTTCAGTGAAATCATCACCACCAATATAATCACCATCATCTTTATCGGTATCTTGAGTATCATCGTTAAACTCTACCTCAGATGAAACACTTTCTTCATCATTAATCAATGTTGGATTGTTTGAAGTTTCACTTCCCCCTAATTTAACATTGCCACCACCATCACTTTGCACAACATTAGTTACAACAACATCATCTTCCACAACATTATTAAAAATAACATCATCTTACTCAACATTTACTTTAGTTTGCACATTTTCTTCATTAGGATCTTCAATTATCCATTCATCATCTGAATGACTATCTTCAAATGAAATAACAACACTATTTGATTTTCCGTTTCCACTTTTCAACTTTAAATTCTACATGACATAAACCAAATTATTCACCTCTTTTTGATGCAACCTATTTCTTCTCTTTTTATGAACCTAAAAAGTAAATAATAATTCAACTCAATGTTTCTAAAAATATTAAAATAAAGTCTATAAACAAACAAATAATAATTTATTACCATTTCAAAGTAATTCCAATTATGTTCACAACTAAAGGAACTATAAGTTAAGCTTAGAACACGAATTGCAAACCTCTTTAATTCTAGAGTCATATCTCCATAGAAACCTCACCCTTCATTAGGTAACTTATTCTTCTTAAACTATTTTCTTTCATAAATCATAAACTTTCTAAACTGTTTAGTCCCATGCAAATTGGTACATGTGCATTGGGATCATTGGACCTGATTGGACTATGGTGCATCACCTTTACACAATATATCATACATGAGAAGCATCAAAGTGAATCATATAAGAAAATACTTACACAATAAATTATTGATTTACGTCCATGAACACGAACAAAGCAAGAGATAGAACAAACTCACGTCGTTGATAAAGGGAGGAAGAAACTTTGTTGAAACAAGAGAATTTCTAATTATCGTACAAGCAAAAAAATAGGTTTTTTTAAAATAAAATAAATTATTTTGGGGAATTTAGGCCTTTTTTGGTTTTAAAAAAAATCAGAAAAAAACTTATAGACTCGTAAACTCGTTATAGACTCGCGATTCTATACGAGTTTGCGCGAGTCTACCCGAGTTTACTTGAGTCTATCAAAAAAAGATTCTATGCATGAGTCTACTCGTTTATGCTTCCTAGACTCATAAACTCGTACGAGTTTACGATTCTACCCGCGAGTTTGACAACCATGATGTCACCCTTAGAAATTGTCAAAGAAACTCTAACTCCCCAGAGATGATCTTTTCTCCGTGAATGGCATCTCTTGAGTTTCTTCCAAATTCTCAGACTTCCCTGGCTTGATCTATTCTCGGTGAATGGCATGTCTTGAACTTCTCGGGGTTTGGGGACCCATGGGCTTCTTAAAAGCATCTCCGCCTCCTCTTGGGTGTTGTACAAGGACCCTTCAGCTTCTTAAAAGCTCTCATGCCTTCTCTTGGGCTTAGTACAAGGACCCAGAGACCTCTACAGGTATAGGAACAGAACCTAGTCATCGATTTGCTAGAGCTGTCTTTCTGAGTCAAGTGTCGGACCTGTTAATGGGTTGACCTTCATCCCTTAACATATCAGCCTTCTCTTGGGCATCATACAAAGATTATTCACTATCTGAGGATCGATTTCTCACAACACCAGTAGACTTTGACAGTCTCAATACCCTTTGGATTTTCCATTTCCTTAAAGAACAGGAAATAACCCTGATCCTTTGATAAATCCCAAAGCACAACCTTACCTTTAATCTTTATAAGAACTGATTTTCTCTTTTATCCAACATACTGTACCTGTCACTAAACTGAGACAGTCACCAGCACAGTTAGCCTTCTCTTGGGCTTTGTACAATGATTTTCCCCAACGGAGCTAACCTTTTCAGACTCTCTTGTTGAGTCAAACTTTTAGCCTCCATCTCGAGCTTCGTACGAGATACAAATCACTCTCTTGTTGAGTATAAAAAACTCTCTTGTTGAGTCAAACCTCTTTTAGCCTCCATCTCAGGCTTCATACGAGATAGAAAATACTCTCTTGTTGAGTTTAAAAGACTCTCTCATTGAGTCAAACCACCTCCAGACTCTCTTGTTAAGTCAATCACCTGTTCAAGACTCTCTTGTTGAGTCAAACCTCTTTAGCCTCCGTCTTGGGCTTCGTACAAGACATATAAAAACACCCCCTTGTTGGGTCACTAGCCTCCTCTTAGGCTTTGTATAAAGAAAACCCCGGTTGAGTCAATCAACCTTTTAGTGTCAAAGTTGTGCGTTGCTCACAGCATACAAACATCAACAACTCCTCTTTAGAGATGACAAATTCTCTCTCATCCAAAACCCTTTAGCTTCACATCTTGGGCTTTAAACAAGATAAAAACCACCTTTAGCTTCACGTCTTGGGCTTTGAACAAGACACCAAAACAACCTTTTTCCTCCCATAGAATAGGAGGAACTACGATCGCTCTGATTTCCCTGTTTCGTTAAACGGGAATACGTAGGCATAAGATTGAAAAATCTTAGCGAGCATACTAATCAAAAAACCCAGAATCCAGTATTTCCACCGAATGAACCCAAAATCATCAAATTTAAACACATCATCAAAAACCTCACAAATAATCCAGACACCGTGTTCTTAACAAAATAACCGAAGGTTGGGCCCCACATCCACATAGCATCTGTAACCTAACAGACCGCTGTTCAAACTCAGTATGCAAGTAGGTTTAATTGGAGACATCTATTTCCCTTCCTTAATCAGCACAATAGGATAAACAATGAATCAAACTGTAGTACCCAAGTGATCGTGACTCAAGACCACAAAAATCGCGCTACACATAGGCATATCCACGAGCTTCATTTGTATCCCCAAAATACATCTTGATTGTATCGGTTACATGAAAAGGATCCAATATTTGAATTCTAGGAAGCCTAGGCTCGACTACAACTAGAAGACACCAAAACTTTCATCGCGGGGGTTTTGGAAAGCTTATTGAAATTGACACGAGGTAAGGGGTTTCCCAAAGGGAGCACATGGCTCATTTATCCATTGTTTCTCGAAGTAGTTCCAATTATCAAAATGGGATTACATTGGTGAAATGGATTCATTAATGTAACACCCCAAAATTTTCCCTCTTGTTATTACATAGCTTATGTTTTATTGCATTGCATTTATATCTCATTTCATCTCATATCTCATACAAGTTGCAAAGGGCATGTGATCAGTTGATTTTAGAGCATTGACTATTCGAAGCAGGAGAGCTAAAGCCTAAGGTGTTCAAGCAAGCCTCAAGAGTCTCTTATGTCTTATATGATCTCAATTGATCCCACAAGTCATTGGAAGAAGAGAATTCACCAAGAAGTTGGACAGTTCATCATCTCCTAGCAAAAACAGTCCAAATTAGGGTTTGTGATTCAAGCAGTCTCCTAATGAAATTTTGGTTCAAACTTGATCTCAATGTTTTCTATATGATATCAAGTATCTAAGGATGGAAGATTGCCCTTTGGTTCATTTCAGAAGAGGTTCAATTGGTCAGTTGCTTGAGAATCAAGAAATTGATGAAAAAGTCAACTGTGCAGAAGGAAAAGTCAACTCCTGACCTTTTTGGGTCAAATTCATGAAATTCAAGTTACATATGTTCATTGGACAAGATTTGATCAAGAAATGTCAAGAGGTTCATCAAAAATCTAGAATTGTACCAAGTTTCCATTTTTAGAAATTTAGGGTTTCCAAAAATGGCAAGTTTGGATAATTTTGCACTACACTTCAAGGCATTCTTTCTTCAAGATAAAAGCTTCAAACTTCAAGCCTAAGTTGAGCCAATCAAAGATCACATCTTAAGCTTCAAATCCATGTGAAGAACTCCTCCATTGGATCAAAATTGAGAGAGTTATGATCAATCAAAGTTAAGGAAAAGTAGGGCAAATTGGCAAGTCAGACTGGTCATGGGCGAGCCATATGCGCCATAATTTCATCAAGCACTTGGTGTGCATGATGTGTCCAACTTCCAAGCAATTTTTCTCAATTATGGAAGCTCCAAATGGAAAAATGTTGAACATCAAAGTTGTTCCTCTTGATCTCCTCTACAACTTTGATGTTGGGAAAATTTTCATATGATCAATGTATGAAGAGATATGGTGGTCTAAACATGGTGGTCTCACTCTAAAATTTTCATAGGTCCATGACCAGGTCTGCAAGCAATTTGACGCGCCCATGATGCAGTTTTGGTTCCTTATGTTCTAAGTTATTTTCCACCACTTTTGAGGTTTCCATTTACTTTAATTTCAACATCAATGTTGTTCTATTACATGTCCACTTTCCATAACATCCAAAATCTCACCATTTCATACATCATACATGGAGAATTCTTCCATTGAAGTTCAACATGTCCATTGTTATCTTGTGCTGCCAAAACAAGAAGGATTATGCATGATATTGTTTGATTCACATATTCACACGCAGAGGACACATTGTACACTTCACATACCATTACTCCTTATGGCCATACACAACTCTTACACATATACATACCTCATGGCAGCATGCATAGAAGAGGAAAAATGAGAAGCTTGTATGACAAGGAAATGTTATAACATCATTATCATACACATCACCATCCTTCATCATCCTCACCATAATTATCATGAGCTTTTTCCACACATGAACAAAAACTCAACCCGTGCCAATGACAACCTGACTCATTCAGTTAACTCACAACTCAGTTAACTAACTCACTCTAACTTGAGTTCTAACCATCAACTATACTAGTTAGATCTTAACCTCAGATATATAAACTCCTCCTAACAGAATTTGTGAACAACTTTCTCATTCTTCACATTTCGCTTCAAAGCTCTCAAAAATTCTCTCTGAGTTCTCTCTCTCATTTCACACGAGTTTCTTCATTTCTTCTTCTATCTTCATCATTAAGTTACATTGAGGCATTGAGGTATTGAATAGTTGAAGCACCTTCAAGTTCCAGATTTCAATTCCTCCGCAAGATCAAGCTTCTATAAGCCTTTATTTGGCCAGATTAAGCTCAAAGTTCATCTGGAAGAATCTCTGGTTTTCTGAAGATTCAAGTTACTTCAAATTTCCAGGTTTCAATTCAAACTTTTCTTGCACGATTCCTACTGTTTTTTAGCTTGTTGATGTTGTGATTTCAGCTTATTAGAAGCTCTTGAACTCTGGCTAGTTGATAGAGCTTGTTAGAAGCTTAGATGAGTTTTTAGGGCAAACTTTCTCCCTTCGATTCTCTCTGTACATGTGTGATTTGTGAAAACTAATTGTGGATCCATGTTCTTATTGAGCTCAGCTTTCATTTAATATAATTTTTGTCAATTTCTGGAACATGTGAGTAGTTGCAGTCACCGGAGGTGGCCGGAGAAGATGACCGGATGTCCATATCCGGCCGGTGAGGTTCAGTTAGGGTTTTGTCTTCAGAACATGTCACAGCCGTTAGATAATTTCAATCCTAGGGCGTGTGTGTTGCCAACACTTAAATGAATCTCATGCCTCTCACGTGCCTCTCTTTCTTTAGATGTTGACCTTGACTTGGCTTGGTGTGCGTGCGTTCATCATTGTTAGCATGCGTGTGCATTCTGATTCATTAGATTTGATTACTTGTGTGATTATCATCTGTTGACTGAATTGTGTGGTTCTGATTGAGTCAATGTTTGACTGCATTCCACCTTAACTCACATGCACATACGCGTATAACTGGATTGGACTTAAAATGATATTCACACACCCCTTGTTAGATCTCAATCACTTTTGAACTACAAATTTACTTTCGTGGCACCCCCCTGCATATTTCTTTTTTTCTTTTAATTTCTTTTTGACATAGTTTCATTTCTTTTTTATTAAAAATACTAAAGTTCATCCAAAAATTCCAAATAAATTCATATAGTATTATAACAGATTTAAATAAATTTATACATTTTTTATTTCTGATTTTATTGATTTTTTTCTTATGTTTTCATAATTTCCTTTTATTTTCTTTTTAAATGATCATCTTCATTGATATTTGAACTTCTCTATTTTATTTATCTTGACTTACATAATATTTTGCACTCATTCTTTTTGTCATGATTAAAAAATACTTTGAAGTGTCTAAAAATATTTTTTTTTTAATTTTTAAAGTCATTTTATCATTAATTCTCATGTACATCTTTGTGCATTCTTTTGATGTGTTTCAATATGACTTTGTAGATTGGTTTGAGCATGTTCCCTTTTGAATTTTACCATGAGATTTTGATGTATGTTTTACCTATGACTTAGGTGGTTTGTGACCTACTTTCATAATTTTCTCATTTGGTTTGGTAATTGTTTGATGCCTTGTGTTTGAAGTAACATTTGTGTTCATTCTTTAACTTCTTTCTAGCATAGTTTGAGAAGGCACTTGTGCCATCTTATTAGGTTTGCTTTGTGTGAGATTATAGGACCTAATTAGGATGTTATAGGTCCCTTGATGTGAATCATAAGTCATTTGCATTGTATTTTCATTTGGATTGTGTATATGTTCTAAATACATCCTTACTTGATTTCTTATGACCTAGTTTCACTTGTCTTCTCTTCTAACCATTAACATGACTTGTACTTGAATCATCAATGCATATTCATGCATTCTAATTGCATATCATCTTTGGTATGCTACTGACCCATAATCATCTCATGCATTTAAATGTTCATTTATATCATCTTGCATACTTGTTTATGTTTGACCTTATTCATCTTTCTTTCTTAACTAGTTTTAATGTGGTTTGCATATGCATCTTGTATGATTAATTCTTGCATTATAATTACGTCTTAAATGTCATTTGGTACTTATCTATTATCCATGTTCATCCATTTTTGGTTTGCCACTTTAACTTGTGTTCCATGTTACTTCTTTTCTTTAAGTGAAACTTGTTTCTTCTCTTCTCACTTCTTCTTCATCTAACTTCTTATACTTGATCATTCATTTTCATAACTTGTATGCCCATTCATATGCATTATAGGACATTCATATATGATGTATGATTCTGGCTTTGACATTTCATTAGGCATTAGTGCATGTTCATCTTGCATAATCATTCATCTTTCATCAATTACTTTTATGGTGCATTTCTTTGTTGTTTAAGACATTGTTAGTGCATAGTTTATTTATGTTTGATCTCTTAACCTTAGAGGACTTTCATAGGGTATAAGTTCTGACCTAGAAGCTTTCTCAATCTTTAGGATCTTTCTTCTTTAGTTTCTAACTTGTTTGATTCTTACTTGTTCTTCTCTCCATATTTCTTCACTTGTAAATTGTTTTGCTAACATTTTCAGGGGCTAATGGTAAGTCAAGTGTGTGGGAGAGCACCCACATACAACCTCTTTTCTTATCTCTTTTAAGCTTTCAAGTTGTGATTGTGATAAGCATCTTACGCTTCTTTGACATTTCATTGCTTTCATCCCTTTGAGTTCTTAACTTAACTTCAATCTTTGAAGTAAGTTAGAACTCACTCTTCTTCTCTTTTCTTTTAGACTTAGGTTTCTAAACCACACTTAACCATTAGGAACATCCAAGCATGATAACTCTTAGGATTATTAGTCTCCCTTTAGACTTTTACCTTTCTTAACCTTTGAGTCTCTCTTCTCCTCACCTCAAAACAAAGAGCAAAACATCTAATAAAGGCATAACATATATTGTATTTGAGCCGTTCATGTGAGAATAAGATAGTGAGGGGTCTTCTCTCACTTTTTTAGAATGTTTATCATACGTCCCGTCTTGGGTCGATATGCGAGGCATTCGATCCTACGTGAAAGACTTAAATACAATATGCGTTGTAAACACAAAATAATCAAAACACTTCTTTTCAAAATACAAAAACAAACAAACAATTCTCTTCTCATCTCCTTCATTCCATTCTTAAGTGTCATACCCCAAATTTTGACCACTAAGATTTCCCATCATTGTGCAAATCATCATCACAATATGGATGAACCGCCATGCCTCACCAAATGCCTCAAGGGTTGTTGAGCATTCACTACAATCAAAATTAGGGTTTCAAGCCCTCTCTGAGTGCTTAGACAAAGGATCAATCAAGGAATGACGTGATCTTCAACTTGTCTAACCTCTCAAACATCCACAATGGATCAAAAGGACTCCCACTTCAAGGATTAAGCACAAGGCTGCTCCCTTCTAGGTGGATCAAGTCTCAAGATCGCCAGTATCACCAAATTAGGGTTTTGGTCGACCAGGGCCTCCAGATGAAAATTTTCATCTGGGCACAAGCCAAAGATACAAAACACAACCTAATGTACTCCATGGAACCTCATGGACCCAATCATCAAGTCAATTTTGCCTCAGGGGATGCATTCATCAAAAATCAGGAATTAGGGTTTCTTGACCTAATTCACCCCTAAGTTGACTTTTGGGACAAATCAAGAGCCAAGACCTCAAGACATGATTTGAGGGTCTCTAATGAACTATATTGATCCATTTGGAACAATGGATTAATCCAAGAAGCTTGAGCAACAAGTCTCAATTTCATCTGCACAACAATTAGGGTTTTAATGGAAAAGTCAACTGTAACTTTGACTTTTGACCAGGACATGCTCACAAACCCTAGGACATGCCTCAATATACCCTATGACACCCATGGAACATGTCCATCAAGTTTTATTTAGGTCAAGGACATGATTTCATGAAGAATTGCACAGTTTGGAAGTCATCTGATAAAAAGTCAACTGTGCACAAAAGTCAACTTTGACTTTTTGAGATTTTTCACCAAAATGGATTTTTAACCCTAAAATGATGTTAATGTATGATTTGAATCATCATTCATCAAGAAAAATCAAAGAATGTTGGATAACTTGTAAAAGGGGTAACCATAAAACTTAGAAATTTTTCTAAGTTATGGAAAAAGTACCACTAATACACTAACTTTGGAGGATCATAACTCCTAAACCACAAGGCCATTTTTTCTCATCCAAAGATGGATTTGTAGCCCTCATTACCCTCTACAAAAACTTCAACTAGACCTAAGTCCAATTCATTAAGGATTTTGAGTTATGGAGTGATCAAAATCAAGAAATCACACTTTGTTCCAACACTTAGTGAAAATTTCACTAAGTCAGATTTTGCTTCACTTTTTGCCAAATGTAGAGGGATTTTTCACTTGGAATCAAAAGAGATCAAAACCAAACTTGTTCAAACAGTTGTTGTATCATGTAAGGGCTTTCCAAAATGGCCAAGAACATTGCCAAATTCAACTTACCCCATGAGATATGACATTGTCAAGTTGCCTTGCTGAAATCTATCAAAGGCAAGGCAGATTTTGCATTTTGGCTCGATTTGCCAAAATCAGCCAAATTCAAATGCTCCTATCCACTTGAACACATCTGAGGATTGAATCTAAAGGGGACAATCACTGAGCCAAGCCTCCAAAGTCCATGGAACAAGAAATAACATGTTGAACCTAGAATGGCCAAAATAGGGACAAGACTCCAAATTTGGATTGGAGCATTCAATGGAAGCATCAAGGTGGCATGGACTGAGCCATTCTCATCTGAAATCAGTCAAGACTTATCCAATACCAAGGGAACCAAAGCTCTGTGCCCTAACCTCTAGTCAATGGCTAGAGGAGACTTGCATTTCCATTGGACAACGTTGGCCAAACCTATTTACCAGCTGCCATTCACTATTCCTTCCAAAATCACAATTTCTTTTTCACATGTTAAACAATTTTGATCATTTTAATTGAATTTTTATTCAATTAAATACATTTTTGAAAACAAATTAGGGTTTTTGGATTAATTCAACCCTCATAAATCATTTTCAAAAACACTTTGGGCCTCTAATAGAGTGTAAGACCCAATCCTTTCTTAACCAAAACATTTTGGGCCTCAGTGTATTGTATAAGTCCCGATACCGTAAAAAACAAACGGCGCGATCGTCTCCTATTCAAAGAATCAACTGGGCCTCTCCTTGAGCTATAAGACACATTCAAAAACACTTTGGGCCTCTAATAGAGTGTAAGACCCAACCCCCATTTAACCAAAATCATTTGGGCCTCACTAATTGTATAAGTCCCTCTGTGTTAAAAGAAAATCTCAGTGCGATCACCATTTCAAACGGAAAAATCATCTGGGCCTACCCTCGTGTTATAAGCCCCACTCTTTTCCTAAAACTCACTTGGGCCTCTTGAGAGAGGGTAAGACCCATCCCTTTGTACAAAAAACCTTTTTTTGGCCACAGTCACTTGTATAAGTCCCTCTGTACAAATTCGAACAGTGCGCTCACTGATAAAACCCTGGGCCTCTCCTTGAGCTGTAAGCCCCAAATATTTCTTTTCAAAGCACTTTCTCCTTTGATTTTGAATATACTGTTGTTTTCAATCTTTCTTTGTTGAACAACTAACCAAACAGCATGGAAGCTCTACAACCGAGTAAGTGTTTATACGCTTTCATTTACCGCTTTCATATACATATGACTGTATTGTGGGGCTGTTTCACTATAAGTCTTCTTTCATGAACTCATATCAACTGTGTAATAATAGTTTAGATATTTTGAGTTTCCCCAGCAACTACGTCTAGAACTAAGTGACGCCGTTTCGTTTAGTCATAGAAATAGACAACTAGATCCCCAATAGGATCACCAAATACAGTATTCTCTTCGGCTGTCCTCATTAGGAATTGTCAAGAAACTCTACTCCCAGAGATGAATGTATCCTCCGTGAATGGCATCTTTGAGTTTCTTCCAAATTCTCGAATTTTCCTGACTTTGATCTATTCTCGGTGAATAGCATTGCCTTGAATTTCTCGGGGTTTGGGGACCCACGGGCTTCTTAAAAGCATCGGCCTCCTCTTGGGCATCGTACAAGGACCCATAGGCTTCCTAAAAGCAACCCCGCCTCCTCTTGGGCTTAGTACATGGACCCTACGGCTTCTTAGAAGTATTCACAGCCTCCTCTTAGGCTTCGTATAATGATCTCTTCCTCCGGGAATGATAGCCTCCTCTTGGGCTTCGTACAAGGACCCGTCGGCTTCTTAAAAGTTTCCAGCCTCCTCTTGGGCTTCGTACAAATTGTCCCGACGACCTCCTAAAGGTATAGGAACAGAACTTAGTCATCTTCATAGAACAGTCCTTTCATAGAGTCTACTACTGTTTCTCGAAGCATAGTACAAAAGATGAAACTCTAGGCTTGGGCAGTCTAACTTCCTTGAGTCTCAAAGACATTCTCAAGTAACCCCTTCATTAAATAGGAAGGAAACCCGCAGACTCAGATAGTCTCAATATCCTTTGGATTTCCCGTTTCCTTAAAGAACAGGAATAACCCGGATCCTTGAATCAAATCCCTGAGTACAGTGTTGCTCATATAAGAACTGATTTTCTCTTTCAAAATTAGTATACCGGACCTGTCTCCATAGCCTCCTCTTAGGCTTTGTATAATGATCCTTCTCCAGTGAAGTTAGCCTCCTCTTGGGCTTTGTACAATGATTCTCCCCAACGGAGCCAAACAACGTTTAGCCTCTCTCGGGCTTTGTACGAGACACATAAGAGACTCCCTTGCTAAGTCAATTACCCCTTTCGCCTCCATCTCGGGCTTTATACGAGATACAAAAAGGTTCTTATTGAGCCAAATAAACAATAGCCTCCATCTCGGGCTTTATACGAGATACCAAAAGACTCCCTCGTTGAGTCAAAAACCTTTTCGCCTCTCTCTCGGGCTTTGTACGAGACACATGATAGCCTCCTCTTAGGCTTTGTATAAGAAAACCATTGGTTAATCCAATTAACCTTTTAGCATCAAAACTGTGCCTCGTTCACAGTACACAAACATCAACAACTCCTTCCCCTTCATCTAATCGCTGTAAGCGGCAAGCCTCTGGATCATCTACATCCATGCCACTGACCCTCTTTTAGCATGAGAAATTCCTAAGGAAAGATAGCATTGCTCTATACTGAGTTAAAGTCTTCTCCTTTAGGTTAAAACCCCCTATAAAGGAAATTATGGCATTACTAGGATTCACACATCCCGGTTAAAGTAATTCTCCTTTATAAAACAGTTGTGACATACAACCCCCTCTTTAGAGATGACAAATTCTCTCTAAAGTCAAATAGACTTTTCAGCTTCATATCTTGGTCTTTGATCAAGATACAAATCACCTTTCACTTCACGTCTTGGGCTTTGAACAAGACACCAAAACACCCATTTCCTCCCATAGAATAGGAGGAACTACGAACGCTCTGATTTCCCTGTTTTGGATAAACGGGAATACGTAGGCATAAGATTGAAAGAAAAATCTTAGCGAGCACACTAAACAAAAACCCAAAATCCCATATCTCCATCAATCAAAAGCAGTAATTCAAAAAACATCAGTCCTAACATCCTAATCCTTGTTCCCCGCCAGAAACCTTCCGTCTAGATAAAAAGAAAGAAAACCGTATTGGCGAAAATACAAATAACCAGTACAAAGGCCCCCCCACATTGATAGCATTTGTAACTTAACATACCGCTGTTTAAACTCAGTATGCAAAGCAGGGTTAATTGGAGACATCTATTTCCATTCCTTCATCAGCTTTAATAGGATAAAAAATGAATCGACCTGTAGTTTTAAGCTCAACCACAGAGAGCGACCAGCGCTTAAGAACCGCGTCCAAAATCGCTCGCTACAGAAAAATGGCGCCCACCGTGTGGCCCGTCTCTATTTTTCTGATTTCCTTTTTCTTCACTTGTGTGAATACCACAGATTGGGGCTTCCGTCGGGGAACCCATTTTCTGTCAGGAACTTAGGATTCTTAGCTTCATAGGTCTAGGATGATTAGGACAAATATATATACTACTTTTCCTAATTGCTATACATGTTTATTTTTCTGCTAATGGGAATGCGGGTGATGCCGTATGTGGAAAGAATGAGTATACACCTAAGATAAGTGATGGCGACGGGATCGACCATCAACCTCAGTGGAGGCTGACCAACGCAACCCATTCTCTCACCTAGACAATGGGCCGGTTGTTAAGTCTGAGAAGCTGAGGAGCCAAACCCTTTCGTAGTGCGGAAACTATCGGAAATAGTTGTTACGCGATACTACCCTCATTTGAGGATGGTGATCTATTCTCGGTGAATGGAACTTGCTCTAAGATTGCACTACAACTCGCTGGCGATCCGCTTATTGTTTTGCTTTCCTGGGAGGAGCTAATGATAATGAGTACGGGTACAAAAATCACCCTAGTATAAACCTTTGGGGATGGGTAGAGCCTTGACTTCATGACAACGACCCTTTGACCCCATCTTTTTTCTATGTTTTTGTGTGCTGCATTCATGCATTCATCTAAAAAACATTAAAACATTCAAAAATTCTTCTCTTCTAGTCTCTCTGTTTTTTTCAAAATAAACTAAGACTGTGATTGCAAATATCAGAGAAAAGGATTGCACTAATGGATTTCGGTAGAAGGAGAACTCACCAGTATACCTTCAAGGTTCCAAAACTAGAGGATTTGAGAAGGTTAGCAAGGATGATCACTAACCCAGAGGCTTTCAGAGCCAAGCACGGAGGTTTGCTACCACTATTAAGAGTCCATGTGATTAAGGGAATCATGGATGCACTAATCCAGTTCTATGATCTGGTCTATCACTGTTTCACATTCCCGGATTACCAACTTGCACCAACACTAGAGGAGTATTCTCACCTGATCGATCTACACATTACAGATCGAGCTCCATTTTCTGGACTGGAAGAAATTCCAAAGAATCAGACTATTGCAAGAGCAATTCATTTGGACGAGTCTGAAGTTAGGATTCACCTAACTACTAAGGGTGGCATCCAAGGTTTGCCAGCCCAGTTCTTGACAAAGAAAGCCCTGTACTTCGCCAGTATCGGGAATGTGACTGCTTTTGAAAGCATCTTTGTCTTACTCACCTATGGGTTATTTTTGTTCCCCAACATCAATAACTTCGTCGATATTAACTCCATTAGGGTTTTTCTCATTGGAAACCCTGTACCGACTTTGCTCGCAGATGCGTATCATTCTGTACACTTGGGGAATTTGTACAGCGGAGGGGAGATCACATGCTGTGTACCTTTGCTTAACAAATGATTTATCTCTCATTTGCCCAAGTCTGCTGCTTTTTGGGATTGCAATAGTGCCTTACGTTGGTCGCAAAAGATCATGTCTCTTACCAACTCTGATATAGATTGGTGTAATAGGATTTATGAGGCAATCAGGATCATTGACCGTTGTGGAAACTTCCCCAACATACCCCTTATAGGAACTAAAGGAGGAATCAACTACCATCCGGTATTAGTTCACCGTCAATTTGGATACCCGATGAGGCACATCCCGCTGGGTGTTCATCTGGAAGGTCTTTTCTTCAAAGAAGGAGAAAACGACAGAGCACTAAAGATGGAAATAGTGCACGCTTTGAAGCATGTTCATAAGAAAGGACGAGAGTCTCTGGGAAAACCGGACTGTGTCTCGATGGAGCCTTATCTCCATTGGGTACAAACTAGAGCTCTCAAGCTGAAGATGCCTTATCCTCGTTACGGAATTCTTCCGCCGAGGGAATCTGTCATGTACTTCATGACGGAAACTGAAAAGCTTCAGGTTACTCTCAACAAAATTCTGAAGGAGAGAAGGTCTTGGAAGAACAAGTACCGCACCCTCGACATAGAGTGCATCAAAATACAGCAATTACTGAAAGAAAAAGATGCTCTGATTGAAATTTTGGAGCAACATGTTGTAGATAATCCAGATGACCAAAGGAATTTGCTCGCTCTTTTCACTTAGCAAAGGAATGACAACCCGACAACGGCCCAAGAGCCCCGGTCAAAGAAAAGGAAGATACCAGAATCAGCACCTGATTTCTCTTCAGAGAGGACTCAGGACCCATTAGTTTAGGTTTCTGTTTCTGCACTTTGTAATCTACTGTATTTCCATTTCTGTAATCCTTTTGAATTTCAATAAAAAGGGGTTTCCCCACCGTTTGATATTTGCAATCTAATTGTCGAAGTTTATTTTGATTAAACCTTAAACAATTAATATAATCATTGCATTCATCATTCTCATATCGCGTATTCTTCTTACCTACGAATCTCATGTTTGTGTCTCGATTCTAGAGTCAAACTGTCTCATTCGTATAATACTCGGGCCAATCATCAGAAAAGGATGGATGATCTTGAGGAAGAAAACAGAGAGTTGAAAGAAGAGATCGACGCTCTGAGAGAGGATATGAGAAAGCTTCGTAACGACATGCAAGCCATGGCAGAAGCTCAGCTACAAAGAACTGTGATCTCAGAGATCACCTCAACGCCCATAGTGGAGAGGTATGATCCTAGGTATCAGATACCGAAAGATCGTCCTTGGGGCATGCCTGTTAACTATATCCCGGAAGGATATGTTCCGCCGATCACTGAAGATCAGGGAATCACAGCAGAAGCCGCTGGGCCTGAAGGTTACAAACTTCGGGAAAGCGAAGATGCCAGAGGCATACTGAAGACTCCTGAAGGTTACAAACTTCGGGAAATGCCAAGACTCACTGCCGTAGTCACGGTACCACCCCCTGTGGTGCACACTGTCCCGGAAGGACAGATTCCACCAACACCTTCTGGTAAGAAGGAAACTATGTTTGACAGAATGGATGAATTCCAGGAACAGTTCTTGGAAATGCAGAAGGAACTGCAGGCCATTCGTGGTCAGGATTTATTTGGAAAGGACACCGTAGATCTCTGCTTGGTCCCAAATGTGAAAGTCCTGCACGAGTTCCAAGTGCCCGACTTTGAAAAATATAAGGGTAACTCTTGCCCTCAAAGCCATCTGGTGATGTATGCTCGGCGGATGTCAGCCCAAATGGAGAATTAGGACCTACTGATTCACTACTTCCAGGATAGTTTAACCGGTGCCGCACTCAAATGGTACATGGGTTTAAACCGTGCTACGATTAGCACATTCAGAGATCTTGGTACCGCCTTCGTCCAACAATACAAATACAATTTGGACATGGCACCCGACAGAGATCAACTCAGATCGATGTCGCAAAAGGACAAGGAAACCTTTAAGGAATATGCTTAAAGGTGGCGTGAAATTGCCGCTCAAATTTGTCCACCTCTTGAGGAAAAAGAGATGACAAAGATCTTCTTAAAAACCTTAAGCTCATTTTACTATGACCGAATGGTTGCCAGTGCACCCAGTGATTTCACCGAAATGGTTGGCATGGGTGTACGTCTGGAGGAAGCCGTCTGAAAAGGACGTTTGGTAAAAGACATTGGATCGACGAGCGGTACTAAAAAATATGGTAGTGCTCTCCCTAAGAAAAAAAAGCAAGATATTGGGAATATCTCTCTCGGAAAGCAAAGACGACGTTATCAACCGGTAGCAGCTGTGACTCCTGCTATCAACCCTGCGCCTATTCCTACGTATCAACCTCAGGTTGCGCAGAGCCAACCTGACCAGCAAAGGACACAACAGCCTCTTCAGCAGGCTCGTCCTCCATATAACAACAACCGTACAACACGGCCGCCAGGATTTGATCCTATACCCGTGACGTACGCAGAGCTGTTTCCATTACTACTGGCTAAGGGGCACATCCAGACTAAGTCTCCTCTTACAGTACCGGAAAATCTGCCTTTTTGGTTTAAGGTGGATCAGACATGCCCTTATCATCAAGGAGGTTCAGGGCATAACATAGAGACTTGTCTCAATTTCAAGTCCGACGTGCAAAAACTTGTTAGGAGCGGGGTCTTATCCTTCAAGGATACAAATCCTAATGTTCTCACGAACCCGCTGCCTCAACACGAGAAGGTTGTAGTCAATCTGATTGAGAGAGAATCTAACGATGTCTATCAAATTCACGATGTACTCTTGTTGAAAACCAATTTGGTCAAGATGCATTGTAGACAGAGTGGATATGGCCATGTGCCACCTCATAACTATCACCAGTGTGATATCTGCTCTAAAGACAATCAAGGATGTTCTGTGGTGCAAGCAGCTCTACAGGAACAGATGGATCTCGGATGGATCCAAGAGCACCGAGTTCATGGAGTTAACATGGTTTACACGAATTCTAACGTCATTCAGAACCACGATTCTGTGCAATGAATGTCAACTTGGTGGCGATGCATTCAAGGCAAAGCCAGTATCATAATCTGCCGCGGCACAATTACAGTTCTTGTCTGATTTGCTCGGTAAACAAACAGGGATGCTCTTTCATACAAGAGGCCCTCCAGTGTCAGATGGATCTTGGATGGATCCAAGACTACCATGATAGGAACCCTTATCAGATCAACATGGTTCAGATCTTCGATATTCGCGTGATGAATACCAACCTGGTAGAGTTACATGCTGAGCAGGTCTGACTCGGATTCTTAATATCACATGACTATCAAAGCTGTAAAGCAGGTTGCGAAAACGATCGAGGTTGTACCCTTGTCCAGGAGGCACTTCAGCACTTGTTAAATCATTGGTGGATGCCAATTTATATGGATGAAGATACTCAGCAGATTAGTATCAGTAACAGAAACCCCACTCGGCGTCAGAGTCAGGATGTCCGATTAGTGGAAGCTAACCTAGTGAGGTTACATTGTATTCAAAGTGGGCGTGGCCAGGTGCCCCCACACAACTATGACAGTTGCGGCGTCAGTTCGGAAAGTAACCAAAGGTGTACCTGGTGAGAGCAGCTCTGCAGGATCAGGTGGATCGTGGAGAAATTCGCCCATATCCAAGTTCTGGACCCATCAACTGGACGCCGAACTACCTTGCCGAGCAAGTTGAGGATGTTGTCACGATCTCTGGTCATCACAGGACCAGGGATGTTTTCGCCATTATTCCTCAACTTGCCGAAGCTAAAGTTCCCAACCGGGAACGGATCGAGATCACTTATGATGGTCAGAAAAATCAGAAGGCTCCTGTAGTCATCTATCTACCAGGACCATTACCGTATGAATCAGCTAAGGCGATCCCTTACAAATACGGTGCAACAACAATTGAGAATGGAAAGGAAATTCCATTACCCTCCGTCGTGAATATTGCAGACATCAGTCGTGTAACACGGAGCGGTCGAATCTTCAACCGAGGAGTTGGAGAACTTAACAAAGAAAAGGAACTTCAGACAGAAGCTCCCGATCCCCCAGTCGGTCAGTCCAGTAATCCCGACCTTCCAAAGAACGATGATGAGATGTTGAAGCTCATCCAAAGGAGTGAGTAGAACATTGTTGATCAGCTATTACAAACTCCTTCAAAGATCTCAGTGTTATCACTGTTACTCAGTTCAGAAGCCCACAGGGAGGCTCTATAGAAAGTCTTGGAGCAAGCCTTTGTGGAACAGGATGTAACAATCAGACAGTTCGATAGCATTGTCTCTAACATCACTTCCTGCAACAATTTGGGATTTAGTGATGAAGAATTACCTGAAGAGGGTCGTCGTCATAACATGGCGCTCAATATCACAGTTAATTGCCAGGACGATGCTTTAGCCAGCGTACTGGTAGACACAGGGTCAGCCCTGAATATTATGCCGAAGTCCACTTTGATGCAATTATCATTCAAGGGCCCTCCGATGAGAGTCAGCGAGGTCGTCGTCAAAGCATTCGACGGATCCAGAAAAACAGTTATCGGCGAAGTTGATCTTCCCATAACTATCGGTCCTCACACTTTCCAAGTCACTTTCCAGGTCATGGATATCCGAGCAACATACAGTTGTTTATTAGGAAGACCTTGGATACATTAGGCTGGAGCGGTCACTTCGACCCTCCACCAAAAGCTAAAGTTCATCAAGAACGATCAACTTGTCACGGTTTGTGGGGAACAAGCCTTGCTCGTGAGTAACTTGTCATCATCTGCTGATATAGAACCCGAGGAGGTTATTGGGACTCAGTTCCAAGCATTTTCGGTGAGCAAGGACAATCATTTCAAAGGAGGAACCTCGATTTCCTCATACAAAGATGTTATCAAAGTGGTCGAGAGTACCGACACAACAGGATGGGGACAGCTTGTCATTCCTACTGACAATAAAACAAAGAAGGGTCTTGGTTTTTCTGCAACCTGTACCCGGACAGCTGCCAACGATGAAAGTCTTCATCCCCTTCAAAACTTCTTCCACAGTGGAGATTTCCTTCACCCGGTGTCTTAGGCAGTACATGCTATCAATGAGGAAGATCCCTCTGACACGGATAAAGAATGGAAGTCTTACCTTAACGAGGACGGTTATATGTCTCAGGAAGAAATGCTTACGCCAATTTGCTATCCCGCACAGAGTCCGAGATTTTTACCACGGTCAGATGTCGAAATGATATATGGAGATTGTGATCCGGAAGGATGTCGTGCTCCGCCAAATTCATTAGAGGAGGACACTCTAATGAAAGACAACTTTGACTACAACTACTATGGCCCAATGGATGGTCTGCCAATGTGGCAACCTTACCCAGGAAACTTGGGGCAAGAAAGTCAGCCGAGTAATGAAGCTCAGCTGACCGTCATTGAACGGAATACCTGTGTCCCCACCATGCCATGGGATCAACACTCAGGTCATTCAGAAACTACTCAATAGGAAGATGAATTCGCAATGTTTGCAGGACTTGAATTCATCAACTATACTTTTCCCGAGGTCAACGTCATTGAGAGAGATGACTCCTCCAGTTCCAAAGAAGTTTGGGACACTCTGGGAGAACCAAGTGGAAAATTCGACTATATGGTCAAGTACACTGCTCCCGAAAGCTCTCGTATCAGGCTCGAAGACATCCAGCCTACTAGATGGGGAGATACAGCTGAGAGCACAAATGCTATGCAAAATGCAACTGAGGAATTCTCCTACGATAATTCTGCCTGGGAGACAGATTCCAATGATCCTGCTCCACCAGAAATTAGCATTATTTCTGAAGACAAATCAAGGAAGGTGCCAGAATTTGTGATTCACCGAGGAGTTCGCCGCCAATGGGTTGCCGTCGAGGTTCTGAAGGTCGTTCGTCAGTCAAAGTAATTGCCATCTTTAACCTTTCACCCTGCCCCGGTGAAACGGATGTTTTGATAGGGCTCGCTTTCTGTAAATTTCCCTCTTCGCTTTGCCCAAAGCGACAGAGTTTTGTTTTATAGGGCTGTAGTTTCAAGAATCGACTTGTTCATTAATAAAATAACGTCGTTCTGTAATTTCCGCATTAATTGCTGTTTTCTTTTTTGCTTTTTCAGAAAATGGTAATCCTAAAAAACAATTCAAATAAAAACAAGCAATAAAATAAATACACTGCACACTCTCGCATTTTCTCTATCTCTTCTAAACACAAATCATCACGTCATGCAGATTGCTTGTTTTACACCCTGTTGAAACATACGATCCGATGCCTTCTCCCAACTTTGAGTTCCCGGTATTCGAGGCTGAAGAAGAAAATGACGACGAAATTCCGGAAGAGATCTCCCGATTACTCAAACAAGAGGAAAGGTCCATTGAACCTCACAAAGAGCCGTTGGAAATGGCAAACTTGGGTTCAGAGCAAGAGAGAAAAGAAATCAGGATCGGGGCACTGCTCAGTCCAACTGCCAGAGAGAGTTTGATAAAGCTTCTCAGAGAATTTCCCGATGTATTCACTTAGTCTTATCAGGATATGCCAGGGTTGGATACCAGCATCGTGGAACATCACTTACCGTTAAGATCGGAATGTCCGCCAGTAAAGCAAAGGTTGAGACGCACTCACCCGGACATGGCCATCAAAATCAAAGAGGAGGTACAGAAACAGATTGACGCGGGTTTCCTCGCTACACCTGAATATCCTCAATGGTTAGCCAACATCGTACCCGTTCCCAAAAAGGACGGAAAGGTCAGAATGTGTGTTGATTACAGAGATCTGAACAAGGCAAGTCCAAAGGACGACTTTCCTTTACCACACATTGACATGTTGGTTGACAGCACATCAAAGTTCAAAGTATTCTCCTTCATGGATGGATTCTCGGTCTATAACCAGATCAAAATGGCGCCGAAAGACATGGAGAAAACTTCGTTCATTACCCCCTTGGGTACCTTCTGTTACAAGGTAATGCCGTTCGGTTTGAAGAATGCTGGGGCAACCTATCAGAGGGCCATGATTACTCTGTTTCATGACATGATACACAAAGAAATCGAGGTATATGTCGATGATATGATTGCAAAATCTAAAACAGAGAGTGAGCACGTTGAACATCTATCAAAATTGTTCGAACGTTTAAGAAAATTCAAGCTCTGCTTGAATCCCAACAAGTGCACCTTCGGTGTCCATTCAGGGAAACTCTTAGGGTTCATCGTCAGCCAGAAAGGAATTGAGGTTGATCCTGACAAGGTCAAGGCCATTCAAGAAATGCCTTCTTCGAAAACTGAAAAACAAGTCAGAGGATTCCTGGGACGTTTGAACTACATCTCCAGATTCATATTCCTTATGACCGCGACCTATGCGCCGATTTTCAAATTACTCAAAAAGAACCAGGATTGCGTTTGGTCAGAAGATTGCCAAACCGCTTTCGACAGTATTAAGGAATATCTATTGAATCCTCCGATTCTATCACCTCCAGTGGTAGGAAGACCACTGATCATTTACCTCACAGTCCTAGAGGGATCAATGGGGTGTGTACTTGGCCAACAAGACGAAACCAAACAGAAAGAGTCTGCCATCTACTATCTAAGCAAGAAATTCACCGACTGTGAAACTCGATACACGATGCTCGAGAAAACTTGTTGTGCTTTGGCTTGGGCAGCCAAACGTCTTCGCCAATACATGATTCATCACACTACTTGGTTAATCTCCAAAATGGATCCAATCAAGTATGTTTTAGAAAAACCTGCTCTTACGGGAAGGATTGCCCGTTGGCAGATGCTGTTATCAGAATATGACATAGAGTACCATGCTCAGAAAGCCGTTAAGGGAAGTGTTTTAGCCGATCATTTGGCTCATCAACCGATTGACGATCAAGAATCAATCGGGTTTGACTTCCCAGACAAAGATGTCATGTATCTAAAAATGAAAGACTGCGACGAGCCACTACCCAGTGAAGGGCCAAAACCAGGTTCCCAATGGGGACTTATCTTTGACGGAGCAGTTAATCAATATGGAAACGGAATTGGGGCAATCATTGTTACCCCTCAGGGCACCCACATTCCTTTCACTGCTAGACTTACGTTCAAATGTACGAACAACGAGGCCGAATACGAAGCTTGTATTATGGGTCTCGAAGAAGTAATTGATTTAAGGATCAAAAACTTGGACGTATATGGCGACTCAGCTTTGGTTATCAATCAGATAAAAGGAGATTGGAACACATACCAATCAGGATTGATTCCTTACAAAGACTATGCAAGAAGGTTGTTACCCTTCTTCAATAGAGTTGAGTTTCATCACATCCCTCGTGATGAGAATCACATGGCTGATGCATTAGCCACTATCTCTTCCATGATTAGTGTAGGTCAATGGAATGACATACCTAAGATCGACATAATGCGCCTTGAACGGCCCGCTTACGTCTTCACGATTGAAGCAGTCATAGATGACAAACCTTGGTACCACGATATCAAATGCTTCCTTCAGAAACAAGAGTACCCATCTGGGGCACTCAGAAAAGACAGGAAAACCCTCAGAAGATTGGCTGGAAACTTCTTCCTGAGCAGTGACACTCTTTATAAGAGGAATTTTGACATGGTCTTGCTCCGATGCGTAGACAGACCCGAAGCAGACATGCTTATGAAAGAAATTCAAGAAGGATCCTTTGGCACTCATGCCAACGGACACACAATGGCGAGAAAAATTTTGAGAGCAGGGTATTACTGGTTGACCCTGGAATCCGACTGCTACAAGTACATGAGGAGGTGTCACAAGTGTTAGATATACTCCGACAAAATTCATGTACCGCCATCACATCTCAAAGTTCTCTCTTCCCCGTGGCCTTTTTCCATATGGGGAATCGACATGATTGGCTTGATTGAACCCCAAGGCTTCGAACGGACATCGGTTCATCCTTGTAGCCATTGACTATTTCACCAAGTGGGTCGAAGCAGCGTCATTCGCTAATGTAACCCGACAAGTGGTGGTCCGATTTATCAAAAACAATATCATCTGCTGTTATGGTGTTCCAAGCGAGATCATTACTGACAATGGATCTAACTTGAACAACAAGATGATGAAGGAGTTGTGCGCAGAGTTCAAGATCGAACATCATAACTCATCTCCCTACCGACCCAAGATGAACGGGGCGGTAGAAGCGGCTAACAAGAACATCAAGAAGATCGTTCAAAAGATGGTTGTAACCTACAAAGATTGGCACGAGATGCTACCCTTTGCTCTTCACGGTTATCGCACATCTGTCCGCACTTCAACGGGGGCAACCCCTTTCTCTCTAGTATATGGCATGGAGGCAGTTCTCCCCATAGAAGTAGAGATCCCATCAATCCGGGTATTGATGGAAGCGAAGCTCACGGAAGCTGAATGGTGTCAAAGTCGACACGACGAAATGAATCTGATCGAAGAAAAGTGAATCACGGCACTATGCCACGGTCAGTTGTATCAGCACAGAATGAAGAGGGCGTTCGACAAAAAGGTCCGACCTCGTGTCTTCAGAAAAGGAGACCTCGTGCTCAAGAAAATACAATCATTTCTCACTGATTCGCGAGGCAAGTGGACTCCGAATTATGATGGCCCCTATGTGGTCACGACAGCTTTCTCAGGCGGTGCCTTGAGACTTGCAACCATGGACGGAGAGGAATTTGCCTACCCCAAGAATGTTGATGTAGTCAAGAAATACTTCGCCTAAACTAAAAAAAAAAAAAAAGAAAAAACGTCTCGGTGGATTGAAAACCCGAAAGGGCGGTCCAGGCAAAAGTTAGAGACATGAAAAAAAATCATCCTGGTGGATTGGAAACATCAAAGTACAATCCAGGCAAAAATTAGGGATAATGGCAAGTAACTATGTTCAACAGAGGCAAGTCCCTCAGTAGCAGCAGTTACATCATCCATCAGAGGAAAACTCCAGTCAAGGTCATCTTCGACATAAGCTCAGGATGCCCAGAATTCAAAGTTGGTAGAAGGATAGTGGTCGTTATGTTTCAACGTAGCCCTTTTCCCTATAAATTACCATTTTCAAACTTTGTATATACTCCTTGGAATCACGCGTTTAGCTGATCTCCATCTCATCAATAAAATTTGAGCCCTTGTGCTTTTGTTTGTAATTCTTATTTGTTTTAACTTTACAGAACGACGTTGTTAACATGACTAACGATTCTTGAAATGAAACAAAAATGAATTTACCTGTTAAAACTTTTTCTGCTTTTAAAATAAAGACGACAATTTCTTTTGACTGTTAAACATCAAAAGAACATCCACCGCTTCTCCAGAAGTAAGCAAACTTCAAAGTGCAGAATCAAAGTGCTCCTTCTAACCCAATACGCCTGAATGAAGGGATCAACTGTGTCAGAGACTTTGTTTCATCTGACACGCCTCGGCCGAGTTCTCACCTCCTAAGCCCGATCAACGGTATTCCCCGCAGGGATTATCTCTCCTAAGCAAGGTGGAATTGCTATCTTGAACCAGCGATATCTCTACACGCCCCGCGATGACCGAGTATCCTGTCATGTTCATCTTTTAGTTTGTGTGTCGCGTCAGTTTTGTCAGCATATACATACACATATCATGCATTATTGATTTGCATTTACATTTCATATTGCATCACTATCACTCTAGCCGGTCTTGTCCCTTAGTGATAGGAGTCCTCTTAATCGAGTTGTCAGTTCTTTCCTCGTCAGGAAACATTGTGTCTGAATAATCTCACCACCAATGTATCTTTAGATCAGAGTCGGCATTCGACCACTTTGATAACTTGAACCTCTGAAAAGCCAGAGAACTTTCGACAGATGTCACTCTTCGCCATTGAATATGATATCCTTGGTTTCCCGGATTAAAGAAAATCCCCAGAGAAAGCCTCTTAAGCAAGGGTTCGGTAGTACATCAGTATTTCTCCGAAAATCTGCTGATGAAAAGGTCATCGGCACCTCAAAATTGGACCCCATCATATGGCATTTCTCTGGGAAGATCCCGAGAAAAGTATGATGTAAGATCCCCAAGTGGAAATAGTCTCTCAAGATACTCGCTTTCCCCCAGTAGAATCGACAAATGGCGTCTCCAACAGAGAAGTTTGTGCACCTCTACAACTCAGACGACTGGGTTCCCCAGCAAGTCTAACATCAAAACTTTTTCCACTCAAATGGCATCTCCCCAGGAAAATTCGGCGAGAAGTTTGAGGGAAATCCGCTACAAATAGCGTCCCTTGTCAATAAAGTTTATTGACGAAAGAAAATAAGACCAGTTCCTTGGTAGGAAACCAGGATCGAGGGGAAGTTTAAATCAGAAACTAAGACCAGTTCCTTGGTAGGAAACCAGGATCGGGGGGAAGTTTAAAACAGAAACTGAGACCAATTCCTTGGTAGGAAACCAGGATCGAAGGGAAGTTTGTTTCCGCAACTGAGACCAGTTCCTTGGCTGAAGACCAGGATCGAGGGGAAGTTTACCTTTTCTAAGCATCATTGCTAAGCAAAATAAGATGGATGCGATCCGCCATTCATGACCACCATCAAAATTTTGGGTATTCCGATATTAAATCCTCTTGCACCCCGAATGCCCGAATACCTTCGTCATTCACACCTTCGGGTCCAAGAAGATTAAATAGGGGCATCTGTCATACCCCAAATTTTGACCACTAAGATTTCCCATCATTGTGCAAATCATCATCACAATATGGATGAACCATCATGCCTCACCAAATGCCTCAAGGGTTGTTGATCATTCACTACAATCAAAATTAGGGTTTCAAGCCCTCTCTGAGTGCTTAGACAAAGGATCAATCAAGGAATGACATGATCTTCAACTTGTCTAACCTCTCAAACATCCACAATGGATCAAAAGGACTCCCACTTCAAGGATTAAGCACAAGGCTGCTCCCTTCTAGGTGGATCAAGTCTCAAGATCGCCAGTATCACCAAATTAGGGTTTTGGTCGACCAGGGCCTCCAGATGAAAATTTTCATCTGGGCACAAGCCAAAGATCCAAAACACAACCTAATGTACTCCATGGAACCTCATGGACCCAATCATCAAGTCAATTTTGCCTCAGGGGATGCATTCATAAAAAATCAGGAATTAGGGTTTCTTGACCTAATTCACCCCTAAGTTGACTTTTGGGACAAATCAAGAGCCAAGACCTCAAGACATGATTTGAGGGTCTCTAATGAACTATATTGATCCATTTGGAACAATGGATTAATCCAAGAAGCTTGAGCAATAAGTCTCAATTTCATCTGCACAACAATTAGGGTTTTAATGGAAAAGTCAACTGTAACTTTGACTTTTGACCAGGACATGCTCCCAAACCCTAGGACATGCCTCAATATACCCTATGACACCCATGGAACATGTCCATCAAGTTTGATTTAGGTCAAGGACATGATTTCATGAAGAATTGCACAGTTTGGAAGTCATCTGATAAAAAGTCAACTGTGCACAAAAGTCAACTTTGACTTTTTGAGATTTTTCACCAAAATGGATTTTTAACCCTAAAATGATGTTAATGTATGATTTGAATCATCATTCATCAAGAAAAATCAAAGAATGTTGGATAACTTGTAAAAGGGGTAACCATAAAACTTAGAAATTTTTCTAAGTTATGGAAAAAGTACCACTAATACACTAACTTTGGAGGATCATAACTCCTAAACCACAAGGCCATTTTTTCTCATCCAAAGATGGATTTGTAGCCCTAATTACCCTCTACAAAAACTTCAACTATACCTAAGTCCAATTCATTAAGGATTTTGAGTTATGGTGTGATCAAAATCAAGAAATCACACTTTGTTCCAACACTTAGTGAAAATTTCACTAAGTCAGATTTTGCTTCACTTTTTGCCAAATGTAGAGGGATTTTTCACTTGGAATCAAAAGAGATCAAAACCAAACTTGTTCAAACAGTTTTTGTATCATGTAAGGGCTTTCCAAAATGGCCAAGAACATTGCCAAATTCAACTTACCCCATGAGATATGACATTGTCAAGTTGCCTTGCTGAAATCTGTCAAAGGCAAGGCAGATTTTGCATTTTGGCTCGATTTGCCAAAATCAGCCAAATTCAAATGCTCCTATCCACTTGGACACATCTGAGGATTGAATCTAAAGGGGACAATCACTGAGCCAAGCCTCCAAAGTCCATGGAACAAGAAATAGCATGTTGAACCTAGAATGGCCAAAATAGGGACAAGACTCCAAATTTGGATTGGAGCATTCAATGGAAGCATCAAGGTGGCATGGAATGAGCCATTCTCATCTGAAATCAGTCAAGACTTATCCAAGACCAAGGGAACCAAAGCTCTGTGCCCTAACCTCTAGTCAATGGCTAGAGGAGACTTGCATTTTCATTGGACAACATTGGCCAAACCTACTTACCAGCTGCCATTCACTATTCCTTGCCAAACAAACTTGCTCTACTATAAATAGAGCTCAATTGTTATCAGTTTGAGTACACCAAAGCCATCAAATAGGTGCTTTCCTCAAAATCTCTTCTTTCACTCCAATTTTTCCTTCTAAGGCAAGTCACTATCGGGTTTTGAGTTTGAGAGCAATTCCAATCAAACCAATCACTCACACACCTCACATACATCACATATGAGCTGATCAAACACTTAGATCACTTCTGAAACACCAATTTCACAAAATCATCAGCTGGTTGCTCAAATTTTCAATCAAGTTGCAGCTGAGGTACCACAAATTGATCCAGCAAATTTCAATCAAGTCCAAGCATTCAAACACACTCCATAGGGTGTAGGGAAGCTGTTCAGATCATCACCACTCATCTATAACACCTCCAAATCAAAAATCACATTGCACTTGCTGTCACGGCTTAGAGGTAAGCATATACTTGGTCATCTCTCAATCTATGCATATTTCCTCGCACAATAATTTGGCCATATGTTCATAATCATGCATGGAATGTTTTCCATCAATTAATTGCATTGTTTGAATCGTGTATCAAAAATCCTAGCCTTCATGCAGAAATTAGGGTTCTTGAGGTTTCTTCGTGATTTCATGCTTTATGTTTAATTTAAATGAAATTAAGTGTTATAGACATGATCGTGAGGTTGAGACGAGCATAATGATATGTGGATTGCATGATATGATTACGTATTCAGTGAGATTGGATAGAAAACGCAAAGCAGCCAAACCCAGAAAAACACGCGTGTTCTTGCTTGTGTTCTTGGCGCCTTTTTCACAAATTCAAATATTTGAATTTTGTGATTTTGTTTAATTAATTCAAAAATTAATTTCTCTCCGAGTTTTAATGATTTAGAGTTGATTCTTTTTTTAATAATTCACAAAAATGTTAAAATATTTTATTTTCCCAAAAAATCCCAAAAATATTATTTATTTCATATAATTGATATTTTTGCAAAGAATTAATATTTTAATTGTTTTTGACATATTAAATATTTTTTCTACATTGATTTTGCAACTTTTAATGCTTTCTAATTATTTTGTAGGTCAATACTTAATTTTTGAAGCATTAATCCAAAATCACAATTTGTTTTTCACATGTTAAACAATTTTGATCATTTTAATTGAATTTTTATTCAATTAAATACATTTTTGAAAACAAATTAGGGTTTTTGGATTAATTCAACCCTCATAAATCATTTTCAAAAACACTTTGGGCCTCTAATAGAGTGTAAGACCCAATCCTTTCTTGACCAAAACATTTTGGGCCTCAGTGTATTGTATAAGTCCCGATACCGTAAAAAACAAACGGCGCGATCGTCGCCTATTCAAAGAATCAACTGGGCCTCTCCTTGAGCTATAAGACACATTCAAAAACACTTTGGGCCTCTAATAGAGTGTAAGACCCAACCCCCTTTTAACCAAAATCATTTGGGCCTCACTTATTGTATAAGTCCCTCTGCGTTAAAAGAAAATCTCGGTGCGATCGCCATTTCAAACGAAAAAATCATCTGGGCCTACCCTCGTGTTATAACCCTCACTCTTTTCCTAAAACTCACTTGGGCCTCTTGAGAGAGTGTAAGACCCATCCCTTTGTACAAAAAACCTTTTTTGGGCCACAGTCACTTGTATAAATCCCTCTGTACAAATTCGAACAGTGCGCTCACTGATAAAACCCTGGGCCTCTCCTTGAGCTGTAAGCCCCAAATCTTTCTTTTCAAAGCACTTTCTCCTTTGATTTTGAATATACTGTTGTTTTCAATCTTTCTTTGTTGAACAACTAACCAAACATCATGGAAGCTCTACAACCGAGTAAGTGTTTATACGCTTTCATTTACCGCTTTCATATACATATAACTGTATTGTGGGGTTGTTTCACTGTAAGTCTTCTTTCATAAACTCATATCAACTGTGTAATAATAGTTTAGATATTTCGAGTTTCCCCGGCAACTACGTCTAGAACTAAGTGACGCCGTTTCGTTTAGTCATAGAAATAGACAACTAGATCCCCAATAGGATCACCAGATACAGTCTTCTCTTCGGCTGTCCTCATTAGGAATTGTCAAGAAACTCTACTCCCAGAGATGAATGTATTCTCCGTGAATGGCATCTTCGAGTTTCTTCCAAATTCTCGAATTTTCCTGACTTTGATCTATTCTCGGTGAATAGCATTACCTTGAATTTCTCGGGGTTTGGGGACCCACGGGCTTCTTAAAAGCATCGGCCTCCTCTTGGATATTGTACAAGGACCCATAGGCTTCCTAAAAGCAACCCCGCCTCCTCTTGGGCTTAGTACAAGGACCCTACGGCTTCTTAGAAGTATTCACAGCCTCCTCTTAGGCTTCGTATAATGATCTCTTCCTCTGGGAATGATAGTCTCCTCTTGGGCTTCGTACAAGGACCCGTCGGCTTCTTAAAAGTTTCCAACCTCCTCTTGGGCTTCGTACAAATTGTCCTGATGACCTCCTAAAGGTATAGGAACAGAACTTAGTCATCTTCATAGAACAGTCCTTTCATAGAGTCTACTACTGTTTCTCAAAGCATAGTACAAAAGATGAAACTCTAGGCTTGGACAGTCTAACTTCCTTGAGTCTCAAAGACATTCTCAAGTGACCCCTTCGTTAAATAGGAAGGAAACCCGCAGACTCAGATAGTCTCAATATCCTTTGGATTTCTCGTTTCCTTAAAGAACAGGAATAACCCGGATCCTTGAATTAAATCCCTGAGTACAGTGTTGCTCATATAAGAACTGATTTTCTCTTTCAAAATCAGTATACCGGACCTGTCGCCATAGCCTCCTCTTAGGCTTTGTATAATGATCCTTCTCCAGTGAAGTTAGCCTCCTCTTGGGCTTTGTACAATGATTCTCCCCAGCGGAGCCAAACAACGTTTAGCCTCTCTCTCGGGCTTTGTACGAAACACATAAATGACTCTCTTGCTAAGTCAATTACCCCTTTCGCCTCCATCTCAGGCTTTATACGAGATACAAAAAGGTTCTTATTGAGCCAAATAAACAATAGCCTCCATCTCGAGCTTTATACGAGATACCAAAAGACTCCCTCGTTGAGTCAAAAACCTTTTCGCCTCTCTCTCGGGCTTTGTACGAGACACGTGATAGCCTCCTCTTAGGCTTTGTATAAGAAAACCACTGGTTAATCCAATTAACCTTTTAGCATCAAAATTGTGCCTCGTTCACAGTACACAAACATCAATAACTCCTTCCCCTTCATCTAATCGCTGTAAGCGGCAAGCCTCTGGATCATCTACATCCATGCCACTGTCCCTCTTTTAGCATGAGAAATTCCTAAGGAAAGATAGCATTGCTCTATACTGAGTTAAAGTCTTCTCCTTTAGGTTAAAACCCCCTATAAAGGAAATTATGGCATTACTAGGATTCACACATCCCGGTTAAAGTAATTCTCCTTTATAAAACAATTGCGACATACAACCCCCTCTTTAGAGATGACAAATTCTCTCTAAAGTCAAATAGACTTTTCAGCTTCATATCTTGGGCTTTGATCAAGATACAAATCACCTTTCGCTTCACGTCTTGGGCTTTGAACAAGACACCAAAACACCCATTTCCTCCCATAGAATAGGAGGAACTATGAACGCTCTGATTTCCCTGTTTTGGATAAACGGGAATACGTAGCCATAAGATTGAAAGAAAAATCTTAGCGAGCACACTAAACAAAAACCCAAAATCCCATATCTCCATCAATCAAAAGCAGTAATTCAAAAAACATCAGTCCTAACATCCTAATCCTTGTTCCCCGCCAGAAACCTTTCGTCTAGATAAAAAGTAAGAAAACCGTATTGGCGAAAATACAAATAACCAGTACAAAGGCCCCCCACATTGATAGCATTCGTAACTTAACAGACCGTTGTTTAAACTCAGTATACAAAGTAGGGTTAATTGGAGACATCTATTTCCCTTCCTTCATCAGCTTTAATAGGATAAAAAATGAATCGACCTGTAGTTTTAAGCTCAACCGCAGAGAGCGACCAGCGCTTAAGAACCGCGTCCAAAATCGCTCGCTACATTAAGGACTCGTCATGTCCGTTCTACCGCAAACAGGTAACGCCTAAGTCTCCCTACAGCGAGCTGCAACACCTAACTGCTGGAATGCGCACTCTGACGTTTCCATTAAAAAACACAAACAAAGCAACCCTTGTTGAGCCGAACTACGTTTGCTCTAATTCTTCTTTCTCGTTTGATTGAAGATACATAAGCACGAGATGCGATATCTCGACGAGCAACCTTCCCCGTAGTCCGTCGAACTACGTTGACTCTGACTTTCCCATTGCACTGAGGGAATACGTAGGCCTAGGACAATGATAATGTCCTATCGAGTCACTTCTTTCTCCCCTCCCTTCTCCTTTCTATCTTTCATTTCTAGTTCTCCAGTTAGCAGTTGATTTCCAGTTCCTTACACCCTTTGATCGAGACAACAAGCGTGGATCCCATCGAGTACGATGGATGCGTGGGGGTGCTAATACCTTCCCCTCGCGTAACCGACTCCCTTACCCATTTCTCTTAGTCACGAGACCTCGTTCTTTCCTTCCCTCAGGTTTATGCAGTGTTTCCTTTCCCTCTCTTGGGATAAATACACATTGCTGGCGACTCTGTTTCTGCGCCACTTTTGCGTTTGTACTTGGATGAAAATCCCGAGAGCGGCAGCTGGCGACTCTGCTGGGGATAGGTTGACCTCTTGCTGGTCCATCCCCTTTTACGAGTCAATCCTAGCGCTTGTTTGTTTTTCTTTCATTGGGTGTTTACTTTGATGTTGTTTTTGCTGTTTTACTGTTTTAAGGCTTTACTGTACATTACTGTATTTACCGCATTTACTGCATCATATTTCATTATTATACTGGATTGTGCTGTGTTGGTTTTCTGTTTGGCGGGATGGGTATTCTGAGAGATAAGCCCATTACACAAGCTGGAGTACATGCATAGGATTAGAGTGCAAAGTAGTGTGGCCTACGTAGCATCTTGTTATGTATGGTTTATACAAAATCCACAACCAGACGAGGTTTTCTTGGGAGATGTTCTGATTTGCGCAATTTGTACATTTCGGGGTGTTAACCTAGGAAGTTGTCGACTCTGGTGACCGATCATTGAGGACCTTAGTGGAAACATCCCTCTTTAGTGGTGACAGTGGCAGACCACATTCTGTGGCAAACCCATTTGCACCCGAGGGCCCACTTTGGAACTTGCATAGGATGGCCTTTATTTTTTGGGGAATCAGTGGACGTTCTCTTTGTTTGGCGATAGTACTGTACCTTGAGGGATGAATGTACAATTGCTTCTCAAAATAGAGAATCTGAAACTGAGGAACCGCTGTTTTAGTACCCACATGTGAGTATGGGCGGGTGTTTACAGGTTTGCAGGTGACCATGCCTCCCACATACCCTAATATTCTGGTATTTTCACAGACAGATGATGTAACCTATTATAGTCAGTTGGTTTCTATCTACAATAATATTCCCAGATTTGTACAGACACCGTGCACACAGTTCAGCACAGACACAGAGCACGCTAATACCATGCCCTTTTGCATTGCATTATCATGTCATAACATTCATGTTTGCCATTTACAGGTGCTTATTACACTTATGATTCCAATCAATGGGCTCGACAGAGACAGTTGCCAAAAGAAAGAATAATGTTGCCTACAAATTCCCAGAACCTACTTTGGATTTACTGCATAAGGTGATAGCTATGGCTGACCCGGGTGTTCTTATCAACTTCCAGAAGAGATATGGGAAATTGGTGAAGATGGTCCGCAGTATCACATAGTATGAACATGATGCTCTTCACACTTTGCTACAGTTTTATGAGCCTTCGTTGAGATGCTTTCTCTTTCCTGATTATATTTTGATGCCTACGTTGGAAGAATTCTCATTTATTTTGGGAATTCCGGTCAAATCAACATTACCATTCTTTTCTGGTAGTCACCCTAGCATAGAGGAGATTGTAGTTGCGGTACAGGTGAAAGATTCAGTGCTAAAAAGAAATGTGGCTAGCAAAAATGGGGTCAAAGGTTTTCACTTAGAATTTCTTACCGATCAAGCTCAAGAGGCTGCTGGCGCAAAGAATTGGGCAGTTTACAATTCCATCCTGGCTTTGTGCATATATGGCATTGTTCTTTTCCCTAATCAACAGGATTTTGTGGATATGCAGGCTATAAGAGTTTTTGTTCTCAAAAATCCAGTTCCTACTTTGTTAGGAGATTTTTACTACTCTGTGCACTTCAAGAATGAAAAAAGAAGGGGAGGATCTGTCAACTGTTGCACTCCACTTTTATCTCATTGGTTTTTGAAGCATTTACCTCAGACAGGTGCTTTTGTAGACACAAAAGATTCTTTAAAATGGTCCAAGCGAATAATGGGATTAACTGCTAATAACATTGTCTGGTTTGATAATCAGTTGCTGGGAATAGAGATTATCACCAGTTGTGGGAATTTTCCCAATGTGCCTCTAATTGGCAGGAAAGGGGGAGTCAATTATAACCCGATCCTGGCCATTAGACAGTTTGGATATGCTTCCAGGCATCCTTCCATAGATCGGGATATTGAGAAATCTTTGTTCTTTACAGGGACTGAAGATGAGGAAATGCTGAGAGAAGCTGTGAATGCTTGGGGGCACCTGCGAAAAACAGGAAAAACAGTTTTTGGAAAAGGGGATTACAGATCTTATTCTGATTATGAAAGATGGATTGAAATGAAGGTAAACGAATTACTCTTGCCTTTTTCAAGGGAACCCCATCTATATCCCGTAATGCCAGACCAGCCTACCACGGTAGCCATCGAGGAATTTGACAAGCTGCAGAAGTTGATGAAGGAGCTTCGGGTGGAGAATTCCGATTTGAGTAGTCTTCTTCAAAACGCTCTACATGCCAACAAAGAGTTGGAGCAGAAAGCCCAAGACGCCAAAAAAATCTTAGCAGCAAGAGAAAAGGATTTTGCCGAAAGAGCTCAACATTTCCGAAAAATTAGTAAGGGTGCCAATGCTTCCACTCAAGCTCATAAGAAGACCAAACAGGCCTTAGCCCAGACTAAAGACATGCTAGCCAAGTTTCAGCAAGCCTGGGATGAGGTTAGAATCGAAAACGCAGAGTTGCAGGAACAGCTAAAGATCAAGGATGACGAGCTTAAAAAGGCACATGAACAACGGAGGAAGTATCGGGAGAACCTTGGCAAAAGTCAAGAGCAATTGGAAAGCGCCAGAGAGGAGCTAAAGACTTCCAAGAAGGAGCTTGAAGAGGCTATGGTAGATATGGGGAAACTCAAAATGCAAGCCGACGTGAAAAGGTATAAAGGGGTCGGTGATGATGAAGCTCTCGTGATGCATATGGGTTCGCTGACTAAAGCTCTCACGAAAATAGATGTTCTGATTAAGGAGTTAATCGAAAGACCAAATCACCAGCGCACTCGCATACTCTTCGAGGAAGTCAAGTATTCAAGTGAAAAGTTGAAGGATTTGGAGTTGTCAGATTGACAGTTTTTTTTCTCTCATTCTCTTAATGTAGTTTTTGTTGATGGATATCATCAGGCTTGTTGATGAATCCACTATTTTGATGTATGATGTTTGAACTCATTGTTGAACGATGTACGTATGTCTGGTTCCTTTTTAATTGAAACGAGCAGTTTATTCAGAAATATTCCTTTGGCAGTTATCTGTACACAAACACATAATCACGGCACGTCTCTTCATATCACAATTTCTGATCTTCAGATTTTTGTGGTTAAGATTGGAATCAGGGTGTAAGGCACCTCGGAAATGATAAACATGGAATTTGCATTGCATTGCATATCATTTTTGCATGACAGGCACTCGTTGTAGGTCCTCTAACCTTTATTTGGTTTCAGGCACTATAGCTGATAACCACATCCACCGATACGCAACTCGCAGAAACCAAGCTAAGATCATGGATCAGATGCAGACTAAATTGGCTGAGCTGAGGAACAGGATGGACCAGTTCATGACATTAATGACTAGTATGGCCCAAAATCAGGAAAGACTCATGGCAATGGTCGAGCAGCCAAAAGTAGAGGTGCAGGATGGCAACGGTAATAATAGAGGTATTGGTGATCAGACTGGCGTTAATGGAGGTGGTGGCCCTCCTAGAAATACTGGGGTTCGTCATGTTGTGGAAGATAACCAAGATGAGCAGTTCACTCTGTTAGATGCTGAAGATGAGAACACACGCAGATTCGATGAGCTCGCTGAAAAAATCAGGTCCATTGAATCCCAAAACACTCTTGGTTTTGATGTTTCTGACTTGGGATTGGTACCTGGAGTAAGAATCCCACATAAGTTCAAGCCACCAACATTTGACAAGTACAATGGCACTACTTGTCCTAAAACTCATCTTCAATCCTATGTGGGGAGGATAGCCACTCGTACTGATGATGAGAAATTGTGGATGTACTGTTTTCAAGACAGCCTTACTGGGGCATCTCAAGAATGGTATATGAAGTTGAGCAACACTTCTGTAAGGAACTGGAAGGAGTTAGCCCAAGCTTTCGTCAAGTAGTATCAATACAACATGGATATGGCTCCAAACCGTACTCAGCTGCAGAGTATGGCTCAGAATGCGAAGGAGAGTTTTAAGGAATATGCTTAAAGATGGCGCCAGTTGGCTGTCGTGGTTAAACCTCCACTGCAGGACCGAGAGATGGCCGACATGTTTATGGGTACTCTTTAGGGAGCTTATCTTGATAGGTTGGCTGCCTGTCCTTCAACTGGGTTTATGGACATTGTAATCGCTGGGGAAAGGATTGAAAGTTTGTTGAACCTCGGAAAAATACAAGATGTCAGTGGTGGTAGTTCTTCAGGAGTGAGGAAGCCATTTGTTGGAGCTACCAGAAAGAGAGATGGGGAGACCAGTGCTGTTTATAAGAATAGAGGAAGAGGTAGAGGCTATCAAGATTCCTATAATCAGGTTGTTGCTGTGACCATTCCTAGTCCACAAGTTCAATCACAGCCACAACAACAGAATGTTCAGCCACAGAATAATCAAAAGCCACGGAGATCATATCAGCAGAGACAAACTGACAGACATATGGACCCTCTGCCTTTGACTTACACAGCTTTGTTACCTCAATTATTGAAGCTTAATCTGGTGGAGCTTCGTACGATGGGCCTGGCTCCTGCTGTATTACCAAAGGGTTATGATGCTAATGCCTACTATGAGTTTCATTCTGGGGCTCCAGGTCATACTATTGAAAAGTGTCGGGCATTTCAGCATAAGGTACAGGATTTGATTGATGCCAAGGCAATTAATTTCTCAACTCCACCGAATGTGCTTCAGAATCCCATGCCAAATCATAATGTGCCAAAGGTCAACGCCATTGAAGATGGGAAAGTTTTGAATTTGGTAACTGATGTGAACAGGGTGAGGACTCCTTTGAGTTTTGTGAAGGCTCGGTTGTTGAAGGGGCAAGTGTTCCCTGGCTGTGAAGAAGGTTGTGTTGATTGTGAGAATCAGAGTAATGGTTGTGATAAACTGAAGGTCGACATTCAAAATTTGATTGATGAGGGTTGTCTATTATTTGATCAGGGGGACAAAAAGGACGATGATGTGTCAGCTGTTACCATTTATTTTACGCCAGCTGAAATTCAAGTGCCAGCACCTGTTGCTATCATTGTGCTTGATGTAGTGAGTCCTGTTACTATTACGGTACCAGGACCAGTTCCTTATACTAGTGGGCGGGCTATCCCATGGCACTACGGTGCAGATGTTTACTACCAAGGAGAAAAGCAAGAAGTGGAAACTCCAGCTGGGGGTAGTTCTAGTATTGATAATGTTGGAGGTCTTGGTGGCTTCACCAGAAGTTGACGCTTGTTTGCTCCACAGACTTTGAGAACTAATGCTGAAGTTGAGCAGCGGCCAAAGCCAAGGGTAAACAGGTGGCTACAGAGGAGGTTGTTGTTCCTGAATCTGTGCAGAAAGGTACTTTTGAGAAAGAGGTCGAGGAGTTCATGAGACTTATCAAAAAGAGTGATTATAAAGTGGTTGATCAGTTGAACCAAACGCCATCAAAGATTTCTATATTGTCATTGCTTATGTGTTCTGCAGCTCATCAAGAGGCACTTTTGAAGGTCTTGAATATGGCCTATGTACCTCAAGAGATTACTGTGAATCAATTAGAGTCTGTTGTTTCTAATGTCAATGCTAGCCATGGGCTAGGTTTTACAGATTATGATTTGACTACTGAGGGTCGCAATCACAACAGGGCATTACACATCACCCTGGAGTGTAAAGGTGCAGTATTATCTCATGTGTTGGTAGACACGGCGTCTTCCCTGAACGTGTTACCAAAGAAAGCCTTAATGAAGTTAGACGCTGACGGAATTATTCTAAGACCAAGTGATTTGGTAGTGAGGGCTTTTGATGGTTCGAAACGTTCTGTATTAGGAGAGGTAGAGCTCCCAGTAAAGATTGGTCCTCAAGTGTTTAAGTGTGTGTTCTACGTGATGGACATTCAACCCGTATATAGTTCCTTGTTAGGCAGGCCGTGGATTCATGCCGCTGGGGCAGTGACATCTACGTTGCACCAAAAGTTGAAATATGTGGTTGATGGTCAAGTGGTGACTGTATGTGGAGAGGAAGACATCTTCGTCAGTCAGCTGTCTACCTTTAAGTACGTCGAAATGGATGGAGAGATCCATGAGATGTTGTGTCAAGCATTTGAGGCAGTCAATATTGGTGATTCGTCTTCAAAGACAGTATCTTCTCAGAGCAAAGAACAGGTGGGTACTTCTTTTGCTTCTTACAAATAGGCAGTGGAAGTAGTCAAAGCAGGTAATGCCCAAGGCTGGGGCAAATTGATTGAAGTCTCTGCAAAGGAAGATAAGTTTGGTGTAGGCTATAATCCATATCAAGCTGCTGCAACAGAGCGCAAGGGGCCGATTACTTTCTATAGTGGGGGAATCATTAATCTAAATCAGATGTGTGCTGCAAGTGAAGATGGCGTCGACAGTGATTGTGATCTCGACAATTGGGTGCGCCCGTGTGTACCGGGTCAAGAGCTTTGCAATTGGTCTGTTGAAGAAATTGTTCAAGTTACTCTTCAGACAGAGTAATTTTCTTTGTTTTTCTCTGTTGCATGTTAAAATCTCGCACTCTGCCCAAGGCGTGTAGATCCATTTGTAGGGCCTCATAATTGCATTTGCAAGGTTTTTATCATTAATAAAGGACGTTTTACATGCAAATTTTGTGTTCCTTGCCTTTTATTTTTATTTTTGCAGAAAAAACAATAAAATGGCAATGTTTTATTTTTGTTTCCTTTTCAAAAAGTCTCATTCTAAAATAAAGCATGACCCTCAATCATGCAGACTTAATCATCCGGATTTCATTGATAACGATTTTGCTATGGCCAAGTATGACTTTGATAATCCAATCTATCAGGCCGAAAAGGGGGATGAAGAAGACTATGAACTTCCCGAAGAATTGGCTAGATTGTTGAAGCAGGAGGAGAGGGTCATTCAACCTCACCAAGAGACAATTGAGGTTATCAATATTGGTTCCGAGGACGCAAGGAAAGAAATTAAGATTGGAGCCAGTCTGCAGGCCGAGGTAAAGAAAGAGCTGATCAGTATGCTGCGGGAATATGTCGACATCTTTGCTTGGTCATATCAAGATATGCCACGGTTAGATACAGACATTGTTGTGCACAGGTTGTCGTTGAAAAAGGGTTGTCCTCCTATCAAACAGAAGCTTCGGAGAACTAAACCAGAAATGGCTCTCAAAATCAAAGAGGAGGTACAAAAACAGTTAGATGCGGGATTTCTGGCCGTCACCAATTACCCACCATGGGTTGCAAATATTGTTCCTGTGCCGAAGAAAGATGGTAAGGTCAGAATGTGCGTTGATTACCGAGATCTAAATAGAGCAAGTCCGAAAGATGGCTTTCCTTTACCTCATATTGATGTACTGGTTGACAACACCGCTCAGTTCTCTGTATTTTCCTTCATGGATGGCTTCTCCGGGTATAATCAAATCAAGATGGCGCCGGAAGACATGGAGAAGACAACGTTCATTACCCCGTGGGGTACCTTCAGTTACAAGGTGATGCCTTTTGGGTTGAAGAACGCTGGGGCAACGTATCAGCGAGCTATGGTAACACTATTCCATGACATGATTCATAAAGAGATCGAGTGTTATGTAGATGATATGATTGCCAAATCTCGAACAGAAGAAGAGCATCTGGTCAATCTGCAGAAACTGTTTGAAAGGTTGAGGAAGTTTCGACTAAGGTTGAATCCGAGCAAGTGCACTTTCGGAGTGCGGTCCGATAAATTGCTGGGTTTCATCGTAAGTGAAAAAGGAATTGAGGTTGATCCTGCCAAAATAAAAGCGATACAAGAAATGCCTGTACCAAGAACAGAAAAAGAAGTATGTGGTTTCTTGGGTAGATTGAACTACATTGCACGGTTCATATCTCACCTCACAGCCACTTGTGAACCAATATTTAAGCTGTTAAGAAAAGAACAAGCGGTCAGGTGGAATGACGATTGCCAAAGGGCTTTCGAGAAAATAAAAGAATATTTGCGGGAACCTCCAATTCTCATGCCTCCAGTTCCAGGGAGACCATTGATCATGTATCTGACTGTGCTTGAAGGATCTATGGGTTGTGTTCTCGGTCAACATGATGAGACAGGTAAGAAAGAACACGCCATCTACTACTTGAGCAAAAAATTCAATGATTGCAAATCACAATACTCAATGCTTGAGAGGATATGTTGTGCACTTGCATGGGCTGCTAAGCGATTGAGGCAATATATGCTCACTCATACAACCTTGTTAATTTCAAAGATGGATCTTGTCAAGTACATATTTGAGAAACCAGCATTGACCGGACGGGTTGCACGTTGGCAGATGGTGCTGACTGAATATGATATCCAGTATACTTCTCAAAAAGCCATCAAGGGAAGTATTTTGTCAGATTATCTTGCGCAACAACCAATTGATGACTATCAGCCGATGAGGTTTGATTTTCCTGATGAGGACATCATGTTTCTTAAGGCCAAAGATTGTGAAGAACCGCCGTTTGAAGAAGGACCGGATCCTGATGACAAATGGAAATTGATGTTCGATGGGGTCGTTAATTTGAATGGAAGTGGCATTGGGGCAGTTCTTATCACTCCGAAATGGTCTCATATACCTTTCACTGCCAGATTAACTTTTGATGTCACCAACAATGAAGCAGAATATGAAGCTTGCATTATGGGCATTGAAGAAGCCATTGATTTAAGGATCAAGACTCTTGAAATATTTGGGGACTCTGCTCTAGTGATCAATCAGATCAATGGAGATTGGCATACCCATCAACCAAACTTGATTCCTTACAGAGACTATGCAAGGAGGTTGTTGACTTTCTTTACAACAGTGAAATTGTACCATATACCTCGAGATGGAAATCAAATGGCTGACGCTTTGGCAATATTATCTTCCATGATTCAAGTGAATTGGTGGAACCATGTGCCCAAAATTGAGGTGTCTCGTCTTGACAGGCCTGCACATGTGTTTGTTGTTGACGCAATGTCTGATAACAAGTCGTGGTTTCATGATATCAAATGCTTCTTGAAGAGTCAAGAGTATCCGACTGGAGCATCCAACAATGATAAAAAGACTCTGAGGAGGTTAGATGGTAGTTTCTTCTTGAATGAGGATGTGATGTACAAACGAAACTTTGACATGGTTTTGCTCAGATGCGTGTATAGACACGAAGCAAACATGTTGATGCAAGAAGTGCACGAAGGCTCTTTCGGTACCCATACCGGAGGACATGCAATGGCAAAGAAATTGTTGAGATCGGAGTATTACTGGATGACTATGGATGCAGACTGTTGTTCATATGCCCGCAAATTCCACAAATGTCAGATTTATGCGGATAAAGTGCATGTACCTCCGAGTCCGTTGAATGTCATGTCTTCTCCTTGGCCCTTTGCAATGTGGGGCAATGATATGATTGGAAAGATTGAGCCAACTGCTTCCAACGGCCATCGCTTCATCTTGGTCGCTATTGATTACATTACCAAATGGGTGGAAGCAGTGTCTTATGCTAATGTCACCAAGCAGGTGGTATCCATATTTCTGAAAAGAGATATCATCTGTTGCTATGGAGTGCCCGGAAGAATCATTACTGATAATGGTTCTAATCTCAACAACAAAATGATGGCAGAATTATGTTGGGACTTCAAAATTGAGCATCACAATTCTTCGCCGTACCGTCCAAAGATGAATGGCGTTGTTGAAGCAGCCAACAAGAACATCAAGAAGATTGTGCAAAAGATGGTTGTGACCTATAAAGATTGGCATGAGATGTTAGCGTTTGCCTTGCATGGTTACCGAACATCAGTAAGGACATCTACTGGGGCAACACCGTTCTCACTTGTGTATGGTATGGAGGCAGTCCTACCAGTTGAAGTTGAGATTCCCTCGCTGAGGGTTATGATGGATGTCAAACTGGATGAGGCAGAATGGGTTCGCACCCGATTCAATGAGCTGAGCTTAGTTGAGGAAAAGAGATTAGCAGTTATTTTCCATGGTCAATTGTATCAGAGAAGGATGAAGCAGACATTTGATCAGAAAGTGCGACCTCGGGAGTATCAAGTTGGTGAATTGGTTCTTAAAAAGATCCATCCTCCAAACACAAATCACAGGAGAAAATGGACACCAAACTATGAAGGTCCATATGTGGTTAAAAAAGTTTTCTCTGGCGGAGCCTTAATGCTTACAACCATGGATGGTGAAGATTTTCCATCCCCTGTCAACTCAGATGCAGTAAAAAAATACTTCGCATAAATAGCTCCGCTGGACGAAAAAAAGAAAAAAGTCCAGGCAAAAAAGGGCATCCCGGCGAACCATAAAAACAGAATAAATAGGTTCGGGCAAAAATTAGGGATAAATAAAAAATTGTACACCCGGTGAGTTGAAAATTCGCAAGGACAACTCAGGTAAGAAGGGGTATCCCAGTGGATTGAAAACCCGAAAAGGGCGGTCCACACAAAAGAGGGATTAAGCGAAGACTGCGATCTAAGTCATCTGTACTGCCTCATCGTTTCACTCAAACTGGCAATCTCCAAAGGATAGGAATCAGTTCAATCATCCTCTTCAGAAAGTGAAGATAATCGGAAAGTCTTGAAGACATGTTCAGGAAAAGGTTCACATGTCACCCTTTTGTCACAACTTTTACTGATTGAGTCCATCATTCGGCCGACGGTCGCTCACGACGATTCGATATAGACAAGTTAATTTCCACTGGGTATCATTGTATCTTATTAAGTCGATTCTCCCATTCAGTACTTCCAACAGCTACAAGCTTTTCTGTGTCGATAATAGTGGCTGATTCCCCAGCTGAGTCAGAAGGCTGATTATCTCTAGCAAAGGATCTTGGGTTTGATAGATCCCCAAGCAGAGTTTTAATGACTCTTTTTCCTCAACAGAACGTCATTCAAAAAGTTCTCATCCCTAGCGAAGTTCCATGAGCAGAATAATCTCTCTCTAGGGTAGAGTCATTCCAGTGGAAACTTCTTCAACAGGATCATCACACCTCAGCGCATCTGCAAGCCAATTTATTTTTGGCAATTTGTGGTAAGCGTTATCCTTGGCAGAAGGGTTAATCCCCACAGTGCAATTGAAGGATCGAACAATGATCTTTTCCCCGCAGAGTTGGATTCCTCATCCGGAGTCTCTTTTGCATTTGCATATATCATGACATTTGCATTCTCTAAAGCGTAGCATTCCATTGATATGGAGCATTACGGCAAAACTCAAACATACGCATACGAAACATAAGCCAGGTTCAACCGTTTACCTGCAAGCCATAGTAATTCACAGACAAAACATTGTCATGCAACCCCAGCAAAGCTTACTACAACACTTGATCGTACAATGTTAATTCAATACCCGTTCGTATTGAACTTGGACATCCGTTCGTGTCCTTTCAACGCTCGTCCGTGCTTGAATCCCTTATTCTCAATATCCGTCTGTATTGACCTCTTAGACACTCGTCTGTGTCCTTTTTAGCGTTTTAATACCCAGTGAGATCACTTTACAAATTTTCATTTTTCAATACCCGTCCGTATTGCCTTTGAGACACCCGTCCGTGTTCTTTCAGCACCCGTCCGTGTTTGAGTCCCTTATTTTCAATACCCGTTCGTATTGCCCCTTTTCAGCATCTGTCCGTGTTTGAACTTTTCAGTTGATACTCGTCCGTATTGTGATACTCGTCCGTATCTTCTTAATCATCATCCGATACTCGTTCGTATCGTCGACTTGGTCACTCGTCGTGTTCCTTTGATGATTGTCCGATGCTCGTTCATATCGTTGACCCGAACACTTGTGTGTGTTCCCTTCTTAATCATCGTCCGATAGTCGTTCGTATCGTCGACTTGGTCACTCGTCGTGTTCCTTTGATGATTGTCCGATGCTCGTTCGTATCGTTGACCCGAACACTTGTGTGTGTTCCCTTCTTAATCATCGTCCGATACTCGTTCGTATCGTCGACTTGGTCACTCGTCGTGTTCCTCTGATGATCGTCTGATGCTCGTTTGCATCGTTGACCTGAACACTTGTGTGTGTTCCTTTCTTAATCATCGTCCGATACTCGTTCGTATCGTCGACTTGGTCACTCGTCGTGTTCCTCTAATGATCGTTCGTTGCTCGTTCGCATCGTTAACCTAAACACCCGTTAGTGTCTTCTTTCCATACTCGTTCGTATGGTCATTGATAATCGTCTGTATCCCTATTTTGGTACACGTCGTATCAATCTATGCAGTTATTTGCTGATACTTCCAGAAGGGTTTATATCCCTTTTCTTCTTTATTCAGCGCGCAAATTTTTTGGTTGTTTTGGTATTCAATCACAATTCACCTTGATTGTCTGAATAGCCATTGCTTTCATCCTTCTCGGGTTCACAGATGATTGAATAGGGGCACCTGTAACACCCCAAAATTTTCCCTCTTGTTATTACATAGCTTATGTTTCATTGCATTGCATTTATATCTCATTTCATCTCATATCTCATACAAGTTGCAAAGGGCATGTGATCAGTTGATTTTAGAGCATTGACTATTAGAAGCAGGAGAGCTAAAGCCTAAGATCTTCAAGCAAGCCTCAAGAGTCTTTTATGTCTTATATGATCTCAATTGATCCCACAAGTCATTGGAAGAAGAGAATTCACCAAGAAGTTGGACAGTTCATCATCTCCTAGCAAAAACATTCCAAATTAGGGTTTGTGATTCAAGCAGTCTCCTGATGAAATTTTGGTTCAAACTTGATCTCAATGTTTTCTACATGATATCAAGTATCTAAGGATGGAAGATTGCCCATTGGTTCATTTCAGAAGAGGTTCAATTGGTCAGTTGCTTGAGAATCAAGAAATTGATGAAAAAGTCAATTGTGCAGAAGGAAAAGTCAACTCCTGGCCTTTTTGGGTCAAATTCATGAAATTAAAGTTACATATGTTCATTGGACAAGATTTGATCAATAAATGTCAAGATGTTCATCAAAAATCAAGAATTGTACCAAGTTTCCATTTTTAGAATTTTAGGGTTTCCAAAAATGGCAAGTTTGGATCATTTTGCACTACACTTCAAGGCATTCTTTCTTCAAGATAAAAGCTTCAAACTTCAGGCCTAAGTTGAGCCAATCAAAGATCACATCTTAAGCTTCAAATCCATGTGAAGAACTCCTCCATTGGATCAAAATTGAGAGAATTATGATCAATCAAAGTTAAGGAAAAGTAGGGCAAATTGGCAAGTCAGACTGGTCATGGGCGAGCCATATGCGCCATAATTTCATCAAGCACTTGGTGTGCATGATGTGTCCAATTTCCAAGAAATTTTTCTCAATGATGGAGGCTCCAAATGGAAAAATGTTGAACATCAAAGTTGTTCCTCTTGATCTCCTCTACAACTTTGATGTTGGGAAAATTTTCATATGATCAATGTATGAAGAGATATGGTGGTCTAAACATGGTGGTCTCACAGTAAAATTTTCATAGGTCCATGACCAGGTTTGCAAGCAATTTGACGCGCCCATGATGCAGTTTTCGTTCCTTATGTTCTAAGTCATTTTCCACCACTTTAGAGGTTTCCATTTACTTTAATTTCAACATCAATGTTGTTCTATTACATGTCCTCTTTCCATAACATCCAAAATCTCACCATTTCATACATAATACATGGAGAATTCTTCCATTGAAGTTCAACATGTCCATTTTTATCTTGTGCTGCCAAAACAAGAAGGATTATGCAGGACATTGTTTGATTCACATATTCACACGCAGAGGACACATTGTACACTTCACATACCATTACTCCTTATGGCCATACACAACTCTTACACATATACATACCTCATGGCAACATGCATAGAATAGGAAAAATGAGAAGCTTGTATGACAAGGAAATGTTGTAACATCATTATCATACACATCACCATCCTTCATCATCCTCACCATAATTATCATGAGCTTTCTCCACACATGAACAAAAACTCAACCCGTGCCAATGACAACCTGACTCATTCAGTTAACTCACAACTCAGTTAACTAACTCACTCTAACTTGAGTTCTAACCATCAACTACACTAGTTAGATCTTAACCTCAGATATATAAACTCCTCCTAACAGAATTTGTGAACAACTTTCTCATTCTTCACATTTCACTTCAAAGCTCTCAAATATTCTCTCTGAGTTCTCTCTCTCATTTCGCACGAGTTTCTTCATTTATTATTCTATCTTCATCATCAAGTTACATTGAAGCATTGAGGTACTAAATAGTTGAAGCACCTTCAAGTTCCAGATTTCAATTCCTCTGCAAGATCAAGCTTCTATAAGCCTTTATTTGGCCAGATTAAGCTCAAAGTTCATCAGGAAGAATCTCTGGTTTTCTGAAGATTCAAGTTACTTCAAATTTCCAGGTTTCAATTCAAACTTTTCTTGCACGATTCCTACTGTTTTTTAGCTTGTTGATGTTGTGATTTCAGCTTATTAGAAGCTCTTGAACTCTGGCTAGTTGATAGAGCTTGTTAGAAGCTTAGATGAATTTTTAGGGCAAACTTTCTACCTTCGATTCTCTCTGTACATGTGTGATTTGTGAAAACTAATTGTGGATCCATGTTCTTCTTGAGCTCAACTTTCATTTGATATAATTTTTGTCAATTTTTGGAACATGTGAGTAGTTGCAGTCACCAGAGGTGGCCGGAGAAGATGATCGGAGGTCCTTCTCCGGCCGGTGAGGTTCAGTTAGGGTTTTGTCTTCAGAACATGTCACAGCCGTTAGATCATTTCAATCCTAGGGCGTGTGTGTTGCCAGCACATAAATGAATCTCATGCCTCTCACGCGCCTCTCTTTCTTCAGATGTTGACCTTGACTTGGCTTGGTGTGTGTGCGTTCATCATTGTTAGTATGCGTGTGCATTCTGATTCGTTAGATTTGATTACTTGTGTGATTATCATCTATTGACTGAATTGTGTGGTTCTGATTAAGTCAATGTTTGACTGCATTCCACCTTAACTCACATGCACATATGCGTATAAGTGGACTGGACTTAAAATGCTATTCACACACCCCTTGTTAGAGCTCAATCACTTTTGAGCTACATATTTACTTTCGTGGCACCCCCCTGCATATTTCTTTTTTCTTTTAATTTCTTTTTGACATAGTTTCATATATTTTTTATTAAAAATACTAAAGTTCATCAAAAAATTCTAAATAAATTCATATAGTATTATAACACATTTAAATAATTTTCTACATTTTTTAATTCTGCTTTATTGATTTTTTTTCTTATATTTTCATAATTTCCTTTTTTTTCTTTTTAAATGATCTTCTTCATTGATATTTGAACTTCTCTATTTTATTTCTCTTGACTTACAAAATATTTTGCACTCATTCTTTTTGCCATGATTAAACAATACTTTTAAGTGTCTAAAAATATTTTTGTTTTATTTTTAAAGTCATTTTATCATTAATTCTCATGTACATCTTTGTGCATTCTTTTGATGTGTTTCAATATGACTTTGTGGATTGGTTTGAGCATGTTCCCTTTTGAAATTTTACCAAGAGATTTTGATGTATTTTTTGACTCTGACTTAGGTGGTTTGTGACCTACTTTCATAATTTTCTCATTTGGTTTGGTAATTTTTTGATGCCTTGTGTTTGAAGTAACATTTGTGTTCATTCTTTTACTTCTTTCTAGCATAGTTTGAGAAGAAACTTGTGCCATCTTATTAGGTTTTCTTTGTGTGAGATTATAGGACCTCATTAGGATGTTATAGGTCCCTTGATGTGAATCATAAGTCATTTGCATTGTATTTTCATTTGGATTGTGTATATGTTCTAAATACATCCTTACTTGATTTCTTATGATCTAGTTTCACTTGTCTTCTCTTCTAACCATTAACATGACTTGTACTTGAATCATCAATGCCTATTCATGCATTCTAATTGCATCTCATATTTGGTATGCTACTGACCCATAATCATCTCATGCATTTAAATGTTCATTTATATCATCTTGCATACTTGTTTATGTTTGACCTTATTCATCTTTCTTTCTTAACTAGTTTTAATGTGGTTTGCATATGCATCTTGTATGATTAATTCTTGCATTATAATTACATATTAAATGTCATTTGGTACTGATCTATGATCCATGTTCATCCATTTTTGGTTTACCACTTTAACTTGTGTTCCATGTTACTTCTTTTCTTTAAGTGAAACTTGTTTCTTCTCTTCTCACTTCTTCTTCATCTAACTTCTTATACTTGATCATTCATTTTCATAACTTGTATGCCCATTCATATGCATTATAGGACATTCATATATGATGTATGATTCTGGCTTTGACATTTCATTAGGCATTAGTGCATGTTCATCTTGCATAATCATTCATCTTTCATCAATTACTTTTATGGTGCATTTCTTTGTTGTTTAAGACATTGTTAGTGCATAGTTTGTTTATGTTTGATCTCTTAACCTTAGAGGACTTTCTTAGGGTATAAGTTCTGACCTAGAAGCTTTCTCAACCTTTAGGATCTTTCTTCTTTAGCTCCTAACTTGTTTGATTCTACCGCAAACAGGTAACGCCTAAGTCTCCCTACAGCGAGCTGCAACACCTAACTGCTGGAATGCGCACTCTGACGTTTCCATTAAAAACACAAACAAAGCAACCCTTGTTGAGCCGAACTACGTTTTCTATGATTCTTCTTTCTCGTCTGATTGAAGATACGTAAGCACGAGATGCAATATCTCGACGAGCAACCTTCCCCGTAGTCCATCGAACTACGTTGACTCTGACTTTCCCATTGCACTGAGGGAATACGAAGGCCTAGGACAACGATAATGTCCTATCGAGTCACTTCTTTCTCCCCCTCCCCCCTTCTCCTTTCTATCTTTCATTTCCAGTTCTCCAGTTAGCAGTTGATTTCCAGTTCTTTACACCCTTTGATCGAGACAACAAGCGTGGATCCCATCGAGTACGATGGACGCGTGGGGGTGCTAATACCTTCCCCTCGTGTAATCGACTCCCTTACCCATTTCTCTTGGTCACGAGACCTCGTTCTTTCCTTCCCTCAGGTTTACGCAGTGTTTCCTTTCCCTCTCTTGGGATAAATACACATTGTTGGCGACTCTGTTTCTGCGCCACTTTCGCGTTTGTACTTGGATGAAAATCCCGGGAGCGGCAATTAACCATGGAAGTTCACCAATATAATTACCGGGTGGTCGGAGTGTCGTCAAACCCACCAGGGTTGGTACAATTTCATTTGGTTGTGGCGTGTATGTTGGGGTATTGATCGGAAAAATAGTAAGTGTACTATTTTTATCGATGTAGTAATAGTTGGGGTTATCCCCAGAATCGATCTCTCGAGGACTGCGTGTAATTGTAAGTGCAGATGTTATTTCAATTAAACAAAAATGCCTTCGGGGGTTTATTTGTTATAAAAATTATAATAACTATTGAGCAAATAAGCAGAACGAGTAAAAATGACTTAAACAAATATGAGAAGTATGTCAGGGCAAGGTGTATGAAATTCCTTATAATAATAACAATCCTTATTTTTCAAATCATTGCTTAAACCAATCATTATCGGCTTTTAAGAACATTTTTCTCTAATTCCTTAGTAAGAAAAACCTTTGGTATTCCATCTATACCCCAATTCCTTAGCGGTATAGGAAGAATAACAAGCAATTATTTTTATCAATAGCTTTGCGGTTACTATAGGTCATCCCTATTCCTAGGCGATATCTACTATAGTATTATCGTATAAAAAGCATTAACAATGGTTTTTCCGACCAAAATTTAACCGTAAATCAAATCCTATTTTCCAATATGGACAAGCATTAAGAACATTATACAATAAACATGATTATGAGAAAGCAGTGAAATTTCTATTGCAAAGGACAAATTATCATTATAGGGAAAATCAGGGACACCCCCTGGCATTGGGGAGTTTAGCCTCTCATAAGTCTAAAAACGAAAACAAAAATATAATTAAAAGTAGACATTACAATTTAATCGGAGGAATTTTGATCTTCAATGGCGAAAGCTCATCAATGATCTCCCTTCTTCCAATCTCCTTGATAGCATAAAAACTCAAGCGGAAAATAATTCGTAAGAGTAAAAAATGTCTTCTCTTTTCCCAAAACCTAGCCTAAGTAGTTCCAAATAAAAAATAACAGTGTGTAATCCCCAGAATACCCTTTCAGGAACCTTAATCTCACAAAATCATAAAATTTGGAATTTGCTCCAAACAAGCCAACACTGGCCGTGTCAGCTGACATTGCAGACCGTGTTGGCCCTCTGCCCCAGGGAAAATACAATTTTTTGTTCCAGACCTCCTGACACGGGCCGTGTCAGCTGACACGGGCACCCGTGTCAGGCCCCTGCCTTCAATTTCAAATGAGTGCTGCTCCAGACCTGCTGACACGGGCCGTGTCAGATGACACGGGCACCCGTGTCAGCCCTCTGTCTCCATCTCACATCTTTATTTTCTGCTCTTCTTCTGACACGGCCCGTTTCAGGCAACACTGGGGCCCGTGTCAGGCTATTGTAACCCTTCAAAAATCCTTTTGAAACGATCTGAGATTTCCATTCTTCGCGTAAGTCCTCCGGGGCTTCCACCTATGATCTGAAACCAACATGAACTACCAACAACGCATAAAATGCACCAAAATATCATAAAACTATGGAATAAAAACTAAGAGAATAAACTTGCAAAAAAGATAAAATTAACTTACGAAAACAATAAAAACATACAATTAAATGCTACCGATTTCTTGACTCTAGGCCGAATAACAAGACGAAAGGTCATAGAATTGGTGACCGATCAGGTATTAAACGATACATGTGAGATTCTTGCTCGTGGTTGTTGTTTTGATTAATATCTAATGGGTCTTTGAAGTCTGACTTTTAGGACCAAGTTGTATCCTCAAACATAAGACATATTATTTCGATGTGTAGCATTTCCATAAGGCGTTACTTGCAAAATTTCAACTTTACCAACTACTTCAAATGGCCTCCTTTCCATATGCATCTATCCACATTGAAGATTATCCTAGTTATGAGTACAAATCCTTACTAGGTTCCCCTAGGATTCGCCATGGAAAAATTACTAGGATTGTAATAATAAAGGGTGAAAGGTACCTACTATATATGACTCGATTAGACCTTAGAAAGTCCTACCATCCTGTAGAGTAGTTGGCTTTGTTGAACAACACATGTCTAACCATGGCTTACTTGACCTTGTTGCATGGTTGAAGTGATAGAACTTTCATCTTAATTTTCTCGTTTGGCCTCTAACTTCTTAGTTTGTTGAACCTTATTATGAATCATAGGGCGCATAATGTTAGCAAGTTGTTGAGACACCTGATACAAGATGCCTTATACCTCCGTGTCTAACTTTATCTAATGAAAGATGTAGTCATTACCATTGGTTCCTCAGGTAGATCAATCTTCACTCTTGAAATAGAGGGGAGAGGCACCGTCATTGGCATGCCCCCTGATAAAGGAGTTTCATTGGATTGTTGTTGGTATGGCCTTATTGTATATCATGTTGTTGGCTGATCCATACTATTAAGGCTCTATCCATACTACATGTGCATATGCAAACATAGTTATGACCTGGTACTTAAAAATATTTAGTGGCTTGACCTTAGTCCCGACAGGTGTGCCAAATTTGTCATCTTATTATGAAAGTTAGTTGAGAATCGGTTGATAACTATAAAAAATGATTCCCTATTTCTTTACACAATTATGCAGAAAGGGGACTTAGTCCCTCAATTGTGGGTCCTTTAACTACTTTAAAGAACGTTAAATATGGATGTGGGGATTTTCATTGATATCTTAAAAAACTAGTAACTAACTCGTGCGTTCGCACGGGCATGTCTGTTCGAGGATTTTATGTTATGGACACATAATTGTTTATCAAATTGGAAAAAATGATAAAATTATAAAAATAGATTTGGTTGAAATTAAAAATTTGTATTGGTAAGTATAAGAAATTGTTGTGTGTTGTAAAAGAAGGAATTAAAGTAATCATTAATATAAATTCAAATAATGCAATGATGATTGAAAATATTAAACACAAAATATTAATTAATAGGTAGACCAAAAACAAATGAAACTAAAGTTAGATTGAAATTAAATAAAATTAATAATTAATAGTAAATTAAAGTTGAAAATAGAAAATAAAACTTAAGAATAATAGTAAATTAAAGTTGAAAATTTTGAATCAAAAGTTAAATTGTGCCCGTTTATAACAATAACATTTTTTTCGTATATAAAAAAATTTAAATCAAAAGTAAAGTTGTGCCTGTTTATAACAATAGTATTTTTTCTGTATATAAAAAAATTTGAATCAAAATTAAAGTTGTGCCCATTTATAACAATATTATTATTTTTTTGTATATAAAAAGATTCTTCATCAAAAGTAAAGTTGAGTCCGTTCATAACAATATTATTTTGTTCGTATATAAAAAAATTTGAATCGAAAGTAAAGTTGTTCCCGTTTATAACAATAGTTTTTTTTCGTATATACAAAAATTTCAATCAAAAGTTAAGTTGAGCCTGTTTATAACAATATTATTTTTTGCGTATATAAATTTTTTTGAATCAAAAGTAAAGTTGTGCCCGTTTATAACAATATTATTTTTTTTGTATATAAAAAAATTTGAATCAAAAGTAAAGTTGTACCCGTTTATAACAATAGTATTTTTGTCGTATATAAAAAATTTCTATCAAAATGAAAGTTGTCCCCGTTTATAACAATAGTATTTTTTTCATATTAAAAAAATTGAAGCCTAATTTCTCACTATTTATTGTCATTGATTATCTATCATTCTAATTCTTATTCTATCATCAATGTCATATTAAAAAGTTTTAATATTTATACATAAAAAGTTTTAAAATTTATGTATGAATATTTGAATATTTGTATAATTTGATGTTTAAATATTCTATCATTTTAAAAAAAATTTAAAGTTGTTTTCGTATATAAAAATATTTGAATCAACATTCTATAATTTCGCAGATGAATATTATACTTGTTTTGACAATATTTATGAAAATATATAAAGTTATAGTAAAGTTTCGCATATGAATATTATACTTGTTTTGACAATATTTATGAAAATATATAAAGTTATAGTAAAGTTGTTCTAATTTATATTAATAATTGGATCAATAATTGTAATAATCATCCTAAATAAACGAATTAATTTATTTAAAAACCTATAAATAAGATGATAAATTAATTAAACTATTATAAATAAAAAATTAGAAAATAATTTCTTAAATTTATCATAAATTTAAATTTTAATATCATTAATTATGTTTTAATATATTATAGTATTTATAATTATAAGTAATATATTTTGATTTTAAATTATAAAAATGAAATATAACATAGATATAATAAACTTATAATTTTTTTGTTTTTAATATTCAAATATAACAACATAGAACTCACAGTGACAATCATAGTCTATCAACATAGAACTCAAAGTGACAATTATAATATAACAACATACAACTCAAAGTGACAATCTCATAGTATAACAACATATAACTCAAAGTGCATTCATATAATAACATATCATAACAACATATGAAGACACTTATAACTTATATATATTGAATAGAAAAAAAGCTTATGCATAAGGACTTTTATAATAAGTATTAATGATTCAACAGGATCATTCCAAATTCTATCAGAAAAATGCAATCTCTGTCTACATCAGAATAGTCCTCTTGTTAAGTCAACAACTGGAATGCAACATGAGATCCCTTCAAGTATTTCGAACACGTCACCATCTAAAATCATACATAAATCAGTTGGAAACCAATGTTAAATTTCTGAATCAAGTTCTTCAGGCCAGTTAAATTTTAATCTTCAGCATGAATTAGCTTTTCAAACTCGTCCCTTCTTCGAAAATCTCCAAATGAAAATCCTCAATGGGTCCTTCTGTTGAGGAAACAGAAGAATAATTAAGTCACAACAAATCTCCAAACGAAAATATCTACTCCAGAATGAAACAGAAAGCACACCATAACTGCATATACATTTGATGAAAAGTTACTTACGCAAGATCAACATAACATAAGATTTTTGAACAACAAAATAAACATAGACCTTTAAAGGCTGACACAAGATCAACATAGACCTTCAAAGTTCTCAATGTACGCATGACCCTAACATTGTACGCATGGTTGCACCAGAACAGTCTCATACTCATTTATCTCTCTGTCTTCTATGGCAACTACTGTCCAATCATATCTATGTCGCATAGAGATGACATGTAAGCTGCAAAGAACATATTAAGTGAACAAAATAAACAACGGTCAACAAAGAGCTCAAAACAACCAATAAAAAAATGCAAAATTTTAAGCTATCGTGTAAGACATATTTAACTACAGTCCAACCCTTCAAAAAAAAAAGAATTTGGATTAAGTAAATTACAACCAGCTTACTCTTATAATATTTAGAAATGAAAACATGGTGAAGATAAATCTACCTGATGAATGTTGTGGGATCTCAGATCATCAGAGTTTCACTACTTGGTCGAATAACAGGAGAGATGTCCACGGTAATCAAATAATAAATAGCAGAATGTAGTAAATTCAGTAGAACTATAAAAACTATGAACTACCATTATATGTAAAGCACAAATGAAAATCATTAAATCAACGACATTATTATTAAAAAAAATTGAAGTCTATATCATTCAAAGTGCTTGATTCACAAGTGAAAGTTTCATGATTAAGACAAATAAAACTCCTAATAGTCAAATCTAAAAGCCCTAGCTGACATGAAGTTACTCCAACCATACGGTGCTAAGTCATCATCATCTGAATCGAACGTAGTTTTCTTCCTTATCCTTCTTCTTGATCTCCTAATTCTCCTCCTTGTTCGTCTTCTTTGAACTGCGACCACCTGTTGGGTCTGGACAGCTTCTTCGGCCTGGACTTGTTGGACCTCAATTGGTTGTTGAACATCTGAAGTTGGTTATTGAACATCTGAAGTTTGTTGGGTCTGGACAGCATCATTAGAACTCATATTGATTTTCCCTCTTCAATGATGCTGCTTGTGTGATGCTAAGAAGAGGAATAACGTTTTTTTAATGGTTTATTTGATTTTTCGTCTTCTGTTTACATTGAGATTCTAAAAGTTTTTATTGGCCTGATATTATTGCTTGTGTAGTTCAAAAACCATTGCTGGTTATTGAATAGTAATGGTCAAGTTTATCATTTATTTTTAAATACATTATTATTTAAGACGGGGCATTGGAAATCAAAATATTTAATAAAGTTATTATGAGCCCAAAATCTATTTATATAAGAAGTGGTAAATAGATTTCAAAGGCATAAATAAAATATTTATATTTGATATCTATATACATTACAAATTAAGAATTGCAAAATTCTCAATTCATAGGATATTAGAACAGGAATAGGGAGTATATTCCTGTAAGCTAGTTTCTACATTTCTATACCATTAAACTAAAGTTGAAAGTAGACAGATGCATACCATAATCGTTAATGGGTGCGTCATAATCATAACTCGTACAAAAGAAAGGCCCACCGGTTGTTCAACCAAAGTTACCTCACATAAAGATATGCAGAAATATAGAATGCAAAACCCTCATCACGTCAGCATCCTCACCTTTTGCATCATGGTGAAGACACCGAAAAAAAGTCCATGTCGTTAACCCCTTCAATGATTGTTGTCTTTAACCCCTGCAAGTAAAATACCAAATTCATCATGATATTAGTCTCGTGTTTAAGATGAAGTAAAACACCAAATTCATCATGATATTGTCTTTTATGATTTAATAGAGGAAAAACAAGAAATTAATTAAACATTACCTTTGATATGGCCAACGCAATACGGTTCGAAAGTTCCTTTGCAGCAGATTTCTATACAAACTGTCCATCAACACACATTGTATCCCAAAATTAAATGATACAAACATGATAACAACAATTTGTAATAAGTTTAGAAAGTATTATATTATCATGAACAAATACATTTGCAAAAATATGCAGCATATATTTGTTTGCTCTCACCCAACACTCAATGTCTGTCAAAACTAAAATATACACATTTCTTACTAAAAGGAAATGAGAAGACCAAATTGGACCCCGTGCCAAATTCTTGTCCAATGATGATCCTTCAGCCATGCCTGTTGGAGGTCCAAGGAAACTCCACCAGACTTCTCATAATCAAGATTCATCTGCTTCTCTGCAATTATTTCATTATAACCTTTGTTTAGCTTGCTAATAGTCCAAAACCATACAGACCAATGAATGTGATTCAATAGTTACAAAATAAATATAAACAACTATATTTATACCAAGCTAACTATAATACTTCAAGTTTGTCATCAGTGAAAAACAAAAACAGAAAACCAGGTAGCAAGGAGTGCTTCATGTTCAATTTCACTACCTTTATCAAAGAAAATACCCATCCATAATGGTGCTCTAGGCTTACCTGCTTGTTGTTTAAGTTGCTCTCTTGTAATGGTTAGCTTCTCTTCAACCTCTTTCATTTGGTGATCTTCAAGTGAGGTGAAAACATGATCACCAAGAATAGGGTAACCCCCCAAAACCATGTCATCCTCAAGTAGATCAATCTTCACTCTTGAAATATAGGGGAGAGGCGCCGTCATTGGCATGCCCCCTGATTAAGGAGTTTCATCGGATCGTTGTTGGTATAGCCTTATTATAGATCATGTTGTTGGCTGGTTCATACTATTAAGGCTTTATCCAGACTACATGTGCATATACCAAGCATAGTTATGACCTGGTACTTAAAAATATTTAGTGGTTTGACCTTAGTCCCATCAGGTGTGCCAAATTTGTTGTCCTATTATGAAAGTTAGTTGAGAATCGATTGATAACTATAAAAAATGATTCCCTTTTTCTTTACATAATTATGCAGAAAGGGGACTTAGTCCTTCAATTATGGATTCTTTAACTACTTTAAAGAACGTTAAATATGGATGTGGGGAGTTTCATTGTTATCTTAAAAATTGCATAAAGAGAAGTAAAGATAAATAGGATAAAATTCATAAATAGATAGATTGATTGAATGATTGAATATGTGTTGAAATATACATAGCATGGTATTTATAGCGGAAACTCCCCACATTCAACCATTCAATCAATCTAAAATTCATAAATAGATAGATTGATTGAATGGTTGAATATGTGTTGAAATATACATAACATGGTATTTATAGCGGAAACTCCCCACAATTGAAAAAAAAATCCTGCTAGTGATATCATCATAGCCTATAGAAAATGTTGCTTTATTTGATATTTATGTGGGTATGTGTGATTTTTATATCCATGTGTGAGATACGTGGCACTCCATGTTTAAGAGTTGTTTCTCGTTCTCTAGCATGTTCCGTTGATCATGTCTATAAGTGTGCAACTCTCTCAACTTGTGGTTCCATCATTCTCACTTTCCTCATTTAAATACGGTACAAATAAGGAATGAAGCCTTAAAGCCCAATTATCCATTATTATTGTGTTTTTCACTATCTCCATAATCTTTTTAATCAAGCTAGACCACAATATAACTAAGAAAGATAAGGTTAGCACTCACTCCACTGTGTTTATGTTCTACTGACTTTGTCTCGGCTGGGTGACCAACGTTTAAACCTAAATTCCCCTGTCTTCTGATCTCGATGAAAATTTTATTAATTTTTTTGTGAAAAGAAGTATTTATATAGGAAATGATCCTATGGCCATAGAAATCAGGCTTACTTAAATGTTGTTTCATTCTTCTATTTACACAGTTCATGCATAAGTGTTTCCTCTAATTTCATATATATGACACCCCATTTTTTGCTAATATATTTTCTTTATTGGCATGTTATGTTGACCCTACCATGAGTGTGAAAATTCATTATATTGTGAATCTACAATCTTCGTCCTCTTTGGTTAGCGACACTATCAACACATGACATGATCATAATGCTCAATTATCCAATCCATTGTGTTTTGACTGGGTCTAAAGTCTTGAAAACCATGTCAAACTCTAGTAAATTGTAAAAAAAAACATTGGGTTGACTTGTGTTCAGCTTCATTTTTACTTGCTTGAATTGCTATCTAACGTGAGACATTCAAATAACCTTAAAATCGTGTATATGTCGATTTGTTGTTGACATTATAATTACTATTAGATGTAATTTTTTTGATAGAGATGTTATTTTAGAGGGTAATTCAAATTCTGTAATAAAAATTTTATTCTTTACATGATAAATTTAGAGAAACTTAAAGTTAAAGAGATTTTATAAAATATTTTATCAAAGTTAATTTAAAATTTTTTAATTACTGCTTAAAAATTAATTTTGAAATTGCTTCATACAATGTAAATTTTAAATTGATAATCATAACTCTTTAATTTTAGAAATTGGCCTGTAAGTTTTTAAAATTTATAAATTGTTCTGACATTTTTTTAATTTTGCAAATATATCATGTTAGAGCCAAAATTCATCTTTGTTAAATTCATCATTTTGGGCACCAATTCATCTTTGATAGAGCCAAAAGAGAGTTTCTTATCCCACCCTTTAGGCTTCTTAGGCACCATGCGCTCTGTTTAAAATACCCCCTGCTTCCGAAAATGTATTTTCTGACGTATCTTTTTTCAGTTTTTTTAATTAATTCCGTAGATGTATCTACGAAATATTTTCGTATGCGTATTTACGGAAGAAAACCATAATCAAAATACTAGAAAACCAACATTGCAACGATAAAATCAACATTCATAAAATAAAATCGGCGTTACATTAATGATTTTGACATAAATTTAAATACTATATTTTAATTGTCCGGTGGACGCTTGCACATCTCTAAGATGTCATCGACCGTTCTTCGGACCGTCGCCTCCAACTGGAGCAGAATTTTCTCTTTGAAACCGAGATATGTTCGCCACATCGCCCTAACATCGTCTTGATTCTTGAGCTCAAACTTGTTGTAAAAAACGTTCCCTTTGGTCGGTAACAATCGCTTTAGGCATCTCAATTTGGTCCTTCAAAAGTGACCGACACACCTCTAATGTCCATGTAAAATTGTCCTTTTTTTCACACTCCAGAAAAGCAAAACCAACGACATATGTCTTCTTGGTAGACGTAACACCAACCATCTCAAATAAAGTAAGTCTATACTTGTTGGTCTTGTAGGTAGAATCAAGAATGAGCACTGTCGAGAACGTGTTGTACAACTTTATCGAATCTGGATGAGTCCAAAAAATATCTCGGACTGTAACTCCATCGTTGCAAGTTCTGTATCGGGACACGTAACTGTTATCATCCAACAGTTTCAACAGCTATTGCATCCCACTTCTATCTCCCCTAATCGCCTTGTTGGTGCGGTATTGAATGTTATACACTTGCCTTATATTTGATATATTGTCAGGTTTCTTCCATTTCAATGTGGCAAGTATATTTTTCGGTTGGACAAGATTCAAGGTCATGTCACTAATACATGTCTTCTCTTCCCGCTTGAGCCGACATACACTAGGATGGCCTTGTAACTTTAAGCACAATTCATGGTTATGCAAACCACAAATAACACTAAATTTCCAATTTTTGGTACTTAACATGTAACCACGAATCTTAAAAGGACATTCACATTTTCTACTACCGGTGTCGTCTCTTTTAAACTTTCGTAGAGGAGTCTGATATTTTCCGCTTCTTTCGTACAACAAAGTTACAAAAGTGTTTCTTCTTTCCGAACCATTATTCGATCTTCCTATAACCACACCAAAATCAAGTCTAGTTGCAGTCATACAAATTCATGTGAGCATGTTATCACGATCATCAAACTCTTCCTTGTTATTAAAGTCAACGCCGACATCTACTGACTTTATGACAATCCCTTGAACATTCGGAGAAATATTGTTTGTAGAAACTAATTCTTTTGAGATATTATCGGGGTGCACCATATCTATTTGTAAAAAATAAGAAAAATAAACAAAAATTACAAATCTGCTCAGACACGTTTCGGAGATGTACATTCGGAAGTTTTCATCTTCAACACGTTCCGGAGGTACAGCTCTGGAAGCAACGTTATTTTTTTTCTAAAAGTTTGATGATTAATGTGAGCAATGTAGTGGACAAAGTGCAATCTTTACCTGAAATTTGATCTTCTCTTACTCCTTTTGATTTGTTGCACGAAAAAGTTGGACTTTTGGAGTGAAAATGATATTGATAATGTAGGGTTTTGTAGGTTGGTGAAGGTGAGTGTGGAAGAAGAAAACGCAACAATGGGGGAGTGATCACGCAGGTTTAAAATATAGCAGAAACTTCCGGAGCTGTATCTACGGAACAATCTGACGCTTAGATGTTCCGGAGGTGCATCTACGGAAGTTTCTCTGAACTAAATTATTTTTAAGTTTTTCTCAACGTATGCCAGTATAAAATTATTCCGTAGATGTAACTCCGAAAAAGATTCAAATTGTGGCAACAAAAAAATGCGTCCGAATATGTATCTCTGGAAACAGGGGACATAAAAGAAAATTCGTTAGATGTCTAAGAGTATTAAGGAGGTGGATTAAGAATTCTCAAGCCAAAATTCATCATTTTCAAACGGTGTTGGCCCATTCCTCAAATTACTCAAAAAAAAATGTTGACGTGTATTTTATTTTTTATGATGTGGCATAGCAAAACTTTCATTTACTTTTTTCAAATCATTTTTTAAATTTGTTTATTTATTAATTAAAGTAAAACATATTAAAATAAAAATATTAAATTCATAAATAGAGATTAAAACAAGAATTTAATTAAAATATGCCGAAAGTGTAAAGAAATTTTACACTAACAAAAAATTATAGTTGTTAAATTTATTTAAATATTTAATTTTTTCTTTAATCATATATAAAATATTATTTGTGAATGGTTGTAATGTATTAACTGTGTAAATAATAACGCATTTTAAAAAAAGATGGAGGAAGATGAACAGTGAAACACAAAGAAACCCTACAGGAGTGAATTCCAATTGTAGTGGCAAGGAAAGGAAGGGAAAAGTGAAACCGATGTCTTCCGGTCATGATTTGTGGAAAGGTAGAAAATTCATGTTGGGAACAAAATTTTAGATTTTCAATTTTGTGGTGTTCAATGTTCATTTTCCTATCTCTGTCGTGTTTCACTATTATTATATTTGTTTTAATAAAATTTACTTTAGTTAATAAATAAATTAACAAATAAACAAATTAAAAAAATGATTTGGCAAAATGAAAATAAAAGTTTTCTATGTCACATACAAAAATAGCATTTTTTAGAGCAAATTTAGGGATAAAGTATCAAAATTATTTAAAAAATAAATAGAGGGATTGATTTTGTTAGTAGAGAAAAATAGGGGATTAAAATTGAAATTTAACCTAATAAATATAATATTTATAAAAAAAGTTTGATTTTAAAAATGAGATTTTTTTTTGTTAACGTGATAAAGGAGGGAGACTAAAAATATAATTAAATTAAAATTTTACTGTTTAGCTAATAAATATAAATAATTTTCAAAAAATAAAAAATAAAAAACCAAATATTTTGTCAAAGCTTGGTATAAGGAATTTCAAATACTACCTGATATAGATGTGTGTGGTTCCTATTTGCTTAATTATTTAGTTGTGTTTGACAAGTTAGTTAGTTGAGATTCGAAGCTTTTTAAATAGACTTTGCTTTTCTTTCTTTAGCACAAGCACAAGAATTGATTTGAAGAAAGAATACTGTTATTAGGACAAAGACAATCTATACCTATCAGCTGCTATATTCGTGAAGGAAGAAATAGCAACACAGGTTGAGATAATGAATAATGATAATGATGTTTGAGAGAGAGGCCTCCAAATGAATCACAACTGTTCATCGAATATTGCCAACAGGACCTATCACAAAAAATCTTATGAATTGAAATTAATTATGAATTTGTTTTTCCTTATCAAGCACGAATATCTCTCTCGGAGTAGGCGTGTCGCGGTATCTTATATGTATCGGTGTCCAATACTTGTATAACACTCGTAAGACACATGTTAGAAAAATTAAAGAAGTGTATGAAAAGTCAAACAACTGTCCACTAAAATATACCTAATTTTTTTCTTTGTTGAGATACTATTTGAATCAATGATTAACACATGTATGACACTCATAACACATATGTCATACAATTAAGACAAATATTTTAAACAAATTTTTTTTCCTGTACTTTAACACACCTTTATATACATATTTTTGTACAAATCTCACACAAATTTAAAATTGTTAAACATGTATTTAAACAATGTTTTTAATAAAAAACTAAAGATATTAATTTTGATTAGAAGATTTTTAATTTTTTTAATCAAAGATAGATAAATAAAACTCAAATACTTTCTTATATATATATAACGGTGTTGGTGTCTTATATTTTAATATTATTGATGTAGAAGTGTCCGTGTCAGAATCTGTGTTCGGTAGGTTTACTCTTTTTTTAATCTAATGACATGTTATTACTTGTGCAACTTACGAGTTACGATACATGAATGAGTTACATAGAAAAACAGTAATATTTGTCATGTGTGTTGGAATAATGTATGCAAGGTAGAAGAAAGAAGTTCAATTGCATGTGTTCTAAGTTACTATTGTTTGCAAATTAAAAAAAAATCAAAGTAAGACAAAATGAATATGTTGAAAAAGTGGAATAAATTTTATTGAATGATTTTAGGTACTTATTTACATGTTTGTCTATTTCATTAAGCTTCTTCAACTCGACAAACCTTGATTTCTTCAATGGTTTAATTGCATCTTAGTTTTACAAAATTCAAACTCTAGTCTATCATTGTTTACTTGATTTCTCAAAGAATAGAAATTTATTTCAGCGTGTTTGCACTATTACAAAATATATCTTTGGTAATATTATAAGTAATTCATATTCAGGAGTAGTATTCGTTTTGTTAAGCTTAACCTATCTAATGTATGTTAGCATTTTGTCTATGTGGCATTATTGTTTGTGTATATAAACTAGTGTACTGTCAATAGTTATAGTAGTGCGTGTGAGCAGCAAGTAGTGGAGTAACCATTGTAACCATTTTGGAAGAGTAGTAAAGTTTGTTATTTCAATTCTCTCTCTTCTCTCTCTCTTTCTCTATTTTCATTTTCTTCATCTTGTGCACCAATAATTGGTATCTAGAGCTCCAGTTCTTATCCACAGGGAAACACGAGTGAACGGTGAGGCGTTGTGTGATTGATTTTGTTTCTTAAATTCATGTTGAATTTTTTATCGCAATCATGACAGAATCACATTTCTTGATTCTGCGGAATCGAGAAACACTAGTGTTTAGTGAGATCTGAGTGAATTGCACAAGATTGAAGATGAACAAAAACGGTAATCTGAGTACTAAGCTTCCAATGTTCGATGGCAAGAACTGAAATCGGTGGATGATTCAGATGCGTGTGTTGTTTGGCGCTCAAGATGTTCTTGATCTCGCCAACGACGGTTACGTTCTGGTTGCACTTCAGGCAAATGCAACTGGTGTGTAGAGGAATGCTCAGCGTGATCTGAGGAAGAAGGATCAGAAGGTGTTGTTCTACATCCATCAGTGTGTGGATGCAGACGTATTTGAGAAGATCGTTGATTCGACGACGGTGAAGGTTGCGTGAGACACACTAGTACGGTGCTACGGCGATGATGCATCAATGAAGAAGGTGAAACTTCAATTTCTATGTAAGTAGTATGAGAATCTCTGCATGAAGAACAATGAGATGGTACCTAACTACATCTCTAGAGTAAATCTAATCACAAATGAGATCAAGTCGTGTGGAGAAACTATCTCTGATGAAAAGATCATTGAGAAGGTACTTAAATCTCTTACTCCTCAATTTGATTACTTTGTTGTAATAATTAAACATTGTAAGAATCTTAGCACCATGAGAATTAAAGAGCTGTAAAGCAGTCTAGAGGCACAAGAGTTGCGTTTGACTGAGAGAAACTTTGAAAGAGAGGTAGAGCAGCAGCCTCTGAAAGCAGGTTCTGGTAAGAAGTATCAGAAGCAGTCTTGGTCAAAAGCTAGGAAGAAATTTGATGGTGTTCATAAATTAGAAATCGCAACTTCTGAAAGGCAGAAGAGTGCTTAGAAAGGGAAGGAGAAGTATGACAAGAGGAAGGTTATGTGCTACTATTGTAAGAAATTTGGCCACTTCGCTGCTGATTGTTGGTCAAATAAGGAAAGGAAATAAGAAGAACCAAACATAGCGAGAGGAGATTCTGATAATGAATTTGTGCTATTGATGACTTTTGAATCTGATGATGCGTATTTGGCTGACTGGTGGTATACGGACACTGGCTGCTCAAATCACCTTACTGGAAATAAGAAATGGCTGGTTGATTTTGACTCTAGTAAAAGGACAAAGATCAGATGTACTAATGATAAATACCTTAATGTTGAAGGTATGGTAAATGTCAGAGTAGTTCTGAATAATGGTAAAATAGCATTAATTCAGAATGTGTGGTATGTTCCTGGCATGAAAAGAAATTTGATGAATGTAGGCCAAGTGATTGAGATAGGATTTTCAGTTACCATGAAGGACAATCTTTTGAAGCTGTATGACTATAATCAGAAGCTAATTATAAAGTCTGAGCAGGGAAGGAATAGAACATTCAAAGTGAATGTTAAAACTGCAAACTCTGAATGCATTAGTGCAACAAGTGTTGTGAAGGAAAGTGAGTTGTGGCACAAAAAATTTGTCCATTTGAACTTCAAAAGATTAGGGCATCTGAATTTGAAGAAGTTAGTACATGGAATTCCTGCAATTAAGAAGCCAGAGAAGTCATGCAATGTGTTCATAAGAGGGAAGCAACCAAGACTACCATTAACATCTGAAATGCCTCCAAAAGCAAAGTATGCTTTAGGTGTGGTGCATTCTGATGTGTGTGGACCATTTCTAGTACCTTCACTTGAAGAGAATAAATACTTTGTGTCAGTTGTGGATGAGTTCACAAGGATGACGTGGGTATCCCTTATAAAGGTCAAACACGAGGTGTTTGCTGAATTTAAGAAATTTAGAATCAAGGCTGAGAATCAGAGTGGTCAGACTCTGAAGATTCTCAGAACTGGTGGTGGAGGTGAGTATAAGTCTACCGAGTTTAAAAAGTACTGTGAGGAGAATGGAATTAAGCATAAGGTGACTGCTCCATACACTCCTTAACACAATGGTCTTGTTGAAAGAAGAAACCTAACTTTGCTTGATATGACGAAGAGTATGCTAAAGGAGAAGAATCTCCCTCACACATTGTGGGGGGGGGGGGAGTTATTGCCACGGTAGCATGTGTGCTCAACAGGTTTTCAACCAAGAAGCTGAAGGAAATTGATCCTTTAGAGAAGTGGACTGGAGATAAGTAAAATGTGAGCCATCTAAAGGTGTTTAGTTTTGTGTGTTACAAACATGTTTCAGACGCTAAGAGAAGGAAGTTGGATGACAGAAGAAAAGTTATATTGCTTGTAGGGTACCACAGTAGAGGTGCTTATAAGCTTTATTCTCCTATCACCAACAATGTTGAATTTAGAAGAGATGTCATTTTAAAAGAATCAGAAGCATGAGATTGGAGTAAATCTCAATCCAACTCTAGTATGGTGTTAACACCTGAGCTGACTTCTAAAGATACTTCAGAATCTGAAGGTTCTGAAGATGAGTTAGAATCAGAAGATGATTCTAAAGGTGACTCTGAAGGAGAGTCTGACTCTGAAGGTGAATTTGATTCTGATCCAGATTCTTATCGTGATTCAGACTCTGGTGGAAATCCAGACTCTGGGAATATTCCAGACTCTGAAGGTGGTCATGCCTCTAAAGGTGGTACTTCCGGGATTCCAGCATCTGATACTGTTCCTAAGTCTAAAGAAGATTCTGAACAAGTTCAGAGGCCACAAAGAATCAGAAACATTCCAACGAGATTTGCAGAGTTTGACATGTTACAAGATACTGAAGTAGACTCTAAGGGAGAAGTAATTCAGTGAACCATGTTAGTAGACTCTGAACTAGTCAGTGTTGAAGAAGCGCTCAAGAAGAAAGTGTGGCTGAAGGCCATGAAAGAAGAACTTAAGGTTATAGAAAGAAACAAGACTTGAAAGTTGACTAAGCTTCCAAAGAACAAGAAAGCCATCAGCGTCAGATGGAATTTCAAGGTGAAACTGAAGCCATATGGATCAATTGGCAAATACAAAGCAAGGTTAGTAGCCAGAGGATTTCTACATAAATCTTGGTTAGATTACTTTGAGGTGTTTGCTCCTGTAACCAGACATAATACAATCAGACCGGTGATTGCGATAGCTGCTAACAGGAATTGGCTTTTGATGCATTTAGATGTGAAATATGCATGTCTCAAAGGTCCATTGTAAGAATAGGTATATGTGTCACAACCTTCTGGATTTATGAAAAAGAATCAGGAAGGAATGGTGTACAGTTACATAAAGCGTTGTATGGACTGAAACAAGCTCCTAAAGCCTGAAATCTGAAAATTAATTCATTTTTCAAGCTCTAAGGATTTAGAAAGTGTGAGGTGGAGTATGACGTTTATGTTCAGCATACTTCTGAAGGCAATATGACTCTGGTGTGTCTGTATGTTGATGACATATTGCTAACAGGAAGTTGTGAACATGAGATAACTAAGTTCAAAAAAGTGATGATGAATGAGTTTGAGATGACTAATCTAGGAAATATGACGTATTTTTAGGGATGAAGATTATGTACTCTAAGAAGGGTATCATTTTGCATCAATTGGAGTATGAACTTGAGGTTGTGAAGAGACTTGAGCTGCTGAATTGCAAGGCTGCTGTCACACCTTCAGAAACAAATCACAAATTGGATTCTGATACAGAGGGTGATAATGTAGATTCTATAACTTTCAAGCAGTTGGTTGGATCTCTGAGCTATTTGTGTAATACCAGACCTGGTATTTGCTATGCAGTTGGAATGGTTGGTAGGTTCGTGAGTAAACCGAAGTGGTCTCATTACCAAGATGTTGTAAGGATTCTGAGGTATATTAAGGGGACTCTGAAGTATGAAGTTTTGTTCCCTTATGGTGAAAAGGCTAATTCAAAGCTGACATGTTACGCAGACTCTGATTGGTGTGGAGACAGAGTTGGCAGAAGAAGTACTTCTGAATATTTGTTTAAGTATTTGGGAGGTCCTATTTCTTGGTGTTCCAAGAAGCAATCAATTGTTGCTTTGGCAACCTGTGAAGCTGAATACATTGCAGGTGTTGTGTATACATGTCAAGCTGTTTGGCTTTTGAATTTACTGCAGGATCTGAAGATCAAGGTAAATAAGCCTTTGAAGTTGATGATTGATAACAAGTCTACAATCAATCTTGCCAAGAACTCAATGTTGCATGGGAGAAGCAAGCATATTGAGACTAAATATCATTTTTTGAGAAGTCAAGTCCATAATGGAGTGCTAGAAGTTGTCTACTGTAGCACCCAGAAGCAGCTGGAAGATGTTATGACGAAGACGATCAAGACTGATCAATTTCTCCACTTTGAGGGATGGAATTGGTGTTGTTAGTTTTGATTAGTTGAATATGAATTAAGGGATGGTGTTAGAAGTAATTCATATTCAGTAGTTGTATTAGTTTTGTTAAGCTTAACCTAACTAGTGTAGGTTAGCATTTTGCCTATGTGTTGTTATTGTTTGTGTATATAAACTAGTGTAGTTGTCAATAGTTGTAGTAGTGCGCGAGAGCAGCAAGTAGTGGAGTAACCATTGTAACCGTTTTGGAAGAGTAATGGAAGTTTGTTATTTCAATTCTCTCTCTCTCTCTCTCTCTCTCTCTCTCTCTCTCTCTCTCTCTCTCTCTTTCTCTCTCTCTCTCTATCTCTCTCTCT